>CM031923.1:31755640-32497305 GCA_018703695.1 Prunus fruticosa
GATGTCCGAACTCGATGATATTTGCCATTAGTCTTTTGGTAAAACGCTTTGACGTTCGTGCCAAAAGAAAAATCCTGGCTTGCTCAGACACGTGTCACAATGGACCTACAAAACAACTCTATCTTGAGCCACCATTCTTCCAGTCCCAACCCCACAAAGAGTAACGCCACCTTCTTTGCTGGACATGGCTTAGTCTTCCTTGTCCACTTCCTGCTATCCTCCCTCACCCTAAAACAAACCATGTTACCAAAAATCCCACATCCAAACACACCTCATTCCCACTCACCGTCTCCTGCACCTCCTCCACCAGTAGATCCCTCCTCCTCCCCCGCCCGCCGCCACCACAAACAACTCCCCGCCTCTAAAATCTCGGCGCGCCTTCAACGAGGAACGTCCGGGGATAAGGCTCAGCGCCACCGCGCTCCTCGCGACTTCTCGCTCATTGCATTTCCCGTTCGACTGGGGCTACGACTTCACCCCGAGTCCTACTCGCTCGACGAAATCGTCTATCGCAGCCGCTCAGGCGCCTTCCTCGACATCAGCACCGACCTCGATGCGCTGGGAAATTCGACAGCACATACTGGCGGCGGCTGTTGGCGAACTCGTCACATCGGCAAAGCCACGTGACCCTCTTCGGCTCCGGCGTCTGGTCCAAGAAGGAGTGGGTCCTACCCGATCGACAACGACGACATCGTTTCGGCGCTGAGGGCAACTATAACCTCTTCTGGGCCGAGCATCGGCAAAAAGTTTCTGGGCGTGAACGATCTCTGCGGTCAAGCACTGCGGGATCAGCCACACCGGAAGCTTCAGAGGACCTCGGCGTGGCCGTTCTCGTCAGCCAAGTGAACCACCTTCCGGGAAGCTCAAACGACCTGTCGTAGGAGTCAGCTGCGCCTTCCACCGGCGACACGTCAGCCGCCTTCTTCCGCCTACTGCGCCTTCCGCAGTCTTCCCTGATCGTATTCTTACCCGCGAACAAAATTTCGATGGCGCGATGCATTCCGCTGCCAGTTGCGGACGGTTCATTATGAGCATCAACCAAACTGACGGTTGCATGAAGCTAATTCGAATAACCGATTGCCAATTTCTTGGCGAATTCGTCTGAACGCTTGAGGATCAAAGGGCAGAAGGCTGCTGAGTTGATTACTGCACGATTCGATTGGGAAGTCCCCATTGGGTCATTGTTCCTGGTGGCGATCTTCGGGTTCCGTATATGCGTTTTACAAAGGCTTGGGATGTTAAGAGAATTGGGCTTGGTCGATCAGATTCCACGCCTAGTTTGTGCTCGGCTCCGATACGAACCCGCTTTACTTGTATTACAAGTCAGGGTGGAAGGATTTCAAGTCGGTAAAAAGCGATGCCACTTTGCTCGGCTATACAGGATTGGGGACCCTGTTTCTATCAGCAGGAGCTGTGTATGCTCTGAAGCAGTGTGATGGGATTGTGGAGGAAGCTTCATGAAGAGGAACTGATGGACGCCATGGCTCAAGCAGACTAACTCAGATATATGTCCTCACACTGGTGTTGCGCTTTGGCATTGGATAACTTAGGAAGAGATCGGGTTATTGGAGCTAGTGATCGGACAGTAGTGGTAAGCACTGCTCATGGGCTGAAATTTACGCAGTCTGAGATCAAGTATCACACCGGAAGGCAATTCCGGACATGGCTTGCCGGTTAATCTCCAACACGGTGAGGCGGATTTGGGAGGTCATTCAATATCTAAGAGACTTGTTGAACAAGGCTCCTCCAAAGTCTAGTGAGACTTGCCTCGAAGTTTCTGTTAGTAGCACTTGCCCTTTTCCTTTTCTGTTATGCTGGTTGGTTCTGAACAGGTGGTTAATAAATAATTGAGGAATTCAATTTTGTTTGTGCTCTATATGTATATTGTGTTTATAATAATCTGATCTCTGACAAGCATAGATGTTGTAATGTAACCATATGTTTGTGTTTGTGATCACATTCACAAAATATGGTGTAGCATTAGTTTAAGGAACAAATGATGTTGATGATGTTGCTCTTGTATTTCTGCTTTAAGAAACTTCTTCCATCCACATGCTCAACGGCTTAGATGAGCGGTCATGCTTTATCAGAGAGATATTCATGATTGGAAGTCATGAGGTTTGCAAAGAAGTAGTGTCAAAGTCAAGTCATCGATTTTAAGCTTGTGGGTTTACTGTGGACATCAAAAGGCAAGAAGAAAAAGAAATCTGTTGGCTTATTTTGATTTATTGAGCCACGACACAAGAAGCAACCAATCTTAAATTTGACGTCATACGATTATATCCAATTTCGGAGGAAAGGATAGATTGAATGGCTCAACCGATATCCCGTAGGTCTTCAATTTTGACCCAATATTGGGTCGTGACGGATAGTTTGTGGGGCCTTCCAGATAAATTATCGATTGAGGGAAGGAAATAGCTAGATAGTAGCTGGAAAGGATAAAATCGTGTCTTGATTCTCCTATATTTACTCTGAACTTGTGGTAGCATCAGCGGCAATAAGAAGAGGGTCAAGGAGATTGCATACGAAAGCAAAATCAGGTCAAATCTGGAAACTCATAGCATCTATTATATTTGTATGTACATGGGATACAGAAACCAAGGGCAAGGGCTCCAAGTAGTAGAACAAAAAAACACACTTAGAGCCCCAACCCAACCCAATCCCAGTACATGAAATCCAGCACTCAGCAGCATACTTCCACAAGGAGCTCCAAGATGTGAGGAAAAAATAAAGTTACACTCAAAACCCATTGCCTGTGTAAAAATTTATGCTCATGTGTGAGTACTACCTATATTGCTCTGCTATAATACACACTGATATAGTCCAAACAATTCAAACCCAGAAATTCAAATTCACATCTCTCTCTTCTAATCATGCTCCAAAAAGATAAACAAAAAACAGTCAGAGCCATTTTATTCTCTATGTAGTCAATCTAAAAAATTGACTGTAATAAGTAGTACCTTCCAAAATTATCAAGTAATTAATCAAACCAGTAGAAAATGGTAAAGAAAACCATTTGCAGGAAGATTATTCACATCTCTTTCTCCCTCATAGTTCATCTTCTCAGACCTCCACTCATCTCAGCCTAGCGATGAAGTTATACAGCTTTGGTGTAGCATTCTGGCTGGGAACAGAACACTGACGGCCCACCACTACCACCGCCATTGCTACACTCGTTACGTTAACTCTCTATAACTCTGACTGTGACTTTGACTCCCGACTCTTCTTCCTTCCCCTGGTCTGCATGGGCATTCCTGCAATTGGGGATCCACAACGAGAGCTTCTATGCGCTCTGTATATTAACAAAGTACCCTCGCACATAAAACTTCATCGGCATTTTAAACGGCGGTCGAGGCCACGCCCAGGAATTAACGGGCTCTGGCGGCCGCTCTTCACATTCTCCTGGTGGATAACTCTTCGTCTTCGTGGGCAATGGCGGCCTGCCACTGGCGGCAGAAGCTCTCCTTGGCGAAGGTGTTTGCGGTGGTTGTGGCGGCGGAGATCCGATGGCGCCGGCGGGAAAATGGCGCTCCAACTCTTTTGTTTTCGCAATGTGGATCCTGGAGGTGGTGGCGGTGGAGCTCGTGGATTCGAGACGGAGTGAACTTTTTTGGCTTTGCTTGAGTTCCCTTTTTGAACAGATTGTGAATTGCAGAATATGGCGAGCAGAAGGTGGCGAAGCTGCGTCGTGAGCAAGGTGGTTTGTGTAATCATACTCTCCTCTTATTCGCCCTTCTGGTACTTATTCTGGCGGAAAGTGGGTGGCAGTATCGTAATGTCTACGGTACTGGTGGGCTTTTGCTTCTTCTTCCTCTTTCTCTGGTTGGACAGAACCGAAGCCCAAACCATAGCTATCTCCTTCTTCACGTTACTCTTTCTACGTTTATGCTCCGGCCGGATCCGCATTTGGCGATGGCGACGCTGCCGGACGTGGAGGAGGCGGCGGCGGCGTTGGTGGCAGGAAAATCGAACCTGCTCGAATTGTTGAGCCTCATTAACAATAACATTGTTAGTGTTGGTACTTCTCCTTCTTATGATCTACGTCTAACGGTCTCATCGCCCTTCTCGGATTTTGATCAGCGCGGCGGAGAAGGCGGTGAAAGGTCGAGGCGCGCAGCGACTGGCGGGGCAGGCGGGAGAGAGAAGAGAAAGTACGAAAATTGTCGCCGGAATCTCCTTAATTTGCGTTGCAATTTTTCACGGGAGCGGCTTTGGCGCGAAACTGGCGGCGAGGAGATTCAGATGATAAGTCCATGTTGTTGATTTCGAAGTCATGAGAGAAGCGAAACTGCGACTTGCTGTGATCTCCAGACGCCATGAGGACTGTTGGCCGAGCTGCCTCAGGGTGTCAGATTCAGACTTCTGCCTCCCTCAACCGGCCACCGCTGGTTTCCGGTGGCCTCTCTGAATTCCAAACCATTGTTGTGGAAGCAAGACTTCGGCTTCTGATGTGTTTATTTGTTGTTCGCGGCAATACTATTCTAACCGGACAAAGTCATTTGGATAGGATCCTCCTCGGCGGGTGGTCCATCGTCCTTGCTTGGCGAAGACGCCACAGGAGATGGCCACCAGAAGAGCGACGAGGAAAACGTTAAGGGAGTCCAGCTTCTTGACGGAAATTGTGGGTCGGAGGATTCTGGGAGGTGAGGGGACAGAAATGGAGGGATGGTGCGAAGAGGAAGAGGAAGGTGATGATGGGCAGGGAGTATGATGACCACCGGCGGGCTAAGAAGCGGGGACGATGACAGATAGCGGCGAGGCATGGAGGTTGCAGCGGTGGCGGGGATGGTGAGTTGGGGAACCAAGTAGGTGGGCGGTAAGTGGTTTTGGTGGGTCTTTTAGGGCTTTGTTACTTGCATTCGAGTAGCTTTTTAATGAGTTAGATATTTAGAGCCTTTTGGTTATAAAAAAGAATTAAAAGAGTATAAAATAAAATAAAAACACTTTGGGAAGCAAATAACCTTTAGCAGACAGAGATACTATTTACATTTGTAAAATTGGAAATCAAATAATGATGCACGTTTTACAATTTATTGTAAATCAAAAACCTTTTGATCATCTTTTGATAATTAAATATGTGCATTCAGGGAGGAAATTATTATTTGAATGGAATAAGAGTAATACATGTCAGTCTCAACTACTAATTATATAAATTGAGGGTACGGACATGACATATTACGAATTCTTTTTTTTAGCGTATACGAATTACGTGTAAATATAGGTAAATAATAAATTTAGATGAAAATATACATAAAGGAAGAAGAATTATACGTGTGATCATGAGTATATGCTATAACTTATGCATTATAAAAAAGGAATCATGCATTACACATATTTTAAGCTGTTTTTGGTAATCTGTATCACTCAACAAAACTAGTGTAGCAACCAATAATATGCCGACAAAATATAAACTCTTTTAAAACTTTTCAAGCATGAATCTTTTATCCAAAAATTCTGCCAATCCATGATAAAACTAAAATAAACAAATTAATAAAAAGAAAAGGAAAGAAAAGGAAGAAAAAATGAAGTATTTCTAAGGCAAGCAAGGCAGGCTGTGCAGGTAGAGCCATGCACGTGTAGCCCATACGACACAGAAGCACACAGGGACGGTCGTAGTACTCAGCATCTCTTCTTCCCTTTGTTTGAATGATTGAGGAGCGTGGCTGCAATCGTTTGAAGTATATCTTTTATGTGACACTCTGTTGGAAGCACCCTACTCCTCCTCCTCTCTGTTATTTCCTCCGTGTTTTACAATCTACTGTTCTGTTAAAGCATCAGTGTGTATAAGCTGCTTTTTATGAGGAGCACTGGGCTACCAATTCTATAGTTTCTATTCTGTTTTCTGGAACTGTCTTGGTTTCAGACTGCAAATGAAGCACAGTTTTTTGGTGGAAAAATTGACTGGAAAAGCTCCCAGAGCGTGACAACTAATGGTATACGAACTCAAAAAATCACAGGAGCTGAAGACACTAGTAATTGTGGGGAAACTCATGAATCCTAGTGCTTTAGCTTATATCCTGACCCACTCATGTCCTTATACCACATTTGGAGGGACAGAGGCATCCATGGCTTGCAAGCAACTTTTAATAAGCAAGCAAGTGCATGTTGTTTTTTATTTCCAACTGATTAAAATATTCACTTCTTGCATTCTCATCCTTTGATCCAAGGGCTGTGGCTGGGGATATAGTCATGTTGTTGTAGACAGATGACGAAGCTTTTGTGTGTGATTGGAATTTTGAGTCAGAAAGAAGGACTGGTTATTGGAGACAGATTGAGAAGGACAGCCACTGGTCACCAAGGCCAAGTGCCGTCCAAGTTTCTCCAAAGGGCTAGGCTTTATAGCGTTTAGCAGTCCTTTTCTTTATTTCATTGATTTTATATTCCTAAGTCAAACTTTGAGGAAGTCCCCATTGTTTAAGCCTGAGAGCACTTCCACCCCCTGCCACAACGGAGGATTGAGGCAAAGGGCTGCATTATTTCCATAATTGTGAGGGCTGCGGTTTGTTTTAATTTCATATGATTATAGGATTGGGTCCTACCGCGTGAGAATATGAGGTGATGAGAATTTGTATAGAGTTTTTAATATCAAAAGTAAAAAAATATGACTAGGTATTTATTATATATATAAAATTCATTTTTTTTTTCCAATTTTTTTGGTTGTTGATGTCATTATGACACTGGCATTGTGTGCATTTGCCCGGGGACGCTCGAAGCTAAGCTACAGATAAGACTTGCCCCAAGTCTTTGAGCCCACTATTATCGGTTCAACTTGTTGCCGTTTAAAGCATTTGGCGTTGTTCAATGCGGTTCCCCTGGGGGTTTGGGCTTTTTGGTTTCAAAGGGGCAACCCCTAGGGATGGGTTAATAAAAAATTTTACCTTCTTTGGAATTTTGGAAATTCAATTGATGGCATTTGTATCTTCAAGAATATTGTAATAAAAAAGGATTAGGCTAAGAATTCAAATTTGTAAATTTAGTATATAAATAAAATGTTAAAGAATGTGGGTTCAGAATTGAGGTAAATTTTCATTCGCTTAAACATAATTGAATTAGACCGAAGTATTGACAATTCAGAATTCATGTGTGCAAGCATTTAGGCAATTGACGGTAACTCATGTCAAAGTATCATGTTAAGTTTCAGACCAAAAAAAAAAAAGTATCATGTTAAGTGATGAAAAAGAAAGTAATGCGTCTTACTTTAGTTTCTCCGATAACTCACTTGACCTGAATGTGAGAGAGAGGCCAACTTTTGGGCCTCCGTTATTTCCTCACTTGTGGGTCGAAACGCGTAGGTAAATGAAACGGGTCGCAGTCGTTTTGGGAGGAAACTCTTTAACAAATATAAAACCCTAATTCTAATTCCTGTAAAAATGGCCTAAAACCCCAGCTCACCTCTTCGGTCATTTGGTCACAGAGCTCTCTCTTTCTTCTTCCTGAAACAGAGAGATGGTGTGGTTTCAGTGTGAGGATTGTGGAGACAACCTCAAGAAACCCAAGTTGCCGGGTCACTTCAGGTCCTGCTCTGCTCGCAAGGTCTCCTTTTTCCCGATCCTCATTACCTGGGACTCGCTGTTTGGTTGCCAAGAAAATATTGGCCTTAATAAAGTCCTAGTCTTTAACTTATTTTCTGGGTTGCTTACTTTGTTAATATTTTTATGTTTCAGCTATCATGCATTGATTGCGGAGAGATGTTTGGGCAAGAAAGCGTTCAGAGTCACACACAATGCATTACTGAGGCAGTAAGTCTCTTATTGTTTTCCTATCTAATAATTTGATCGAATTGGCTTGGTTGGGAGATTTTTATGAATTGGGTTATGCATTAACAGTCTAAATACAATGCTACAATTTATATAATGGATATCTCATTTCATTTTCCATGTCCATTGGACCAATATCTACTACTTAATGTTGGGAAAAAATAGTTATTATATCGGTTATAAGCTTCAGTTTGGTATACAGTGTATTTCTTTGTTTTTGCTTTCAGGAAAAATATGGTCCAAAGGGACAAGGGAAAGCTTTGAATGGTGGGGGAGCCAAGCCCAACAAGGATTCAAAGCAGCAACCTGATTTTGATATTACTGTTGGGTTATCTAAACGCTTTCCGTGGTTTTGTAGGTATTGTTTTCCTTGTTCTGATTTTATGATAATCGCATGCTTGTTCAGACCTAAAATTAATCAATGTAATGAATTTCCTTGGAAATGCATGCATATTTTTATTAAATGTTTGTGTGCATTCATATTGCTGCTGCTGCCCATTGAAAGCAATGGTGCAAATTGCTAAATTAGTTTGTTTTGAATAAATGCATCATCTGTTGTAGATATGAAACATGGAAGAGTTGGAGAAGAGACAATACACTTTGACATAGTGATATTGGTACTACCAACTATTACCAACTATCTTCACAATAAAATATGCATGATATTTTATTAGCCTGGTATTCAGAGATTGCATTCAGTTTTCTTTCCATGATTGGGAACTGATCATAGTTTTCTGGATGTGTTTTTGCAGTCTTTGCAATACTAAAGCTACCAGTGAGCAGACCCTGCTGCTCCATGCCGAAGGAAAGAAGCACAGGGCAAGAGCCCGAGCAATCCATGCTGCAAAGCAACAGCCTAAGCAGCCAGAAGAATCTGCCCTGGATACAAAACCTACACCCGAGAATAAACAAATTGAGGAGCCTAAATTGCAGGATGCATCTAGAGTCAGTGCGGAGCAAAACAGTTCTGAAGCAGGGAATGGAACTTTGTTGTCAGAGAAAAGAGAAAACTTGATGCATCCAAGAATGATGAATCAAGGAAGAAGACTAGGGATAATACATCAGATGAGGTGATTCAGAGTGGGAAGACAGAAGCAAATGGAAAGGAGAGTCAGTTGGAGACAGATAAGTTGGTGGAATCTAGCTCTGCTAAGAATGAATCCAATATGAAAATAAAGTGGAAGAAGTTTATCACATCCACCTTAAAATCGGTATGTATTCTGAATAACATCATTTCTTGCTTTCCAGTAAAATTGCGCAATGAATTATGCCACTTTAGTAAAGGAAAAAAAACAGAAAAAGAATGTAATACTCATCCTCTTTCTTTATAGCATGCATTAGTGAAATGAGCGTGATGGCATGAGAAAAGACACACTTTCCATTCCTTAGGATGGAGAGTCGGAGACCATTATTAGAGTAGAAAACAGTTTTGTTTCTATATATACTAAAATCTGCTTTTTGTATGCATTGGTGCAGAATGACGGAGTCCTAAAGATGAGGAAATTGAAAAAACTTGTTCTGAAGGCTATTGAAGAATCGGGCATAACAGATGATGAAGCCAAATTGAGTGATATGCTTGATCACAAGGTTTGCCTATCCAATGTTTATTTAGTACTTTCAATTAAATGGTATCTAATCATTGGCTCCACCTTTACATTATTATTTTTATTCATATTACTTGTTTGGTGCCAGATCAATTCAAGCTCCAGATTTAAAGTTGAGAACAAGCATGTTCATTTGGTGGCCAAGGATTAAAATACAGTTTGAAGTGGAGTGACTGGAAATCAGTGTAGCGTCTCCTTTGCAGCCTTGCCGGCCCTGGTTGGCTGGACCTCATTCAAATTCAGAATCAAATGCAGATGGTTGGCTGTAACCTTTTTTTGTATGCAGAGTTTTTTTTTTTTTTTTTTAATGCGGTTTGTATGCGGAGTTACAAGTCTAGGACTCATATTTTCTTCTGTTTGAAAAGTTTTCAGAAGAAATATCATTGTCATCAATTCTTCAATTCTATATGAATCAGACAGACATTGTGATAATTTGCTCATAATACAAGATCCATTCTTAACTTACCTGTCTCCGGACACATTTGTTAATCCAGTTTTTAATTAATCCAGCTTGGCTTTATGGTTGGTCCCTCCCTAATCTTTCTTTTTTATGATTGAGGTTAACAAACAAACCAAAAAAGAAAAAGAAAGTCCAATTTCGTTGAGGGCTATTCTCTGGTGGGAACGTCATTTTGCGAACCTCTAAATTGGGAACACCGTTGGATCAAATCTAATGGATGATAAGAAGCAAGTGTAACTGAAAGTGGGTAAAACCATACCACTTGGAACGTGGCTTCCTCCCTCCAAAACAAACGCATTGTGCTCTTGAAGACCACAATATCTCCCTCCAAAAAAAGTTCTGTTTCTCTGTCTCTATTTGTGTTCTCTCTCTCTCTCTCTGTCTCAAAGAACATGGTTTTCTTCTTTTTTCTGATTTGCTATTTTGTTTGAGGAAAGATAGCTGTTCAGTTTTCTTGTTTGGTAATTCAAATAATACAAAGCAAGGTATTATCCTAATGAGCACATGCACTGTAATTCATTTTGTGTTTTCATTTTTTTGGTTTGATGACTGTGTTCTGTGCACTTGTGAAGACTTGAGGACCCATCTGGTACCAAAAAACTGGTGCGCGTAACACCTTGATAGAATCGGTTGAGCACAAGTCGAAACTAGCATTGACTTGGAGGAAAAAGTGTTGGAGCAAATCGGAAACTGGAGTCGTCGTTTGAAAGTGTTGCAACAAACTGGAAACTAGCGTAAGAAGACGAAGATCGAATTTGTTTGGGGTTGTCGCTTCAAATTCGACGACAATATCATATTTGTTGAAATTTAAAAGCTCAAAATCAATTACGAGGTAAGCCTCTATTTATACTTGAGAAAATGTTTTGACCAAATATATGAGCATTTACGCTAGTTTGGATGTAGGTTGTTTAAAGTTTCAATAGAGACTTCAAAAGGCCTCCTGGGTGTAGCATTTATATTCAGGAAATAGGTTCATAGATTATTTTATTTCAGACTCCACGATTTACTAATGTTGCATAGTCTAGTTGATATTTGTGGAAAATTTGAAGATCAAAATCACTTATGAGGTAATTGATATCTTGTATTTGTTAATTTTGGTATCCTGGAGAAAATGTTTTGACCAAATATATGGGCATAATTTACGCTATTTTGAATTAGGTTGTTTAAGGTTTCACTAGAGACTCCAAAATGCGTCTTGGGTGTAGCACTTGTATTCACTAATAGTTGATATTTTTGTTTCAAGAACTTCATTATTTACTAACATTTGATAGTGTATTTGATATTTGTTGAAAATTTGAAGATCAAAATCACTTACGAGGTAACTGATATCCAATATTTGTTAATTAGAGCATACTAGAGGAAAATATTTGACCAAGTATCTGGGCATAATTTACGCTAGTTTGGATGTGGGTTGTTTAAGGTGTCACTAGAGACTCCAAAAGTATTCTTAGGTAAAGCATGTGTATTCACTAATGATTCATAGAATATTTCGTTTCAAACTCCATTATTACTAAAGTTTCGATAGTATATTTGACATTTGTTGAAAATTTGATATTTCTATGTTTATATTTTGCATATAGTATTGTGATATTTGAAAGCTCTTTGAATGTATGTGACAATATTATTATGATGGTAATATGATTTTCAGGGTTAAATTGCAAGAATTGTGAAATGGAGTTGAAGCACAGGTGACACCGGAAGTTAGTGTGGAGTTCAAACCAAAACTAGGACTTGAATTTGATTCCCTTGAGGATGCATTGAAGATGTATAACCTGTATGCACTAAAAGCAGGATTTGGTGTTCGTTGTTCTACAACCAAAACGTCAAGTGTGACGGGGAAATAATAAGGAAAGAATTTGTATGTTGTAAACAAGGGACAACCAATATTACGGGTAAGAAAAGAAGACGAGGATGGGTTCGAACTGGTTGCTTGGCTAAACTTGCTGTTTTGTTGCCATCTTTGAAGAACAAGTACATTGTTGTAGCCTTCAAGGAGGAACACAACCATGAAATGACAACATACGACCAAATCCATTTGTTGAGATGCGACCGTAAAGTTACTGAGTCTGCAAAGGTATATAATGCATATCTTTCCAAAGTTAATATCCCGGTACATCAACAATTAAGCATTCTTGAGGTGCAAGCAGGCGGAATGGAAAATATTGGGTTTTTAAGGAAAGATGTCTATAATTACCAAAGAGACATGCGAGCAAAGGTGACTGGTCATGACGTAGATCTTCTTAATGAGCATTTTTTGGGTGAACAAGAAAAAAATGCATCATTCTATTTCAAGATAGAGGTAGATTCAGAAGGACGAATGGGTAATGTATTTTGGGCAGATGCAAGGTCAAGACGAGCTTATGGGAGTTTCGGAGATGTGGTGGTATTTGATACGACTTTCAAAACCAACCGTTATGACATGGTGTTTGCGCCTTTAATAGGTGTTAATAATCATCGTAAGACAATATTGTTTGGTTGTGCTTTCTAACCAGTGAAAGCACATAAGCATTTATTTGGTTGTTTGAGGAATTTAAGAAAGCCATGCCATGTGGGGCACCGAAAATGATCATTCCTGATCAAGATGCAGCCATTGCAAAGGCAATTGAGTAAGTCTCCCTACAACATTCCACAGATATTGCATATGACATATAATGAATAAGTTGACCGAGAAAACCGGCATAGGTGAATGTTTTTTAGAGCTGTGCAATTGCATATGGGATATGGACACCAAAGAAGAATTTGATGCGAAATGGGACGAAGTTATCACAAACAATGGGCTGAAAGAGCATACGTGGCTGTTCGGTTCATTTTTACACATGATTTTTCATGTTATTCACCCATTATTTTGAGTTAGTTCTTGACATTTTATAGCTTTTTACTTCTTTTTTGTGTTTTCTTAGATTTTACCTTGGTTGGAATGAAAATGAGCTAAAAGTGCATTATTAGTTATAAATTCTGTTTTTGTTCATTTTCGTAGGTCAACTTCTTGGCCTGGGATCAACATGCTCTGGTGCTCGGATGAGGTCATGATCTTCATGAGATTTGTTCCAATGGATGTTAACTACAACATATCCAAATTTGAGCTCCATTGGACAAGTCTTGCCTATCCAACCAATCCAGCATGTTACCACAGCTCTGGAAATCCGGATTTGGCCAGCTTTTACCTCCTTTGTGTCATCTTAATTTCTTGTTACCATAACTCTTGATAACAAGGAATTACCTTTGTAAATGGGATATTTTCTGAAGCTTTTGGCATCTTTGTGAAGTCAATGCTTCATCATGGCAAGGGGACAATGGGCAAAAGCTTTAGAGAAAGAATAAGTTTTATATTAAAAGAAAAAGCTGGAAAGGAGGAGAGAGGGAAGCAAAAAGGAAATGGCAATCTGATATTGGGAGGGCTTTTGATCGTGGAAAATAAGGCTATTCCATCATTCTACACAAGAGATCAGATTTTTGGAGAGTTGGAGCAAAGAGAAAGCCAAGGTGCAGCCAAGAAAAGTGGAGAAGAAGACTTCCACCATTGATGATCTTGAAGCTTTCATCATTTTCTGAAAATCTGTAAACTCTTTCTAATTTTATTTTGAGTTTGTATTTGGAATAAGTATGAGCAACTAAACTCCATAGCTAGGGCATAGGTTGAAGCCCTAAACATGATTACCTTATTGTTTTGATGCTTGAGTGTATGAATTTCTAGATATTGTTGATGAATTCCAATTCACCAAATTAATCTATCTTTGATGTATGTTCTTCTTTGATTGATCACCTTTGAAAGCATGCTTCTTGAGGTTGTTGGGATTATGTGTATCTTCATGTTTTCCTAAGCAATAGATGGATGGAGTAAGAACCATCCATGTGAATTGGTTTCTTGAATACCTAATGTAAACACCATGCTATTAGGATTCTTGTGATGTTCATATTCTCTTTGAACTTAATGAGTTTTCCTTGTAATTGAATCGAAGTACGAACCATACCTAGGTTCGGTTATGAGGAGGGCACAAGTATTGTAGCACGAACCATGCACTTTACGTATATTAGAGAGAATTAATGCGTCTTGAGCCACGACCCATGGTCTTGATTGCGAACATCTTCATCAACACATTTAGAATTCATCACTTGAGTATTCATGAACTTTGGTAGAATTGTTTAGGGTGGATTCGAAACCCTAGTGTTTGTTACATTTTAATTTCACATCTTGATAATTCATCTCTGCCATTCTCATTTAACTTCGAAGTCCATTTACTTACATGCAATAGAAATAGATCACTTGAACCAAATCAACCTCCCCCCCCAAAAAAAAATGTGTGTGTGAGTTGCGTGTTCGACACGTTATGTGTCTTTGTTACTAAATTTTATTTGTTTCCGTAATTGTTTTGGACTTTTGGTCCACGATGTGTTCTTGCATTTTCTGTGCTGAATCCAACCGTATAAATAACGTGAATTTTGGACGTACGGTTGGAAAGTTATAGGTCGAAACTGAATAGAGGTCGGAACTGAAAAAGAGAGAATTTCGAATTCTGCCCAAAAAACGACCGGTCGCTAGTGTCTCAACGACCGGTCGCTCAACACACAATTCTCTAATTTCGATTCTGCTAAAAAACGACCGGTCGCTCAGCATCCAACGACCGGTCGCTAGTACTGTTCACAACACATTTTCCTTTCTTTTGTTTTGTGTGTTTCTACTCATTTTTAGTTTTCAATTTGCATTTGTGTATTTGTGGTGTGTCAATTAAGTGTTCTTTACGTACTCAAATTAAAACTTATAGGAAACCGACAAGTTCTTCGTGGGATTCGACCCCGTACTTACATAATCTATACTTCAATAGATTCGTGCACTTGCGGGTATTTTTAATTGGTTGTTTGCACATTAATTTGTGTCCTCTTAGGAATGCAACAATTTTTGGCGCCGTTGCCGGGGGAGCTGGCACGGTTGCTTATATGTTTTGTTTGAGTATATTTAGAGTACTTAATTTTATTTTCATTTTTTCTTTGTTTGTCGTTTCATTTTATTTAAGTTTGATTTTGTTTCTTCTTATCAGGAACACTTTGCTTATGTCCTTTTTGAATTTTGATATTTCATTAGATTCCACAATAGAAGATATCCAAGCTCAAGCTTTGAGAGAAAGGAACATCCGAATAGCTGTGTCTACTCCATTGCCTCTCCCATTCTCACCGTTTTCATCATCATCAAGCTCACCAAAAGTCGAGTCACCTCCACCTTCACCAATGGCAGCAGCTGCAAATGCGGAACTTACTATGCAAGAATATTCTTCACCGCCAACAACTGGACAACCATCTTGCATAGTATATCCCACATCCACTTTGGAAAACTTTGAGTTGAAATCGGGCATGATACACATATTGCCTAAGTTCTTGGGAAATCCGGAGAAAATCCTAATGCACATATCCTAGACTTTGAGGAAGTGTGTTCCACAATAAAGATTGGAGGCATGAATAGTGACGAGATAAGAATGAGACTTTTCTCGTTTAGTTTGAAGGATACAGCAAAGGAATGACTTCACTATCTACCTCCAAATTCCATCACAACGTGGACGGACCTTGCTTCAAAGTTCTTGCAACATTTCTTCCCAGCACAAAGGACAAATGAACTCCGGAAGTCAAATTACAGGAATTCTGCAAAGGCGGGTATTTTTAATTGGTTGTTTGCACATTAATTTGTGTCCTCTTAGGAATGCAACAGTGGCTGACCTCAATTCATGCCTTGCGGGAGAATTGGGTTCCGTCATATGTAAGACATGTGTTTTCAGCTGGGATGTCAAGTAGTCAACGGGGCCGAAAGCTTGTCATTCGTTTTTCAAACAATATATTAATAAGAACAACACGTTGATGGAATTTATAGTACGTTTTGAAAGAGCTCTTGCTTCACAGAGGCACAAGGAATTATTGGCTGATCATGTTGGTATCAAACGAAAAACCTCCAACTCCATTTCTCACACCAATGTAGCTTCAAATGGGAGGCATTTACACAAGGGGAATTCTTGACATCTTTGAGCGTGAGGACTTCGAAAGCCTTTTATGCTTCTTTGAAGTTGTAAAGGAAGATGACACTCTTTGTACATACAAAGTTATTGAGAGGTACAACGGGGGTTACAAGGACAAAGGAGATTGTGCATGAAAAAGATATTGATCAAACTTTTTGCAAGTTGTCGTGGATTTGAATTTCGTGGTATTCCGTGCCGACACATCATATCATTTTTAAGAATGAAACAGGTTGCGTATTTGCCAGAGAAGTATATATTAAAAAGATGGATGAAAAGTGCGAAGGCTGGTGTAGTTTTCGATAAATATGGCAAAGAAGTTAAAGATAATGTTGATGATTGTATTTTGGTTAAGAGATCAACATTGTGTAAAGTTGCAGCCGATTTGATTGATTCGGCGTTGTTGTATGATGAAGGTTCTGAGTTGCTGCAAAAAACATTTAACGACATTCGTGGGAAGCTTATTAGCTTGGTGTCATCAAGAGCTCCTCTTGAAGAAGCCAATAACGAGGGGGAAACTAGTTCTGTCCAAGTGAGAATAAAAGATCCAAACCGAGTAAAATCAAAAGGTCGTCCGAAAAGAGTTAAAGGACAACGTGAGAAGGCTGCGGGACGACATAAATGTCGGTGCACTGGGTGCAGGAAGAGTGATCATAATAGAAGGAGATGTCCAAGACTTGGGATCCTGTAAGCAAAGATATCGTCTATTTTAGTTGAAGATATTTTCTTTTAACGATTTGTCGTTATGTATGAATTTTTGTTGTGCACTGGTTGCAGGTCTTCATCTCCTGAAGCAGACATTGGTGCTCCAGTTCCTGAGAATATGCAGCCCACTCAAAGGACGCAGAACAATGAAAGTACTCAGCTTCTCTATGGCAGAGGCATTTATGCAGGAGTTTGATTTAATGCATGGACCCGAAGTTTGAGTATCTAGTGAGTCTTATTGCGTCCTTTTTGCATGACTAAAGATACCTTTCTGAGTACCTTGTGATACTTATATGCACTGACAGAGTTTGAGTACCTACTGGTACTTATTGGTACCTGTTTGCTTTGGTTTTCAATGTGCGTAAAGCGTTTGAAACACTCTTGTATTATACAGATGGTTTGTCAATTGCATTATACTTGTTCGATTTCCTACACTCTGTTTATCAATTGTATTATGCTTGTTCAATTTTCATCTAACTGTTTGTCAATTGAGTTATTTTCTTTTCCTGAAAATAGGCAACATGTCTTCCATGGCATAATTAATATGAAAATAAATGGATACACATCAATTGTATTTAGTAGAAATATAAACATACAATTAAAGTATGATGGATTAGTCCTTACTGAGAGATTCTACATTTCATAATTGTGCACATATAATGGCAATTGCACGACAAGAATGCAAAGAGACTATTCTGTTTGTCAGTTGCAAGACTATAACGCAATTAGACGTAACTGTTTGTCAATTGCAATCACAAATCACATATATTCTCAAAATGTAAGAGGCTACCAATAACATGGCAATATGGATACAATCATTGCAAAATATGACTAACCAATGGATTCAAAATGACATATTTAAGTACCTCTTACATTTTCATTACCAAAATGCAAGGCAAAAAATATCATGCCATTTGCATTACCAAAATGCAAGGCAACAAATATCATGCCATTTGCATTACATCATCTCCAGCTTTATTCTTCCCATGCGAGAACGCATTAGGATTTTTTTGTGGTGGAGTATTTAAAACTATAGGGAGAATTTTGTTATGTGAAGACATTATAAGTCTTGGAATTTTTTGAGGAAATGCTTGCTGTGGGAGAGCGTACAAATACTAAATCATGACCTTTTTCCCGCCAAAACGACCTCCACTCAATCCCCTTCAATAGCTTTAGTTGTTTCATAGTAGATTGTAGTTAATGTTTATATATCTCAATTGACGGCTTATCCACTTATGGACAGTAGCCTTGACAGACGTTGGATACACATGAAAATAGCCTCCACTTTAAGCTCTCCCCATGCACTGTGATAACCCTCCACTTTAGTCTCAACAATAGACATGGACATTCCACATCCCCTACTTAGAACAAGTTGACAGCATGACTATTGCATGCAGAATATAATATAATACCCATCCCAAGTTATTGTGTTTTGATAGTACAAAAACATATATATATATATATGTATATACAAAATATGAGAAGTGTATCGTATGAAAACACTGATTCCATAATACTTCGTACCCATAACCCCTAAACCTTAACCCTTATCATTTTAAAACAATTTTGAAGTAAAAAGAAATAGTTAATTAGATGAGATGCGATGTGGCAGCGTCCCCTCCTGACACGTGGAAGTGCAAGAGATGCTGGGCTCTCCTTAGCTTGACAAGTGTCACATTTGTTATATTTTAATCATATTTTCTTGTAAAATCGTTTAAAATATTAAAATAAATGGGAAAAATACAACAACAAAAATACATACGTATTTCTAGCATCAATACTTTCGTATCTCAAGTCCAAAAAGTGGTTTACAATTGTTTAAAATTAATTTTGGGGGTCATCCTTTTTTGTTGGGGAACATCAGTACTCGATTCACTGGCCACTCAGTTGTTCGTAGAGGACAACCACCAACATATCCAGCTTCTTTTAACAACATAGGGATCAATTTTCGACCGGCTGCAATGCTTTTATCAATGTTTGAGTTCTGCACAAATCTAATTTGGAATCGTACACAAATATTTCACAAGTGGTTAAATCTAAAGCGAGTGTCACCCAGTGCTTCTGCCTTACACAATTGTAAGGCAGAAAAACCTCCTTAACAGACATCCAAGGTTTATGCAGCTCGCCGTTAACCATTTTCACTAGAGCTCTACTATGGGGCCTGTCGTCCTTTCCCCCATAAAGCCGCATATGCTTCAAATCTATTGCAGCATACTTCTACATAACACCATATCAGTTATGCATCAATTTAGATACCAATTGAACCAAGTCATCATGCTTAATTATGAAAGAGTTATACCTGAAATAGAGTATCGACTATCGTCCAATTCGAACCCACTAAATTTGGATACCTCTTCTGCCGCTCTCGTACCAGATACAATCCCATGTCAATGTTCTACACCAAAAGTGTTTTCAATATTAACCTAATAAATCTCATATTATGGTGGAGTAATGGAGATCTCTATACTTACCGTGTCATCCAACCATCCATTCTTGCTCAGAAGGTGAACTAAGAAGTCATGTGAAGCGTCTACACCTTCTTCTCCACATAATCTCACATGCGAACTGCAATTGTCAACAAATATTGCAATCAAATCAGATTCACCAAGTTCGATAGGAGAAATGGTAATCGGATTCACCAACAGGTCAATAAGTTGTCATAATACAATCTTTGAAATTCATTAAAGGCTAAAACCGGGATAACTTACTCTTCTTTTGGCCCCATTCCCACAAGAATTTCGCCATCTTTAGAAGGGAATCATGAGGAATTGGCCTAAGGGGGTCAAAAGTAAAACCAACTGTGTCATCCTCAATATTGGGAAACTCCTGCCCTTGCCATGGAGTTTCTCTTAGCACAGACCTCGGCCTCTTCATGGCAGGCTGAACAGTCGTACCTCATCCTCGAACCTTCTTCTTTTGGACAACAGTTACACCATCATCAACATCATTCTTATCTTCATCTGCTTCATCATCTTCAATTGAGATTTTCCTCTTTCGACAAGGGTTTTGAAGAAATGTAACTAGGGTCCAAACAAACCAATGCATGATCATCCTAGTTTATCTTCAGAGGTATGTATTCCAGCTCTCCCTTATCATTTACAACAACATTTTCAGGCTGATGACCGTGACCCTCATTTCCACCTATAGAATCATCTTTTTCCATTGGGGTCACCTTTACAAAAGATGGCAGAACCACATTGCCACCTCCATCGCCTATAATTGTTCTCAATGCAACCAACTCTAACCTCGTGACTTCCATTCCATGAGCGGTAGAGACCTTGAAATGTACAAATTTCTCCCACTGCTCACTTTTCTCGTGATGCAATAATGCAATCTCATCCCTCAACTGCTGCACAACATCGTTTACTTCAGCAAGGTCCTTACTTAATTGAGGACCAATATTAGGTGCATCACCTTCAGGAAAATCTGATCCCCAACTCCAGTAATTTTGCTGCATCTCTCGTAGACTTGGTTCAGGCAGGTGTGCAACGAAAGAGGCTGTCACAAAGACATAGTTAACATGTTATGTACAATACACATAACAACATCACTCATCAAATAAAGATATTATTTGGTGAATACCTCTTTGCTCTGAAAAATGTACGCGTTTAGCTTTCTAAACTCGGGGGTTTTATCTATAGATTCCCACCAGCAAATTCCGAGGCACTAATTCAGCTTCATCCTTCCGCTTACAATATCTAGGGGAGCCATTTCCAATTCAGGAATTAATTCATAAGCCCAAACCTACACCAAATCATTTCCTGAGTCAATACTTATTTATGAACATAACTTTACAAAACATAAATTATTAACTAAACAATAGGGTGGGCATCTAAAATCAAAATACCGAAATTTAACTCTTAACCGTACCATACCGATTTCATACTATTTCATTCGATACCGATATTCAATACCAGTAAATGACCAATAGAGTATGGTATGGTAGCGGTATCAATTATTGGTACCAAAAATCGTATCAGTATCGAATACTATTTAGATATATAATTTTCTATTGAATATGTTGATGAATATTGCATATGTTGATTAGGATTTGGTTGATTTGGATATTGAATATGTTATATTCAATGGATATTGAATATGTTGATTAGGATTTGGTTGATTTGGATATTGAATATGTTGATTAGGATTTGGATATTGATAATTGAATATGTTGAATCTTTGAATTTGTAACTTAGCCATCACTTATTTTGGTAAATGAATATGTTGAATATTGAATTGGTTCATTTTTAAGTTGTGTCATTTTGGTACCGATACCAACCAAATACCGACACGTACGGTATGGTACGGTACCATTTTGACAAATGATAATCCCATACCGTACCATACCGATTTAATTTCCGGTATTCGGTAGCGGTTCGGGCTTAATACCGTACCATCAGTACCGTACCGTGCCCACCCCTACTAAACAATACCTGGAAAGCAAAACTCAATCCCTTTATACTCCACGTTGGTCTGTTAATTCTTATACGCTTCTCGTTCTCCACCTTTTTCTTCCTTTTTTTCACGGCCCTTTTCACCTCCTCTTTTCCCTTGCTCTGTCCTTTTCCTTTCTCATGATCCTTCTCATCAATATCTTTTTTCCCAGAAGCAAACAACAAAGAATCCTGTAGGTACTCAAATGATATAGAACCCCATGGAAAGTTGTTGAATTCCTCCATATTATGTACTAAGTGTACATAGTCCTTATTGAACCTAACAATGGGGGCTTTTCCCAATATCACAAACTCTACAAAGTAAAGCATTCCCAATTTGAAGCAGTCTTCACTTCCCCTTTTGGAGTTTAAGAATGCTTTTTCTATGTCGTGTAAGGTTATGTGATTCTTGTTGGTGAAATGACAATTAAGCAGCTGATGCACACCACCATCTGCACTAGGTATGGAAGGCTCTACTCCAAATTTCAACCCACTAATTAGACAGAAGTCTTTTGCAGTGAACTGCACCACTTTGGACCCTATTGCATAACTAAGCCCGTGCATGTCCTTGACACCTAGTCCAGCGACGCGCGAAGGGCCAGACCATGCACGAGTTGACCACTAAATTGAATTTTATCTAGGTCCATCAAGTGCCCAAAGCATGACCCTCTAAATCTTCTCCTCTGTTCTTCATCTTGAACTGCAACATAAAATTAGAAAGTCCAGGATCTCGGCACACACAAATTATTTGCCCTCGCTGAATACACCTATGATTCCTGAACAACAAAGTTCGAACCCATATTCCATTTTATACCTGCAACATACAACATGTACCCAAGTTAACATACAAAGTTCAACACGTGCAGAGTACAAAAATCTGAAAGTCATATCTATACTACTCACTATCTCAGATCCCCTATTCAAATGAGAAAAACAAAGCTCTAGCATCTGGTGTAAAAGTAGACATAAATATTAAATATCTAATATATAAACATTGAGATACAGAATCTGGTATCCAAATCCATACTAGTCACGTATTAGAAAGACATAAAAATGATACCCATATCCATACTATTTGCACTTTTATCAACACCTTCAGATACAAAAATCGATACCCAAATTTATATTTCTTACCTATTATCAAGATAAAAAAATGATACACATTCAAATTCAGAATATGATACCCAAATCTATACTACTCAGTTATTGACAAGATACATAAATGATACCCAAATCCATACTCAGCTATTCGCAAGATACAAAACTGATACCCATATCCGTGCTACTCACTTATTGGCAAGATACAGAAATCATGCCTATATACATACTACTCGCATACTATCAACACATTTGGATAGAGAATTGGCTACCCATATCCATAGAGAATCTGCTATCCAAATCCATACTAGTCACGTATTAGAAACACACAAAAATAATACCCACATCCATACTATTTGCACTTTTATCAACACCTTCAAGATACAAAATCGATACCCAAATTTATATTTCTTACCTATTATCGAAATAGAAAAATGATACACATTCAAATTCAGAATATGATGCCCATATCTATACTACTCAGTTATTGGAAAGATACATAAATGATACCCAAATCCATACTCAGCTATTTGCAAGATACAAAACTGATACCCATATCCGCACCGTACTACTCACCTATTTGCAAGATACAAAAATCATACCCATATACATACTACTCGCATACAATCAACACATTTGGATCCAGAATCGGCTACCCATATCCATAATAATCAAAATATGATCAACACATACCCACAGAACTGGCTTATGCTTCTTTAAAATATCAAAACTCGATTTGGGAGAAGTTCAGAAATGCAGATTTTGCACATACCGTTGATGATTCTTAGGCAACACTCGATTACTGAGGAGGAGGGAAGGAATGCGGCGATGGAAAGGGTTTTGATATCAGATGCAACACTCGATCATGAAGAAGTTTGGAAATGGGTCTTGAGATGAGAAGTTCAGAAATGGGTGAGAAGTTGATATTTTCCACAAATGAAAACCTCTTTTTTCTTTAATCTGGTTTTTGGGTGAAGTTATGACTTTTGGGTATTTGTTGTCAGATTTTGGGGTTGGCACTGATAATTCATAAATTAATTAAATGGTGCAAGGAATTATAAATAAATAAATAATAAAAAATAAAAAAGCGCACGCGGCAAAAGAGAAACCACATTGCACCCGATTCTCCTCTGTGAGCTTGTTTTTTCTATCCAGCCGTTGAGATCACTTCAATGGCTGAGATAGAGCCCCAATAGAGATTCGCAAAAAGATGTTCCCTACTCAGCCACTGGCTTCTATTATTCCTAGTTAGTTGGCCGAGGAAAACGGTTTGAATTAGGCCTTGTCGTATATAAAAAAGCTGGGAGGCCCCAGCTCAAGTGTCCTTCGTTCGTCAAGCCCAAAGCTTAAGCAGTGTTTTTTCATTCAGAATAAGAAAAGATGTCGGATTCGAAATCGAAGATAAACAGAGAAGCAGCTGGAGGAGGAGAGAAGGGAATTAGCCCCTATCGCGAGGTTAACGGTTTTTTTGGCGGGTTTCAGTTTTTCAACCACTATGAACTAAGGTGGCGGCAACCTCAGAAATATGAATATCCATAATGGTCAAGTTCTGCGTTTAAAGATAATGTTTAAAGATAATGATAAAGACGCACGAACCAAACTCACGAACTGGGAATGCCTTGATCACAGCTCTATATACCTCTATAAAGTTGTATAATTACAATGTTTACAAACACAATCACTCAATATGAAAATGGTATTGTAGCTCAACATCATCCAAGCTGGTAGTAAGTATAGCGTATGAAGGTTCTCTTCACCTCTTTCTTCTTTCTTTTACGTCCCTTTTGACGAAAAAAAAGTATTAGTATCTGTGTCCTTAAAGTCCCTTCCAATTCAACAATGCTTTCTTCATGCTTGCAAAGATGATGTTAGCACATTTTACATCCGGTTGAGTAAGGCTAGAATATCCGAAACAATGCTATGAGCAACAGCACGACAGAACAAGCTAGTGCCTGCAACAATTGGATAATTACGCTGATTAACTCTCTGAAACACAGTAGAAAATATAAAATTTAGGGCTCTAAAGAAAAATATTAGATAGGATGAGAGAGATACAGCAATTGCCGAGGCAGCCAGTCCTGCGCGCTCCCTTGGATCCTTGCGATAGTAATTTCCAAAATACAGAACTGTGGCATAGTACCACATCACTGGGAAGACAAAGCCTAAAAGAAAACTGCAGTGCAAGAAATAGGAATGAGACCAGGGATGGGATAATGAAAATAAAGGAGGAAGAAGGTATTAAAGATACTCACGAAAACCATCCTATCCCGCAGCCAAAGCATGGAAGCTGCTTCTCGTACATCCCTGATGAAAAGTCCTCTGCATCTCGAATTAGGGTATACCTGCCTTTTTCAGGATCTGCAGCATCTGTTGCTTGCCCTACCATGACCATAATACCTCTCACTTGTCTGGATAAACAGTTTGTATAAAAGATCCAGTTGCTATAAAGATCTTGTTTATGCACAGAAAGTAGAAATTATATGCATTTCGGATCAGATTAATGATTTTTGTTAAATAAAAACTGCATGTAAGCCCAATGATAAATCAGCAGAGTCTGAGAGCACAACCATCAATTCTAGAATGCCGTGAATTACATTGAAAATCCAAATCAACAGACAATGCCTTTCCCTCTAAGCTGATTAAGCTTTTAACATGCAACCAGATATACAATAAAAAAGACAGAAAACTTAAAATGTCATTTCTTAAAGAATTACAGACAATAGGGTCGGCAAAAAAAGGAAGATTCATAGGGTTACCTAGATAACAAACACATTCCATAGTCCATGAGAGGAAGATTCATAATTGTCACAGATAAATGTGAAAGCACTTATACGTTGCAAAGTCCAAAACAGGATTGGCCAATAAAAGGTCCAAACAGATTGCTACCTTTAAAAACTGAATAATATCGGGCTGATGGTCTCAAAAGTTGCTTTTCAGAGGCGGATCTCACTAGCTCAAGGTCGTTTCTCAAACCCTCTGCCGAAGCATCTGCAACACCAATAAATCTTGTATCAGAGTTAGGAAGTAGTGGAACTATGAGACTGATCATGATAACTTAGCCGTTTTGGTTCTGAATAAGTGAATATATAGGCATCATTTATCATCTACAAAGAACAGTAAGCCCTAGTAAATCAAGGGAAGTTTGAGTACTTTGATCCATGTATGCTGGAGCAGATGAATATGAGTTGTCAAAAGTCCTGACTTGCCACACCTCAATAAACCTGTTTCACAAAATTACAATCTCACTTCAGATCCAATTTATCCCACAAATTTTTTGTTCATGATCAGTGAGAAACCATTCATCTTTACTTGCTTGCAGATCAAACAGAAAACAACAAATGCAAAAGTTACAAGCTTGCACTACAGTTTGCAATTGCCTGTGGCTAAACAAGCCCTCCCTTATTATGGTTCAAACTATTCATAAACCACCTTTCTCAAAGCATCCAAATCCATTAATCACAACTAATTAAAGCATACTAAGCAATCATTAGCTTAAAAACGGAACCAAACACTGGGGCTGGACCCAGTACCATTTGCTAATCATCCAGCTGAGGTGGCAATACAACACAGAATTTCCATGGTACTATAATGAACAAGTACTTGGGTCAACAACACCTTAGTTTTTGGGTCTTAAAAAAATTTCATTCTTAAAGGTCTGTATGTACAAATCCATACATGTGTTGCAAAACCTTCCACAAATTTCAAATCAAACCACAGCTTAGTTGCAGCATGTATGTACCAAATTGCGGCACATCCCATTTCAGCTCATAAATCGTCAAAATAAGAAATCTAAAATACGGATACTAGAGGACACAGTCATATCATATAAATTGAAAGGATTAACAAGAAGTTTTGCAAAAGCACCAAACTTTATCAACATCCCAACAAAACCCAGAAGATAAAAACAGATATTCAATCAAATCAATCATGAAATAGAGAATTACAGACAGAAAAACTGGAAGAGGACCTTACGTATGAATTGCAGGACCTGAGAAGCAAAATCCTAATGAATTTTCCTCCACAGATCACAAATTGAGAGGAGAGGAAAGAAAGAGGGGTCTTTGTGTATTTGAGAGGTCTTCTACATGTCAAGCAAGGCTTCCCTTCAGCATTAAACAACTGAAAGCTGAGAAAATTGACTCCCCCTCTGTCTCTTGTCTTTTAGAAAAAAAAAAAAAAAAGTATTTTTTTTGTTGGGTCAGAAAATGATATAACCATTTACATACTTATTAAGAAGTATTTTTTTTATTAAATATTGTTATTTTGCTTTGTATAAATAAATATTTCTTGAGTAGTGTAGTGGTTAAAATTATTTGCAGAATGTTTGGTAGAGGAATCATCAAATTTGATTGGCCAGTGGCTTAAAAGACAACTAAGCCCTCTCGTTTTTCTGAAAAACTTTGGAATATCATTGGTCAGAGGCTTAGGCCTTAGAGCGTCCACCGTTGACATATCATTTATCTTTTTTATTTTTCCAGTTTTCGCTTTCAATATCGCCGCCGGCAATGATTGTGTAGATTTTTATTCTTGTAAGTTGTAACAAAGAGTTTGTTTATTTTATTTTTTTTTAAAGGAAACATGAGGTTGGACGCGCACTAAAGCCCAAGTATAGGAATATCAATAGGAAATTTTTTAGTACTATTTTAATTTCTTACAAAAATAGACCTTCCTTCATATTTTAGTATGCATATATATTTTCTAGTAAAACTATTTATATGACATTTACTCACTATATTATTATTGGTCGTATATCTCTTACTGATGAGGCCGGTATAAGATCCATATAACCAAATCTTTATACTAACGAGCTCTTAATTTAGTGAATTTTTTTTTTTTCAACGATAGAAAATGTCTCAATTTTAAATTTCACTCTTCAATAACAAAAACAAGCAATATAATAAATATAAATTTAATACAAATAACATCACTGCTATCATCATTTTCTTGTTAAGGATATGGTATTTATGATTGGTGTGCAATTGGCCCCCACAATATTTTATATTAATGTGATTAATAGGCTCACGCCATATGAACAAGGGTCCTATTAATATCAGAGAAGTTTCATGCTTTCTGGTGGATCCACCTGCAAATGCATTTCTTATTAGATAGAAAAATAGCTTGTTTTTTTTTTTTATAGAAACGATAATCTACTTTAAACTAATCTACACTACGGGAAGGAATTGAAGTTGGATACATAATAGGGAGCATATCCGCTCTAACAAACTTAACTAAACTCATATATGCAGCAAAATAATAATAATATTAGGGACAAAAACGTTATGGCCTTATAGCCTAGCATATTGTAGTTGCTTGAATTAAGATTTGCATTCAGGCATAAAGAAATTCAACGACAGTCCAACAACTGATATTATATGCATCCTTTTGTGCCTAACCACTTACCAAATAGAAGAAGAACACTAGAGAAGTAAACTTGAATCAATGGGAAAAGTTGAGGACCATTTTGGCTTGGTGGTGGTTAGCTTGATCGACAGATTTAATTTAAGGATAACTATATCCCAACAATCACATTTTGGTTGTTAAAGGTGTCATTAGCTTCTCAGAACTTTTTACCTGGCTGCCCTTAGTTTCTAATTGGTCAACAAATGCAATGTCCTTAACTCTCATCATCCAAAGCAAAGGGGATAGGGGGTTAAATGTCCTTCAAGCAACTTAGCTTGCAAGATGTGATGAATTGAGCTTTTCTTTAGTTTTCTTTTTCTTCATCCTTTTTGAATTTCAATGAACGTTGCTTGCAACTTGCAAGTTGGTGATCAAATTCAAAAGTCTAATCTCAAGGATCAAGGAACTTCTTTTATGCAGACCATATAAAATTACGGAATAATTAACTCTAGCTTCCTTCTTAGTTTTTTAACATTTATAGTATTTGTTACTTTTACATTGGGAATCAAACACCAGAGAGCGAGTAGAAAGATGAAAGAATTCTTTGCAAGTCGTACTGTACTATTTTTATTTTATTTCAATTATGGCTGCATATGTAGAGATATGTGTTCCTATATACCAAATCACCTTGACATTGGAAACTGAAAACTAAAATTGGTGTCTCCGTACTATATCTTCCTACCATTCTCAAACTCCCAACAATAGTTTCATCTTTGTTTCAACAACAGAGCTATATTGACCGAGAGGGAGCCAAACACCATAGATCAAGTAGAAAGACGAGAAAATTTTTAACCACTTAAATACAAGTCGTGCCCGTGTGCTATTTTAATTTTAGCTGCATATGTAGAGATATTTGTTACTTGTACAATGGGTCACATATAGAGGAACCAAATCAGCCCAAAACAGCCCAGACCAATTCACGTATATCTAGTAGAAGAAGAAGCCCATGAAAGCATTACAAGTAAAACACCACCGTTGCTCAATGGTCAGTAGCCAATAGGGGCTGTATATGATAATATTAAGGTCTCTCTGGAACGCCACGTTCGAGAGTCGACCTTAGAATTCAAGAGACAGACACCCACTGGGTAGCTAAGCCACGTTTCCTCTCTTGTCACTTTTTCCCTTCTATTTATTCACCTCTTTTTTCTCTCTGTGTCCTCTGCGACTGCGATCATCATTGAGCTTTGGATAGTTGAAGATGGGGGATGAAGGGGGTTCCTTACACGTGTCAAACGACAGTAACGGTCTTGATGATGACAACGGTGATCAGAGCCTTATACTGGACATATACCCTCTCAGTTCCTATTACTTTTCCTCCAAGGAAGCCCTTCCTATCAAGGACGAGTCTGTAGCTGATCGTCTTCAGAGAAGGAAGTCCAAGTACTAATTTTTTATTTTTGTGTGTATTTTCAATTGGGTTTCTTTTATTTTCACTAATTTCTACTTTTTTTGTTGGCTTCAAAGTGTTAAACTTTTCTGTTTTTGTGGCTGTTTAAATATAGCTATGCTGCTTATGGATTGAGGACGTGTGTGGAGGCAGTTATTTTGGTTGGTTCTCTGTCCTAATTCAACAATACTTTATTTATCTTTTTTTTTTATAAAAATATTTAGGAGGTTGAATTTATTTGACATTAATTTATAATGGGAATCATTAGATTTATGAACCATCAAATTGATGTTTAAGAATTTACATGAATTCTGCTTCTGGATTGCTAGTAGTTTCTTTCTCTGTCACAGAATTTGATATTGGCTTCTCCATAAGTGAGCTGAAAAAGATGTGGTTGTTGTGAACTCAGGTTGAGTTGTTCAAACATCCTCATATACTGCTGTTGCAAGTAAGAAATTGCATGTTTAAGCTTCCTGGGGGTCGCTTAAGGCCTGGTGAATCAGGTGATTCATCAGCTTTCTTGAACTGAGCACTAAGAAATTCTTGTTAGGTTTTACTAAACTCTTGGATTTGTTCGAACTCTCAGAGATCGATGGATTGAAACGTAAGCTATCAAGGAAACTTTGCGTCAATCCAGATGCTGATGGGATTCCTTGGGAGGTATATAGAACATGGAATATATATCTTCTTCTTTTTTATAGTTTTTTTTTTTTGGTGCATTGAAAAATTGTTTGAATGTTTAGGTAGGGGAATGTCTTGGGGTATGGTGGAGGCATGATTTTGACACATCGCTCTGTCGGGACTTACCCTCGAAAGTTAAAAATCCAAAGGTACCTCCTCTGGTCTCCTACGCACGCGTCTTAATTAACAATCAACTTACTACATGACGTGGCAATTGATCATACTTATTGATGTATAAGTACAGATTAACTGTCATATTATGTCATCACTTAATGGGGTCTGAAAATTTGGTTCCCCTCCTAAAACAAGGCTTCAACTGGGTGGCCAAGAAGCTTGATTTCTTATGTTTATCTCGTTCTGTAGGAGTGCACGAAACTGTTTATTGTGAGGCTGCCAGACTGTCGGAAGTTCGTTGCGCCGAAAAACCTAAAATTGCTTGCTATTCCATTGTGCCAGATCAATAAAAATCAGGAGGTAATGAGCTTGAAAATGGTGCGGTACTTGCATATTTTATGAGTGTTTATATCTGGGATCTGTTTGATGGAGATTGAATCATTCTACTGCTTACTGTTCTTGATTGTTGTATTGTGTAGACGTATGGACCTGTTATATCAGGTGTTCCGGAGATGCTATCAAAGTTTACAATGAACATCATCGAAGATTGAAGATTGAGATAAACTCGATCGCCATTGTAGAGTGGACCGTATGGTATGCAGACGAGGATCAGCTGTAACAATATGTAAGATGGAGAGAGGTTGTTCCCTGGGCATCTATTTCTCATGAAATTTTGTAAAATGCTTGTATAATGTATATATAGTGTAGATTTCTAAAGGGAACAATCGTGTGTTGAAGACAGCAAATATAAATGATACGTGTTATGTTTGGCTTGAGTTTTCGTTCTTTTCCGACAAATTATTACTCCGAAAACTTATAGTATTTCTCCGATCTTGCTGAACAACTAAATATTTTGTCTGTGAATATGATCTAAATAGAGGCTCGATGAGACCTAAGATACAAAGCCTGAAGCGGTCAGCCTCAGTGTAACTTAAATTTCATGGCTATCCAATTGCACTCTGCCCTGGTGCTTTTTTGATGCAGTTTTCCCTCATCAAATCTCTGACTTTCTCAACTTCATCCCACCTGCCTTCTTCTGCATAAATATTCGACAGCAGCACATAATTCCCCGAATTCCGTGGTTCGAGATTGATAAGCTCTTTAGTTGCAAGTTCCGCGAGCTCTACCTCGCCGTGAGTGGAGCAAGCACCAAGCAATGCACCCCATAAGGCAGCATTTGGCTTCATAGGCATGCTCTTAATCAAGTCATGAGCCTCCTTCAGCCGTCCACTGCGCCCAAGAACATCAACCATACATCCATAATGCCCTAGTTTTGGCTCAAGCTGGTGACTTACAACCATTGAAGCAAACAATTTCTTTGCTTTTTCCACCAAGCCTGCATGGGCACAACATGTTAAAACCCCCACAAAAGTTGCATCATTTGGTCCCTCACCTTTGTTCATCATCTTCTCAAACAAGTCGATCCCAAGTTCACCTCTCCCATTAAAAGCATACCCCGAAATCAGAGTGTTCCAGGAAACAACATTTTTACGAGGCATTTGGTCAAAAATACTACAAGCAGCATCCAAATCTCCACATTTACAGTAAAAGTTTATAAGTGAGTTCCCCACAGATACAACTTGTTTTAGAAGTCCTTTAGAATCTGTATAGGAATGTATCCATTTCCCAACCTGAACATCCCCTAAATGAGCACAAGCAGGCAAAACTGCAACAACGGTCGCCTCGTCTGGTTCGAATCTCTGATCCAACATCTCACGGAAAAGTTCTAAAGCTTCAGTATCCCGCCCACACTGCGCTAAGCACGAAATCATCGAGTTCCAAGAAACAACGTTCCTTTCACCCATCTGCCTAAACAAATACAAACCCGTATCCACATCACCCGTCTTGCAAAACCCACGAACCATCAAATTCCAAACAATCACATCTCTGTGAGACAACGCATCAAACACCTTCCTAGCATCCTCCATTTTTCCACAAGTAACATACAAATCAATAACCCCAATGCGAATTGAACTAAAGCATTCAAACCCAACTCTCAAAATTTGTCCATGAACACACTGCCCTAACCTGTGGTCACAAATATTCGAGCACGACTTGAGCAACGGCGCATAAGTGTTCTCATCGGGGCAAATGCCCCGGTCTTTCATAAGAGAGAACATGTAGAGAGACTGTTCAAAGGGTTCACAGATTGAAAAGCCTTTGATCATGGAATTGAAGAGGAGGATATTGGGGTTGTGGGTTTGGTCGAACACGCGATTTGCGTAGCTCATTTTGTCGAGTGACCAACAAACGGAGACGAAGTGGGCGAGGACTTGGTTGAATTGGCCAAGGCCATGGCGAAGGAGGTGGCCGTGAATTTGGCGGAGATGGGTTCGGGTTTTGCTGCCGTGGAGGAGGCTGAGGACCCTCCGCTCAGCCTCACGGCAAGCTTTGCTCATGGTGTTTTTTAGCTTTATTCTTTATAGTGTGAAGCTCAGAATTACCAGTTGAAGTTTGATGAAGTTAGGATAGTTGCGGGAATCGGTGGTCAAAGGTATATTTGTAGAAATGTGAACTTAGTTTCAATTTGTCACTTTAAAAAAAAAAAATTGAGAAATGTAACCTTGAATTTTTCAAAATCCATAATTTGTCAATGACTTTAACATCATCCAATTTTCCATATATTTTGAAGGTTATTTTAATCTTTTTATTTTCAAGGGTATTTTAAAAATGGAAAATTCATTATTAAAAAATTATATATTTTTTAAATAATTAAAAATGAAAAGAAAAATTATGAAAAAAACTTCTCTCTCCCCCCTCTTTATCTTCGAGGGATTTTTGTAGAAATATCACATGAACTTATACCTAAGTTTCAATTTGTCACCTGAAAAAAAAAATTAAGAGAAATGTCACCTGAACTTTTCAAAATCTATAATTTGTCACCTGATTTTAAAATCATCCAATTTTTCATTCATGATTAAGGGTATTTTAGTCTTTTTATTTTTAAGGGTGGTTTAAAAATGGAACAATTATTATACAAAATTGTATATATTTTTAATGAAGGACTAAAATACCCTTAATCATGGATGAAAAATTGGATTATTTTAAAGTCAGGTGACATTTCACTTAATTTTTTTTTTCATGTGACAAATTGAAATTAATGTATAAGTTCATGTGACATTTGTACAAATATCCCTATCTTCTACACCCACCATCACCACTTTATTTGAATACAATTTAAAATAAATAAATCAATAAGAGTTAACTTAATATATAAATAATTGAAAAAAAAAACATAAAACTAAAAAATCAAAAAAATGAAAGACACCACTTCCAATCCTCCAATCCCAACCGCCACTTGACATTGTTCTCTCTTTTCTTTCTCACCAACAACAACCCACCACCCAACTCCGATCCATCTCACCCCTTAATATATATATATATATATATATCTCATCCTCTCACAAGAACAAACCCTGCCCCTACCATCCCTAGTTGCTCACCTAGATTTTCCAATGCATCTCCACCCCAATCTTTGTCCATTCGGGGGTCACCCCACTTCTCTATCTCCATCTCTCCCCTTTGGCCATGTCCATCCTTCCCACCTCTCAGTTGCTAGGTCCTTCCTTCCCCCACAACCCCCATCCCTTTTTTCAAGTATTTTTCCTTTATCTAATGTTTTATTTTATTTTTATTTTTGTCTGATCAATTTTTAAAATTTGCCAATATGTTAAAAATGGAAAACAGTGCTTTTTACATTTAACCCCCATCCATTTTTACATTTAAGCTTTTTTTAATAATAATTTTTTCCATTTTTAAAATACATTTGAAAATGAAAAGACTAAAATACCCTTAAAATAGATGGAAAATTCGATGATTTTAAAGTCAGGTGACAAATCATGAATTTTGAAAAATTCGGTGACATTTCTCTTAAATTTTTTTAAAGATGATAAATTGAAACTAATTTATAAGTTCATGTGACATTTCTACAAATATCCTGGGTCAAATGGTTACCTGTTGTTTGAAAAGGCAATGAGATTTAACGATCATTCAGACGGCATCGTTTAATAAATAAAGACGCATGTGTCTAGCCTTCTAGGATATCATATTGTTGCCTTTGACTCAGAAAAAGAAAAAAGAAAAAGGGGTATCATCTTTTATTGTTATTATTTCTCGGAGATTTGAGTTATTATGGATAAATAATTATTTGTAGAAAAATCCCATAATTGTGGGACGATTCTTTATCTTGATAGCTCTCATGTTGTATTTGTAAACACAAATCTAAATTATATGACACTAAAATCGTGCTAAAGAGCTCTAAAACCTTCACACGTTGAAATGTGCACCATGTGCAATTGAAATTCATATTACAATTTATAATACAACCTACCACATAAGCAATTGAAATTCATAGCTTAACTTTCAATTCACGTAACACTTACGTGCACATTACATCATTGCGTTCGAAATCAATTATATTATAAAACTCTAGTTTCTGTTTATACATATGGCATAGTATTTTACATATACTTTTATGAGACCTTTATATTTAGACAAAAAGTCATTTGTAGTCGCTGTAGTTTGCCAATTTTATCACTTGAATTCTTGTAGTTTTCAATTTAAAGCAATTCAGGCACACATTTCAATTTCTGTCAAAATTCCTCTTGATTCAGTTAAATTTGACCATGTGCCACTAATATAAAGGGGTGTTTTGGTCAACTCAAGCTAAAATTCCTCCAAAATTTCTTTCAATTTGCCCAAATTTCTAAGTCCCAAAATCACGCCCAAAGTGAATGAAAAGACCTCTAAGTTGTGTTATTATTAGATGGGTCGAGTGAACCTCCACGTGAGGGGCACGTGATCAAAACTTAAGTAAATTTGGAGAAATTTGATAGAAATTGAAACGTGTCCTTAAATTGCTCAAAATTTATACTATAAAAATAAAATTGATAAAATTAAAACTATAAGGAATAAAAGTAAACTTTGGCCTATATTCATATTTACGTTGTTGTCTCGTTTGATACCAATCATACTTCTTCTCTTGTGCCGACAATCCTCTTCATCCTTATCCAAAAGGTGGCAACTAAAACAGCGTCGGGTACTGGGGTTCTAATTGCAGCCATGGCAATAACAACAGAAATCAAGACACTGCTTCAATTATTACCCTACCTGGCCCTTACCACTTAAAAGGTCACTTTTGCTTTCCGTTATCCTCTGCGCCGTTGTTGTTTTATTATACTTTTTTTGTATGCCAATTTTTTATCCTTGATAATGCAATATTTTCAATTACTCTAATCTCTTGACCATTCGGTATAAAAAGTGATTATTTTATGTTTTATATTTTTATTATTCGAGAAAGAAAAATATTGTCAACTCACATGTCTTATATTTTTATTGTTCTAGAGAGACGAGCATATTGTCATGACCGGTTAACCTAATACGAGTGCACCAATGTTTTTGTTGTCATTGTTGTAGCCTCATAAAGCCAACTAACAAATCAACTATTTAAAGAAAAGTGTGAACAAAGATATATCACCATCTATACTTTTTGGAGTCTATACCCATCCATATCAGTTAAGCGTGTGAACTCAATGCATATTATTTTCACAATCACACGTGCCTTGACCTTTCTTTTTGCACTTTTTCCTAAAACAAAATAATGAAATGAAGCCACTTACTTTCCAAAGTCTGATAAACAAAAAACAATTGAAAAAAAAGGTAATTTTCAATTCAATGTATTGATCAACCATATGATATATCATTCCAAATAGCATTACTGTATATAAAAATAGAAAGCCAAAAAAGAAGAAGGAAACAATGTGGAAAAATGGGGGCGCAAAAAGAAAAGTCAACGGTCTCATCTTCTTCCCCAGTTGCATTGCAGTGTGAAAGGTTGAGTGTTTCTTGACCAAAAAAAAAAAAAAGGTTTGAGTGTTCAACAATTTCCGAACTTTTCCAACGGACAGGAGCAACACTAGTTCTAGTCCAAGTGGTCCCTCCTTAACTATTATTATTTAATTAAAAATAAACTTCTTGATCGGTATTATAATTCTGAAAATTTCCAAGAGACTCGCTTCAACCCTGAGTCTAGACTCCGGACAAAAGCAGAAAAACAAGCAAACAAGCTCAAGGGCTCAAAGCTCAAAGAGTCATCATGAAGAAGGGAAGTTTAGCAGCTAACCTCAAGCTCACTCTCCCTCCTTCTGATGAAGTTTCCATCTCTAAGTTCCTGTAACTCTCTTCTCTTCCCTTCCCTTTCTTTATCATTCTCTGCGTTGTATATTATATATGTATTGTATCTAATTAAGTTGAGTTGTGGGTTTTTTGGTATGGCAGGACAAAAAGCGGCACGTTTATGGATGGCGATCTCCTGGTTAATAGAGAAGGGGTTCGGATCGTTTCTCATAGAGAAGTTGAAGTTGTAAGATACTTCTCAAAGATCATAACTTTTTTCCCCAGAAATTTCTTTTTCAATTTTGTGAAATGTAAAAATTGAATCTTGGAAGTGAACTGGGTTGGGTTTTGCCAATCTGATCAACATTATTAGCATTTGGCAAATGGGGTTTGCTTATCATTCAAAGCTCATGCACTGTGAGTCTGTGACTTGCAAGTTTTATATAAGAAAGAATGCTTTTTTTTGATGTGTTTTTCTTTTTGGTTGTAAATGTGAACGTAAATGCTCAGCCACCGCCTATTCAGCCATCAGACAATCAGATGATTTTAGCAGATCTGTACGTGATTAAAGTCATTGGAAAAGGAAATGGCGGGGTTGTTCAATTGGTTCAACACAAATGGACTGGCCAGTTTTTTGCACTAAAGGTATTACACAAGGCCCCTTCTTTTCCTAGTCAAATTACTCCTTGTGTACCATAAGATAAGAAGATGTATAGTTGTTCCCCTAACTATGCCATAAGTAGCATTCTTGTGTTCGAGATGAATAAAGTGGGAAGATCTTTGTGTTCATATTGCTTTGTTATACCCTTTGTGTTTTGAAATTTACATAAGTAAGAATTGTAACGTTTCTGGGTGGCTCAACTGCTTGGGATGGTTGATTCTGCGTGGACTTGCTTATCTTCATGCTTTTGTAGACTGTAGAGCTATCCAACAATATGCCTATGGGATATTGTGCGTATCCTATTGTTTACTTCATGCTCTCCTTGCTCTAGTAGTTTTTTGATGCATTTTCCCACATTCAGGTAATTCAAATGAATATTGAGGAGTCTATTCGCACGCTGATTGCACGGGAATTGAAAATTAATCAATCATCACAATGTCCCTACATTGTTGTATGTTACCAGTCTTTCTATGATAATGGTACCATTTCAATAATCCTAGAGTACATGGATGGTGGGTCTTTGGCAGATCTTCTGAAAAAGGTCAAAACAATTCCAGAGCCGTATCTTGCTTCCATTTGTAAGCAGGCAAGTTACCTGACATTCATGTACAGTCCTGAAACTCTTGGTCTTTGTGATAAACATCAATTTAAACATGTTTTCTCCCTTTCTTATTGATGCAGGTGCTGCGGGGTTTGTTGTATCTTCATCATGAAAAACACATCATTCACAGGGACTTCAAACCTTCTAATTTGTTAATCAATCATCAAGGAGAAATTAAAATAACTGACTTTGGTGTGAGTGCAATAAAGGCAAGCACTTCTGAACAGGCAAATACTTTCGTTGGCACGTACAACTATATGTCGGTGAGTAAAAATACAGCAATTATATTGCTTTAACAAACGTCTTGTTTTTCTATTATCCAGGGGTATTGAGGTGCAGGACGGCCTATTATGCCAACTCATGGAACTAACTATTTCTGTTAACATTTGTTTTGTAGCCAGAGAGAATTGTTGGTGGCAATTATAGTTACAAAAGTGACATCTGGAGCTTGGGTTTAGTACTGCTGGAGTGTGCAACAGGTCAATTCCCATATTTACCACCAGATCAAGCTAAATTATGGGATAGCTTTTTTGAGCTTATGAGTGCCATTGTTGAACAACCACCACCTTGTGCACCTTCTGATCAATTTTCTCAGGAGTTCTGCTCATTTATTTCTGCATGGTAAGGGTTATTTTTGCTCATTCATTACTAACTTGGCCAGATTCTGAAAATAAGCTACTTGGTGTAACTATCTGAAGAATCATTTAGAATAATTGTGCTCCATTTTAAGAAGTAGGAAGCATGGCCATGCTTTCTATTCATTTGGTTATGTGTTTGTGAGCCTGTTTAACTTGTAAATTTTGGTGAACATTTCCCTCTTGTAATCACATTGATAATCATATAAATCTTCACATTCGTATCTAATAATTTTAGGCTTGTAATAGCATTCTTGGAACGAGTAATTTTCTGTGGTTGTATTATTTTCTTTTCATGCACTATTTGTTTTTTACTTTGTCCTTTCTGTCCATTCCCAAAATGATTGGAACATGGCCCAACACAATTTCTGGTTCATTTAACTTCTATTTGTTTTTGGCCAGATTTAACTTCTGCTTGTTCATGGTAGATTTTGTAGTCATTTGTTGTCTGTTAATGAAGTTGCTATTCCTAAATTTGCTGACATTTGTTTGTTTTCTATTTATCTCAATTTTTTGCTTTCTATTTAGTGAGGTTACTAATCCTACCTTGTGGGTCTTTTCTTTATCTCAGCGTACAGAAAGATCCTAAGGATAGATCGTCAGCTCAGGATCTCCTAGTATGACCTATGAAACCCTTTGAACCCTTTCAATGTTGATGTTACAAGTTTGCTGGACTTTGTGGATACTTCCAATCTGATGTGGTTTTCTTTTTCTTTTTCCCGTTTTGTTTGATTTCAGACACATCCTTTCATCAACATGTACGACGACTTGAATATTGACCTTGCCTCTTACTTCGGTGAAGCAGGATCTCCCCTTGCAACATTTTAAAACCTATCTGGTATGTTCAAATCTTGAGTTCAGTCCAAATCTTGGATTCATCAGTGGAACTGAAATACAAAAGTTCCTTACTTTTCCATAATAAGCTCATATAAGTGCAATTTTCTCTCATGGATGACGACTCTTATGAGTGTAACTTTCCTTGCAAATCCAGGGAACGATTGGATCGTAGATTGATTCTTCTGCTCTCCGTGCTGTCTATCCCAGGATGTGTATTTTTGTAATTGGGACGAATGATTTTCGAGTGTTTTTTGGAATTTTGGATTTATGACTCCTTGCAAACTAGTCATACCTCTTCCTGCCATTCATTTGTACTCTCTTAGACCTAATTGTAGTATGAGGCACATCAATGAAAGAGATGGACCCTTTTCCTTCAAAATCAAACCTACTGTATGCAAATTTTATGAGACTTTCTTTTTATTTGTTCTTACTTATGTTAAACACTGTTTAATAATTGGTTAATATTGTAATTATTCTATTCACCAAATCATGAATGTTTACATATAAATTGGGGAGCAACTTAGTGATGAACAATTAGCCCCCTTGATAATCAGTATTTTCTTCAATAGGGCAACTGGTATATAAGACTGTTACAGTTCCTCAAGGAAAACAGCTACCAGAAGTTCATACACATTCCTGATGGATTGGGGTTATTGGTGTCAAATTGTTAGACAGACAATCAACCAAGGAGGAGAGGCAGAAAAATAAGAAAAGAAGAGTAGAACGCCATTGTGGTAAATTACTGGAATCTCTGTTTATGCACAAATTAATATAACCAGAACCAAGGAAAGGTGGACAAAATGAAGGAAAAAAAATTATTGAGAGGCTATACTTGAGCATTGACCATTTCTTTATGCAGAGGAGTTTTCATAACCACACCCAACCCAGGTGAAAAACTTATGGGCTGAGCCACTCTTTACTGATTATAATCATCTAATAATATACTGGCATATCTCAGATTCCAATCTTAGTTGCAGTTAGGTTTTTTTTTTAAACTTCCTTGTTGCTTTCAAGTCTACCACCACTACAGTGATGTTGTCTTTGCTCCCCTTTTGCAAGGCAAGCTTTGAGAGATAATCTGCTGCAGCTTGAGCAGCAGGATCAACTACCTCACCCCTTTCCATTGACATGGTGGTATCACCATACTTTTTGTGCCACAGAAGGATCCGCCTTCGTGCAATATCGCAGGCCTCCTGGTTTGTCATGAAATCCCATAACCCATCGCTGGCTAGAATTAGGCACTCGTCTTCCTTTTTCTCGAGAAACAAACACTACTTCTGGATCCGGAATAATCCATGGTTTCAAGTATTTGTCCCCTGATAAGATTGAATATCATCATCAGCTTGAGATCTGAATCTGAATGGTCTAACGTATTCAAACTCAAACCATGTATACAAGCATAGTAAATTTTAGTGTTCCATTTCTTACGGAAGATAAAATAACATGAGTTTCGAACTCATACCTATGGACCTTGACATTGCAAGAACACCAAATACACGAGAACCATTCCACTGGATGACTTTGCCTCCTGCAGCCTCTATCCTTGCACATTCATCTTCTCTACTTGGCTAAAAGCAGAACAAAAGCTAATCAGTCTATCTAGAAATGTCAACTTCAGTTATGAGCTGAAAATAGAAAAGATATAATGGAACTATATAAATTAGAGGCCTTACCTTGTGGTCTACTGACAATGGCACAGCCACTTTTCCTCTGCATAATATTGCTCTTGAGTCACCACAATTTGCCACTATGATATGGGTTGGACAAATAACGGTGACTACAGCAGTAGAACCAACGGTTTCAGGAGCAATAGGTTGGAGATCATAGTCCCCAGAAGCACAAGTGTTGCTCACATTCGTGCCTCTGGGAGCTCCTCCAATCTCAGCATCCACTTTCAAGAAACAATTGGAGAAAGCCTCCTTCCACTGCTCCTGCCAACCTTCCCCAGTACTTCTGTCATGCAAGCCTGCTTTTGCAGTTTCTATCTCTTCAGCCAATGCAGAATGTACTCGTTCGCGACAATAGTTAGCAACCTACAGAACAATATCTACTTAATTAAAAGAATCCGACTTGAAAAATTATCAATGTAAATACGGAAATTTTATAGGACAAAAATCAGAATTTTGGTCAAGTTGGCATACCTGGCAACCACCATGGCCATCATACACGCCAAAGAAATGGGCAGTTAAGTGACTGGGGTTTTGATTCATGCCATTCAAACCACAGTCATCCATTAACATTTGAATAGGAATCTGCAAAAATCGAGGTACAATGGCAAAATCATCTTCCATCTCCGGTCTCCTTCCACAGATAGATGTGTAACCCCAAAGGGGTATTCGATCCAAATCGAAAACTTTCTGACTGCAGCTTGTTCTACAAATTTTCTTATCCCTAGTTGCCGAAATAAGCGATGTAGAGGAATCAGAAGTAGTACTAGATCCATTGCCAACCTCACATGATGGCCTGAACGTATTGTTCTCCTTACATCCCCAAACAATATTTTCATTAGAAATCCGATCACCCACGTATCCTGCAAGCATATTTGACACAGTGGCTTCTACTCTGTTTTCATCATGTGGACCATTGCTTCTGTAACTTTCATTTCCGCAAGAAAAGGACTCACAAGGTGAATTTGCTATTAGCTTGAGGCCAGTCATTTCCATTTGGATTTTTACTGCTGACTCTTCATGGATCAAATTACCTAGCCTATATGGAACCGCAACTGCCTGAGCTATCTCCTCCATGGATTTCCTTCACTTGGCAGTAACAACCTTCACCTTCCAAACCCTCTTAAACTAATAAACTTGGTAGTCTGCAATTACTTTCTCTCTCTCTTTTCAAGTGTCTTGGTTAAAAAGAACAAAAAATCAAGAACTGTCTTCAGTGAGAAATAAATCTTTCTATAATCTAATACAAATATCATGAACATTTAGATGCCTATGACAATTATTTTGGGATTAGAAACAACTGAACTGAAATGGTAAATTGAATTTGATTTGCTAAATTGTTTTAAGTTCGTGGTAATATTTTAAAGAAAATGTTGAAACTACAAACTATAAATAGAAAAACTTTAGGCTCCTTTCAACCTCTTCAACTCTCTGGACAATCCTCTCTGGACCCCTCTCTATCTACCCTTGTCATCAACCACATGAAAGAAAGAATAGGACAAGAACCAAAGCCATCTTTTTCTAACTTTTTACCAACCCATTGATCATAGGAAAGAAAAAAAACAGTGCTTTATGAATTTGATCAAATGAATTGAATGTGAGATTCAGTGTCCTATTTGCAGCCAGCACAATCAAATGCTGCCAGATAAAGAAACTCAGAACAAATACAGAAACCCAGAAAGGAAAATCATTGAAAACTTGAGTTCCCTGGATCAGAGGCAACTCATTTCAGCCTCTTGAAATTTGGGTTTTCTCTCTCCTGTTTAACTTTCATGTTTTTTCAACCAAACCAACTCCAACCAACTAAATCAAAAGCAGAGGAAAAGTAAAGCTGAGTCACCAACTACTTTATCTGATCCCTCAACTATTCTGAGCTCCCAAATATACTTTTGATCAACTTCTGGAAACAAATCAAAAATAATACAAACACAAAATAAGTAAAGGTGTTTGATGAGTTTGCTCACCGTTTCTATAAACTGTGCATGCAACTTTGGTGTTGCAGAATTAGGAGAAATGGCCAAGAAGAACCGTAAAAGGATGGTGCAATGTTGGATATATATAGCTTGGAAAAAATTCATAAGAGAAACACACGTGTTCATGATATGTCAGAGAACGGAATTAGCCAAAGCAAGGCATCTACGCACCTACGCACCTACGTTATCAAGTAAATATAAAAAAAGTGGGCCTAAAATACCCCAACATATAAGAATCATATCTTGAAAAAGAAAGAAGACCATTCCATGGAATTTCTTTGAAGTATATAATATATAGTTTTTTTAAAAAAATTTGGCATCCCCACTATTTTAACATATTCATAAGACACGTATACGAAAACAATATATCGGTGTAGAAACTATTTCAAGTTGGAATCTTCACGCTCGGTTGAACAAAGTTTTAAAAAAATTAAAAGACAAGACTCGGTTTTCAAACTATCTTTCATGCTAAACTCTCATACGTTGTTTTATTGTTTTTAATAGTCGACAAAGAGCTCGGGTCTTCTTGGATGCATAAAAATAAAGAACCCCTATTTTTTCCCCTCACACCGTCCACCATGAGGCATTTAGCTAGCGAGTAGAAACTTGTCACGTCAGGAGTGGTTGAAGGGAGTTTGGAGGGGAAAAGTCACGTGGCGGAGTTGGAGTGGAGTGTAGTGTTGCACCATCCATCTTCTATCTTCCACTTTTAGAGAGACAGATGGATCATTGCATACATGATACATTGCACTCCATTCTCAAACTCTCTGTCACATATTCATTGAGAAACACAGAGTGAAAAAACCAGTACCAATCTTGTGGGATTCTTTTTCTTTTTTTTCTTTTCCCATGAATTTCGTGCCAAAAAAGTCTCATGCAACCAACCTCTCACCTGTGGACGCGTGTTGCCAATCATCCATTGGGGCTGACACGCAAATACCCCAATGTTGAAACAAAAATATTAATGATATCCATTCTATGGTCAAGATGAATCCGCCGAGCTAAGAATTTTATTTTATTTCTGGTAAGAGCACAACAATTTCAATACATTTTTGATAGGCTATTTCTAGAAATGATTGATGTCGACCGTACAACTCAACTCACACACTGCATCTGCTTTTTCCATAATTGCAAAAAATGACGTGTTTGACCGAAAAATAGAAATCCAGAAGTCTCATACTAGGCTTGCTGTCTTTGAGCCGTAAACCTAGACCATGATGCTTGGACGATTAGGCCCCAAAGCTAGGCCCCTGAGCCCAAATCTCCTCACCACCACATCAGAGTTGTGGACAAGATATTTTATATCCTTTTCTTTTCTTACCAGTTTGATGAGAACGACCGTGGCCGCCACCACGGCTCGAGGCCAACGATAATCAGTCCGGCCCCAACAGGCCAGCCATGCATTGCCTAACAGTGCTGGTCAAGTGAGGCCATCCATGGCTAGCCTCCGAACACTTGCTGCCAACTTTTCATTTTTCTTTCAAGAAAAAGTCCTGCTCTTCAGAGTTCAAAGCAATTTAAGCTGGGGAACTTTTGTAATTTAAGCTAGAATATAGAGGCAGCCTCTGCCTGAACAACTTTAGAAAGAAACATTAGTGTTAAATGCGCACACCAGTTTACCTTTGTAATATTTGAAAACCTGGCCATATATATATACAAGTTAAACTTTGGGATGGAAAGATAAGGTTGATCAACTCAGAGCTGAATAAAGGTAGCTCGGCACTTTGAACAGAACACAAATTTAAGGCCACCAACAGAAAACTACAAGAATGAGTATGAAACTGCTAAAAACAAGGTACTTTTAGAGAGAGACATATGTAAGGCAGTGAGTATGCAGTATAACCTTGAAATCCATCTGCTAAAGAAATACAGCTTAAGCTGCATGCGCTTAACTTTACATATTTATGATAATCCTGATGATTATATGGGAGAAGCTTGCATAACTAAGGCAACTAGTTAATACAATTCAGGAAATAGAGCATCCATCAACACTGGGACTACAATAGAAAGTGTACAATGTCCTTGAAAGTTCTGGTATTCCTCTTCAAACACTATTATTAATGAAAAAGAGAAGATTGAAAAAAGCAACATCGGGAGACAAGTAAATAGAAGCTTGTGAGATAAATCCTCAATCTTAAGTAAACGTTATTCTGGAAAAAGTAAAAAGTAAAAACGTAAACGTTAAAAATGGGTTTTGAAGTCTTAAATGCACTGAAAATAATCAAATATATAGGGCATCAACTAAAAAAGGGTATAACACAATTTCAAGTTTCATACCAAATAAAACCAGCGTCAAGTGAGGCACATGACACAAGTCAAGCCTGGAGGAGTGAGCTAAGCATCAAACTTGATATAAAAAAGCAATAAACCTCGAATGAGCACCAATGCCAGGTAAAAGCATAGAACCAAGGCTTTCTTGCAAACTCAAATCAAGGTTCAAAAGAAATTCAGAACAAGGTTGGTGAGTAGCTATAGGCTTAGGAATAACGACATACCTTAACCGTTTGAAATCCAGGTCCACAAAGAAGCACTTAGAGATGACGTATAAGCCATTCTTTCGAGGTAAGGTATATCCTGTCAAAAAAATGGACTAAGTCCCACTCAATTGAAATCTACAGAAAATGATGTATGACTAGTAGCAGAACAAAAATGGGGAAATAAATTTCAACTATCAGTAAGCCTTACCACTATACACACCAAAAGTAAAAGAAGGTCGGCCGGAAGTTGACTTTGAGAGGACAAAAACCTCAAGCGGTCACATGCCTGGATGTGTACCAACGAAATTGCATTCACTACTTCATATTTAGCAGTAGACTGAAGATCTCTGTAGAAGAATCATAAGCCAATAGACACAGAGAAGGCAAAACTTCTAATGACGAGTTTGCCAGCTAGAGGATAACACATTGAATTAAGAGCTGATTTTATTAGGAATAATAAAATGTATGTACAAGAGGACATCGTTCTCTGATTTGTAACAGCTACAGGGAGGATACAGTGTTTGCTAAGATATAATAACTAAACCATACTAACTAGTGCCTTGAACAAAAAGATCTTTACAGTCAAAGTCACCAACTTAATACAGGAGCAAAATCCAAAACATCCGAAAGGTTCACTCAAAATTCAACTTGTGCAGGAGCCTACAAAAGAATCTATATAACCTAACTGTGGGCCAATAGCCAAATGACTATGCATGTAGCTGGAACTGGATAGTCAAATGACCATTCTTATCACTGGTCATTTCTTGAAACAGCAATTTTGTTTCATTAGTCAATAGTATAATGAACAAGACTATACAGAGAAGCAACTTCAAACCATCATATTTAAGTCTGAGAGGTCATCCATTGGAATTTCAAGACCCATGAAATCTTGATCTTGTAAACTGTCATCATCAATATTCAACCACGAACCCAAATCCTGCCCTTGGCCATCAATATCATCAGGGACACCTAATTCATCTATTCCCGGTAATTGCAGGTGAGACAAGTCAATGGACTCTGGGTCATCAACTACATCCAAGGCAAACTCATCCTTCTCTTTGGTATTGCCGCTGGTAGTCATTTCACCTGACTTTGATACAGAAGGCAATGCTGGTTTGGGTTGCTCCGACATCTTGCCAAGGAGGCCATTTACTGAAATAGATAGTTGAGTTGTTTTCTGCTTAGGCTTCGTTTTTGATTTCCTTTCCCCCTTAACATTAGATAATGCTGGCCGACCAATTTTTGGAGTTCCATTTCTAGGTAACACCTCCCTGTTGTGCCCTTTTCCATCTCTATCCCTCTCACTCCTCTTTCCTTTTGCACTGCTAGATAGAGAACTTCCAATACCCGACGGGACATTTGAAGTTCCAATAATACTACCTACATCATCAAGTGACAATTCCCTCTTCTTCACCCTGTTTGACCACATCTCTTCTCTACCAATAGCTTGTTCAGACAGGTGATTTAAAGGTGGAAGCACATCCGAAGATATGACATTATGATTATCAGCATTCTGACTAAACTGTGAATGGCTTTGCTGGGAACCCACGGAAGCTGCAGAAGAGATGAAAAAAATATTTGAACAAAGGAAATCACAAAGAAGAGGAAGAAAATATCCAGACTGCAAAGTCCTTTGTGCCTTTATGAAATTGATTACACAATCAGTAAAAGAACACGCATAGGAAGATATATGGAACAGAAAGCACATTCCCAATATTTTATTCAGAGGCATAAAAAGAAATACCCGAAACTTTGGACGCGTATGGTTTGGCGGATTCACCCTCTGCAATAGCCTCTGATTGTCGCATGCCATTAACGTTGGAAAACCCAGAAAGAAGTATATCCCTATATGAGGGTTCACTGAAACAGCTTTTCCCTGTATCTTCAAATTTTCGACATCGCTCTAATGTCCGCTTAACAAATGCTAAGGCAGCTTGCTTGGCCATTTTGTTACTGGTACTCTTCCCACCAGTGTTAGGACCCCAACAACTCTGTCAAACAATGTTTGTATTAAATTCAGCCACCATCAATGCAAGTCAATTGTCAAAAGCAGAACACCAGCAGTATTTGAAACACTTGAGTAAACAGCCTCAACGTTAGACCAATGGAGGCAACCAAGGATTCAACTTTTTTAAGAATAATTTGCATATCCAAATTGACAATTATAAAAACAAAAATGTATTATTAACATAAGAGTGTAACACAATCTAGAAAAAGATACAAACACACACAAAAACAGCATTTCAAGAGCCAAAAAGATTAACCAGATGGCATGCTATTTAATAACAACTTTGGAACTGAAATCCATTCCAATGATATCATGTTCTAAAATTTCATTTTATTGAGGTGTTTTTTTGCATACAAAAGATGCAGACCTTTTCTGCATGCAAGCATTGCATTTACAAACCCCCAGTGACCATCTCATGAAGTGGGTTGCTTGACTGATTATCTTTTCATAAAGCTATCGAAAGGCACCCCCCAGAACAAAGGCTAGGCGACATTAAAGGATGACAGAATGCTTGGAATACCTCACCCAGTCACTAGTATCCCAAATAAATTAGAGCTACATACAATACTTAGCAAGAGTATAACACAGCAAGTAAGACCTTTGACCAGAACCAAGGCCTATCATTGGTCTTTATTTCTATTGATTTATTCTAGATCATTTATGCATTGCAGCTCTAGCCCTTTAGTTATCACACCTATATTTGCATCCTGAAACCTTACATGGAATAATTGAATAAAGAGCAAAGTAACACGATGGAGACGTATTTAAGGTTAAAGAGATTACCATATACTTTTCATAAGCCATTCCAACTAGTTTGTCAAGGGCACGCTGTTCAAGCTCCCTATACAAAACAAAAATCGATTAGTTACATAATGATGCACAGAAGGTTAAGCAACATAATCACAGGATAAAGGATCAATTACTTTTCTCGGAATTCCTCTGTTACCGAGGCAGACCTCAACAGTCTATCCAGCAAGCCTTTCTTGTTGGAGACCTATTACATCAAAAAGACAACCATTAAATGGAAGCATCAAGAACAGAGTTCAATAGAAAATCAAAAGCACAGTAACTAATAACTGTACTTGTAGATCCAAAATGATTACTTATTTAAAGTTCCTATCCAAGTCAACTGGCCTACGATGGACAAACATGCATATTCAGTCCACAGAATGATCTGATGCACAGCAGTAAGAAGTTGAAAAAGAATCTAATAAAAGTTAGTAGAAACTAAGGCAGAGTAATTCTATATAAAAATACCTGTTCATGGTACTTCTCCTCTAATTTCCTAATTTCTTCACTGATTCCTTCATCCCCAGTCTGCGTCATATCAGGCTTAACAAAGATCATGCAAAAAATAGATATAATTAATAGCAGTCCATATTATGAAAGGATAAAATATATAACTTTGAAATATTGAAAGGACAGAGCTTCAAAGGAAATTCTTATGAAACGAAACACTTGATAGAAGGGGAATAAGAGATATTATGGAAAGTAAACCTACCTCTAGCTCTGGAAAAATTCCAATACTATTGACCTCCAGGAGAAGTTTTTCATTTAAGTGCATGTTCGCATACTGAGATTCTGAACAGGCCAATCCAGATATTGATACTTGCTCTGAAAGAAAACCGTTTTGCGAATGACTGAAGTTCGAACTGATTGCTTTGTGTGTGCCTTCGGGCTCATCATATTCCGGCCTCCCAGTAATCCTAAAACCATTAAAAGCAGCATGCCCAGCAAACTGAAAGTTATCTTGTGATTGATAACTCAAACCATTTGATTCCACCTCTGCATCTATATCAAATTCAACCCCATCTGCATCAAATGTGAGGTCGTCATTTCCACTGCTGAAATCCTCCTCTGGAATTACGGCTGCTAGGAGTCTCTGACAGAGGGGAATTGCAACATGATCCCCAGCTCCTGGTCCTAAATGTTCTGGACGAAATTCTCCACTCTTTGGTTCACATCCAATCAACCTAAGCCCATTAATGACAGTAGCGCTACAATCTATACTAGAAGGAACTTGGGCTTGAGTCGTCACATTAGATTTGATGTTTCCCTGACAAATCAATAGAAAATTAGAATACATAACCATACACAGGAGAGACAGAGTCATAGCTGACTCCTAAATATGTATACCAAGTAAAACAATTTGGGGACAAGAAAGTATTTATCAACATCAATTATTAAGAAAATAATAGCATCTATTCCTTCGTCCCCCTAATTAAAGCAAGCTGTCACCTGTTGCTTTAGGTAAGCTGTGTCCGCATCAGATAAAAAACCAAAAAATGGCTCCATTTGCCTCCAAAATGAGCTTGAGAAGGACCGAGCTGTAGCAATAATAAAATTTTAAATTCCACAACAAAATATATATTGGAATAAGATAAAAACAAAAATCTTTAATGAGAAAGTCACCAGAATTAACGACAGCATTTGCAGCAGCCAATAACTCTTCATGTCCATCATCTGACCCAACTTAGAAAATTAAAACAAGAGTGAATACTGAATAGAGAACAAAAAACACTATACTAAAATAGAAAATCAATTCAAGAAATTATTCCTCAATATAAGTACCGAGAAAATCTGCTGCTGCATTGATTGCTGTATGCTTTTGACGTGTATAGGCCTTTCGATCAGAAAGTCTCCTAGTTGGCGGTCGACCTGCCTTGCTGTGTAACGAATTACAATAAAATATGAGAGTCAATCCAAGTAAAAATATTTTTAGGCTACAAAACAAATAGCATACTTATTGGACAGCCAGAAAAATATACACAGGTACAATATATTGAACCTTTCACTTTTGTCAAAACCAAGTCTGGAACTTCGTAGCTGTTTTGCTGTTCCAACATTTCCAATCTTCTCAACCGTCATTGGCATGAGAGACCTAGCGGAAGTAAAACCTCTCCCTGTCCTCCCTTGCCTTCGAACACCATCTCCAAGGTCTTCCCCAGTAACCAGCTTATTCTTTCTTGATGGCAGGACCAGAGGGGACACCTTTTGAACATTCTGTCCAGCTTTCTCATCTATCTCATCGGTCTTTTTGCCTTTATCTCTGGATTTAATCTCCGCAACTCCTGACTCCTCACTCTCCGATAGTGCAGCTGAAGACAAAGGTTCAGCTTTTAACTTAACCTGCTGAGGAGAACTTCCTGGTAGGCGTTTGGCAAATCCCATCCCGATGTCACTACCAGTAACATCAGATGCACTATCCATAGTAGGGGTTTCCTCATTACTTGAGACAATAGGAACAAAATTTGATCGTCTCGCAGTGCGGGAGATCTTCTGTGGTCTTTGGCCAGCCCATTGGGCAACAGGTGGGGATGAAGATCGTGCTGATGCCATGCGTTTGCGATTGTTATCTCCAACAGCAGCAGGGGGCTTGCTTGTACAATGAGAAATGTCCCAATCATTAGCAACAGTTGCTCGATGAACAACCGGAGACAACTTGGGTACAACACCTGAGCCTGATCGTGGAGCCCGAACAGAAGCATTTATCTTTGTGCTTGAGGTAGGGCTAGCTGAATTAAAATCATCACGAACACTTGCCCTGAAAGACATACAGTATAAAGAGGGAGAAATCAATACAAAGTTTCATCAATAAATAGAAGGAGCAAGAGATAAAGAGGCTAACAATAGAACCCAGATAGCAGCCCTAACAAGCAGTCGACCACCACTCTAAAAGATAAGCACATAAGAAAATGTTATGGATGCTATGCTTACTTATTAACACCTCTGTGGTTCACCCTTTCCTTATCTGTACCAATAGGGTGATCTCTCTTATCATTGATAAGGGAAGGGTTGTCCGGTTCAGTCTTAGGGATGGATGAACGGAATTGTGAGATTCCGTCAGACTTTCCAGCTCCAACAGCTCCATTAGTAACTCCTGGCCTATAAACATATAAGACATCAACATTACCCCTCAAGTATCACAGATGACGATTATTAACAAACAAACATAAAACAAATCTGAAAAATGTTTCCTAAGTGATTAGTCCAATAGTTCAATGAAATAACATGTCAACACGAAGAATAGTTTAATGAAAGAAAAAGAAAAACAAGAAGAGTGGTCCTTCGATCACCCATCGTAAGAAAGTATTCATATTATGTGAAAAACCTTTCACTATCTGTACTATGAGGTGAAAGCCTAGAAGAGAGTCCTGTCTTATGCATTCCAATTCCATCCATGAGATTGATTCTACTCAATAACTGCAAAAGTTTTAATCAATCACTACTGGTACAGATATCCTTTAGGGCAATTGTTACATCAAGCGTATTGCCTTTTTATCATCAGATGAAAAAATTACAAGTACCAAAGTCTTAGTTGCTAATTATATTATAAAAGGCATGATTTTTCAATAATTTCTAGATATGCCTTCTTAGGCTTCAGGGAATTATGATATTCTCAATCACTAACATGTTTTCCTTATCTGACCAAAATAATTAACATGTTTTCCTTAAATAATAGGACAATACAACACCAAATGGAAATAGACAAAAAAAAAAAGTATGCCGGTATACCTATAGGGAAAAAACCAAACAACTTAACCATATAAATAGGTGTCATTCTTTTGCCTGATTCTTTGAACTCATTTTAAAACTTTTGAAGGTATGTGAAGTTGTTGATTTCTACAATTTATCTCTTATCATCAAAATCCGTATACACGAAGAGAAAAATCAAAACATAAATGTGCAATTAAACCTCAAATTAACATTGCCCTCAGATGGATACAATACAACCTTGGTCCTTTTAAAATTCCAGAATAAGATGTGCAATTCCAATACAAAACTGAAGATAAATGGTGACAAACAACAACTTGCATAAAGTTTAAACAATTACCACATCCCCTATGGATCCTCAGTAGAAGTATATAAATAATAAGCATAAATTCTTTAACATTGAACAGTTCGTTCGGGACTTCTGTACCAGTAAATTGACTAGAAAGGGCTACATGTTCCTAAGTTCCCGTTAGAAATAAAAATTTACATTCTGCAAAATGGTGATCTAATTTACCTCAACCGTGAATGGATACATTTGTTAAGATTCTATATATCATGGTTCAGACTGTCCTTATATGAAGACGCATGTACAGTTGCACTTTAAGAAGCCATACCTGAACCCATGGGAGTCACTATTTAACCTTGAACGGGCATCACTCACAGGCCTTTGCTGCATTCCCTGTTTAGTTTCACGGAAGCCATCAATTGGTTTACCGGATACCATACTTGGAGAAGCATCTGGCTTTATCCCAGAACGTTTTTTCTTCATTTTTGACTTTTCCCAACCATCAACACCGATAGATAAATTCCGATCCTCTCCCTGAACCGCACCACTACTTGCAAGCCGCAGCATTTCCCTATCCCTGTCTACTGCCCCAGATGGCCGGACAAGAGCATTACTCCTCACATCCATCTACAATTATCATAGTTAAGTCAGTCTTCCCTTAAAGGAGTAATAATGGAGAAAATATCAATGGTGCCAACCTGAAGATAACTAGAGACATTATCAATCTACCTTTCATGGACTAGCAGGCGGAATGCACATGGCTTAAAGCACAAAAGACAAATTTAACCAATCCACAGCTCGAGAACAATAGAACAGTATGACGCAAGTATGCATACTTTCATAATTATATGCAGTCACGTATGCATCATAACTAAAAACAAAAACAACAAAAAAGGGGTGCATTGGAAACCTAATAATACGCATAAACATTAAATTACATGAGTACCATATCCCACTCATTCAGGTAAACAAAATGTTCACATTCAAGACATTTGAAAAGGGAAATCTAAGTGGAAGAAGGACCCAATTAGATCAAAGTGAAGTATTTGTATATGCCCATAAAACAGGTACTAAAATAGAATAACCATAACAGCATATGGTGATTTTCTAAAGCAGCTTTAGACAAAACGTAGTTTAACCACAATTACAACTAAAGTAGCTCCTATAAGTTAATTTTAAACAAGATATTCATAGACAGTACTCAAGAAAGGAGCACAATATAGAAAATATGAGTGAAAAAAGCAAATGTAGTAGAAATTTTTCCAAGATACAGACCCTCACATCCACCAAAGAAGTACGAGTGCGTTTGTTTGGGACAGAGTTCTTGGTCCTTTCTTCTGACTTTTGCTGCTCAAGTTCAAAACCACCTGTGGCAGCATGACTCTGAATACCAATCTTACCCATCTTTGGCCCCAGGATCGACCTATCACTCGATAACACCACACTAGACCGTTCATTAGAAAAAACTTCTGTTCTTGATCTCTTCTTTGATGGTACGCTTGGGAAAACCTTGTTGAATACTAATAAGGCTTCATTGAATGTTTTTACACGTTCCCTGTAAAATGATTCAATGTTATGGAGTAATTACAACTTACAATTCACAACTATGAACCAAAATGCAAAATATACAGGGAACTACCTAGCCTTAACAGAGCCTTCACGCAGACCAGCTTTGACTCGTTTTATATCCTCCGGTATTGGAGATGGTTTTCCTTTTACAGAACCAGATGGAGATTCATCAGGTGAAATGCTAAGAGCAACACTCACAAGTCTTCTCAAGTCCCCTTGCCGGTTAGACTTGTACTCTGAAGCCACCAATTTTGGATCAAAGCGCAAGCAATGGAAGAAGTTTGTTACATCTCCTTGTGTTATTAGAGACGTGCTTCTTGACATGTTTGGAAGTGAAGATAAAATTGGATTTTCCATGCTCTCGCGAAAGCTACCAGATCTGTCCAATGGAGCAGCTATGTGGGATCCTCGCTGCCCACTGTTGTATAATGGTCTATCCGGGCTACCAGACGAGAGATCAAACTTGCTAGAAGTTGCCATTGCATCAGTTTCCACACATTCTCCGGGTCAAAAAGCCAGAAAATACAGAGGTGCATGACAAAGATGGGCACAACAGTGCATAAAGCCCAAAATCTAAAGAACAATGACTGGGCAGTGCACCTGAAACAGATAAGGATCATGAGACAAGAAGCAAAATCCTTTTTTTTTTCCAAAATTAATAATCAAGTTTTCCATTATGATGAGATGGGTAGCCGTTTTTTGAGATCCTTAATGTGCACAAGAAAAGAGAAAATTATTGGATACATATCACGAAAAGCCAGATGCGAAAACGTATAAACAAGAAATTGGACTGAGATGCATAAACCATACAGCACATAAATTATGGTTTCCTTATTCAAAGGTAAAAGAAATTGGCAACATCAATTTAGATTTTGAGTAAGGGTATTGGTTCATAAAAATTATGCATAATCCATTCAGATTCAGTGTAATGGTTCACAAAATTACGAACCTAAGATTCAAATAATCTCGTGAACTCCCCTATCCGCAAGGAAGAAGGAAATAAATTAACCTTTGCCTCAACACACTCCCGAATATATAAACTATGTAGCATTACAACCCAGAAACCATGTGACCCTCATAAATAAATGCAAATGACGTGCATGCTATATGAGAATCATGCACAGAAATCAGAAATATAAGCAGAATTATAGTTCTCTATTAATGTTAGCATTATTGCGATAATCACATTGATATTAAATTAAGATCAAGGCACAATGAATGGCATGTTGCATATATAACAAATATAATTACAACTACCTGGATTTAAGCATTAACTTTTTGGAAGGGGATCAAACATTTACACACCCAAAAGTCAAAACTAGATTAGGAAAATCAGATAAGCTCACAGTTAATATAAAATATTTCCACTTCAATTATGCACAATTTACGGTAACCAAACGCCCGGTCAAACAGGTCTCCTTTGGTACAATCTCCTCCCCCGGGTCTATCCTGCTACTTCTACAATTTACTACTACTGTTCATTAAGGATAAGAACACCAAAAAGTAAATACTAGATTAGGAAAATCAGATAAGCTGACAATTAACTGAAGTCATTGTTGAGTTCAGGTTGACTCTCCCTAAGTAATAAATATCAATATCAGTTCATGACCAATGAAAACTAACTAAGATGGATGATGACACTAAATGGAGCAACACATGCTATTACAGACACCTACACAATGGCCCAATTAACATACCATGAGCATAGCAGAATAAATCAACACCGACTGTCATTCTATTTTAACTTTAAACAAAGAACTTAAGATAATTCAATGAACACAACTATATCAAAGGCTGCGAAAGTGACACCGCACAGTCACCAAATGCACTTTTTTCATTTATCATCTCTCCTTCTTTAGAAATAAAATTCTTTCCCTGGCTCTTTTTCTAGAGGGAGGAGGTGGTCTAGCTGTTTAACCCAAGTAATAGTATGAGTCCTAAGTTCAAGGTCTTTCGCGCTAAAATTTAACTGAATGAGACTATTTTTCCCCTATTTTTTAACATTTTTATTTTGCTCAGGATTCTCCATTCTAATCAACAAAAGCTACACCTATCAAACAGATAGTCACATAAATTTGGTTTACTTTAAATTTTTATTTTTTTACTTTATTGCTTCCAAAATTTAAAGTTTCTTGTTAATCTGAGTTCATCAATAAAAATAATACAAAAAACCTTAAAATAAGAAAAATACCTCAGATATTAAATGGAAACCCTAGAAGTTGAATCCACGAAAAACATAGAGAAATGAAGCATTACGAACCTTCAATCACACGCCAAAAATAAAAACCCTAAATAAACACGTAGAAGTTAAATCAAGCAAAATCTAATCAAATTGAAGTTTAAATTCAAATCTATACCTTCAATCGGAGACAATGATGTCTAACTGATTGTGAAGCAAGGGCGATTCTTTAATTTGGAGATTCAATGATAGGGTAGGAATTGAATATTCCGAGGGTTCTGTTTAAGTTCGGAGCTCGAAATCGAAGGTTCGTACAAAGCCATGGAGGACGAGGAAGAGCCCTGTATTTTGATCGGCAATGAAATGGGATATAGTGAAGTTACTGTTATACCCATGCTTCGTTTTATCAATGAATTAAAATCGGCGTCGAGGGTGGGGGCACTTTGGGAAGAACATTGTCGAGCCGGCTTAAACAGCTACTGAGAGAGAGTTTTCAATGAATGGTATGTATGTAAATTTATATATGCATGTATGATTTTGTAGGTAGGTGTATTGGCACATGGGATGGGATGAATTTTGGGAAGTGACAATTATTGAACAATTTTTAAAAATATTATTCTGTGAACATAAATGCTAAAAATATCATAATTAAGGCTGCACACACATGCTATAGATTTGCCTGTGACATAAATTACAAGCGGAGAGAGGAGATGGTGGGCAGCAAGTATGATTAATTCCTATATTAACATTAAAATCTCAATTTATTATTAAACTTGTATAATTTGAAATTATGATTGGGACATGAAGTATTCTTATCTTATAAAGTTAGATGATTTTAACACTTCGTGATATGGAAATGTTATTGTGTGCGGATGTAATATCACTTGAGATGCCAACATGATGTTATGAAACCGCTCCAAGTTTAACACATACAATTATTACTGGTTTTCAATATACGGTTTAGTGTTCAAGTATTAGCACGTGTATAATAACTTTAAGTTATTGCATATACATGTCATGTGATATTACCGTTGCACTTAATCATTTATAGTAACAATCGTCCTACATTTGTTACATACATAAACCAGACAAATTATCATTGTACATTTCTAAAGTTCTGAACCTCTCGTACGCTAATCAGATACTAACCACACAAAAATTTAAAATGAAGGTTTGAATTTCTCCAAAAAGAAAAAGAAAATAAAAACTGATGGTTTGAAATGGAAAACACAAAAAAGGTAAATATAAAATCCACACGTCAATAATAATTATAGTAATATCATAAAATGCTCACCTAAAGTGGCCTATTTAAAAACTTTTAACCATGCCAAATATTTGAACACTGTTTTCCATAAATTTATGTAAACAAACAAAGGCCAGTTTTCAACTTCGAAATCACTAAACTTGAAAACATGTGTTACAGAGGAAGACCCCGTCACTAAAGTCTGTCTCCCAATCCGACAACCAATAGTACAACGCGAGAAAGAATAAACAAACAACTGCGTTGATGTGTTTTGAATGTCACTGTTCTCGCGCTATCCATAATATCCCATGTCATGCGTTTGCATTGCATGTGTTTTTGAATTGCGGTCATGTTTCGGATTCTATGGTTAGGCTTTTAAAGGACATGCAAAAGTTTGTGACCTAAGTCTTCATAAGCTTTAATTCGGTAAAAGAACGTCACTTTGATTTGTAAATGGTATCAGGATTTGTCTTAGCGCCGATGGGGTGGTTGTCAGCCGTTAATGCATTGTGGTACCTATTTGCATCAACAGCTGACAGCCACCCACGCGTGCGGGTACATTACTGTCCATAGCATTGCTCATGGTATCAAATATGAGATATCTGTCTCTTAAAGACATGAATAAGCCCAACTGCGCTCAGCTGCAATCAAGATGTTCATGGAATGACAGACAGTTGTTGAAAAAGATGTTTAACTATAATTTTCAAAACCAAGAACATCCTCAAACTTTAGGAATCAAAACTTAATTTCCTGTTTTACTCACCAAAGCCACACAGGGCCATCCATACAATTCCAACTATCAGGGTGGTCATTGTTTACAAACAGCACCATAATTTCCTAGACAATCAAGAAAGGACGAAGGACTGGAAACTGCCACAAGCGAAGGCATATTGCGCTTGCCAACCTGGGTAGCCAGGACCATGACAAAATTCTCACACCTACTTGGATACAAAAGCTTTCAAGATCTCTACTACTACTCCTACAAAACGAACCGATCCACGGGTCATCTTGAAGTGTCTTCAATATTACTCTGTACACTTAGAAGAAGTTCAGCAAGATGTAGCAGTCAACTGTGTTGATCATGGTGACTGGGGCAAAACCTGACCGAAAAACAAGCAGGCATACCCAACATGTTCATACAAGGGCCTTGTCCGCCTGTTACACTGGATGCTATGAGTCACTCTGACATGACATCCTCTGATGCAGCAAGCACCTGAGCTTCCATGTCGCTGTATGAATTCCTAGTGGAGTAGTCCACTACCGAATCACCTAGACAGGAACATCATTGATTAGCATAGGGCAACTCAATATTAAACATGAAAATGACAGTTGATGAGGCAAGTTCAGTTTAAGATGTATTACTTTGAGCAGAGTCAATAGATGATCGGTTCAATGATGCACTCCTGTGTAGATCTGTAATCATTGAATGAATTAATAATTAAAAAGAGATATATTTTTGGAAACAATAATGAACATAATCAAGGAAATTTAGCAGATTGCAAACAGTGCTGCTCATTACATAATAACTTCGTAGCGCGTTGCGTCGAGAAAAACAAAAGGAAAAAGAGAAAAGTCAAGAATGTACTTTGGTAGAATGACATCCCATACCAGAAGATTGATGTAACCCTTTGACAGCCTCAAAATTCTTGTATGTATAGCCAACAAAACTGAGATCTTTAGGAGTCAACAACATCTGCAAAGAAAGTTAGAGGACTAGTATAAAGTACAAACCCAAAATATGTAAAGAAAAAGAATCGCATAATGGCATCAGAAAAAAATTATTAATAGTATTTAAGAAGACCAAGTTCCATTAACATCAATGACCTTGGACCCCACTATTGTATAGGAATCCATCTATAGCGAGTTCAAACCTGCCTTCCAATTTTTTACCAAATTTTACCTTTGAATAGGCCATTGAATTATGAATATGCCTTCTACAGTATGAAATACTATGCGTATGACATAAATCTTGATTTACTAAACCAATATCTCAAATGTACCCTTTTAAGATTTTAAGTGGGAATAGCCATCACCAGATCATAAATTAACATTATGCCACTTTAAGTGTTTGTACTCTTTCAGCTATGAAAAGCATACCTTTCTCATTGGTCCAGATCCTGTTCTTCCTGTTGCTGGTGGATCCACCTAGAGCACAGTTGAATTTAAGACACAAAGGTACAACAAACTAATACTTCACTACCAATAAATAAAGGAAGACAGGAGTGTGCTTAACACCTCACCTCATCATACTTCATAAAATTTTGAGTATCGAGTTCCCCATTGACCTCTGGTTTAAATGCTGCCTCCACCTCATAAAGTTTGTCCCAAGCAATATCTTTGAACCAAGGATGAGCCTGAACAAATTTAAAACAAACTTATATGATTAAGAAAATGTGTAACAGTATGAGGGTAAAAGTCATCTGAAAGAGAGTTAAAATACCTTAATTTGGTCTGCTCTACCAAGCCTATTTTCAACATCACAAAGGAACCTACTGATCAGATCCTTTGCTTCAGGTGTCAACCTTGCCTCCACTGGAAATTTTAAGTGATTTTTCCAATGTACAATCTAGCATAGATTGTTCTACATGTCAGGTTATACATGAGTGTTCTCGGTTAATAATAAAACTTTAGTAAGACATAACATCACAATTGCCTAAAGAATTCAAATCAAAGCTTCTTCAGCAGCCATGACACGTAAGAATTGTACAATTTTGCAAATGTTAGTGCTTCAAAAATAATTTATACATAGAACTTTCTAGAAAGAAAAAAAAACGTGTGAGACAAAAGCAACCTGAAGAATTATGTTGAAATTAATCTCACTACAATCTAATGATTGTGGGAACCCAACAACATAGAAAAAGATGAATCAGAAGCTATGAGATATCACATACTTCAATTAGAAAATATAACCAAAACATATACTCGTTGCAAATCAACCTTTCTGCATGTTGTCACTGGATCATCAGAGTAAAATGGGGGATAACCAACAAGCATCTCATACATTATTGCACCAAGTGACCACCTACAACCAGGAAGGAATTCGGTAAGATAATAGAATTCACAATGAAGTTTAGCATACCATATTTTAGCTACTATAGCAATCCAATAACACTGCAAAGATCTTCACTGAAAAACACAATTACAATACCAATGGTTTTTTAAAGAAAAGCCAATGTCGAACAGATAAGCATTAATTGTATGGACTTACCAGTCACACTCCATGCCATATCCTTTCTTCAACAATACTTCTGGAGCAATGTAATCTGGAGTTCCGACTGTTGAGAATGCCTATCATTGGAACAAAGTAATATGACTATGATCAGAAAAACAAAGGTCTCTAGGACCAATATCCTTGAAATTTCCAAAACACACTACCACAAGAAAATTGACTGATCGAATAACAAAGACAATGTAAATGTCTGCTGTGTTGTGAAAACTACGATTATATACTCTGACGTCCCTCAAACAGAACCATACATTTTTTCTACTGAACCATGCTTTATATATCCTTATTTAAAATGAATTACTGTATTGAAGGTCATTTCAGAAATATACAATTTCTGGTCAGGTTTATATAGCCTCTCTGATCTTGATCTACTTAACTTTTGTAACAGTGTGGACACATAATTACATATACGACTCCGAGTGACATTAAATAATCTATCTTTAAATCCATGCAGTGTTAATCATCATACACAAATAGCAAACATCTGTTGCTTGCACTTTATTAGTTAAGAATCTAAGAGATGTGAAATGCCACATTAGAAGATAAAGGAAAATATCATTTTCATACCAGTTTTCTTCTGTTTATTTGCCAATGTTGAAGTTGCTCAAGCGGGCTTTTCCAGCGCCTCCCATTTTTGGATTCTGGGAAGGATTCATCAATATCCATTGTCTCATGTAGGTTCTCATCATCTAGCACTTCATTTTCATTTATGGATGACAAATTTGAGCAGTCAAGAGGCTTGCAAAGACCAAAATCAGAGAGCTTCATGTGACCATTTTTGTCTAACAGAAGATTGTCTGGTTTTATGTCTCTGAAAATATAGATGCAACAAATGCAAGAGTTACATTATGTTCCTGATGCACAATTATTAATATAATGCTGTTCAAGAGAATCCAGCTTCTGATGTGTTGGCAAGCCTGTAAACAACTGGATAAACCAACCTGTGAATGTAGTTATGTTTATGAATAGATTCTATAGCCATAACACTTTGGGCAATGTAAAATCTTGCAACAGTTTCAGTCAAAGTCTCTTCTCTAATAAGCAAAGTCATCATGTCACCACCAGGTAGATACTCCATGATTAGATACAAGTAGTCAGCATCTTGAAAGGAATAGTAGAGTTTCACAATGCAGTGACTAGCAACCTCTGCAAGCAAATTCCTTTCAGCTCTAACATGTTCAACCTACGTTGCAGATAGACAACCAGTGAGTGCATAGATTCACACACGTTTAAAATACCTTTAATAGAAGTTAAAATTTATATCAACTCTAAATCTATCATATAATACCTGCCCCCTACTGAGCATTTCTGACTTCTTCAACTTTTTCATGGCATAAATGTTGCCAGATTTCTTCTCCCGACAGAGTCTAACCTATAAAGTTTTATATAAAGGTTCTTAATCAAGAAAGTATCAAACATAAACCAAAGAATATACAAAAACTACAACAAAGAAAAGGAAACAAATAACCATCATACTTGTGTTAGAAATGATCAGCATACTGTAACAATAAACAACTCACAGGTAGCTGAAATAAGCTTATACTCACTTTCTCTGTATAGAATGTTTAAGAGGGAAAATAATAATCTTTTAAACCAAGCACCTATGAAAACCATAAAAAAATATGCGTATCTCTAACCTCTCCAAAGGCCCCTCTCCCAATTATTGCCAGAAGGTCAAAATCATCAACACAAATCTTGTGCCTTTTAAGGCGCATATATTCAGTCTCTGTGCGCTCCAAATCCTTCAACATATGGATCTGTTCCTGTTCTGGCACATGTTCAGATGCCAACTTCTTTTCCAGCACTGAGCGCCTGGAAACAGTAAAAACATCTGAGGGCGCGTATCAAGATCAAAAGCCTTTATGATCTAATCATTGCCAATTTTACTTTAATTACCAGTTGTGAAGGCACATCACAACTATGAGCAACTATTGAACTCTAAAAAAATAGAAGAAAACAAGAAACATATTCAAAATTCAAAACTGCCTCATATATGTACACGTAATGACTTTCTCACTTTGTTCACAGTTGCACCCCATTCATTACTTCTAAGGTGGTTAAAATATTAACAAACAAATAACCACATACTTTTCCAACTAAGGATTTGCGGATAATATATCTAAGAAGCTTCATAACTCATAACCATCACTAGGCAATTCTTTACTAATTTGAAAATGTCATTCAGCATTCAAATATTTATTATGGTTGAAATTCCTTAGAAGGTTTATATTTTCTGGACATCAGGGCCTACTTTAGAAAATCTAAACACAGTTCGACTTGGTGATAAACATAAATAATAATAATTTCAGTTCATGCATGCGTGCGCATTCCGAAAGACCAAAATCCGAAATGAATTTTAAAAAAAAGGAAAATCTATCCCACTCCTTAACGAACTATAATGGTCTCTTCTCCTTCAGATAATGCACTCCCCTTTACCTCATTAAACCAAGAGCACACTGATTTAGAATATCCTTATGAACCCCATTTCCCATACACCAAATAAATTCCAACTCTTTCAAGGAATGCATGTCCAAACACCCTCATTTCCCTACAAAATTCGAAGCTTTCTTTCCTAAACCAAAAAAACATTAAATACCCAGAAACAAAAAACCAAATTTGATCACGAAAATCACAAATACACCAGCTGGGATTGCAAGGACTTGGAAAGCTAGAGATTGAAACCAAAACTGGGCAAGGGGAGAGAGAGATCCTTGGAAATAGTAAAAACAAAAGGAAATGATTTCATACCTTTGTTTACGATCTTGGATGTGCTTCATCTGAGCCTTGTAGTGGCTCTCTATGAACTGCTTGGCTGCAGCCACCCTCTCCAGGGTCAAGCTGGACCCCACCTCTCCGGCCTCCTCCTCCGCCTCTATAGCCATGGGCCCCACCTCGTTCTTCTCCATCTGCTTATGGTTCTCCATGCTCCCTCTCCCCCTCTCTGTCTCTCTCTCTCTCTCTGTGTCTCTCTGTGGCTTGAGAAATTTGGATGATTGTGACAAGTGACAACGAAGCAAAAACCCCGGGGACGAATGAGAATATATGAGACCTCCAAAAACAGGCTTCTACAACCAATTTTTATATTTTTCTCTCTCCAACGTCTATTTTGTCTACCTGACATGTGGGCGCCTCCTATTGGGCAGCTCCATGGGCTCCGAACAGTTGCACTCTCTTGGGTGGCATTTCTCAGGTGGAGATGGCATGTTAAATATATATAACTTATTATTTATATTCTTTTGCAATTAATCATATTTTTAAAAGGAAAATTCTATAATATAAACACACCATCCATATTCCATAGAGGCAAATATTACTTCATTAACAAAATTATGAGTTTTAATAATAAATAAGTACCAAAAGGAAAGAACATAAATAATAAAAAGCTGGACTTGAAATTTTGAGTGAGAATGATTTTAAAGTCATGTTCTTAATGCTGCAATGGCAAAACATTTCCTTGTGTGAAAGTTTCAAAAAGGGTGTACAAAATGAGGTGTGTGGACAAGTGGTTTCTAGATACAGAAAATCAATCTCACATTTGGAGAGAGAGTTATTATTAGCAGGCATGTTTGGAAGTGAAAACCCATTCTGCATAAATCTTTTGCTGTTGCTAGCAAATGACTTGGATGTGCAAAGTTTACAAATGCAATTATTTTGACAGTAATTTTATCTTCAAACGTACAGTCTTATCTGCCTGTTTCAATTATTCTTGACATAATCATAGTCATCAATAATAATGAGACTTGACCAGAATAAGAATGTGCTATAATATTGACAGAAAAGAGTTTAAAACCAAACCCTTGCAGGTGCAATGAATTTTCTTGATGAGAGTCGTTCTAAAAGGGCAAAACATTTCGGTTCATCGATAAGGGAAATGTTGAATCGATTAGAAAGAATGCAGAAGTAGAAGTTGTCTTAAATGAATGTTTCTAGACTAATTAGAGAGCGGCGAGAAGAGAGACGATTTTCTTTTGGTAAAGTTTGGGAAGGAAGTCCAAACACAGAAAAAGTCATTTAGCCCATTGGGCTATTACAAAGAGCTCTAGGCCTTTGGTTGGAATATAAAAATGTTAAAATTCTCAAAAGAAAAATAAACTGATTGTGATTTAAAAGGGTTTTCATTTTTTAAAAAAATTTACTTTTCAATTGTTAATTTCGTTTCTGATTTTGACGTCCCAGATACACAGTGATACTGACATATATAAAATTGGAGGAAAAAAAAATCATATATGAAATTGGAGTTAATGTGATTGTGATTGTTTGCACAACATTCTAACCGAATTCAAAACCTGATCCTAATATTTTTTTTATTGATGATTTTGTCACATGGACTTTGAAATGCTCAGTTTCATATGCGCATTCAAAAAACGGAAGATAAGTTTAATTTGTAGTTTCTGTTAAATATGGCTCTATACTACTTTATGTGGCATATGAGTTGACGATCACATCAATTAAAATTCTTTTCTTTTCTTTTCTCTTTTGATTTATTGACACTTTTTCATTGATGTGGTTATCCACTTCATCTGCCACATAAGGTAGTATGAGAATGTGATATACAATTGTAATAAGAGTATTACTCTTAAATTAATTGAGGTGGCAGTTGTCATATAATGTGAAATGCTATGTGATCAATTCAATGTGCTCATATAGCATGATTAACCTATTAGCAAACTATTTGCATGATCTGCTGCGATAACATAACTGTGTATGCTTAGAGTAAATAAAATTTTAATGCTTGTTTGTATTAGATGAGAAGCTGCTTTTTCTTAAGAATGTTTCTTGGTTTAAATGTTCTAATTTAGGTAAGATATTGGGGTGAACTAAATATGATGTGATAAAATAAAATTAATTTGTAGTCCAAAAGGGGAAATCCAGCATTCCAGGTCTGTGTGCCTCTATTGTGGCCACAAGGACTTTCAAATGCTCAATTTCATGTGGACCTATTATTTATGGTGATTGATTAATGAATTCCCTTTTGCTCTTTTAAAAAAAACCTATTTTTCTCTCTCATCACAATATACATATAGAAAACATGAAAACTACTCAAACAGCTAATAATAACAAGCTTGTCGTCACATCAACACTAAACAACAACTCAAACTCATTGAGTTTGAAATAACTCTCAACTCTCTCCCATATCAACGCCAAGAAAGGGTTGGTTAAAGTCAAATGACCACATGAAACCAGTTAACTTAAGCTCTGAAGCAATACATTCAATGACAAGAGAGGGTTGGTTAAAGTCAAATGACAACATGAAACCGGTTAACTAAGCTCGGAAGCAATATATTCAAAGTTCAGAGTAAGGTGGGGCAGAGAGCAAATCACAATTGTTATGGGCCAAACAAAAGGAAACCGCGTTGCAATGCAATCAGTTCGACAAAGTTGATAATATTCTGTCCGACTGCAAAAGGGATTGTAATGTTGAAATAATGGGACTTATCATGACGTGGCCATCACAACAATTCTGTCAAACCTGGTATATGGGGTTTTGTGCATAATTCAATAGCCTGATATGGCCAAGAAAGAAGTTAAAACTCCATGGTTGACAATAATGATATCATGATTGAACATCTCAGCCAATTATATACTCACTCAAACTTCAAAGTCAGAGAGAGAGAGAGAGAGTTTCAGACAGGAGAAATCAAGAATGAACTATATTCATGCTATGAGATAGAAGGCTAAATACTCTTTTTATACACAAAGCTATCAAAGCCAAGCTATATTTCTATACCATTTACTCTACGTATGACTACAACAAAGGCAGCGCCAAATGAATGACTATAAATACAGTACAAAAACTGAAACTCAAAAAAATCACTATAGAAAAGCACCGCCTGCAAGGCCATGGTGCAACAAATTATGAGCAATGTGATCCCTAGCCTGCACTGAAGTAGCAGACCTCAAACTATTCTCAGGGACAATCTCATCATCAAAGATATCGAAACTTAGCTTAGCATCAAGCTCTTCATTCCTCATGGCACAAATGTTGTGCAAAACACAGCAAGCCCCAAGCACCACTGGCAAGTCCTGGAGTTTGACCTCAGTCCTCTTCTGCAAGCAAGACCACCTCCCTTTCAACTTTGCAAAAGCATCTTTAGCAACCCTCTGAACATCTCCAATTTTCTCATTGAAGGCATGTTGGGTCCAAGTAAGGTTCTGGTGGGTGTAAGGAACCAAAACCCAATCTGTTAGAGGTAACCCAGAATTTCCCACAATCCAAACATCCTTCAGAAGGCCCCTGTTGGCTCTCTGGAACAAAGCTGACTTCTCCAAAACCTGATCATCAGGCATAGAACCAGGCCAGCCAATACAAACATCGGTAAAAACACCTCTTGGATCAACAACCCCTTGCACTGTAATGGAGTAAGAGGTCTTCTGGTTGCGCTCTGTGTGCCTCTTGTTGAAATAAGCCGCAACATTCACCTTTGGAGCTATAATCGGAACATGGGTTGTATACATCGACCCGCCAACATTTGGTATCCCAGAGCTGGCTTCAAACTCCTCCTTGATAGCTTTCATTCTGTTCTCGTCAGGCCACTGAAGAAACTTGGGCATTAGAACAGTCTTAATAGCAGAGCAAACCTCAAGAACCAGCTTGTGACAGGTGGAGATGCCCAACCCGAAACGTTTCGAAACCAGCCGGAGCGGCTCGCCAGTAGCCAACCGCCATATGCAGACCGCCACCCGCTGCCGAACGGGAATCGCGTCGCGCAGCATTGTGTTCTTCTTCGTCACGGCTGAATCAAGCTCCTCGCAGATCATGTCAAATGTGGCCTTGCTCATCCGAAACGCCTCCCGGAACTCGTCGTCCGAAACGTTTGGATTGTTGTACTTATCCCACCAATCTTTGTTCCTGTCCTTGACCCATAGCCTCCGGTGAGGACCCGCCGCCGGAGCAGCCGACCCCGGCTCCGAACCCGCACCCGAATTCGCAGTCTCGGCAGCCACCGCAGCCGCCGCAAATGCCGATTGGTGAGTCCGTTTCGCGCGAGACTGGTCCAATTCGTCAGATTGAGCATGGTTCTGTTGAAGATCAGACAAGTACTCATTCATAGCTTGAGTCTTCTGCCTGTGATTGGCTTCAAGGATCGATTTTTCCTGCTGGGTTTGAACAAAGAACTCTTCTTGCTCCTGCTTCTCTTCCTCATCCAGCAAAATCAGCGTGGTGAGTATGTCGCTCATTGCGCCATTGTTGTTGTTGTTGCTGTCGTCCTCCTTTCTTCTCCGCTTCTTCAAGCCACCCTCTCCATTTATGTCGAAATCGTCCATGTCGGGGAACAGAGTGTAGAAATGGGAGTAATCTTCTTGACTAAGAAATGGGAACGATGTGATTTCCATGAAAGGCTTTGGATTGGTGTGAAAGTGTTTGAAGAAATGTCTGTGTGAACTTGAATTCCGAGTTTGGATATGAACTGGAGATGATGATGATGGAGAGGTTGGTTGGGCTCTGGTCATATTTATATATTTGTGGGGGGGAGGGGGGTTTTAGGAAGCGTGTGCGCAGGTGTGAACGCGGGTGGCTTTTGACGGAGACTTGACTTTTTTTGGATTGGTTTGGAGAGTTGAGAGCATTTACGCGGTGGGATCTTGGGGTTTGATGGTTCTTTGTTGAAACGTTGGGAATAACAAGGGAGGAGGGGAGAAGCTTCGTTTTTAGGGACTGAGGGAAGGAAGAAGGAAAGAGCAAAAAAAACAAAAAAGTGGAGAATAAGTGAAATAGTGACTTTGCTTGTACTCAATTGCTAAACAACTTTTGTTAGTAAATATATATCAAAAAGGCCCCCCTTAAGATTCACTATTTTCTGTTTTAGGCACGCTTAAATTGTCATTTCTAAGAAAGCACCATGTTTCACTTCTTCACCGATAAAACTGTTAGAAACCTTCAAAGTAAACTCTCATCATTTACAAGTTATGAGGTATCAAGTAAATGTAAATAGTTTGCGCAAAAAACTATTTGAAACTAAACCGTTTGAATTCGCGCTATAAAAAACTTAAACCAAACCGTTGAAGTATTTTTCATATAAATTATTGATGTATTTATAGAATTTCATAGATGGTTTTTTTTTAAACATGTAACCGACGTATTTTTTTAACAAAACCTAGCCGCAAATGACCATTATAATAACGGAGCAATCTAACATCGACAATCTAGTGCGGCTACACTACCAATTATGCAGGATTCGAAGAAACTTCGGCATAAACATTCCAACTAAGATTGCAACCTCAGAATAATAAAAAAGAAAAAAAACTTGAAACAACCAAGCCATAACAATACAATAAAGCTCTCACAAATGAGAGATTAAAAGCTTTCACAAAGAAGAGGTGAAAAGCTCTCACAAAATGAGCAGTGAAAACCACATAGAGCACCCAACAAGTTTCTGTAACTTATTCCAAATATAAAAAAATCGCAAAATGGATGGTGGTATAGATCCGACGCTGAAACACATGTTGAGATCCATCAAAACAATGGGACTTACACACCTAACTCTCCCAAGCATAGCTGTTCTCTAAAAACAGTGTCCTTATTAAAAATCAGAGGGCAAAAAGTGCAACTATAATTGTAGATAAATCTATGCTGCTTTTTTGACCTTTTTTGTTTTCGTTTTCATGTGCAATAAGTGTTATCATTTAAGCTACTCTTATCACATTGTATACCACATTTTCATACTACCTTATGTGGCAGATGAGGTGAATATTTACCACATTTTCATACTAACTTATGTGGCAGATGAGGTGAATATTTACATCAATTAAAATTAATATAACATTTTCTTTTCTTTAATGATTTATTGATACTTTTTAATTGATTTGGTTGTCCACTTCATTTGCCACATAAGGTGGTACGAGAATGTGGTATACAAATGTAATAAGAGTGACATTACTCTTTTTAATAACGTGTTCTATTACTGTGCAGTGTGAACAATCTAAAATAAGATATCAAATAAATACTAAAATGGATTTTTGATACTTTTTAATGAAACTCTACCACTCATCTAACTTTTCTTTTTATTTAAGATGATCCCATTAGTACAAGTGATAGTCTAAATTAAAGGGGAGGGGGTTTCTCTCACACAAACAACTGATGTCATAGGGTTTCAACATTAGACCTCTTAGTCTCCAGTTAATGCCATTTTCACTGGGTTAGATCCTTTTTCCTAAGATAATCCCATTAGATTTTGGTAAATTTACAATTACTAAAATACCCGCACACAAAAATAACAGTTACTGTGTTCTAAGTTTCTAACCATGTAAATTTATTTGCTCGTGTAGCACATGTTTATCTTTCTTAGCTTTTATGGTAATATTGACTTCATTTGTTTGAAAATGGTCCATAGCTACCCATTGACCCGCAAATTAGTGGTCAACCTTTTCATTTTGAAATTTATTGATTGATAGTTACTAATTATATATGTACAAGTTTGAGGACCAGCGCTGTGATCACACTTGCAATATAAACTGTTTGACATTCTACATATCGACATAAACATCGCAATCAAAATCCAAATTTAAAACAAATATCCAAATAATTTAATTGCTCATATTTGTTTAGTGTGAATTCATCCATAATAATAACCTAACTATCCACTGTATATATATATATATATACAAAGAGCTTCCGTTGTGGAATATCTCAAATAAGCTTATTTGAAGGACACCCTTGTAAAACACACTCCATCTTGTATTTCACTAATTCAGGTCGTCTATTTTGTATATATTCATTCAAAGAACATCTCTATAAAAAAATCACTTGAATCCAATATCATTTGACCATACAATTAAATTATTAAAATTTAAATACTTTCTTTGAAGTACCGTGTTCATTGATTTTGTTGGTTGCAATTAGATATCTTAATGATTTTCAATTTGTCAGTTTTTTGTTTTTTGTTTGGCAAGGATGACCTCTTTGGTGGTCATTATTTGAGCCTCATATTGTTTTATTAGCTTGACTTGCATGTCAACTCATTTATACACATGTTAGTCTTCATATTTGATCAAGTGGTTGAAAAAAGCCAACTCTTGTTGTTATCAATAGTCAAAGCAATGTTATTCAAAATTAATCAATAGAAGCATCATTGTATGTGTTAGTGTGTGTGCGTGTTTTTTATATTTTAAACTTATTGTGTTTATGCGACATTTATGATTTATAAATGATTATATATATTAGAGTTAAATTGTAAATGCCGAACGAGTGTGACATGAAAGTTTTCTTCATTAATGTCAAAAAAAGAAAATTATTGTTTTTTGTCTTGACCAACAAAAGAAATTATGGTTTTTGTTGCTTACATTGTCGTAGGGTTAGACCCATATTTTCATATTATATTATACACATACTACCAAGTTCATAAACTTGCCACTTCAGCATTTTTTCAAAAGTTTTTTTTTTGTTTTCAATGGTATAGCATTTTTGTAGTTGAACTTTTCATTGTGCTTAAAATAAATCTGTTGTTTGGGCCAAAAAAGTAAATAATTACACATGTATGTGTATGTGTACATATAACATACATATTTTGTAATTGCTTATATCTATACCAATATTTACAAAACTAGACAACTGGTGAAAGTTCTAGGTCTCAAAATTATCCTTTCATACCTCATATAGTATATAATATTAAGAAATCATTAGATAGTTTTAGCGGGGAAATGTGTGAAAAACACAATTTCGTTAGAGTTTTTTTATTATCTAAAAATAAATGATAGATTGCATTTATAAATTAGGCACAAAGGTCATTAGCCGTAAAAGGCCAGTATAAGAACATATATAAAAATCTATTTAGGATTGACACAAATGCGAGAGCTCCGTAACCACAAAAGGTTATTCATAGAGGGAGGAGTTCACCGACATGAACATTTGAAAATCCCATCAAAGCCACACACGGCGCGAGCCTGGAAAGATCGGGCATAGAACACCACACCATACGCCTAAGCGAATAAACTACAAATGCAACAAAATCTTTAACTCTCACAACAAGTAACCTCGTCTGTTATTATCTATGTGAAAAATAATTTATTTTGGCGGGTAAATGTGTGAGAAATAATTTGACACATCTCCACCAAATCTTTTTGAATATTGCATAATCGCCCAAAACACGAAGCAATGGCTCATGTTTTTTCTGACGATTTTAAATTTATTTATCATTATTATATTATATCTGCAAAACATTGCAAGCCAGGAAGTGTACGGACTGGTCAGAGGCCAACAACCATCGTGAATTTGCGATTCAAGGTTCACAAAGAACAAACAGATGAGCAGCTGCTCTTCCATGGCTTCCCTTCTCATCACACCCCCCACTGCTACTCTGCAACTCAAGGTAATTGTATCATTTCCCGCTGTGTCTTGCAGCCTCCAAGCACCGATATTTCGATTTAATTTTCTTAACATTATAATTTTGTTTTGCTTTTCTTGTTTTGGGTCGGTCCATTTGTTGATTGCAGGAGGATCGCATGAGGGTCAGCACTGTAATTACGAACCAATCATCCAAAATTGACCAGACTGGTCTGAGAAATTCTAGACGTCATAGGCGGTCTTTTGTGACAAAATCTAAGATGACTGTTGAACGAGATGTGCTTGAGAAACAATCAGTCAGTGTTCAGGACAAAAATGGTGACTCTCTTATTCTTTTATCACTTCATTTGACTACTACGACTTGCTTGCTAAGTCGGGTCATGGAAATTTCAGCTCAGAGAAAGAAAAAAAAGTTTGGAAATAAACATAATTTTTAATGGTTGTTTGTGGTTCAAGAACTTTTGTTCGTGAGAGATGTTGAAGAGATGCCCCATGTTATGGAATATTAAGAGCAAAAAAGGAACCAAAAGCTTGATTTGTTGCCTGTTGGCCATGTCAGACTAGATTCTCTTTGATAGTACGTATACATTCTCTGTTTCTCTCTGGCATGAAATCTTACTTGGTTTATATGCTGATACTGATGCAGATTTTGGAGTTGTTGGTGTCCACCATGTTGGATTGCTGTGCGAAAACCTGGAAAGGTCTCTCAGCTTTTATCAGAATCTTCTTGGTATTGCTCCTTTTATATATTATACATTGTAAAAGTTCATGACTCTATAAAACTTGGGGTTAAAAAACAATGCTTTGATGAAAATAGGTCTTGAGATAAATGAGGCTAGGCCTCATAACAAGCTCCCCTATAGAGGTGCTTGGTTATGGGTTGGTTCTGAGATGATTCATCTTATGGAGCTTCCCAATCCTGATCCTTTAACTGGAAGACCTGAACATGGAGGCCGCGATCGTCATACTTGTATTGCAATCCGAGATGTGGCTAAACTGAAAGCAATCCTTGACAAAGCTGGCAAGTGTTAATTTTCTCATCTGATGTTGTTATTTCATTTATGATCGTATCCCAAAAAGATGTTGATTTTCAAGAGGAATCCGGGCAGCTTACCTTGCGATTTGCTACTGCAGGTATTCCCTACACGCTTAGCAAGTCTGGGAGGCCAGCTATTTTTACACGAGACCCGGATGCAAATGCTCTGGAATTTACACAAGTTGATAGCTGAAGCTTGAGTGCTGCAACATCCATAGCATAACTTGGGACATTAATGCTTCCATGGTTCCATTAGGTTTAGGAGCGAATAGCAATTATAGAATTTGTACAGATGATTATACATTTAAAACAGAGATTGTTGCTACTGGTGTAATTGCCTCCACTATAACGAGTAATTGTATGACTCCTTAAATTAGAGAGTATGATTGGAGTTCAAATTTTATAGAGAATTCCTAAAATAGCTTTTCAGTGTTTTTAGCTAAATAACTAAGAAATGGGGAGTATGATTGTCGAGGCTCTAATTTTGTGTCAAATAGGCTAGCCATTTTTTTTTGAGTAGTTTTTTTTTTTAATAGATGGAAAATATAAAATTTAAATTTAAAAAAGAAAAGATACCTTGCATGCTTCCAGCCTTCCACTATTCATAACTTTTATTAATTAAAAAAACATATATAGTGAGGAAAATTTGATGGGTGGCAAATTGGTAATATCCTAATCAAATTGGAATATTTCATTCTTCTTCTTCTTTAAAAACCAATTTTTGAAACTTCTAACTTTTTTTTTTCCAATTCATTCACATGGTTATGTTTTTGGGTTCACATTTCAGTTATTTTTGGTTGCTGATTTTGATGTCTCAATTAAAATAACATATATGAAATTGGAGTATTTGCACCCTTGTTTTTATAGTTGCTTTGATGGTTTTGTACAAGGATTTCGAATGCTCGGTTTCATCTGCACATTTTCAAGAAAGAGAACACAAATTCAATCCAGATTTTGTAGTTTCTGGTTTAAAAAGCTTGCAAGAAGTGGTGCACATGTCTTTCCACTTAGGTACTTGGGTATGTTACATGTGTCCTCCATTCCAGTATGGCTGAACGTAACGTATGATTTGGAGTTAACGCAGAATGCTCAAGTTTAAGCCTTGTCACTGGGGACACATTGTGCTTCTCAAGCCATGCTTTGATTGCTCTAAACTCATACGTAAAACCATCTGCAGCAATGTGTGGATCTTCCATTATTTCCTGCATGGTGGAGAGAAACAAGATATGAGATGCATGCAAAAATTCAAATAGAAAGTAAACTCTGCAAGCCCAACGAGTGCTTTACCTGAAGGATTGGACAAAAGTAGTGGCTTGGTGCATCGACATGATTTCTGTCAATCTTCAAACTTGAATCTGCAAGACCAACCAGTCTTTTGAGCACTGGAAGAACTTCAGTTTCAAGATATGGTCTGTCTCTGCATCTAAGCTGTGAACTGTTGTGCGCAGCGGAAGCGGATTGCACTGGGGTGGTTGATATGAAACCGTTGAAACAACAAGAGCAAAATATGAAATACAGAAATCCAAACGACACAAGGATTTATACTGGTTCGGCCCGTGTGTAGCCTACATCCAGTTCGAAGACAGCGAGAAATTCCACTAGTATCCCAAAAGAGATTACAAACAAAGGAGATTAACCCTCACACCTAATCCTAGGAATTACAGAGTTTAACTCTCACAACCCAAATCCCAAATACACCCAAGTCACACCCTCACAACAATTGAAAAGAAAGAACAATTTTTCTCTTCTTCTCACACTTGGTTGTAATTGCTACAAATAAAAACATTTGCTTCCAATTTATAGCCAAAGATGTGAGAGTGTGAATGCAAGCTTCAACTATTCATATGTTGGCTACCAAACTCAACAATGGATGGCTACCAAACTAGCCACACATTTTGACCTCATAGCAAGCCAACATTTACTCACATGAGCAACTTCAATGGCAAACCAATATTGACCCACATGCCAAATTTGAGCCAATTTCAACAATCTTCACCTTGGCACAAATTTACCAAGCCACAGGAGAACTTTCTATCGCCCATCTTCCTCTTACCAAATCAAGCTCAAGCACTCCTTGAACTTGCAACCAAAAATGTGTGCTTCGATCGAACTAGATGATCCCAACAGAAGAACCTCTTCTATCATCTTCATAACCAAGCCACACCAGCTGAATGTACGTGCATAAACCGCACAAACCTTAAACGCTTGAACCTCAAGCTTCTTCCGCTCCAGGACACGCAAAGTCTAGACAACCAAGTAGCAGGAACGAACAATTTCAGCTGCCCAAAAGAGGGAATTACCCTCCCAAAGATAACCCACTTACAATCAAAACCCTCACATGAAAATCTAATGATCAAAGGAAAAAACTCATGTAGCTATAAACAATGCTACCCAAAGTACATAGAGAAAATCAAAGCAACAAACTACACACTACCCACAAGGAACACCCACGAAAAAAACTCTTGAAACTCCACCGTGAAAGAAAATTTCAAAAGTCACCAAAGACAAGTAAAAAATAACACCCCAAGCACGGCACACCGAATCATCGATCATAGGAGGAACATAAATTTTATCCTCCCTACGACATCCACAATAGTACCTGCAAGAGGAATTATTAGACTCTTTCTCTTTCCTTGATTGATGGGCAAACGAATCTCCAATGCCCTTCCTTTGTGACAAAGTTGCATTTGTCCTCTCGAACATTCACCTTGGAACCGATTTTCCTCCATTACCTGCTTGATCCTTATCATCCTATTTTCATATTCATGACCTACACATTCATGAAAATCTTATTGAACTCAACAAGATAGTTTTGACTAAGTGTACCTTCCGCCATACCACTTAGTGTACAATCGTTGTTTGGCATACAACCGATTGAAAATGATTTGGTCATGTATGTATTCTCCACCACTTCAGCCATAGCCCAGCATGTGTAGTCTCATCGGCAACCTCACGAAAAACACCGTCCACTAACTGCAATCCAATCGCAGTGAGTGCCCGATTCAAGACATCATTCTTCTCCATCGTTGGAACACGTTGCTGGCCATGCTTGGATACCCATTAGTGCCTCTTGAGCAACCCCTGTTGCACTAACAAGGCTCTCATCTTCAACACCAAAGTCTGGAATTTTTCTCCTGTCAAAATAATTTCATATTTTCTCAATGCGTCTCCTGGTTTCATCATCACGAACACAAAACTCCACCAGATTTCAAAAAACTGGAGCTCTGATACCACTTGTTGTGCGCAGCGGAAGCGGATTGCACTGGGGTGGTTGATATGAAACCGTTGAAACAACAAGAGCAAAATATGAAATACAGAAATCCAAACGACACAAGGATTTATACCTGGTTCGGCCCGTGTGTAGCCTACATCCAGTTCGAAGACAGCGAGAAATTCCACTAGTATCCCAAAAGAGATTACAAACAAAGGAGATTAACCCTCACACCTAATCCTAGGAATTACAGAGTTTAACTCTCACAACCCAAATCCCAAATACACCCAAGTCACACCCTCACAACAATTGAAAAGAAAGAACAATTTTTCTCTTCTTCTCACACTTGGTTGTAATTGCTACAAATAAAAACATTTGCTTCCAATTTATAGCCAAAGATGTGAGAGTGTGAATGCAAGCTTCAACTATTCATATGTTGGCTACCAAACTCAACAATGGATGGCTACCAAACTAGCCACACATTTTGACCTCATAGCAAGCCAACATTTACTCACATGGGCAACTTCAATGGCAAACCAATATTGACCCACATGCCAAATTTGAGCCAATTTCAACATGAACATCTTAGTGCAACTCGAGCCAACTCCTTTGCTTCAGCAAGAGGCCAATCTGTGACAGAGTCATCCAAAATGTCTGCAAATGAGCCATTTGCCATTGCATTTTCTGCAATAAATATAAGCCGGTTTGGATGGCGAGCTGTCAATACTTGGAGGATTATAACCCCAAAAGCATACAAATCTGATTTGGGACGAACTGTCCCAGTTCTCTGATACTCCGGATCCATGTAAAAGAGTGTCCCGGCAAGAATTGATTCTCTGTACTCAGTGATGCTGTCAGGGACGACATTTGAAATGAGTTTAGCCAGCCCAACATCCCCGATTTTGCTCATGTAGTTTCTGTCTAGTAAGATATTACCCGGTTTTAGATCTCGATGCACAATAGGCTCCACCTTGGAACTGTGTAAGAATGCAAGCCCGCAAGCTATTTCAAAAACTATGCGGAACCGAACAGTCCAAGAGAGTGAGGGTTTTCCATTCCGTTGGGAGATATAATCTTCCAAGCTACCATTTTCCAAGTATTCATAGACCAGGCAGCCGATCTCCGGACAGGCTCCAAGCAGCAAAACTATGTTCGGATGGTGTAGCTGACTAAGAATTTCGACCTGAAGAAAAATTGGCAGAGAACAAGTCTGATCTCAGGATATTTGGCAGCAATATTTTGTTCATGATTTACAGGAAGACGCTAACGTTAGACTTATACAATTAAATAGGTTCATGAAACAGCCATAACAAATTAACTGACCAGTTCTCAACTATGTGTAAAACATAAATACCTCTTTCAGAAACTCCTCTCTCTTATTGACTGCATCAGGTCGAAGAACCTTAACAGCTACCGGGGTGTGATCAAGACTGCATTTGTAAACTTTTCCATATCCTCCTTCGCCAATCACATTAGCCTCAGAGAAGAAACTTGTTGCTACCTCTATTTCCTTCCTACTGTATCTCCTGTACCTTCGGTCACTTGAGAAAAGTGCATCTACTAATTTCTTTTTCTCTGAGGACTCTTTCATGGCATTCAGTTCGGCAATTTGCCTCTCATAAGCCTCTTTAGCAAGCAAAACTTTGGCCTCCTCAATCTCCTTCATGGCTTTCAAATGCTTTTCTTTCTCTTCAGCAGCAATTTTTCTCAAAGTTTCCTCACTTTCAAGGGCAGCATCCACTCTTCTTGCTTCATGAAGGCACTCAGAAGAAAGTAATTGCACCTGATAATATAAACAACAATGATGATATGGGAGATCAATCAGTAAAGCATGCAAAAGAAAAATGCTAACTTAGACGTCAAAATTAAACTTGCCTTTTCAGACTTAGTGAGAACAAAGCCTGTTAGTAATGAAATATTTGTTTCCATTTTCTTGACTTTTACATGTTGGCAGAACACTTCATAATCAACGTCTCACCTTGCTCTGGGCATGGACCAGCTCTTCACATGCTCGTTTGTACATGAAAATAGTATTCTGCAATTCCAGACGCAACTGTTCTACCTCCATCTGCATATATGACTCAACAACAAAAGTTCATAACAAAATTCAAAACTCACCCAAGCATAATCTAAGGATGATAGGTATATCTGCAAAATTCTAAAAGCAGAATTCAGCAGTTGAGAAAAATGTTCAGTGCAATTTACCTGCCCAGTGTTTGAAGAAACTGAGGAACTTTGATGATGAAAAGAACTAATCGCCAGCTTATCTCCCAAGTTATGATTGATGATTCGTTTCCTGATCTACACTAGCATTTTCAGAAAAGCCCATACGCGTAAATGCTTCAGAACTTAGGTAACTAAGGTCTGACATTGGAGATGCTCCATAAGCTTCATGAGCTGTGGATTCCACACGGAAAGAACGAACACCAGATATATGTTCACTGATATCACTTGAACCTCTCTTATGATCTCCTTGAGTAGACATCCAGCGAGCAGAGCTTGTCTCTGATGTGAGAAAATAAACAATTAAGGACATCACATATGTATCAATTAAAAAACGCACTTGTAACATACCAAAAGCAGATGAGGAACCATCTGAATTTTTGATGATTCTGTGTCTGGAAATGACATAAACATCACAAGTGTGAGGAGCACATCTAAGAACAATTTGTGATACCCCTGGTCCTTTCAGTTTCCTAAACAAGTTATCATGGGAAACTTAGCCTTTTTAAATCAATTAGAAAAATGCCACAATCTAATCCAAGACATGAGATGTAGAAAATAAAAAACAGCAAGAAAAGAAATGACAATTGGATCCATTTATAAAGTAGTAGCTACAAATTCACAGTAACATCGCCGAAAAAAGTAATTTCATCTAAAAAGATAACCCAACAGAAACGTTGTAACAAGTTATAATGGGAGATTAAATGAGTAGTTTTGGCCCCATACCTGGTTATGTAATTTGAAGAGCAAGAACCCAACACCAAACAATTGATCCCCGACTCGGATATGAACCTTAGAAGCCCAGTTGCAGGATCATCATCTTCTAACACCAATGTTTCCACCTACAAAAGTTATAACTTATAATGAGCTATGAACACACATTCTATGCTTTTGAGACCGTAAATTTGAACAGAAGATAGCTAAATTCATACAGAAGACCGAAAAAAAAAAAAAACTCACCTTTTTAGTTTTGCATTTGTTCTTAAATGGATCAAAAACTTCCTCAAACTTTTCTTTCATGTCCTTCACATACGTTGCCACCAACTTCGCATCCAGCTCTGTGACAGGGATGTGATCTCCTGCTGCCGAAACCACAACACCAACACCCAAAACATCAGTAAGTAACTCACAAGAGAGGCACTTATGCTCTGTTTGGCCATGGAGATTAAATGTACATTCCAATGGCTAAGAAATTTCATAAATTTTTTAGTTTGGTATTGTTAACGGGTGTTTTAGCACGGGTAATGGATATCCGGACAATCACACACATTACACAGATTTATAGTGGTTCACCCATGAATAGGGCTACATCCACTGTAGAGCTTGGTGTTTATATTTCTCTATGAATGAGTATTACAATATACATGGAGAGGCTTGAGAGCCTGAATACAAGAGGAAGAGGGGAGAGCTTGGACATCTCTGGATATGCCCATGGAGAGGAGAAATCGGAGAGCTCCCTGCGGAGAGGGGTCTGTTCCCTTATATAGGCAGGAGAGGAGGACCACTTGCCATTGTTTAATGGGCAAGTGGCAAAGGCATGGGCTGTCAGGGGACATCCTCCGTGGGGTATGAGCTGGGCACGTGGGGAAGGCACGGGTTGTAGGGAGACCTGAGGTAGTGGGTGATCCTCCTATCAAAGGCATGCGTGGTGGTTTGCTCATGGCTGAGGCAGGAGGAGTTGGCTAGCATATATTGCTCGGGTATGACATTTCGGGTACCCCATATTGGCTTAGGCAATATTGAAACGGGTAAGGCATTTCAGGTACGCCATATTGGCTTAGGCCATATCTGGTACGTCACTCCTGGTGGGCTATTTCTAGTAGGCTATCTCTGGTAGGACATTTCTAGTACCAACCAGATATGTATAACAACAAGCCCCCAAGTTCTTAGTTGAGAACGAGTTCTTGACTGGGAACTTCCAAGTAATCATGTAAGCCATTCCTGGTGAGTTATCTGGTAGGCCATTTCTGGTAGGACTTTCTAGTACCAACCAGTTATGTATAACAACAAGCCCCCAAGTTCTTAGTTGAGAACGAGTTCTTGGCTGGGAACTTTCAAGTCAATCTTTGTTTGGCTGAGTCGATGAGCCTGTTGCGAGTAATGAGCCTTAGCTGCAAATGATTGAAGGTTAGGCAAGCTATACACCTTTCGATGGCGAGCTGAGCTTTAGTAGGTCTTGAGTGGCGAGCCAAATCATGGAGAATCAAGCCTTGGTAGGTCTTGGTGGCGAGGCGAGTCATGGAGAATCAAGCCTTGGTAGGTCTTGGTGGCGAGGCGAGTCATGGAGAGTCAAGCCTTGGTAGGTCTTGGTGGCGAGGCAAGTCATGGAGAATCAAGCCTTGGTAGGTCTTGGTGGCGAGGCGAGTCATGGAGAGTCAAGCCTTGGTAGGTCTTGGTGGCGAGGCGAGCCGTAATGGAGTTCACACATACAATTTCGCATTTATGACATAATGGAGATGTATGTAATGATGACGTGATGAGGATGTATGTGATGATGACGTGATGAGGATGTATGTGATGATGACATGATGTATGTAATGATTATGTGAAAATGATATATGTTACGTGACACGCTACATACTAATTTACGGACGATATACCCTTTTTCGTTTCACTTTAACCATGGCGGGACTTCGTCGTCTCTCTTTAAACCATGGTGGGACAGGTTGGAGGAGGTGGTGAGTCAAGCTGACATACAAGGTGTCTCCCAAGCCCCCAAGTTCCTGGTAGAGAACTAGTTCGACTTGGGACCTTTATGTAAGTTCCTTGTTGGCGGAGGCGATCAACCAGTATTTTGGAGAGGGGAAGCTTTTGTTCCTTGGAGAATTAACCTCGCAAGGTGATCGGGTCCATATGCGACTTGGAGATTGAGCATACGAGGTGCTCGGGTCGGCTACGACATGGAGATTGATTATGCGAGGTGCTCGGGTAGACCTTGCAAATTGGAGAATTGTCATGCAAATTGCTCGAGTAGGCCATGCAACGTAGAGATTTGTCGCGGAAGCTACTCGGGTAGGTCATGCGACGTGTGTTCAACCCACCATGCGACTTGGAGATTGAGCATGCAACGTGCTCGGGTCGGCTGCGACGTGGAGATTGATTATGCGAGGTGCTCGAGTCGGCTACGCCGTGGAGACTTGAGCATGCAAGGTACGTCGGCTACGCCATGGAGACTTGAGCATGCAAGATGCGTCGGCTACGCCATGGAGACTTGAGCATGCAAGGTGCTCGGGTCGACTGCGCCGTGGAGACTTGAGCATGCAAGATGCGTCGGCTACGCCATGGAGACTTGAGCATGCAAGGCGCTCGGGTCGGCTACGCCGTGGAGACTTGAGCATGCAAGGTGCTCGGGTCGGCTGCGCCGTGGAGACTTGAGCATGAAAGATGCGTTGGCTACGCCATGGAGACTTGAGCATGCAAGGCGCTCGGGTCGGCTACGCCGTGGAGACTTGAGCATGCAAGATGCGTCGGGTTGGCTACGCCATGAAGACTTGGGCATGCAAGATGCGTCGGCTACGCCATGGAGACTTGAGCATGTAAGATGCGTCGGCTACGCCATGGAGACTTGAGCATGCAAGGCGCTCGGGTCGGCTACGCCGTGGAGACTTGAGCATGCAAGGCGCTCGGGTCGGCTACGCCGTGGAGACTTGAGCATGGAAGATGCGTCGGGTCGGCAACGCCATGGAGACTTGGGCATGCAAGATGCGTCGGCTACGCCATGGAGACTTGAGCATGCAAGATGCGTCGGCAACGCCATGGAGACTTGAACATGCAAGGCGCTCGGGTCAGCTACGCCATGGAGAATTGAGCATGCAAGGTGCTCGGGTCGGCTACGCCGTGGAGACTTGAGCATGCAAGATGCGTCGGCTACGCCGTGTAGACTTGAGCATGCAAGGCTCTCGGGTCGGCTACGCCGTGGAGACTTGAGCATGTAAGGTGTGTCGGCCACACCATGGAGACTTGAGCATGCAAGGCTCTCGGGTCGGCTACGCCGTGGAGACTGAGCATGCAAGGCTCTCGGGTCGGCTGCGCCGTGGGGACTTGAGCATGCAAGGTGCGTCGGCTACGCCGTGGAGACTTTGAGCATGCAAGGCTCTCGGGTCGGCTGCTGCTGGGGACTTGAGCATGCAAGGTTCTCGGGTCGGCTACGCCGTGGAGACTGAGCATGCAAGGTGTGTCGGCCACGCCGTGGAGACTTTGAGCATGCAAGGCTCTCGGGTCGGCTGCTGTGGGGGACTTGAGCATGCAAGGTTCTCGGGTCGGCTACGCCGTGGAGACTTGAGCATGCAAGGTGTGTCGGCCACACCATGGAGACTTGAGCATGCAAGGCTCTCGGGTCGGCTACGCCGTGGGGACTTGAGCATAACACGCCACATATGTAAGGTGGTCGGGCTGGTCATTTTCTCCAAGGTGGTCACCTGGCTCATCCTTTGGAGTAGCACACCACGCATGCAAGGTAGGCAGGTCGGTCATGCATGCAAGGTGGTCAACTGGGTCGTCCTTGCAAGTAACACACCACGTATGCAAGGCGGTGGGGTTGGTCATTTTCTCCAAGGTGGTCATCTGGCTCATCCTTGGGAGTAGCACACCACGCATGCAAGGTAGGCAGGTCAGTCATGCATGCAAGGTAGGCAGGTCGGTCATGCATGCAAGGTGGTCAACTGGGTCATCCTTGCAAGTAACACACCACATATGCAAGGTGGTGGGGTTGGTCTTTTTCTCCATGGTGGTCATCTGGCTCATCCTTGGGAGCAGCACACCACGCATGCAAGGTGGTCAGCTGGGTAGTCCTTGCGAGTAACATACCACGCATGCAAGGTGGTCGGGTAGGTCAATCAACGTGGTGGATGACCATGCAAGGGGTTCGCGCATGTGACGCAAAGAGTCGGACATGTGAGGTGTTGGTTGACCATGTAATATGCTCGGGTCTGACTTGAAGGTTGGCCATGCAAGTAGTCGGGTTGGCCATTTCATCCAAGGTGGTCAGCTTGGTCAAGCACGCGAGGTGGTCAGCTCGGTCATGCTTGCAAGGTGGTCAAGCATGCAAGGTGGTAAGGTGGTGCCTTTTTATCCACATATACGTAATACCGAGCCGATTTGCGAGCACATTGGAGTTGCGGTACCGAGCTGGTTTGGGCGCACTGGAGGTGTGGTGCTGAGCTATTCACATAATAATATTGTGTAAGTGGGTCGGTCATTTTCGAACATGTAAAAATATATATTTTGTGCCTTCACTTGGTAGGCCTTAAAAAGGGTCTCCTGATGGCAACGACCACAAGGCCTCTTAATACTAGTGTTTGCATAACAGAGGGAGGAAGATAGTACATAATATTTTAATGTAAATATCATGGCACCAGGAAGAGATTTATTCTCTCTTTAGTGGGCAAGCATGATTGGAGCAGGAAATTGAGTAGGAGGGCACATAGGTATCCTGTTCCAACATGGGGGATGGGAATATTTATAAAAATACATCAAATGCTCTTGGAGATATGACCCACATTATAATATGGTTCATGAAATGGGTGTGCCGTTGAGATGCTATATGTGACCAATTTAATAATAATTAATCATTAAAGCAAGAGATTTCTTATCTTTTTATGCACTTCAACAGAGAGCGACGCCTGGGAGGAGGAATTGAGTAATAGCGCGGGGTAGCAAAGATGGAGTCGACGCAACTGGAGCTTCTGACAACCCCTGATTTCTGATAGGTCCATAAGGACCAGGTCGGCACATCTAGACGGCTCGGTCCGCACTTGGTCGACCTGAGCGATCCCGGGTCGGCTGGGATCATATCTGGTCGGCTTGTACACAGTTCGGTCCTTGGGTCTAGTAGACAAGAATTTTAGTGAGATGCTTTGGGACCGAGTCGAGCTGTTTCTCCATTTCTTGTCTCGCTTGCTACCCTTGATTTTTACAGGTGGAGGGCCCTAGGTGTCTTGAGCAGATTTCGCAGCTGAGCAGCAACCTGTTCTGCTCGTCAAGTTGGTTAGAAGTAGCTGGACCATGAATATGGTTTTCGGTGGAGATGGATTTCGAGGTGGAAAAGGATGAGAACGACATAAACCTTTCGTGTCGTTTCCCACAGACGGCGCCAACTGTTAACGGGTGTTTTAGCACGGGTAATGAATATCCGACAATCACACACATTACACAGATTTATAGTGGTTCACCCATGAATAGGGCTACGTCCACTGTAGAGCTTGGTGTTTATATTTCTCTATGAATGAGTATTACAATATACATGGAGAGGCTTGAGAGCCTGAATACAAGAGGAAGAGGGGAGAGCTTGGACATCTCTGGATATGCCCATGGAGAGGAGAAATTGGAGAGCTCCCTGCCTGAGAGGGGTCTGTTCCCTTATATAGGCAGGAGAGGAGGACCACTTGCCATTGTTTAATGGGCAAGTGGCAAAGGCATGGGCTGTCATGGGACATCCTCCGTGGGGTATGAGCTGGCCACGTGGGGAAGGCACGGGTTGTCGGAGACCTGAGGTAGTGGGTGATCCTGCTATCAAAGGCATGCGTGGTGGTTTGCTCATGACTGAGGCGGTAGGAGTTGGCTAGCATATATTGCTCGGGTATGACATTTCGGGTACCCCATATTGGCTTAGGCAATATTGAAACGGGTAAGGCATTTTGGGTACGCCATATTGGCTTAGGCCATATCTGGTACGTCACTCCTGGTGGGTTATTTCTAGTAGGCTATCTCTGGTAGGACATTTCTAGTACCAACAAGATATGTATAATAACAGGTATCTTGCTCATTTATGGGTTCTGTCCATTTCTGTTTAGCTTCTCGAAATCACGTGCAGAGAAAACAGCTTCTGTTCGATTCTCGAGAAAACTAAAAAGAAAAGAGAAGAAAAATCCAAAATCATAATTTTTACTTCCCTACTATTTTATGCACCAACCAAACAAAGCAGAGCAGAGAAACAATATATATATATATATATATATACATGGAGTTGGAATTGAAGTGATTTTGGGGATGACGTGAACTAAGACGAAGCGATCAGCTTTGGGCATGAGATTCACCACAGCCCACTTCACAGCGCGCAGGCTTCCTGAGCTCCCGCCGCCCTAACCGCCACCGCCACTGACGTCATCGTCACCAGACCAGAGCACTGCCAGCAGCCTCAGCTTCTTCATTGCCAATTTCGCCATTAAAAAGAGAAGCCCCGAAGTTTGGAGCGTTGACTAAAATAGAGTCGTATCGTATGGTTGACTCCTATTGGGCTTTCCCTTTAAATATGAGGAATATTGAAATTGGGCTTTAGACAAGATTGGGCTGCACCCATACAGCAATGAAATAGGTGGATCCACTAAATGCACCATATAATTTGCTCTTTACACCTAACTTCCAACAAAAGTTCAATTTACTTTTATTATTTTTCTTTTTTATACAAGCGATAGCCAGGTCTGCCGTTAATTCTATTCTCTTTTTTAAAGTACAAGTGATTGGGGAGGATGGTTTACACAAATATTCATTGGGTGTCTTGGATTTCGTTTCAAACCTCATGGGTGGAAGTGAAAGAGCTCAAACAACCGAGTCCATTTAATTCTATTTTTAAGTACATATTTAAGGTGAAAACTAGGATCAAAGAATTTTTTCAAAATTATTTTAATTCTAAAAATATCTAGTCAAATTAATAGCTACAAGACTTTATTTGATAAAAATCTCATCGGTTACCACTATTGCAAGTCATTTTATTGGTCTAGGACAAATTATTGCACGTCATATTTTGTAAAGAAATATGTGCACTAATCTGGCTGTTTGCAATCATGCCAGGCACAACTTTTTACTCAAGAAAAATTCAAGATGAAGAAACGACGTACAAGTTATTTTCACAAAGATTCGGCTGTCTGGGAAATTAATATAAACCACAACTTTTTTCCTTTGGATGATCGTATGGGTCAGTGTCGGATCCAGGATTAAACGGTCAAGGGAGCTTAGTGTAAAAGTTCCAAAATTTTTATACAACGAAAATAATGCTAATTTATCAATTAATATTCAATATGTACCAATTTATCATATCAACTAATAACTATCAAGCAATATTCAATATACTCAATAAATTCATATTATCAATCAAGCATAAACTATCAATCTACATTATCCATCAAAACCACAGATTCATATTCATAAATTTCATTACAAAAAAAAAACAAATACCAATATCAATTCAAAAATATATATTATCACTATAATTTTATTCATATAAATTTTGTCTTGCTTACTTGCTTGTAGTTGAGAAAAATGGCGGAGACGGGCGAACGGCGGCATCGGCGGCGAAGAGTTGATGGAGGAGGTTGGGATGGGAGGTTAGGGTTTGAGACTTGAGGGGTTTGGAACTTGGACTTGGAGCTGAGAAATTGGGAAAGAAGGGTTTGGAGAGACGCTGTGCATATCGGATGGGTAAGTCTTTTTTTTTTTTTTTTTTTAACCTGGCCCAAAACGACGTCGTTTGGCAAGACTGGTTGTGAAAAAAAAATAGCGTGATGCGCATTGCAAGCGCTGCGCAGCAGCAAAGGAAGACAGAGCTCGCTGGGACTTTCATCGAGCAGTTGGTGTGCACCCAAGGGGCTTCCAGCAGGCAGTCCAAGGGGGCTTCCATGGACTCCCTAGCCAATTTTCCAGCTATCCAAGGGGTCCGTCGACCCCTCTTGTCCCAACGTGGATCCGCCCCTGTATGGGGTCATCAAACAATATGAATTAAAAGTTTGGCTATAAAAAAAAAAAAACCAGTATAAATTATACAACCACATCCAACTGCAATGCTTCTATTATTGTGGAGACAAAGAAGAAAAACGAAATAAACAAATAAAAGGCACAATTTATGACATTAGGCCCCAAGGGAATTTTTTATTAATTGTGCAGAGTAATTAGGTTGCAGCTGGCCATGTTTCAAGGAACAGAGTGAACTCGTCCAAGCACTTGTTGTTCAGCTCTTTGTTGCCAAAAATCTCCTTCATGGCCCATGCATTTGACCTGAGTGACTCACCTTCTTTGTCCACCATCACTCGGCGAGTCAATTCGGCCACTGAGTCACTCAAAAATGACCCATCTTGCTCGTCCCTCGGTATCTCCAACCCGACCTGTTTCCAGTGCAACAATCTCGCAATCAACCCTTGATCCGAATTTGCTCCGGAAAACAAAATAAGCACCCGACCAAACCCGAGTGCCTCGAATAACAGAACTCCAACCACAGTGAGTTAAGAAACCACCAATGGATGAGTGACCCAATATCTTAAGCTGAGGGGCCAACCCCTCCACACCAAACCGCGATTATAATATCCGCACCCAACATGCCTTCCACTAATGGGCGATTGTTGACCACCCAAATAAAAGGCAACCCTGATTTCTCTATCCCATGAGCTAACTCGTGCATCAACTCTTGACTTAGAGTTACCTCAGTACCGAGTGCGATGTAAATCACTGATTTCTCTTTCTTATTGTTGAGCCACTCGTTTAACACTTCACACTTCTCATCCACCTGATCATCGCCACCGTGCCTGACGTGGCACTAAGCTTGGTGGCAACAACCCCAGTGGAACAACGGGTTTCCCGTAGAGTTTCCTGAGTAAACTCACTTGAGTCGGATTCGAACTCGGAGAGCTCCTCATGGTCACCAAGTTACAATGTTGAATGGCATCCGCGAGCCTCTGAAAATCGGAGACCTCGTCGTCCATGCAGTCCCAGTGGCTGACCATCTCGTGGAGCTTAAAAGCAACATTAGAAGGAAAGTCAACCCATTTTCTGTTGAAGTTTTCAGACTATGATCTGATTAGGTTTTTGGATTATTGATTTAGGAGCTCAAAACTAAAGAAAAGGTAAAGAACACAGAGAAATTAGAGAGAACAATCGCAGCAAGAATGAGTCTGTTACTCACTCTTTTGGTGTTACACACGCACACCTGCTGTTTGTTATGAAACAGTTAGGAATAAGAATATTCCTACTTACATCAGCTCAATCTAACCATCCATTCATCTACCCTATGAGATAGAGACACATGGCACGATCTTACACTTTTCCTAAGCTTACATCTTAGCTGTCCATTGGACTATAATCCAATGGCTCACAATTAACCATGCAGAAAATATAATCTAGTTGACTAAACAATTATTTCAGCTAACACTTATATTTCAACACTCCCTTCTAAGTGTTTAGCTGAAACAACCCCAAGCTTCTTCCTCAAATACTCAAACCTATCTCTGGCTAGAGCTTTGGTAAAGATATCTCCAGTCTGCTTTTCTGCCTCCGAGGACAGCAACTCAATTTCTCCATCTTGTAAGGCATCACGAATAAAATGAAAACGTCTGTTTGTGTGCCTCGTCTTGTGATGATGTACTGGATTCTTTGTTATAGCTATAGCAGAGGTATTATCACATAGAATGGATGTTGCACTGACCTCTTCACCAAAGTCTGAAAGAACAAACCTCAACCACATAGCTTGTGCAGTTGCTTCAGCTGCACTCACATATTCAGCTTCTGCAGTGGAGAGAGCCACACTGGTTTGCTTGACTGATGCCCAAGAAAAGACACCTGAACCAAGATGGAAAGCATAACCAGATGTACTTCTCATATCATCCTCACTGCCTGCCCAATCGCTATCACAATAACCAATTAACACTGCTTCTTTTCCTCTTTCATAGGCTATGCCATAATCCAGTGAACCTTGTATGTACCTCAGGACTCTCTTAGCTACCCCCATATGTTTCCTAGTAGGACCGTGCATGAACCTAGCTAAGAGACTGGCTGCAAACATAATATCAGGTCTTGTTGCAGTTCAGATACAACAAGCTTCCCACCACCTGCCCTGTATAAGCTTTCGTCTGCTTGTTCACTACCATCCCGCTTTGACAGTTTCTCATTCACTGCAAGAGGAGTAGCAATTGACTTGCAGTCCTTGAAGCCAAATCTATCCAAAAGAGTCTTTGCATATTTCTTCTGATGCAAGAAGATATAAGCTTCAGTTTGTATCACCCTAACCCCAAAAAGTGATGCAATAGACCGAGATTCAGTCATTTCATATTGTTTCATCATTTCAGTCTTGAAATCAATTAGTAATTCTCTAGAGCTTCCAGTGTAGATGATGTCATCTACATAGAGTGAAACAATAAGAATGCCACTCTCTGCAGATTTTACATATAAGGTTGCCTCACTAAGACTCCTTTTAAAACCAGCCTTTTCAAAATAGGAATTGATCTCTTCATACCAAGCTCTTGGAGCTTGTTTAAGGCCATACAAAGCCTTCTTCAGTTTGTAAACTCCATCTTCCTTGTTTTTACTCACAAAGCCAGGTGGTTGGTCAACATAAACTTCTTCATGTAACACTCCATTCAAGAATGCTGATTTCACATCAAGCTGAAACAGCTTCCATCCTTTCTGTGCCTGCCAAAGCCACCAAAATCCGAATTGTATCTAGCCTTGCCACTGGTGCAAAGGTCTCATTGAAGTCTATTCCAGGCTTTTGAGAGTAACCTTTTGCTACCAGTTCGTGCTTTATTCTTCTGAACAGAACCATCCAAGTTCAACTTAGTTTTATACACCCACTTAACTCCAATAATTGGTTTATCAGAGGGCCTATCAACCAATTCCCAAGTGTTATTCTTCTCTATCATTTCAATCTCATTTTTCATTGCTTTCTGCCATGAGACATCCTTAACAGCTTCTTCAAATGACTCAGGCTCAATGATGCATACATTGCATCTTTCATAGACTTCAGCTATACTCTTGTATTTTCGAGGAGTATGATCAAAATCTTGTGGACCTGAGACAGTTTCAGTGAGTTCTTCTTCATTAATCTCTGACATTTCTGCTTGAGCCCCATGAGACTCATCAATCCGTTTTTTTCTTTCTCAGGAGCACCATCAGGAAATGAAACTGGAATGCTGCACTCTTTTTGTGCATTCCAATCCCAACTAGCCTCCTCCTTGAAAACAACATCTCTGAGATGACCACTTTGCATGATTCAAGATTGTACAATCTGTAACCCTTTTCACAACTGCCATATCCGAGAAATACACACCTGGTGCTAGTCTGATCAAGCTTCTGTCTCTCCCGCTCTGGAACTTGTGCATAACACAAGGAACCAAACACTCTTAGGTGCTTAATTCCTGGTTTTCTTCCACTATACGCTTCAAAAGGTGTTTTCTTCTCTAAAGCTTTAGTGGGACATCTATTCAAAATATATACAGCAGTGTTAACTGCTTCAGCCCAAAATTCCAGAGGCATTTTATTCTCAACCATCATACACTTTGCCATTTCAACAATTGATCTATTCTTCCTTTCAGCTACTCCGTTCTCCTGCTGGGAGAATAGGCAACTGTAGCTGTCTTTCCATTCCCATTTCCTCACAAAATTTGCTAAATTCAGAGGATGTATACTCACCTCCTCTGTCACTTCTCAGCTTCTTCAGTTTATAGCCACTTTGCAATTCAATCATGGCTTTAAACTTCTTGAACACGTTGAATACTTCAGACTTATACCTCAGAAAATAAATCCAACACATTCGAGTACTGTCATTTATGAAGGTAAGAAAATATTTATTTCCTGCTTTTGTAACAGTTTGCATTGGTCCACACACATCTGTGTGCACCAATTCAAGTGGAGTTGCAGCTCTGCTTGTTGCTCCTTTTGGAAAAAACCCCCTGCTATGTTTTCCAAAGATGCAGCCTTCACACACATCACTTGTGCAAATCCTTTCAAAGAGGCAACAACCTCTTGAACCTCAATTTTGTCTATGTCCCTTGAATGCTCAATCACAGAACATATAGGATCATACATAGCAGGTAAGCTAATCAACAATTTCTGCACTACTCTTTCCTTAGGTAAATCTTCTCCATAACTTCTCATATGATTTATAAGATCAAACAGTTTTGCAAGATAAGCAGAATAAAGATTCATCATCTCTCATTCTAGTATATTCAAAATCCCTACGTAAACTTTGCAATTTTACACTTCTCACCTGTTTGTCTCCATGAAATTCGCTCATCAAAAGATTCCAGGCTCCCTTTGATGTTTCTTCATGAGCGATCCTCGGAAAAATTTCCTCAAAACTGCTCCCTGGATCAATCCAAGAGCTTTGGCATCTTTCCTGAATACCTCTCGAGAGATATCTTCTCTGCCTCACTTGATTCCTCCTTGTCCTTCTTCTTTTTATCAGACTCATCAGCTCCCTTCAAAACTGAGCTCGGTACACCTTTTTCCACCAGATCCCACAGTCCATGAGATTTGAATATCGTCTTCATCCTTATACTCCAGAACTCATAGTTCTCTCCATTGAAGATTGGTGCTCGTAGCTCACCACCGCTTGATCCAGCCATATTAGACAAAGATCGCAAAATTTCCAAGCTCAATCGTCAAGAACTCCAGCTCACGTAACTCAGAGATTCAAGAACGCCCAGGAGAATACAATCGAACCTGGCTCTGAGGCCATGTTGAAGTTTTCAGACTATGATCTGATTAGGTTTTTGGATTATTGATTTAGGAGCTCAAAACTAAAGAAAAGGTAAAGAACACAGAGAAATTAGAGAGAACAATCGCAGCAAGAATGAGTCTGTTATCTCACTCTTTTGGTGTTACACACGCACACCTGCTGTTTGTTATGAAACAGTTAGGAATAAGAATATTCCTACTTACATCAGCTCAATCTAACCATCCATTCATCTACCCTATGAGATAGAGACACATGGCACGATCTTACACTTTTCCTAAGCTTACATCTTAGCTGTCCATTGGACTATAATCCAATGGCTCACAATTAACCATGCAGAAAATATAATCTGAGCTGACTAAACAATTATTTCAGCTAACACTTATATTTCAACAATTTCGGCACAACCGTGAATTCCTCCGGCCGCTGGCGTTGACCTCCGTGTAGCTCAGAGGGAGGGCCAAAGAAAGCCAATGAAGTGGCATTGGAGATGTTGAAGTAAACCGAGTTGATTCCGAGCTGAGTCGCGACTCGGGGTAGCCAATGGCAAATGACGTCGTGGATGACCCAGTTGACGTCCGAGTGTTGGAGGAAATGCTTGACTGGAGGCTGGAGCAAGTCGTAGGCTTTTTTGAGGTACGGGACTTTGTGAATTGGTAGCTCGGAGGTGGACTCTGTGGATTGTGGCAAGCCTTCAATGGCGGGCAGAGGAAGCTCGACGAAAGTTATGAGAGGAGATAGGGATGATTTGGGGAGGCGCTGGATGTTTTTGGGGGTGGAGATGAAGGAGACTCGGTGACCCTTTTGAGCTAAGAACTTGGAGACTTCGAGAAATGGCATTATGTGGCCATAGGCTAGCCATGGGAACATGGCGATGTGAAGCTTCTGATTATCTTTGTTGTCCATGTTTGTTTGAATGAACACGGCCACTGTGATGAGAGCTGAGATATATGTAATTAAGGAGCTTATAGTGTAGCAGGTAGCTTTTGGCCGAGTAAATTAATGATCAATTATTGTAAAAAAGTAATGATCAATTAAGGAGCTTATAGTGTTGCAGGTAGCTTATGGTGAATAATTAAAAGGGTATGGCCCTAGCTGAAATCCTTTGGGATTTGCCTAACACGTGAACAATGAGTGATTGATTGTTATGTGTGGTCTAATGGTAAATAGAAGTGCGAAACGAGTTGTAAACTTCATTTTATGTGTTCAATAATTAATTTTCACAGCTAAGAACTATATTGATATAAGCGATATTAGAGAGAGAGTTGTCTCACACACACATTGTCAAAATGTCATGAGGATTCAAACCTAAAATTACGGATTTGCAAATCAATGTCATTTTTCATTAAATAGACTCCATTAACCATTAAATTACTTAATAAGTACGTATAGTTCTAACTTATAAGTGATCACATATAATTGGGATTTACATACCCCTTTTTTGGATGACAAAATGAGCCTGATTAGTGGTAGAATCCGAAGTCCAATTAATATTTGGATGTTAATTTACATGCATTTTATGGAATAACAATAATATAACCACAATAGTAGAACATGCAACAGTACGGTTCATTGTTGCAAGAAAAGAACCATGTGTGCTCTCTTTACAAACCTTTCTATGCGTGTGCTTCTTCATTTTTGCTAAACTACAAACTTACTGCAAGCAATTTAAGAAAGCTGCAGATTGAAATAAGGGTTTCTATGGTTAATTTATATAAGAAGATTAATTTAGGGCATCAATCCATCGTATACAAAATGTTCCATTCATGTCCATCGGAAAGCTCCATCACTTGACACAAAATGCCAAGGATTCTTTGACCAACTACTCGAAAGTTACCTTAGGTTCTACGCCTACCAATTACATGTTCTGTAGACTGTAATTCTTACCAACATAATAAATTTACCAAAGATATTCCGAATTACAGGGCTTGATTGATTTAAACAAAAATTTGAATTTATCTATCGAATTACGAATTACGAAATCTCATCTAGAACACACAGAGAATCTAATACAAATATTTCTTGGTATAAGTACGTGAAATTATTATATGATACTTTTCGCACAAGGAGCATCATAAAGTGTATATGCTTGTGTTATATTAAACAAAATTAACTTTACAAGAACCATTGAAATTGCTCGATTCCCACAAATTACTACAAAAACACAGGTGGAAAGATCGATGTCATGCTTTTTTAACCCTCAAGGCCTTAGCGCTGATTCTTTCAATTGTTAATTACCAGACTTTATGCTCTTAATTTTAATACAACCTGACCATATTAATTTGGACGAAGGCAACCCAAGTTCTGAAGAGCACTTTTAGCATTGAAATTGCTCGTTAGTTTCTTGAACTTTTAGTCATTGGAAGATGTTGGACAAGAGATAGAGCCTAGACCATCAGTGAAGCAAGCTATGGCTGTGAACCATGATTTAGCAATTTGATGACATTTCAAGTTAATTATGCCTAAACCTCAGCCGTTAATTAACTTACTAATTAAACAATCAAGAAACAAACTGATAATTACAGGAGTGAAGTCCTTGAATTTTTTGCAAGCATATAATTGAATGATGCTACATTGAACCACATTTATTTACTACAATTGTTAATCACATCTTTGATCTTCTAAATGGTAGCAGAGGGAAGAGTATCTGTATTATTTACACAAAAAGAAAGTGACTTCCAAAAGTGGGGTGGTATCTTAGTGTATTAATTCTGAACTGTGTTCTTATGTAGGGCTGCTAAGGGAAGGAATTGAAGGGTACACAGACAGGCTATAGGGTAAGAAAGTAGATGTCTGATGAGGCCCTTTTCTCAAATTATATGGTGCTATAACAAACATGTAAACGGCGAAAAGCATGAGAAATAGCTGACGTAATTGATGATGTCAACGGGCCTTTAATATTGGCTGTTGGATCTGCAATTGCGCGAGATATTTCGTGCTCTTGCTCACTCGTGATACTTTCTCATAAATACATTTTTTCATTGCTTTGCGAAATAAAACTCTATTCTTTAATTGTCCGGCTATAATTGGAAAGCACATGTGCTGAGCCCACAAAAAACTTTGGTCAAGGCCAAAGCTTGGCTACATTTGGCCTAGTTGGAGGGCTAAAGGGCCAAAACGTGGCCCACCAAATTTGGCCAAATTTTTTTTAGCCCATGGCTTGAGATGGATTTTGCATTATTTAAGGTCTATATATGACTTATGGCCCATGGCTGAAGATGGCCTAACGTCCAAAAAAAGTTCAATTTACTTGTATTATTTCAATTTTGTATACAAGCGATAGTATAATTTAAAAGGAGGTGGATTCAATATTAGGTGTAAAGACCAACTGGCTTGACCCAAGTTTGCGGTTAATTCGATTTTTTTCATTTTTTTTTAAGTATGAGTGATTGAGGAGGAGGGTTTATACAAATTTTCACTGGGTGTCTTGTGTTTCGTTTCAAACCTCTCTCCACATGGATGGAAGTGAAAGAGCTCAACAAACCGAGGCCATTTAATTCTATTTTTAAGTACATACTTATGGTGAAAACTAGGATCAAACTTTTTCACAAAGACTCAGCTGTCTGGGTTATTAATATAAACCATAACTTTTTTCTTTTGGATGATCATACAACCACAACCACATCCACTGCAATGCCTCTATTATTGTGGTTAAAGAAGAAAATCGAAATAAATAAATAAAAAGGCAAGCAGTTTAAGCACAATTTATGACAAGAGGCCCCAAGGCATTGATTGTGCAGAGTAATTAGGTTGCAGCTGGCCATGTTTCAAGGAACCGAGTGAACTCGTCCAAGCACTTGTTGTTCAGCTCTTTGTTGCCAAAAATCTCCTTCATGGCCCATGCATTTGACCTGAGTGACTCACCTTCTTTGTCCACCATCACTCGGCGAGTCAATTCGGCCACTGAGTCACTCGAAAATGACCCATCTTGCTCGTCCCTCGGTATCTCCAACCCGAACTGTTTCCTGTGCAACAATCTCGCAATCAACCCTTGATCCGCATTTGCCCCGGAAAACAAAATAATCACCCGACCGAACACGAGTGCCTCGATAACAGAACTCCAACCACAGTGAGTTAAGAAACCACCAATGGACGAGTGACCCAATATCTTAAGCTGAGGGGCCCAACCCCTCCACACCAAACCGCGGTTATCCACCCGGGTTTCAAACCCACGAGGAATAATATCCACACCCAACATGCCTTCCACTAACGGGCGATTGTTGATCACCCAAATAAAAGGCAACCCAGATTTCTCTATCCCATGAGCTAACTCGTGCATCAACCCTTGAGTCAGTGTCACCTCAGTACCCAGTGCGATGTAAATCACTGATCTCTCTTTTTTATTGTCGAGCCACTCTCTCAACACTTCCCACTTCTCATCCACCTGATCATCGGCGCCACCGTACTGACGTGTGACTGAGCTGGGTGGCAACAACCCAAGTGGAATAACGGGTGTGCCGTACAGTTTCCTGAGTAAACTCACTGAGTCGGGTTCGAACTCGGTAGAGCTCCTCATGGTCACCAAGTTACAATATTGAATCGCATCCGCGAACCTATGAAAATCGGGGACCTCATCGTCCATGCAGTCCCAGTGGCTGACCATCTCATGGAGCTTAAAAGCAACATTTGAAGGAAAGTCAACCCATTTCGGCACAACCGTGAAGTCCTCCGGCCGCTGGCGTTCACCTCCGCGTAGCTCAGAGGGAGGGCCACCGAAAGCCAATGAAGTGGCATTGGTGATGTGGAAGTAAACCGAGTTGATTCCGAGCTGAGTCGCGACTCGGGGTAGCCAATGGCAAATGAAGTCGTGGATGACCCAGTTGACGTCCGAGTGCTGGAGGAAATGCGTGAGTGGAGGCTGGAGCAAGTCGTAGGCTTTTTTGAGGTAATGGACTTTGTGAATTGGTAGCTCGGAGGTGGACTCTGTGGATTGTGGCAAGCCTTCAATGGCGGGCAGAGGAAGCTCGACGAAAGTTATGAGAGGAGATAGGGATGATTTGATGAGGCGCTGGATGTTTTTGGGGGTGGAGATGAAGGAGACTCGGTGACCCTTTTGAGCTAAGAACTTGGAGACTTCGAGAAATGGCATTATGTGGCCACAGGCTAGCCATGGGAACATGGCGATGTGAAGCTTCTGATTATCTTTGTTGTCCATGTTTGTTTGAATGAACATGGCCACTGTTATGGGAGCTGGGATATATGTAATTAAGGAGCTTGTAGTATAGCAGGTGTCTTTTGGCCAGGTGATGATTAATTATTGTAAAGTAATGATAATTTGATGAATTTTTGGATCTGCCCGTTGCCACTCTAACAACATCGAGACTTGCCCCCACTTTACCACATGCCCAATCTGCGAGCTGTGAGGTTTTACCACAAAATGCCTCGATATTAGTTAGAGTAGGGTAATTCTATTTAAACTCATTTGTTTTCTTTCACCCAACCGATGTAGGATTCCAACACTCCCCCTCACGTGTAATCACACGTGAAGATCCACACATCGGCAATTGAAACTCAGAGGTCGGCTCTCGTTGGACCCACTTGTTTTCAATGGAACTAGAGGTCGCTCTTTTCAAGCTTCGTTGGCATTCCGACTTGTTTCTCGTTTTTTATTTTTTATTTTTTATTTTATTATTATTATTTTTTTACGGGCCTTTCCCTCTAATACCATGTTGAAGTTTTGGATCTGCCCGTTCGGGGTCCCACTCTAACAACATCGAATCCTTGCCCCCACTTTACCACATGCCCAATCCGTCCAGGTGTGAGGTTTTACCACAAAAGGCCTCGATATTAATTAGGTGGGGTAATTCTATTTAAACCCATTTCATTTCTTTCACCCAACCAATGTGGGATTCCAACCCTCCCCCTCACGTGTAACCTCTTTTTAGTGGTTCACACGTGAAGATCCACACATCGGCAATTGAAACTTAGAGGTCGGCTCTCGTTGGGCCCACTTGTTTTCAATGGAACTAGAGGTCGGCTCTTTTCAAGCTTCGTTGGCCTTCGGACTTGTTTCTTTTTTATTATGTTGGAATCCTACATCGGTTGGGTGAAAGAAAACAAATGGGTTTAAATAGAATTACCATACTCTAACTAATATCGAGGCTTTTTGTGGTAAAACTCCACACCTGCAATTGGGCATGTGGTAAAGTGGGACAATATCGATGTTGTTAGAGTGGGACCCAACGGGCGAGACCAAAACTTCAACCTGGCTCTCATACCATGATGAATTTTTGGATCTGCCCGCCTGGGTCCCACTCTAACAACATCGATACTGTGCCCACTTTACCACCTGCCCAATTGGGTAGGTGTGGGGTTTTACCACAAAATGCCTCGATATTAGTTAGAGTATGGTAATTCTATTTAAACCCATTTGTTTTCTTTCACCCAACCGATGTAGGATTCCAACATAATTTTGATCGTTTATGGTGAATAATTAAAGGGGTATGACCCTAGCTGAAATCCTTTGGGATTTTCCTAACACGCAATGATCACGTGAACAATGAGTGATTGATTGTTATGTGTGGTCTGATGGTAAATAGAAGTATGAAACGAGTTGTAAAATTAATGTTATGTGTTCAATAATTAATTTTCACAGCTAAAGAAACTATATTGATATAAGCGATATTAGAGTGGGAGTTGTGTCACGCACACATTGTCAAAATGTTATGAGGGTTCAACTTTAGATTATTGATCTGTAAATCAATGTCCTTTGTTTGGATGACAAAATGAGTCTGATTAGTGGTACAATCCGAAGTCCAAAATGAGTCTGTGAACCAGGATTTAGCAATTTGATGACGTTTCAAGTTAATTATGCCTAAACCCCGGCCGGTTAATTAACTTACTAAACAATCAAGAAACAAACTGATAATTACAGGAGTGAAGTCCTTGAATTTTGTGGCAAGCATATAATTGAATGATGCTACATTGAACCACATTTATTTACTACAATTGTTAATCACATCTTTGATCTTCTCTAAATGGTAGCAGAGGGAAGAGTATCTGTATTATTTACACAAAAAGCAAGCGACTTCCATAAGTGGGGTGGTATTTTAGTGTATTAATTCTGAACTGTGTTCTTATGTAGGGCTGCTAAGGGAAGTACAAGTGATTGAGAAATAGGGTTTGCACAAATATTCATTAGGTGACTTGGGTTCATTTCAAACCTCTCTCCGTATTGGTGGAAGTGAAAGAGCTCAACAAATCGAGACAATTTAATTCTATTTTTAAGTACTTATTTAAGGTGCAAACTAGGATCAAAGAATTTTTAAAAATTATTCTAATTCTAAAAATATCTGGCCAAATTAATAGGCACAATACTTTATTTGACAAAAACCTCATCGGTTACCAATTATTGCAAGTCATTTTACTGGTCCAGGATAGGGTGATCAATCTTTTAGGACTTGTCTATTTTTGTCATAGGGCCTTCTGCCATTATATGGTGAGAAATGTGAGAAAAGACTACTCGATTCGACAAAAATCTTAAATCTGTTACCAAATTATTGCATGTGAGAAAAGAAATATCTGCACTAATCTGGCTGTTTGCAATCATGCTTAGCACAACTTTTTACTCAAGAAAAAATCAAGATGAGGAAACGACATACAATTATTTTCGCAACAAAAAATAAATATAAATGATGTAAAATACAAGAACCACATCCAACTGCAAATTGCAATGCCTTTATTATTGTGGACAAAGAAGAAAAACGAAATAAATAAATGAAAGGCAAGCAGTTTAAGCACAATTGATTCTGTGATTAGGTTGAAGCTGGCCATGTTTCAAGGAACCGAGCGAACTCGTCCAAACACTTGTTGTTCAGCTCTGTGTTGCCAAAAATCTCCTTCATGGCCCATGCATTTGACCTGAGTAACTCACCTTCTTTGTCCACCATCACTCGGCGAGTCAATTTGGCCACTGAGTCACTCGTAAATGACCCATCTCGCTCGCCCCTTGGTATCTCCAACCCTACCCGTTTCCCGTGCAACAATCTCGCAACCAACCCTTGATCCGAATTTGCCCCGGAAAACAAAATAAGCACCCGACCAAACCCGAGTGCCTCAATAACCGAACTCCAACCACTGTGAGTTAAGAAACCACCAATGGATGAGTGACCCAATATCTTAAGCTGAGGGGCCCAACCCCTCCACACCAAACCGCGGTTATCCACCCGAGTTTCAAACCCGGTAGGAATAATATCCGCACCCAACATGCCTTCCACTAATGGGCGATTGTTCACCACCCAAATAAAAGGCAACCCGGATTTCTCTATCCCATGAGCTAACTCGTGCATCAACTCTTGACTCAGAGTCACCTCAGTACCGAGTGCGATGTAAATCACTGATCTCTCTTTCTTATTGTCGAGCCACTCTCTCAACACTTCCCACTTCTCATCCACCTGTTCATCAGCGCCACCGTGCTGAAGTGTCACTGAGCTGGGTGGCAACAACCCGAGTGGAATAACGGGTTTGCCGTACAGTTTCCTGAGTAAACTCACTGAGTAGGATTCGAACTCGGGATAGCTCCTCATAGTCACCAAGTTACAATATTGAATCGCATCCGCGAACCTCTGAAAATCAGGGACCTCATCGTCCATGCAGTCCCAGTGGCTTACCATCTCATGGAGCTTAAAAGCAACATTTGAAGGAAAGTCAACCCATTTCGGCACAACCGTGTAGTCCTCCGGCCGCTGGCGTTGACCTCCGCGTAGCTCAGAAGGAGGGCCAAGGAATGCCAATGAAGTGGCATTGTAGATGCTGAAGTAAACCGAGTTGATTCCGAGCTGAGTCGAGACTCGGGGTAGCCAATGGCAAATGAAGTCGTGGATGACCCAGTTGACGTCCGAGTGTTGGAGGAAATGCGTGAGTGGAGGCTGGAGCAAGTCGTAGGCTTTTTTGAGGTAAGGGACTTTGTGAATTGGTAGCTCGGAGGTGGACTCTGTGGATTGTGGCAAGCCTTCAATGTCGGGCAGAGGAAGCTCGACGAAAGTTATGAGAGGAGATAGGGATGATTTGGGGAGGCGCTGGATGTTTTTGGGGGTGGAGATGAAGGAGACTCGGTGACCCTTTTGAGCTAAGAACTTGGAGACTTCGAGAAATGGCATTATGTGGCCACAGGCTAGCCATGGGAACATGGCGATGTGAAGCTTCTGATTATCTTTGTTGTCCATGTTTGTTTGAATGAACACGGCAACTGTCAGTGATGAGAGCTGAGATATATGTAATTAAGGAGCTTATAGCGTAGCAAGATGCTTTTTGGCTGGGTGATGATCAATTATTGTAAAGTAATGATAATTTTGATCGTTCATGGTGAATAGTTAAAGGGGTATGGCTGAAAACCTTTCGGATTTGACTAACACGTGCGCAATGACCACGGGAACAATGAGTGATTGATTATTATGTGGGGTCTAATAGTAAATAGAAGTATGAGACTAGTTGTAAACTTAATTTATTGTGTTCAAATTAATTTTCAAAGCCAAGAAACTATATCAAGACACACATTATCAAGAGAGAGTTCAAACTTTAGACTACTAATATGCAAGTCAATGTCCTTTTTCATTGGATAGACCCCATTGACCATTAAATTACCTGATAAGTATAATTTTAACTTATAAGTGATCACATAGCCTGATTATTGGTACAATCCAAAGTCCAGTTAATATTTGGATGTTAATTTGAATGCATTTTATGGAATAACAATAATATTGCCACCATAGTAGAACATGCAACAGTACAAAGAATAAGAAGATGCAATATAGTTAAAATTGAGATAGTTCTATTTATCTTGTATGTATGCAGTTGAGAAGGAGAGAGATAGGGTGACAGATAGAGAAAGAGAGCACATATAGCTTCCAACATGACGCGGTTCATGGAAGAAAAGAACCATGTGTGCTCTCTTTCTCCTGTCACCTTCTTTACAAACCTTTCTATGTGTGTGCTTCTTCCTTTCTGCTCAAATACAAACTTACTGCAAGAAAGCTGCAGATTGAAATATGGTTATGTGCAAAACATAAGGGTTTCTATGGTTAATTTATATAAGAAGATTAATTTAGGGCATCAATCCATCGTATTCAAAATGTTCCATTCATGTCCATTGGAAAGCTCCATCACTTGACAAACAAAAAATGCCAAGGATTCTTTGACCAACTACTCGAAAGTTACCTTAGGTTCTACGCCTACCAATTACATGTTCTGTAGACTGTAATTGTTACCAACTTACATAATAAATTTACAAAAGATATTCCAAATTACAGGGCTTGATTAATTTAAACAAAGATTTGCAACCCCATTAAGAGACAACTCTATATATTTAAACTCAATTTTGAATTTATCTATCGAATTACGAATCCTCGTCTAGAACACACAGAGAATTTGGAGACTAGTATTTCCAGTTGTAAATACAATAAATTATTATATGATACTGAAAATGAATGCTTTTCGCACAAGGGAGCATCATAAAGTGTATATGCTTGTGTTAAAATAAACAAAATTAACTTTACAAGGAACCAAAAACACGGGTAGAAAGATCGACGTCGTGCTTTTTTAACCCTCAAGGCCTGAGTGCTGATTCTTTCAGTTGTTAATTACCAGATTTGATGCTCTTAACTTTAATACAACCTGACCATATTAATTGGACGAAGGCAACCCAAAGTCTAAAGAGCACTTTTAGCATTTAAATTGCTCGTTGGTTTCTTGAACTTTTAGTCATTGGAAGATGTTGGACAAGCGCTAGAGCCTAGACCATCAGTGAAGAAAGCTATGGCTGTGAACCAGGATTTAGCAATTTGATGACGTTTCAAGTTAATTATGCCTAAACCCCGGCCGGTTAATTAACTTACTAAACAGTGAAGAAACAAACTGATAATTACAGGAGTGAAGTCCTTGAATTTTGGGGCAAGCATATAATTGAATGATGCTACATCGAACCGCATTTATTTACTACAATTGTTAATCACATCTTTGATCTTCTAAATGGTAGCAGAGGAAGAGTATTTGTATTATTTACACAAAAAGCAAGTGACTTCCAAAAGTGGGGTGGGATCTTAGTGTATTAATTCTAAATTGAAGGGTACACACAGACAGGCTATAGGGTGAGATAGGTTCTTATCATAGTGGCTCCAGTAGGATCAGAAAGTAGATGTCTGATGAGGCCCTTTCTCAAATCATTTGGTGCTATAACAAACATGTACACGGCAAAAAGCATGAGATCAGCTGAGGACAAAGTGGAGCCAAGGAATCCCTGCCACATCCTGCAAATGGAAGCACAACCATCAATCTTTTTTGTTGCATCTGTTCAAGCTTAGTTCATGAACGAAAACAGCTATATATTTGTAGATTTAGTTCAACTTATGCACAAGATATAGAAAACTGATCACACCAGGTGGGCAAGCGGAAGAAAGTATGAAAGAATGTCCTGATGCCCTCAATGTCCAGTTGCAGAATAAGTGCTAGTCCAAAAAGAAAGAATGCTCTTTGGCGCTTCCTTTCTTGCGGCCAGAGGGTGTTCCATGCTGCAAGGAAAAGTTATATTGAATCAAATGTAATGCATTTTACAAATGATCTTAAATATTAGAAGATACTCTAAAGACATATTCCAGTAACGACATGAATGTTTTTGGAACAAAATTTACTAAAGAGTAGTATGCTAGCTAAGCAGGAACATTACAGCAAGCATGAAATTATTCAAATGATTTGTAATTATATAAAGTTAACATGGAGAGACAGAAAGATGTTCGCAGAGAGAAACAAATAGGTCCATTCCACCCCGCACCTTGCAAATTAAAAATTAAGTGGGGAATGAGCCAACACCGTATATAAACCTAGCAATGCATAATTCTTGCAAGTATTTTAGTTATTTTGTTTATGTGACTTAGAGGAATATTTTATCTACCTCTTATGCATATAAAATATAGAAAATAAGCTAAACAACACCGACTCTGACTGCAAGTTTACAAACTACGTAAATTACACTATGGAGAAAATCAGTAAGAGAAGCGACAACATGTAGAAAGAGAGTGGCGAGCTTCCTCTTCAAGCTAATTATCTTTCAAAAGCTAAACTTGAAACTTCGAGAATGAGGTCCAAAGGATACCAAGCCTTTACACTTTTTGAAAAAAATATTTCATGACAGTATAGTTATCTTTCAAAGTATGGAAATGTCTGAAACAAAGATTATCTATGTTTTTAATTCTTATGGAATGTATGATGCAGGTAGCTATTCTAAACAAACCAAACCAACACTTACCTTGCATCGAGATGTTCTCATTACTTATTTGACGGCCGGGAATGGCCTTATAATGACCCGGCTTCAAAATAGTTGCAATCACAGAAGCATATTTTGGAGCCTCTGACAAAGACCTCACAACTGAATACCCTGCTTGATGATGGTAAGATTATAGGCATCAGTAGAATGAACAATTGGGGAAACTGCTCTTATTAATTTATTTGGTTTAAATATTACCTGTGGCTGGATGTACCATACAAGCAGCAGCACCAAATGCTAGATTCTTTTGCTCAGTATTTGGTAAGGACCCACCAACTGGAATCCAAGACCATTCCTACATAAATTGTAGCAAGATTTTGCCTTGAATTATGAAAGTGAGCTAGAAACATCTCCTGATTACTGTGATGCAACTTTCAAATTAAACAAGTGATTGTTCCCCTACATGGCATGGGCATGAAGCCTTGTTCGGACATATTTTCACGAATACATATTGGTAAGCATTGCAGTCTGTCATAAAAATTACCTCTTCGTAAGTTTTTATAATACGGATTCCCATTGTCTTTAACCTTGACAAGAGCTTTTTCTTCAATAAATCAAAAGGCATGGCCTCTTTAGAAGCCAAGCAAGTTTCCTGCAAATCAATGTCTCTTAATTATTTGTACAGGAATCAAGTAATGTAACAGACAAACTGATGTACATCAAGCAAACCTCAAAGAACAATCTTGTTGGAGACATTGGCATGGCATAGAGAAATGTTGGATATTCTGCTTCTAAAGATGAAACTTTTTGCTTTGTGTAGTCTCTGTAGTCCATGAAAACCATTAGGTTGGGATCGTATGGATTGTTTTCCACCTGAAATTGTAAGACATAATGGACACAGTAGTCAGTCATCACAAATTATCAGCACAAAAGGAATTAGTCAACCCAGAGCACAGAGCAATTATTTTTTTCTTTTTTTATGGGCGGGGGAAGATGATGTGGATTCAATATAAGATATATTATGAATTGCAACAAAACCTAGGAACAACAAACTCTGGCATGCAAAAGAACCACAATGAGTATTATATATTACTTTTTTGTTCTTTTCCTGAGCAACAACATTAATGTATTACTGATTGCAAATATAGTTCCTACCTCAACCTCCACACCATAAGCTGTTTGAACAGACACCTTTGGACCACCCACCTCGTATTGCAAAAGCTTCCCCGAGGCAGCTCCTGATGCAACAGTAGCAAGCCTATAATACCATGTTAGAAGTTTGAAACAAGGTATGATAGAAGTAGAATCGAAAAAAAAAAAAAAAAAAGAAACATAGTCTTCATGAACACCATCACCAAAGAATCTACATTGAGGAATTATTCCATCATACCTGCAGGGAACTATGATATCGCGGTCACAGGCTACAAGACTATGGCCATTGCTAGCTTCAACAATACTTTTCACCCTTGAATTGAGGTATGAAACACCTGACTCCACACACCTAAGAAAATTAATATGAATTATGAATCTACAGAGAATTACAATTTTGTCAGCACTTAAGAAAGCAGCTCACGAACTAGACAAAGACGAGAGAATCATCCGCTTTCAAGGTAACTGGTTAGTGGCAGCTGATTACCAGTGTGACATGGATCTTCCCTCTATCTCTGAGGTGCGGTTATACAAGCATAAATTATTTACAAATGTAGAATAGAGTTCTAATTACATTCTTAAAAGCTCCTCATGTAGTTTGGTTCGACAAACGCGTCCATAAGCACGACCAATCAGAATGGGGTCAGAAGAATCATCAAGATATACAATGGTGTCCTGCCAAACATGCTCAATACACCCTTCAAATCCAAGATCTGAAAATGTAAAAATTGGAGCAAATTTAAAATGTGATCACAGTTTGGTGGAGTGCTTTAAATTGGGTAGTTGATAATGCACTTAACAAGACAGATAATAAAGTAAATACCTTTGAATTCATCCTCCCAAACACCATAGTTATTTGTAAAAGGGAGGTCAGGGCCAATAAGCCCAACTTTCAATCCTAACTTGGCTGACTCTGCAGCCAGAGCAAGACCTGCTGGACCACAACCAATCACCACCAAATCCAGTATATTATCTCCTACAGATATTGGCGGTAGCTGCAAATTAATAAATAACAGCATCACGAAATTGGGTTTTGGGGTTCATGCATACTCAAAAATACAAAGACTAACAAAAACCATACAGGCAGAGAGAGAGTTAACCTTGTCAGAGAGCTTGGACTGCTCTTCCATGGCCTTGTTCTGCTGCATTTGAACGAAAAGTAACTCAGACCCGCCAGCCTTTACATAATCCTCTTCATCCGCAAAGCCTTGTTTGACAGCCACACCCACACCCCCTCCACTTCCGGCACTTGCTTTCACTTGCAGAGAATGCTTCTTGTACAAGCCGTAGCCAAAGAAAGGAGCTTCCTTTTTACTTGGCAGCCCTCTTCTTTTCGACCTCCAAGTCGGGAAAAACGACACCGTCATTGCCGCAACGCAGTCCATGAGACCGGCTTCTCTCTCTTCCTCTACGTCTCAAATTGTTCACAACTCAGAGCCTTGCATTGGGACTGTTTTATTCTCAATTTTGGTTCAAACAGTTTGAGTCTTTGAGAGAGAGAGAGAGAGAGAGAGCAAAATGGTATTTCAGAAATGTAGATTTTTCTGGGTGAAAATATCAACGAATGCTTCTCTGAGTCTGAGCGAGCCTTGAGTCCTGTCACTGAGTCACTGACCGCTTGGTTTCTCTGGAACGTTAGAGATAGGGAAGGAAGTTATATGGTGCGTTTTAATTTGCTACTCGTTAAGACAGTCATCCGAATTCTGCCACGTGGGAAGTTCCTATTAGCTCACGCTTTGGAAAAAGTTCCCTTATCAAGACGAGTTGTGTTCCTCTTTTAGCTGCCGTTTTGGAATATGTCTGAATTTGTGTGGGTTTAGTTCTCTATGCGTAGGCTACACTGCTCATGTAAAAACAAATGGCTCCCCTTTTTCTCATTAATCATATATGTTCATGTTTTTGTGAAACTGTTGTAATTCTAATCATGATTTCTCAACCACTAATTTTAAACCATATGTTCATGTTAATCTAATCATGATTCATTAACTTAACATCTTCAAACATCTTCCGACATTGTAAACATCAAGCTCATGTACAAGGGACCAAAAAACCCATATGATCTATATCGGTATATATGCTCTCAAATGTTGAAGTGAGTTCTTCAAGTGCATAAGTTTATTTTCTAAATGAAGGGTCAAAACTTCTAAGTCGAACCATTAGATTTGATTGCTATGCTAAATTTATGGGACCTTGAAAAGATAACATTAGTTTGACACTCCATAATATCTCAAAAATTATACTTAAAACATAGAAAAAGAAAAAGGTAAGTCATCCCTAAAAGTCAGTAAGTTTAAGTGTGAGATAGTCTTGTGTAGAGTTGCCCATATGCGGTAGCTTTACGATGAGACGGGCTTGAATGTGGGTTTAGCTTCACTTAGGAATTCTTTGGTTGACGTCCCCGTTTTTCATATTATATCATATCGTTCATAAAATTAATATTGATGGATCAATTCTTGTAAATAGAAGTAGAATTATCATTTTTAAAAAAAATTAAAAAAAGAGTTTTGTTTGGGGGGTTGTGGTGGGGGGTGGGCTTTTAAATTTCATGGTATATTTTGAAGTCTCTGCCTTAGTCATGGACGTGGCCTTTATTGAAACGTTGTAGCTCCATTTTCATGGGCCGAAAGTTAAAAAAATGGAGAGGGATGCAACGGCGTCGTTTGGCAGCCATTGAAATCGTTAAATCAATGCGGTTAGAAAGTGGCACGAAACGAACCCTCGTTTTTGTGTAAGCAAACCGAACGAAAAAGCAGAGCACTCAAAGTCTCTTCGCGGCAGTCATAGATTCTGTGACACACAGAGACACAGACAAGCAAAGAGAGGGAGGGAGGGAGAGAGAAAAATGGGAAATCCAAAGCAAAAATGGACATCGGAGGAAGAAGAGGCTCTAAGAGCTGGCGTGAAAAAGCATGGCACTGGCAAGTGGAAGGACATCCAGAAAGACCCTGAGTTCAATCCCTTCCTCTCTTCTCGCTCCAATATTGATCTCAAGGTCTCTCTCTCTCTCTCTCTCTCTCTCTCTCTCCTCCTTATCTATATACGTATACTTATGTATCTGTATTTGTGTATATATACACGTGTTCGCATGGAAAATCCGGAATTTGAGTTCACTGTGTTTTGTCGTGGTTGTTTTCAAGAGAGGTAAGAAAGTTTCTATAGGCTGTAAAAGTGATGACTTTTGTTTGTTTTAATTTTTATTTTGGGTCAAATGAGAGGTTATTGAATGTAGACATGGTCTGGTTTTTATGGTGTGTTAAAGTGGATTACAATGGTGATGGCATATCAGACCTATGAATTTGAGTGGCTGAGTCTTACCCTTGTGGAGTTTTGGATTAAAATGGTGAACCCATGGATCACATAGAGCTACCAATAGCTATTTGGAGCCACTGCCCACTTGATTATTTCTAAAGTAGTGTTTGTGAATTTACAACTTGGTTCCAAAACAGCCCACCTATTGCGAAGTTGGGAGGCACTCTTAAGTCACTTGATTTTCAATCTTTGTTCACATGGTACTTGGGTATGAAAGCATTTTTGGAATGGTGTGCAATCACGCTAGCCTAAGTTATATTTCAATGAATTAAGCTTCTTAATATCAGAATTATTTGCAGACTGCATCTAATACGGTGGAACAATATATTTTTTCAGTTAATTACTGTGTGCCTGGTCTGTGGCTCAACTTGGTTTTTGCTTGTATAGGACAAATGGAGGAATATGACTGTTAGTGGCATGAACCCAAGAGACAAGTCAAGGGCGCCAAAAGCAAAAGCCAATGCCGATGCTCCTGCTGCTTCAGTGTCCGTTTCACAAACTAATGCAGCTGCTTCAGCCAAACGCGATGCACCAGCAGCAGCTACAGCTACAGCCAGACGCGATGCACCAGTAGTAACTCCAGCCAGACGCGATGCACCAGCAGCAACTCCAGCCAGACGCGATGCACCAGCAGCAACTCCAGTCAGGCACGATGCACCGGCAGCTCCAGTTGCAGATGATTCCTCAACTGGCTTATCTGATGCAAAAACTGCTCCAGCGTATGACACTTGTTTCTCATTGCCGTTGTCTTTTATTAATACAATAGAAAAAAATATGCAGGTTGTTACATAGTACTCTTTCACTATGAAGTTTTCACTGAACTATACTGTGACTGAAATTTGCTGAATTTTTGTGTGAGGAATGATGAGTTTAGAGTTGTATGAATTGGCACATTGTGGGGAAGAAACATTGTTACATTGTGGAACGAAATACCTTTTTAGAGTTGTATGAATTGGCACAGCAATGGTGATGGGGTAGCTGACTAATCAGTCAGGTCAGTCAGGATAAAGGGGAGAGGAAAGGAGTTAATGGTTGATGATGCTAAGGACTCTTCTGTTGATAACTAGATGTGAGGTGGCCATCTTTGTAAATATTATAGTCGTACTAAGTTGACAAGGATTTGATCATTTGAGTTCTGCTCTATAAACATAGTGTTGCTCTATGCATATATAAGTAGGTGCTACCAAATAAGGAGTGGTTTCACGTATAAAAGGAAAAAAAAATTGTTTCCTCTTAGCTCGTATACTTCCTCCTGCATGCAATAAGAATGAATGGTTCTATTGCATAGTTTCTTCGAGAACACCCCTGAAGAAATATCCCGACTAATTGAAAGATAGGGAAGTGTGTTATTATATTCTGAACTATAATATTGTTGTGTGACATGCAACAATTAGCCTAGTTGGCGGATCTTGCTTTGCTCTCTTCCTGAAATCATATTATATGATGCGGTAGTTTCAGCACAGCCACAGTCCTATGCTTTAACACTCTCAAGCCTCTCACGGCAAACATAACGTCTGTAGATTGCATAACTTTTAGGATTAAGTAACAAAGTGAATTGAAGGATTTTTTTCTACGTATATGTCTACAGTTGTTATCCATTTAATTTTATCAATTTCTGTAACTCCAATAGCTACTCCTATTCTTCGAGTCAATTTCATTTTGGTCAATCATCTTCTTCTGTTATTAGGTATGATGCAATGATTTTTGAAGCACTTTCTACCTCAACAGGGCCAAATGGATTGGACTCTGGTGCTATTGCTAGCTTTATTGAGGTACACTTGAAATATATGCTTTCTTTCTTGTCATAACAAAATGAAACAAAATATGTCTTGGTTTACTATGGAGGAAGCTGTATATTTGTACTTTGAAGGGAAAGAAAATTGTCGTGAAATGATAATATTTTGATTCTTTATAAACTCTTGTAGATTCATTTTTCAATTAATCATGGTACATCATGTGTCCTTATGCTAGAGCTGAAAAAACTTTTACTTAATTTTACTTCTTGAAAATATAGCATTTTGTTAGAAGACCAACATATCTATTCTATCTCATTTAGCTACTGGATTGATAATACCTAAATCTAAGCTAGTATTTCAATACCAGTCGAGCTCATTTTGATGGTGAGAACACAATTTTCTGTAAAGAATTTACAAAGAAAAGCTTCCTATTGACATTCTTTTTGGATGTCTCTAATGATGTTACCTGCTTGTTACCGCCTTTACATTGTCATGAGGTGTTTTTGAATGTTTATTACCCTTGTAAATGTTAATTTAATTTTTATTACTACTCAATTTTCATGATTTTTAAAACGATTTGTGCAGCAAAGGAATGAAATCCCCCCAAATTTTAGAAGGTCATTAAGTAATAGGTTGAGAAGGCTGGTTCACCAAGAGAAACTTGAAAAGGTGATTGGTTATATATTTTTCAGCTCAAATTTAATCATTGTATGTATATATTTCTAACCCAGGATTAATCTGGCTCTATCAATGGTATGTTTGTTTGCAACTAGCAATTTTAAATGGCTAAATCTATGTTTTTCTGCGCACCTTTTTATTTCTATTTTTTTTATGCTTGATTGCAACTTAACATTGTAGCTAGTTGCTGGCCAGATTACATTGCAAGCTGAAATCGATATTGAATATCAACTCATTTAAGTTACCATGTCATGAAAATGTAGATTCAAAATTGCTACAGGACAAAAGCCCCGAAACAAAAGGACATCCATCCAATAGAGGAATCGGCAGTGGCTGCTGCCTACAAGATTGCTGATGCTGAAAACAAATCATTTGTGGCAGCAGAAGCAGTGAAAGAGTTGGAGAGGTTGTCAGAGATGGCTGAAGAAGCACAATCAACGCTGCAGGCGGCAGCAGAGATTCTTGAGAAATGTAACACCCGAACTTCCCAATTGTTGTGTCTTATCTTTTGCATAGCTTTTGCACTTCATTTTGACCATATGTTGACATACCTCCTAATTTGACAGGTTCAGAAGGTGAAGTTCTGCTGATGGCATGAGATATGAATCCCTATCTTATACAATTGGAAGATGACACCTGTGATTAGAACTTGTAAATTTAGTTCGCTATACTTCCATTCGCTCCTGAGGTGCAACCAAGCCAAAATATTTTTTTTGCTCATTTTCCTAATAATAATAGTTATTATTATACTACACCTCGACTGGACCTGGTGGCTGGTGATGGAGAATGGTTTTTGAATTATCTGTCTATCAAGGATCACGCGGTTTATATACATATATATATATATATATATATATTGGTTGGAAAATTTCAAAGGTTTTAAGTGATGTAATTTTATCTTTTCATTTAATCATAAAACTATAGCTTTACAGTGATGAATTTATTTCCTCTTTTTTATGATGGAATTGTTTGTTTGTTTGTTTATTTTTTTGGTTTTCAAATTACCCCTGCGTGACAGAGAGAACAGACCAGGAGTTTGCCAAAATTTGCTAAAGCATAAATGAGTGTGAATTTGGTTATCGGTTATATATGGTCTTCCATCTCATTGTAGCGCCAAGTGAAAATAATAAAATAGCCTAAGGCCATCAGCTTCGTTATGCAACAGAACTGCAGAAAACATAAACGATTATGAAATTGAAGAGGCAAAAGGAATCAAATAAGGGAAAATGTTTAAGATGTAATTGCCGACATCTCATTCTCTGTTGATGATCCAAAGGAGCAAGACAAATGAAGGCATCAGCTAGCTAGCCACAAAATAGGGGGAAAAACAGAAACGGAAATAATTTCTCAGTTCGCAGTGCAAAACCAAAGACTGGAAAAACTATAAGAGTACAAGCCCAAGCTCTGAGGGTTTCAATGCATTCCTCATCCGATAATTATAGAGGTAGTAGTGAAGTTGCCCATCACCAGGTCCAAACTTGAGCTCTTTCAAGAATGACTCATTCTGCATGACATCCAGTGCATTGAAGACGTCAAAATCCTTCTGTTTTGCTACGATAAGAGCATCATTCATCAACTGAAGCAGTGGAGTCTTAGTGGAGACATTGTAATAGGAGTATGCAGCCTTCAAGATTGAGTAGGTCTGATTGCCGAGGATAGACGAAGGAAGAGTGTAGAAGCTGCAGAAGTCGGTCACCTCATGAGTCTCTGGGCTCTCGACCAAGTAACTGTCCACCACATTCTCCTCAGGAAGAAGCCAATGCTCCACATCATTTTCATCAAAATCTGGTGCAACCACAAACTGGCTCAAGTAGTTTCTAAGCAACCGAGTTACAGCAGGGACATCACGAAGTTCCATTTTCCTGAATCCAGGAGTAGCTGGTGAATCTGGTAACTTGTACAGTTTTATGGTTCGGCTCATTGTCATCCTAGCACCAAGCCTTGAAAACCCAACATCAATAAGCTTCTTTGGGTTCAAAGACCTATGCCAGTACTGGCAAGTTGTTATTGGAGTTGGAAGAACTACTCCAGCTGTGTAAGCTGCTTGCCATATATTCTCCAAATGAACCCTCCTTGTGACCTCCTTGATCATAACAGGTGCAAGTCTCTTCGACCTAAGCTTCTTATGCACACATAAGAAATTAATCTCAGCCATTTTCACTATCTCATCACGGACCCGGATTCTAGCAGGAACACCAGTAATGAAAGCAACCAGCTTCTTGTTAGTCTTTGCACGAACACCAATATGCCAGCTCCTAAAATAACCAGGAGGGTGCAGAGCCCACCTGAGAAACTCCTTCGAGTAATTGAATCGAAACATGTTCTCATCATCCTCAACATAATTATTCTTCAACAGATTGTAGACCTCAGTGCAGGTATCTTCAGAGTCCAGGTTACATGTGGTCCATTCATACTGAGTAGGAAGATTGTAAGGCTCTTGTTTGACCTCAGACAACGGTGTGGGGGGCTCAATCGGGCCCTCAGCCAAGCTGACATCCCCAAGATCCTTAAATTGTCCAACAGGTTGAGTCTCCCAAAATGCGTGCCTTTTTCCAATAGACATTGAATCTTGGAACTTTCGGACTATGGTCTCCAGTGAGCTATCATCCTTAACAAGTTGGTTTGCATCAGAATGATCTGCCTCCTTAGGAGACCCAGGTGGAGAATTGTTGTTATCACCCATTGCAACTACTTAATTGACTCAGATTCCTAAATGAAAGTATTTGTTATCTGAAGCACAAAAACAACCAATTTAAATTAAGACAAAACAAACAAAAACAATCCATTAGATCATCTGGGAAAAAATAGCATAGCAACAGTTCAACAACAGTTTTTTTTCCACCTGATGCAACAATTTCACATAAAACCCCAAAGCCTTTTCTTTTCTAATCCTTTTCCTACGTTCAAAACGACCCATAATTATAAAACTTCATACGAACAAGTATTGAATAGCTCAAAACACAATTCAGCAGTAAGCTAACAGATCTGTGAAATTCAAGACGAAGAGCTAGAAATACACTCACAGTTCCGGCAGACGAGCTTGCGATACCTTGAGATTCTTCTGATTAGAGCTTCATAGATCTTGATTTTGATTTGGGTTTGTCGGAGATGAATGAGAATCTCTAGGGTTTTTGGTGAAAGCAAGCGGCTTTGAAGATGCCGCTGGGGTTGGGAGAATACGAGGAGTGCGTGTGTTGTATGGGTTTCCGAGCGTATTAACCAACGAGTACTTTAGCATATGCGCCCGAATTGCTGCCCTCTGCTTTTGTTTATTTTATTATTTTAATTTTTATTGTCAATAAAAAAAAAATGATAATATGTTGCGGTTATCAAACTGCCATCTCCATTCGGCTTAATGACAGGAGTTCAAAACACTTTGGAAGCACTTTATGGTCAGGGGCAAGCCAAATCCCAAGCGATGATTAATCCCACCATTTAAGTGTGGAGACACCTCATAATATTTACAAAAAAAAAATAATTATTCCTTTTTTATTGAGTGAATATTGAGAACCCTTTCATAATGCCTGTGTTTTCTTCAAGTTTTTAACTGCTAATACGACACAATAAAATACAATACAGTTCAAGTTGAATCGATAACAAATTTAAATGATAATGACATGTGTTTTTAACGGATGAGTTTATATTTAACATGATAATCACATTTATCTTTATACTTTTGTTTTGACATTATAAGTTAACAAGACATATTTAAGTTTATGATAATTTCATATAACATGAAGGCAAAACAATATAAACACACAAAAATACGATAAGTCGCCATCATATAATGTATCTTATATGGGTGAATTAGGCGAGCTATACATTATTTTAAAGTTTTACTTTACAAGCTTTTTTTTTTCCGAAAGGAATTAGACATAAGTCATTTGAAATTTTAAAATTGTTTGGGTTGAGATTTCTCAATTCGTATTAATATACTTTTTAATTTGGATTAGGAAAGAAACTTTGGTGTTTATTCTTTTATTCTTTTTTTTTGTCGAAAAGTTATTCCATATATTACGAATTAGGGATTCGGTCGGTTCGATAACTCAATGCATACCTTTCCGGAGGACACGGGCCTATAACACATAGGACCCACTCTAAATTTACAAGGAGAAAGGCCCATTAACAAGCATTCTTCCTTGTCCAGCCGAATTGTTTTTGATTTGCGCCAAACCGGCAAGTCCATGTTTGATTTCAGCTCCACCAGCCAACGCTCAGTGAGTCAGTGAGAAAGCTCAGAGATTTCACAGAGCTCAACTCAACGGCCAGTCTTCCACAACCAAACCACCATGTGCGGGGACGCAAGGAACTGGGACGAAGAATCATACAGAGAAACCATATTGAAGGAGAGGGAGATCCAAACCCGAACCGTATTCCGAACCGTTTGGGCTCCGTCCCTTAACCCTAACCCGGACGCCATCGTCGTCGCCTCCAGCGATGGATCGGTTTCTTCATACTCCATCCCCTCCCTCGTCTCCAAGCCCGTATGTTTCTCATTTTCCTCCAAATCTCCTTTTTTCAATATTCATTTTGTTTAAAACTTTTTATGGCTTTTTTTGTTGTTGCAGCCACTGGGTTTTAGCAATGTGAAAGCTCCACAGTAAGTATTTTTGTGACTCTATGATGTCGTATTGACTATTGACAGCAGCTGATGTTGGTTTTATATGTGGTGGAATTTGAATTTAATTTGTAGCTCGTTAATGGCTGAACCTGCTTGCTTCCTTCAAGCTCACGAAGGCCCTGCATACGATGTTAAGTTTTACGGCCATGGCGAGGATGCTGTTTTGCTGAGGTTCAATTATACGCTTATACTATTCTGATCAGTTTTTTTTTGAGTAATTTCTTAATTTCGTCATATTTACACTATTGATTTCTCGGAATTTTGACACTTAGTTGTGGTGACGATGGTCGGATTCGAGGATGGAAGTGGAAGGATTGTGTAGAAGCAGAGGTGCCTATTCATTTGCAAGGTGATTTAGGTTTTTGACAGCTTACCATACCATGTGAATTAGAATTAGTCCACTAACATCGCATTGTTATTTTAATTTGGTATGTTGCTTTGGTTCATGAAAAGTGAATTTGTTTCTAATTCTGTAAATTTATATTATTCACATTGTTTCTTCCTGCTTTTGCAGGAAACCATGTGAAGCTACTACTCGACCTAGTGAATCCGCAGCATAGGTAAGTCACTGAAAAGAAAAGACTCTCAGGGTCCTCTCTTCCATTCCCCTGAATTTCATAACCTGAATAAGAATCTTCTAAACAAGGACATTTGTCTTTCTGCCTTATAAAATGGGCTATGATTAGTCCCCGACGTTACTTTAGTTCACATTTCTTGTGTTTTAATACTGTGTTTTTAGAGGTCCTTGGGGGGCTTTATCTCCAATCCCTGAAAACAATGCTCTTGCCGTTAATGATCAGGTATGCTTTTGTTTTAGTCATATAGTTTCTTCTTTTATGAGCATGGAAAATAGTGTGTTAACATCACTTTTACCACAATAGGGGGGATCCATTTTTTCTGCTGCTGGTGATTCTTGTGTCTATTGCTGGGATGTGGTATGTATTTGTTCAAGGTGAATCTTTCACTTGTGCAATGAAGTTTTTGTGTAAAAGCATGTACATGTTACCATACATTATGTTACATTGTTCTTGTCATAATTTCCTAGCCGCACTGATCCCGGCATGATTTGTATCGGAAATGTTTCAGGAAAGTGGTCAAGTCAAAATGACTTTTAAGGGGCACTCAGACTACTTGCATTCTATAGTTGCCCGGAACTCTACCAATCAGATCATAACTGGTTCAGAGGATGGGACAGCACGTATATGGGGTAAAAACCTAGCATTTTTAATTTTCAATGATTGTGCAAGAAAGTTGTTCAGAAGAATAATTTTCCATCAACAAAGTTACTGTTTTCTTTCATAGTTAGTATGTTCCTGTCTTTGACTACCACTTCATTGTGTTAAATGTCCAGTCATATGGGCTTGTTCTTAGTAACATGTGTTTATGGTTTTACCCAGATTGCAAAAGTGGAAAGTGTGTTCAAGTGTATGAGCCAGCGAAGGGTACTAAATTGAAAGGATTTGTTTCATGCGTAAGTTGCATGGCTCTTGATGCAAGTGAAAGCTGGTTGGTAAGCATTTATGTGATGGGAATGTCGTTGCATTGCACTCTGTTGAAGTTGCTTGCTGCTATGATTTACTAAATGTTTTTCTTCTGTAGGCTTGTGGTAGTGGTCGGAGTTTATCAGTTTGGAATCTTCCTGCTTCTGAATGCATTTCAAGGACTTCAACTCGTGCATCTGTACAGGATGTAGTATTCGACGAAAATCAAGTCAGCTCCCCTTGCCGCCCTCTGTAACTGAACTTAGTTAGGCACCTAGTGTTACTAAAAAAAGAAGTAACTTTTAAGTTCCAAGAGAAAAGGGTGTGGACCAATAACTATGGTCGTTTTAAATTCATTAAACTAGTAAACTAACTTCTTAACGGGATAAGATGCATTGTTAAGATATCAGCAAATAAGGATACTGTTATTAAATCTTCATCCCAAGGAATGGGGCTGGAATTGGTATGTTAATTTTTTTATTTTTAATTGATGGGGAGCAATTGGTAGAAGAATACATTATATCTATGGGGTTGCTTGTTTAACTCCTAAAGAAACACCTAGTTTGTAGAAAGGAAGCACAAAGGAAAACCAATATCCTAAAGTTTACTGTTGGTTCTCCTTTCCAGGTATTAGCAGTTGGAGCAGAACCTCTACTTTGCCGTTATGATATAAACGGGGCGATCCTTTCACAAATGCAATGTGCTCCTCAGTCAGCCTTTTCCATCTCATTACATGCATCTGGGGTATGCTTAACTTGATCTATCTTTCCCTTTGTTTTTTGTCAATAATATTTGATTTGATTTTTTCTTTTAAAGAATGTTGGTCTTACCAACTTGCTCATATTTATAGGTTTACCACTAGGTGCTAAGTTACCAGCACTATCCTTTGATTTGAAATTTTGAAAAGTATGTATTTCAAAGTAGGTCCAGAGACACAAATGATCCAAATCATGTTTTTAAAGGAGTGTGTAGCTTCTATCTTTGCTATAAACAATAGGTGTGGCTAGAGCAAACCAAAATGTATGTACTTAGAAGCTAATGACAATATTATTAATGAAAGAGCATGCTGAGGACCATGGTATGGTTTAAAGTTATTACACAAAGAACTTGACAGAGGTTTTTAACTTCATCACTTATCAAATTCTATTTTCACTTCTCATCCCATTGAACCATTGTTTTGTTTAGGTTACAGCAGTAGGAGGTTACGGAGGTCTTGTTGACATTATTTCGCAGTTCGGAAGCCACTTGTGCACATTCAGCTGCCGATGTGTTTAGATAGAGTTCAATTATCTTTTACTGTGGGCTCTTGAAAGAAGAGTAGGCTGCAAAAGCATTTCAAACTTAATGGGTGGTAAAATCCAATTGCAATTGCATGGTCCTTGGAAAAGTTGTGGTGGGTAACCTTGTAAGAACCATGTAAACCTTGATGTGCTGAGAGTTTTCACATAGTTTGCTGAAACTGTAAAATTGGTTCGAGGCTTGTTGTAAATGTTGTTGGCCCATTTTTACAACTACAAGAAAAAAGTTTTCAGACAATAAGGTGTATAAGTACATGATTTTGATGTTCCAAGTTTACATATAATCTATGAATTAAAGAGGCCAGCTAAGCCTGGGCACGGTTCGGGTCAGGTCAAATTTTGGCCGACCCGAGAGTCAAACCGAAAGAGAGCTTGGGTCTCGGGTTGGATCGGGTCTTGAGTGAAATTCGAAAGTAGGCTGAACTGAAAATGGGCTCGATTTTCGGGTCGGTTCTAAGGTTCTGATCGGGTTTGGGCTTGAGCCAATTTTTACCATTTTCAAAAGTCCAAATCTTATTTATTTTCGACAAAAAAATAGCCCAAATCATATTTTTTTAGCAAAACAAAGCCCAAATCAGATTTATATTCAGCCAAAACCCTTTTTTTTGTTGTCAAATTGCCAAAACCTATTAAATTCTTATGAACAAGCCCAAAACCAATTTTTCAAACAGGCCATCCATTAAAGCCCATTTTGTTTTTCCTCACCCAAATCATATAAATTCAACCTATCTATAACCTGTTTTTCTAAAGTTTCTAAACTAAATCACAATCACAAGCATCATCCAACTATCAAATTAGTTGGTTCTTACATCCCATGACAAAAAATACAAGCAAAGCACCAAAATTATATTTTACATCCCATGACAAAAAAATACAAGTAAAGCAGCAAATTATATTTTACAACCCATGACAAAAAATACAAATAAAGGAACTGCAGGTTTGAACAAATGATACTAATGGCATATTATCACTTACCAAACAAATTCACGCGTATAAGGGAGCTGCAAAACAATACACTTGTATCAGTTAAAAATCACTCACCAGATCATAATCCAACTCAATACACGTTATAGCACAAATCAGTTATCATTCAAAACATCTCATGACTGGACATAACAACAAATAAGCAGAGAGTTTACTTCGTTATTTACTGCACCCTAATCACAAACTAAACATTTAGTGATTAGAAAAGTGAAAGCATTGATTGAAAGACAAGCTTTATTACAAGTTAAAATGAATCACAGACTAAACATTTTTGAGCCTTTAGCAATGACAGTTTTCACACCAAAACAACAACCTGCTTGTAAAGAACCTGGGACAAGCATAACAGTATCCGTCCTGTATGCATTGGCCTATTCCCACCAGTAGAAACCCCCACAGCCCACATCTTATATCCTAATAAGAATAACCAAGCATACTCTGTTCCATCAATAAAAAATACTCTCAACTACGGAAATTAGAAATCACCAGGCAAAATCCTCTAAAATCTCACCAACCAATACTACAAGCCAACATTATGCAATTCTACATTTGCAATTAAGGCAGCCAACAAACACTTGTCCTCAGTCAATCACCATAGCCCTTAACCCAACATACAGACACTCATTAAAAAAAAATTTAAAAAAAATCCCAAATTTATATTGTTCATATAAGCTTCAAATTGCAATTAGCTTTGGAGGAACCTGAGGCTGAAGGCAAAAAATGCAAGATGGTAAACACACAACAAGAAGAAAACAAAATGCTTATATTGTGAAGAAGGATTTGAATAAATAAAATAAAAACTGGAAGGCAATACCTGTGGAAATTGGAACTCAACTGCACATGAATTTGTAACATCACAGAGGTGCACAAACAATTGTATAAAACAAGATTAGATACAAAAAATAACACCAACAACATTGGACTTTATTGGTATTCAAGACTTGAACAAACTAACCTTACAAACTTATGCCCCACAGAATTCATATTTTGGCATCAGGATTTGGTTCTTTTACTGCTTGAAAGAGCTGATATCTAGGCCCTGCAAGAACCCAACTTTTATATTGAAATTTTCTTCACTAGAAACTAGAGGCACACAACGATAGACTTAATCAGAACATCATTAGTGATTAAAACAACAGCTTTCAATATGAAAAGCCAGTCTAAAAAATCAACGTTTCGATACTTGAAACAAAATAATTATGCAGTGATTATATTCTTCTAGGGATAATATTACTGTAAAAGGTCATTGTAAAAGCATTGACTGAAAAGACTGAACCAAAGATAGAAAATTATCAAAATAGGAGAAAGACAAAAAAAGCTGAAAACCCATGTCAAAAAAAGCAAGACTGATGCATCAAATCAAACCCAACTGGATGAAGTTTCTTTCATTTATCAGATTCTATTATTTTTCTTTTCTTTTCCCACCTTTTCTCAGGCCTCAAACAGAATCCTAAAACCAGAGAGAACCTGAAGAAATTAGAGCAACAACAAGATGAAGAACTTGTAGAGAAATTTCGTTCTGACAATCAAGAGATGTTGCAGAGAGCTATAAATAGCAGTTAATACTGTGTGAGTTTCCAAGAGAGAGATATAATAAATAGGGAGGGAAACAGGGTCCAAAAGGACAACACAGGCATAGTCCACGCTTGAGAAGAGTCTCAAGTCAAGCCCAACGAACCTCCAGAGAAATTGATGATTGTTAAGCTATTTTATTTTCCATGAGCATAAGTCCATCTGATATAGGTATGATTTTCAAAATAAATAAAAAAACCCCTAGAATGTACAGAGGAGTGAGAGAATTTACCTTCGGCAAGGGAGGTGGTTGTCGCGGCTGCCTCAAGCGTGCAAGTATTAGAACTGATCGGGTTTGTGCTGTGCGTGCCTGAAACAGAGAGGAGTGATATGGGTTAGGCTTAGGTCGACGAGAGAGAGAGAGAGAGAGAGAGAGAGAGAGAGAGACAAGAGATGATACCTAGCGGCAGACGACAGATCGAGAGATCGATGAAGGAGCGACGCTGATGTTGTCGCTGAAAGATCCGAGGTGGATTGAAGATCTGAGTTTCGGTGAGGTCGAGAGAGAGAGGCGCCGCACGCAGCCCCTTAGGTCAAAACCAGAGAAAGAAAATGAAAATAGAAGAAAGAAGAGAAGACTAAGTGAAAGTGAGTGAGAGTCGCGTGCGAGAGGTTACGGGAAAAAATAATAATTTAGTGAGGGATCCGCTGCAAGTAGCCTCACATGGATTTTTTTAAGCCAATCAAACGACGCCATGTGTAACATATATATATAAATATAATCCGGTTCGGTTCAGGTCCACCGGTTCTGAAAAAATTAGAACCGAGAGCCGAACTGTTGACTTTCGGTTCGATTCAGGTCCATGTTTGACTTTTTCGGTTTGATCAAAAAAACATTCTTTTTCAGTTCAATTTGGATTGGTTCCTTAGATTTGATCGTTTATTTCTGGTTTTTATGCCCGCCCCTAGGGCCAGCTATAGATGACCATTCTTTACCTTTTTGTTTTTTGTTTTTCTTCTTTTGCATATTCAGGGTATTTAGAAAAAAATTCTTTTCAAAGACGGATGTGATCAAATATTTTGGTGCATTTTGAAAGCCCGGAAAAATTACTATACCAATATACGGAAGGTTGTAATAGATTCGTAGCTCTAAGTTGTTAATAAAAAAAATTTACCATGAGGTTGTGTTTGGGCATTAGCCCGTTCCAAATCCAGGCCCATACATTCGTGCACTAATTTTATGAGGAAACAGAGTCCGTTTTATACTCCTATTCCGTTCCCGCCAATCCGTGAGCGCCACGTGCCCGAATCGAATCTGGAGGGACGCGAAGACCATACTCCCTCGAACCGCATATACAATAATCAACCCTCACTCGCTTAGTTTACTCACTTGTCAAACACAAAACTTTCTCTCTCTCGCTCATTCCTTAACTCCGCGGCTTAGATCCGAGGAGTTTGGGAAACCCTAATTTTCAGAAAACAAACCAAAGCTCTCTTCGGTCGCTCTCTCTTCGCTTTCACCTTCTCACCGATCATCGGCAGGTCTTCCTCGCATACCTTTCTCCTTATAAATCCATCTTTTTTTACTCGCGTGGTTGTTCGATCCGGTTCTCTTTTTTTTCACGATTTTTTCTTACCATAAATTTCTGTATTCTGAATTGGCTTGTGTTCGTTGATGTTGATTTGCTGTTTATTTTCTTCTGTTGGTTTTGTTGTTGTTGAAATATTTGTTTTTCACTATTGAGCATAGTCGGTTGAGTTCTGTTGTTTCAGTTGTATAGGATAAAATAAGTTTTGCTATTAAAATTTGAGAATTAATTTCAGAAAACTCTTGTAGTTCTTTCTCGTTTTCAATACGTTGCCTGTGCTCCATGTATTTGGTGTGAATCGTAACGTTTTCTTAAGTAGTTGTTACTACAAGTTTTATAATGCTTCTGATCTTTGAAATTTTCGTACTATTGCAGCTAATATTGTTTTAAGTTTTGTTTATTGCTTCTCACAGTGTGGTTTATGTTATTACGTTTATATGGTAGCTGATAGTTAGTCATACATGGATGTTAGTTATACAAAATTGTGTTTGAAGTTCTTAAACCCTTCTAGAGAGGGGAGTGACAAATGCTGTTTAATATTTTTCATGAAGAAATCATTGAATTATTGAAATGTGAGAAAACCTGAGTTACTGTATAATTCGAAGTAGCATCAGCATGGACATCATTGTTATTTTTGCTTAATTTTCACACAATTTGTACTGGTTGAGAAGATTGGTGATGTTTTTCTCTTATACTATTGTTGGTACTTTTGCAGTCATGGCAGCTCCAGAAGGATCACAATTTGATACTCGTCAGTATGATTCCAAAATGACTGAGCTGTAAGATTCGTACTCTCATTTTTCTACTTTTAAACTGCATTTTAGGTGCCTATGAAGCTTTTACTCTTTTCTTGTATTTATTCTTGCATTTTGGTGGTAGTGATGTGGGTATGCGTCTTTTACTCTTTTCTTGTATTTATTCTATGGTTAAAAGTTTTCATAAGGATTCAAAACTGGTTGGTAACTGTTTCTCTCATGCTTGGTGAATTGGCTACAGACTTGCAACTGATGGGCAGGAATTCTTTACATCATATGATGAAGTTTATGATAGTTTTGATTCTATGGGTCTGCAAGAGAATCTTCTGAGGGGCATTTATGCTTACGGTACATATAGCCATAACTTTTTTTTTTCCTCTTTTTAGTATGTTATATTGTTTATGACAAGAGGAAGAATCCTAACATTTTTGTACTCTAATATCTTCACGGAGTTTTCCATTTGTCTTATGGCCGTGTTTTCTCTTGACTGGTGAATGATTGAATTCACTGTAATTCCTTTTTGCAGGTTTTGAAAAACCCTCAGCTATTCAGCAAAGGGGAATTGTTCCATTCTGCAAGGGTCTTGATGTTATTCAACAGGCTCAGTCTGGAACTGGGAAGACAGCGACTTTCTGTTCTGGTATTCTTCAACAGCTTGATTATGGTTTGACAGAATGCCAGGCCTTGGTTCTTGCCCCAACTCGAGAGCTTGCTCAACAGATTGAGAAGGTCATGAGGGCTCTGGGAGACTATCTGGGTGTGAGGGTCCATGCTTGTGTTGGTGGAACCAGTGTTCGTGAAGACCAGCGCATTCTGTCAAATGGGGTTCATGTTGTTGTGGGCACTCCTGGTCGTGTTTTTGACATGCTAAGAAGACAGTCACTTCGTCCCGATAACATCAAAATGTTTGTTTTGGATGAGGCTGATGAGATGCTTTCCCGAGGTTTCAAGGATCAGGTATTTTTCCAACCCAATGATGTGTCTGTCTGTTTTATGCGCTTTATGACTAGTGAATGCATGTTCTGCATAATGAGGTTGTATGTGAATAATGGATTTCTCATATGCAAGGATAAATCATGTATGCAATATTATCTATTAATATGGGTAAGAACTGTAATGCATTAAAACATACATGAACTAATTAATTGAAATTCCAGAATGACAAATATGCCAAGTCAGTAGCAGTTTTGCTCCACCATTGTATAACTTCATTATATGGCTTTCATTTCAGTTTCCTTGGTTTGCTGAAATCAATGTGATTTTGTAATTAAAATTTTATCTGATGCGAAATGCATTTTTGTGGTGGTTCCAGATCTATGATATATTTCAGCTTCTGCCATCAAAGATTCAGGTTGGGGTGTTCTCTGCCACAATGCCACCTGAGGCCCTTGAGATCACAAGGAAGTTCATGAACAAACCTGTGAGGATTCTTGTGAAGCGTGATGAACTCACCCTGGAGGGTATAAAGCAATTTTATGTCAATGTTGACAAGGAGGAATGGAAGCTTGAGACTCTTTGTGATCTTTATGAAACTTTGGCCATTACCCAGAGTGTCATTTTCGTCAATACTCGACGCAAGGTTGATTGGTTGACTGACAAAATGCGGAGCCGAGACCATACAGTTTCTGCCACCCATGGAGACATGGACCAGAACACCAGAGACATCATCATGCGGGAGTTCCGTTCTGGGTCATCTCGTGTCTTGATCACCACTGATCTTCTGGCTCGTGGTATTGACGTTCAGCAAGTCTCCCTTGTTATAAACTATGACCTGCCTACCCAGCCAGAGAACTACCTCCACAGAATTGGGCGTAGTGGACGATTCGGCAGGAAGGGTGTTGCCATCAACTTTGTAACAAAGGATGATGAGAGGATGCTGTTTGACATCCAGAAGTTCTATAACGTGCTTGTGGAGGAGCTGCCATCGAATGTTGCTGATCTACTCTGATGAGATTTTGTCCTCTTTAGAAAATTACCAAGGAAAATCTGGTTTCTGCTTAGTAGTAAGTGTTGTTTTGTTTGAAGTTTATTTTCTGTTTTTGGTCGTTCCAGCCGCCACATCCACCATTTTGTGTCTTCTCCTATTATTATTATTATCTTATCATTATTATAGGTCTAGTTCTTTATAATTTATGGTTGTTGGATACTATTTTAAGTGGTACAAGTACACTTGCAATGTGAAAACCATCATTGCCTTGATCGGTTGTGGTAGCAACTGTTGTTGCATAACATATCTTCTAGCTACTAATATGTATGTATTTTTTGATGTTTTAATTTTGGTTTTTGATGGCTGTTGTGATTTGATGATTGTAATGGATGGTCAAAAGCTAGTTTTGTAGAATTGTTGGCAAAACGAAGCAACTTTCGCCAAATGTCTTTACAGAGAGAGAGACACAAGTTGCTATTGCCTTTATTCTATCCATAGCTTTTTTCACTTTACCTTTTTTTTTTTTTTTTGGGTCAAATTTTTCATTTTACCTTAATTAGGCATGATTTGAAGAATATGGTAAGATGAGGCACGGCCTTCTCATTTCTTATAGGAGGAAGATAAGTGCCCCGTTCCATGAGAAAAAAGGCCCTTTCTTAAGCTTGAGATCTTTTTTTTCACTACTGTTTGTGTGTCGGCAGGTGGAGTCTATTAATTATCTATATTAGGATTTATATATATAGCAAAAAAGCAAAAAGCAGAGAATGATATTAAAACATTAAGAATTGAAATTATTAATTAAATGATAATAATATGGTAAATTCATTTTTTTTTAATATTTAAAAAAATTAAAATTAAAATTAAAAGGATCTTATTTTTATGAAACACAACTATCCATCATCTTTTTTAATTCTAAAATAAATTTAAATTTATTTAAAAAAGAATCTCGCATGCGTTTATAATAAGATTCATTGGAACCAAACTTTACCCCCCACAAGGAAACTTCTTGTGAGATGTGACGTGGTCAGTGGTCACGGTTATATAACTAATGTTGTGGAGTCAACAACATCCAATTTGTTCAGGGATAGCCTCTTAAATTAGAAGAACTTCAACCGCGTCTTTGACTCTATAATAAATATTAAAACAACGTTTCACATGTACGGTACCTCACCCACCCTTTGCCCCTCTCCATCATAATCATTCTTTTCTTAGCGTCACGTTATTAAATATGCAAAGCAACAACAAATCGAAACCCGAAAATGTAATTAAATATGTAATGCAACAACAAATCGAAACCCGAAAATGTAATTAAATATGTAATTCAACAACAAATCGATACTCAAAAATGAGATTCTCAAGTTAATTAAGTCATTTGGCCACTAATAGTTGAAGAGCTCGAATATAAATTAGATAGTTTAGAATATAAAATTCTAGTCATATTACTACCTCTTTAATAAATATGGGTCTCATTGTATTGTTGAATTTTACCTCTATTAAAAAGGTGGTATACCGTACATAAAGTGATATATAAATGTGATATAACTAGTATTGCTGATTTAGAATAACGTGTTTCTATGAAAAAAAATGTATCCATATCCACGATTTAATCAGCAGTACGGGATGATTAAACGAAGTAGTTGACATGTAAGATAAAAAGGGTATCTCAAAATCAGCAGCTTATTTGATTGCTGAACTAATTATATTGGGTTAGTAAAATAAATTTAGAATAATTAACATTTAATAATGTCTTAATTTGTGGATGTGGGGTAGCGGGAGGGAAGGAAGGAAGGACCGGGAAGCGGTTGGATTTGATGTGTAGAGCTCCAGCGGACCAGGTCTGCCGCAGCGTCCTCTCTCCTCTGTAACAGCCTTACACGACGACACTGTTTTTGTGAAACGCCATAACCAAAGCGCGGCTGCTTCCTCAATTTCTGTTGTCGTTTTTCTGGCTCACTCACTCCTACCGCCATCAACCTCACCCTTCCCTCCTCTGACATCATTACCATTACACCAGAAGAAAAAAAAAATCCCCACTCTTTCTCTCTCTTCTCTCAGTTTCTTTCTTAATTGTTCGTCGCTTTTTATAAAAAAACCGCTTGCCTTTCCCACTCATTCACCGCCACTTCTCGAAATTTCTTGCTCCGGGCTCTGCTCACCCTTCCTTTTCTCTTAATTCGTTTCAAATATCTCACTCCGTCTCTGCATGAACTTTCTGGGCCCTCCAGCATCCTAAGCAAGCTCTCAAATTCACCTCTCTATCTCTCTCACGTTTATATATATATATACAAAGCTATCTTATATTGCGGTTCTTCCATTTCATGGCGATTTCAGATTCGCCTGAGACCATAGGCATCACAGGCACCAGCACGAGCTCTCTCACCGACTCGGATCTCACCCACACTCTCCGACGCAGGCCCGCCGCCGCCACAACTGTACCTAGAGATGTAGCCGATTCCGGCTCCAAGACCGAAGAAGACGACAGTACGTTGAACGAATTGGTCAGATACTCCGGCAGTGACGACTCGGTGACCGCCAAGATCTGCGAACCCGGCGATAACGGTCGTATTGGAGGTTCGGAAGCTTCTATGGATTCGGTCAATGCTGTCCAAGACAATAAAGGACTCGGCGAAAATGATCGAGGCGTCGATCCTTCGGCTGCGAAATTCGCGTATCGGCCTTCGGTTCCAGCTCATCGAAGAGTCAAAGAGAGCCCTCTCAGCTCTGATGCCATCTTCAGACAGGTATTTAGGCCTTATTTAGCTTAATTTCACTTCATTGTTAAAGACAATTTCTTTCGTTTCGCATGATGAAAATTGTGAAATGCTATTGAAATTTCGTAGTAATGAAAAGGTGTTTTGCTCGGAAACAAGTTCTGGTCTGTTAGCATTGAGTTGTGTGTGAGCGCGGTGCTAATTCTTAGTTTTACTTCTTTTTTAAGCAGAGCCATGCCGGTCTCTTCAACCTGTGTATAGTAGTGCTTGTTGCTGTAAACAGCAGGCTTATCATCGAGAATTTAATGAAGGTTTGCCATATGCCTGTATCCTTGTTTTGATTAACTTCATGCCGTTTAGCGGAATTTTTTTATAGATGCCTTATGGTTTAATTATTGTTGCAGTATGGTTGGTTAATTAAAACTGGTTTTTGGTTTAGTTCAAGATCATTGCGAGATTGGCCCCTTCTTATGTGCTGGTAATTTTTCTGTCGTTTTGCTTTGGTACCCTGTTTGGTTATAGAATTAATTAATTTTTCGTTCTCATGTTCAATTTTTGAGTATTTCAAATTATAGGTTGTGGCCACTTTATTCTGCTTTTTTTTTTCTCTTTCACTTGCAGCCTTACTCTTCCAATTTTCCCACTTGCCGCCTTTGTAGTTGAGAAGTTAGCCCTGCAAAAGTCTATATCTGAACCTGTGAGTAATTCATATGGCAATACTTCAAAATAGTACATTTTCACAAGTATATTTGCAATATTAATTTCTGGCCTGACATTGCAGGCTGTTGTTTCTCTTCATATAATCATTACCACAACTTCAATTTTGTATCCAGTTTTGGTGATTCTCAGGTTAGTTTGAACGTACTGATTAGTTTTTCTTTTTGCATCTATAGTTGAAACTGTTTGGCCATGGATGATAGGAAGATTTGGGTTTGTTTTATCACTATTAAGAGAGGTTCTCTTATAAGCACGGGAAAAGTGAGCATGCATAAGCAGGGATGTTTTCAGCCATTGGATTGTTAAGATTTTAAATAAAAACAATGACATTTAGCAATCTCCAAACATGCATGCATGCGTGCTCACTTTTCCCATGCTCATAAAAGAACCTCTCTATTAGATGATCATTTTATTGTTGCCGATAATATATGTTTTAGTGCTATTAATCTATTAGTGAACTTTCTGTAGATGGAAAAAGATATTGTGGTACTGTCTGAAAAATTGTATCTTAATGTATAACGAGCTTCAATAGGAGAGGCTATTGTTGGATTTTATTAATGGGGTCTTTTAGTTCTGGAATATGTGAATAGTAGTGAAGATGCTGTATTTAATTAGGTGATTTCAATTTCTGCAGGTGTGATTCTGCTGTTTTATCTGGTGTTACGTTGATGCTCTTTGCTTGCATCGTGTGGTTAAAGCTCGTTTCTTATGTGCATACAAACTATGACATGAGAGCACTTGGCAAATCAACTGAAAAGGTAGCAATGAGCTTCTAAAAAATTTCCTCAGACGGTTTTCAATTAATGAACAGTTTTTCCCTTTCCCTCTTTAACTTAATATAAGGATTGAAGAAAGTTAAAAAAAATCACCGATTCCCTTTCTTCCTTGATATTTTCCCACTTGAATAGATCGTTAATGTTCTTCAACACTTCTGTTTCTTCTGATAAATGATTGTTTTCTAATTCACAAAGTCCTTGTCTGATGCTAGGGGGATGCCATTCCCAGTTCTTCAAATACGGATATCCCTCACAATATTAGCTTAAATAGTTTGGCGTACTTCATGGTTGCTCCGACATTATGTTACCAGGTAATTACACTTTTTTCTCTTTCAGAGTTGAACTATGTTTTTGTATCTGTCAATCCCTATTCAGAAAGTGGAGTAATACATGTTCTGATGCATTAGTCATTTTGTTTGCTTTTTATTTTTCTGGTTATAAAGATAAAAAATTACAGTTATGGCATGTAACACAAACTAAACAAGTGTTTTTCTTGATTTATAAACTGTCATGCAGACAGGTAAGCTTCTTGGTTGCTCCAACATAATGGCATGCAGCATTTTTCCCAATACAGGCTCTAATTTTGCTTTGATTTTATTTTGAACTCATGTATTTCCATATGGCTCATTGTTATTTCAGACTAGTTACCCTCGTACAGTATGTGTTCGAAAGGGTTGGGTGTTTCGTCAACTTGTCAAGTTGATAATTTTTACTGGACTGATGGGATTTATAGTAGAACAAGTAAGTTTGAATTTTTTGTTTCAACTAGCTTTCTATGCTCTTTTGTTTCCTTTGATTATTGCGGAATTATGACATTTGTATATTTCTGCAGTACATTAATCCTATTGTCAAGAATTCACAACATCCTTTGAAGGGGAACCTTTTATATGCAATAGAGAGGGTTTTGAAACTTTCTGTTCCCAATTTATACGTGTGGCTATGCATGTTCTATTGCTTTTTCCACCTCTGGTGCGTCCATTGCTATGGTAAATTTATACTTTCAAATAATTTCATTGTTTAGCTTATGCTTACATACAGTGTTGCAAATATAGGTTAAATATTCTTGCTGAGCTGCTTTGTTTTGGTGATCGAGAGTTCTATAAAGATTGGTGGAATGCAAAGACAGTTGAGGAGGTGCGTTTTGTGTTCTATGAAACTTATTATTGGGTTATGTTATTACAGCTCTTTGCTGAATTGAAAATTTTGACTATGCTTTTGTTGCATGGCTCTTCTGGTTCTGTGGCTGTCATCAGTATTGGAGAATGTGGAATATGGTATGTATGTTTAACTCTAATTCAGTTGTTTCCTTACTCTTTTCCATATACATAATTACTAAGAGAAATCATTTATTTGGATCTACTGGTTGCCAATCTAAGATGGTAACAGGTTCCAAATTTTGGCTTCGATTTGATAATTAAATTGCTCATGGGACTCTTGTCCATTTGGTTCTTGATGCATCCCAATTGCGCTGTCATCAAAGTTGCCATGTAAAGATAGTTAAATAATATCTTAAAATCTTTTCTGTTGTTTAGTTTGTTTACTAACATGATTCTATACTCCCCTCCTCTCCATGAAGTACTTGAATATAATGTAGACTTCATTTGTTGTGTATATATTGAATTTACTGGTGGCCTTGTGGTTCTCATTAGTCATTTATGCTAATCATATGCCTTAGTGAAAGTGTAATACTGATTGGGTTCATTTCAGCCTGTTCATAAATGGATGGTTCGCCATATCTATTTTCCATGCCTACGGCATGGAGTACCAAAGGTAACAAGTTTCTCTTTATTTTAATCTAAGTGATGCGTGATGGATCTGATTTGAACTTTCTTTTTTAAGAAAGCTCAAATTTAATTTGTTGTTTGTTTAATTTTTGTTCCTTTCAATTCAGGGAGTTGCCATTGTAATCGCCTTCCTAGTATCTGCTGTATTTCATGAGGTATATTGCTTTGATTCCGAGTTTATGTTGTTATTTAGTTCTATCTCCCTCCTAATTGAGTCTGTAGTCTGGAATTAGAATTAGCATCTCTCTTTTTGAAGTGGGAGTGTTGGTGGAGATTGGGGTTCTGGAAACTGACTCGGTATCATGATTTTATGGCGGACTTAGTAGGACTTAAAACTGAAAGGATGGCTTTGAGCCCTTTCATTAGAAAACTCACAGATCTTAGAAGTCAAGCAAGAGTTAGCTATTTAGACATACGTCACCCAGGAATGTGCACAGTTGGTAATTTTCTTTTATATAGTAGTTGAGATCAAGCTCAATCTTAATAACTAGTCCATTTGTTTTATTGGGTGATAGTGATGATAAAACAGTCCCGATTATGTTATAACAGTAAAATGCGCATACATAGTAGAGAATAAGTCCTGATGTCAGGACATGGGTAGAAAACCTCTACATTCTTCCAATATGAACCATAATATTTGATTTGGGCCAAAGAGCAGAAAACTACATTCAAATGTGAAAATGTATGACATACTAGACCCAGAGCTTCCCCATGGTTATCACCAATGCAAACTTCAACTGAAACATTATCTGAGGGTCAATCGGAATCATTCCGCCTTCTGCTTTCTGTCTTTCTCATCTGTATAATGTTTGTGTTTTTTAACTACCTTCAAATCCCCTATATGTTCTCTGAATTACTTATACTGTCATGAATTATTGTTCAATTCAACTACAGCTGTGCATTGCTGTTCCTTGCCACATGTTCAAGTTGTGGGCTTTCATAGGAATTATGTTGCAGGTAAGAACATTTTAATTTCCTTGCTTTGAGTATTGTTTGCACTCTGCATTGCAAAAAACAAGAATGAGATGATTATTTTAAATTGCTTTTATTTTGTTGCATTTTTGTTGCAGGTACCGCTTGTCTTGATCACAAATTACCTGCAAGATAAATTCAGAAACTCGATGGTATGTCTGTTTAGCCTTTTTATTAATTCAATATTTGTCATATCATTATATTTCTTCTAATCTATTTTTTGAAATGTTATTTCCAGGTTGGAAATATGATCTTCTGGTTCATCTTTTGCATCCTTGGTCAGCCTATGTGTCTGCTTCTATATTACCATGACTTGATGAATCGAAAAGGGAAAGCTGAATAAGATTTTGACTCCTCTATCTCAAGGTGTGGATCGAGTTGTTCCGGAAGCGACTTACGCTGCTCCCAGTGATCGATCATTTGTCAGTGTCGCAGCTTCCTTTGCAATGTTTTCATGATCCATACGTTTTTCATGTTACGCATAGTTTTGGTTAATTCAGTTGATTTTATATAAACATATGAAATATCGTTATCTAACAGTGAGTAGCGACACAACTGTATTACCTGGTTTAGTTTTTCTGGTATATAATTAGATGGGAAATTTGTAAATGCTTCAGGTTCGATCAGGTTACGCCTTCATTATAATCTTCCCTGTTTGTCTCCTATAAAATATAGGTATGCTTTTGTTTCGATGTTACAACTGATTGTGGAGAAAGAAAAGTATATAACGATTATCATCTTAAATGCCAAATTTACTGTAGCAATGTTCTCAAAATAGCAAATGACTTCGTTATATCATATCATCTCGGTAGGCTAAATGTCACTTTTACTGTAACAATGTTCTCAAATGGCAAATAACTTTATTATATCAATATCATCTAGATAGGTTGTTGTTGCTTGAGTCATTCTATAGTGAGGGTCTTATCTAATGTTTTTAGATTATGTCATATTTCTTAATTATTGAATGATAAGGTTCTTAGATGAAATTCTATCTCATAAATTTGATTCAACGGTTAAAAGATAGGTTTCGTCTGTGAGGGCCTCACACTAAAGAATTCTCCGTTGGTAATAGCGAACAATCATATATAAAGTATCAATATTCTGATAATATTATGAATTTGTTACAGTAATAGTGCTATTTAAAAACAAAAATACTGTTGATAGATACCATAGTAAAGAGTTTGAATATGACATAAGTAAAGTTCACTACAGTACTAATTCTATTTAATAATTTTGCCACAGTATTTCTACATGTTATCGGACAGCATCGCAACAGTACAGTGGGCCCAATTACAAAATTATACATTATCCGAAACCGCTGAAATGCCCTAAGAAAAGAAAAACACACTGCAAACTCCCATAAGGTCGCTGTCCTGAGTCACGAGATTCTCACGTGAACAGGAACACCTGGTAAACTCCACTGCAGAGAGTCCGGTGGTACCCTCTCCACATCCAATACAAAACCTTTTTTTTCTTTTTTTTTTCTTTTAAATTCTAAATATCACCGACGGATCGGCATCTTAGTCAGCGCCGAACCACATTAAGAACGAAATGAAATCATATAAGAATAACAATAAATATTATTAAATAAGCAATTGATCGGCGGAAATGCCACGATCCCCCAGGAAGCTCTCATTTGACCAATTGACTGGAGCTTCAGAGACAGTGAGCTCAGATTTCCCTAAGTTCTCAGTGAAAGGAGCTATGGATGATTTCAGATCCAAATCTTGCGGGCATGGAATGATGCGGATAGAGAGCTACTGCGGCAATGGCTCGGGGCCCACTTCCTCCGGCGGCATCAATGGAATGCAGGATCTCAAGTGTTACAGTGCCTCCTATGCGTCTTCAGTGCAGCCGCCGACCCAAACCCAGATGGGCAACAATGGCCATAGGTTCAAGAAGGGCAAGTCCACAAATGGGTCTGCTTCGAAAAGCTGGAGCTTTAATGATCCAGAGCTGCAGAGGAAGAAGAGGGTCGCCAGCTATAAGGTTTATACTGTGGAAGGCAAGCTCAAAGGCTCTCTCAGGAAGAGCTTCAGGTGGGTCAAGGAAACCTGCAACAGAGTGGTCTATGGGCGGTAAATCATTTTTCTGAATATATTATTATTTATTTGGTGGTTTAATTCGTGTTAATGTTTGTTAGTGTTGGTTTATTCTATAAAGTTAATTTAATGAGGTGGTAATATGTTTGTCGATGAATATATGTATATTTCTGGATGTTTGGTATCTGATATTTTATCCATTTTTATTCAAAGCCTTGTTTGCTGGTTTCTGCTAAGAACATAACTTGTCTCAAACCAAGCAAATATTGATGTGGTTATGGTGGAAATTATGAAAATTATAAAATTCGTATCTAAATTGTAAGGAATATTACAGGGGCAAAGTGCTTTTTTTTTTTTTTCGGTTACCCAAAAAGAGGATGGCACAAATACAACAATACAAGCAATTAGCATAGCTTTCTTTATAGGTTTTCTCATGACATCTTGGTTTCTCCGATTATGGTTTTGCTGGTTTGGACATGAATTGCATGATGCTACAGAATCTATAAAGGTTTAGGACCTCAACCGGATTTTTGACATTGAACAGGGGGCTGATTCTTAAAGCTATACTATAGCGACATTGTAAAAAAGGTCTCCTTTAGAGAGAGAGAATGTTAGGCCTCGGGTCCTGGTATTGTGGCCAATTGCTTTTCTTTCTTTTTTTTCCCTTCTTGTGTTTTGCTGTATCAGTTTTCTTTTATCCTTTGCTGCCTTGTTAGGCTAGCTTATCCATCTCTCGTCCTTGTTAGGCTAGCTTATCCATCTCTCGTCCGTGTACCCACCCTTGGGTGTGTTTTGGGGGAAATGGAAGAGGACAGTGAATGCTGGTTTTTCAGTAAGCCTGGCTTTATCTTGCCTATGTAACCATTTCTTTTTTTATTTTATTTTATTTATTTATTTATTTTTATGCTAGAGTATAGAGGAAAGAAATGGAGAATGGAAGTGAGATGAAGATGAGATTAAGAGGGAAGATGAGAAGGGAGGATGAGAGGAATGAGTAACAAAAGTGAAAACTAAAATTAAAACATGAAATCTATTTGAAATTGTTTTCACTTTTGTTACTCCTTTCCTCCCATCCTCTCTCAATCTCATACTCACTCCCATTCACTCTTATTTTCCTCTATAATATAGCACAAAAAATGAAAATAAAAAATAAAATGGTTATCAAACGGCCTTGAGTATTTTGCATTTCAGTTTTGATAACAAGGCTGTTTAATAAACAACAATATTATATCTACCAAAATATTTTTACAACGTGATAATGCACTTACAACAAAGTTATGGGGCAAGCTGCAATTTGGAATCGAACTTCTTGCAGACACTGATCATCCTCGCTCGCATGCAAGTCGAACCTAAGACCTCCTTTAACAAAGTGGAGACAACTACGACCACTAGACTAAAGACATTCTATCTTGGAAATCCCTGTCGTAGGTTGAAGGCTAACATACCTCTCATGGGGCTGTATAGAGACGATTTGATATTTTGCAAACTTGGAAGCGTAGAACTTTGACTCCCTCAGCAAAGATGAGATGTGGACCAGCTAGATATCAGCTAATTTGACTCCTTACCCAAGAAATAAGTTTCTTTACAATTTACAAAGCAAAGATTAACACAACAGCTGGCTGTGGGAAAACAAAATGCGAAACAGCTAATTTGAGATATCACGCATCCTGGTTGCGGTTTCTGAAAAGTAAAAGAACATTATAAACTCAGATGTAAAAAAAATCAACCAAAAAAAAGAGCCACGACATGCAAACAAGGGTACATTTTTCTTTAACAATTTTGGAAAAAGAAAATTTACATTGTTTATCACGCAAATAGATGGGCGTGTTAAAGCACAAGTTGAAGCAACAAACACTCAGCTCTCTTGCATGGGTAACTGAGTTCAAACGAAATCGCCTCTCTCAGACTCTCACCTTTGATATGGATTAAAACAACCTAATCTGATGAAAGCAAAACAATCAAATTACGATTTACAGCAACCTGCAAAAGTCAGCATCTCTAATAATGAACCCTCTCCTCATTGTCTATATGCAGACCTTCAATGCCTTTAAGGGTTGTTTCATAGTTCCTGCTTTGAGAGGTATGTCTCCTACTGGGGTCCGATGACTTGACCGGTGAACTTCTTCGCCCACTCGAAATTCTGTGTGCTCCAGGACTAGCATCGGTTGTACGAGCGCGATAAGGATCAGACTCACTTCCACCAAATGCATCACGGCTGCTAGAAACAGCAACTCTCCTTGATGATCCAGCTGAGCGGCCCAAGATATTGTTATTCGACATCTGCAAGGCCCGAGCATGCAGATAAGCTTTTCGACGGATGACATTAAAGCAAGTTTGTTTAACTGTTCCAGTTTGATATATATATATATATATGGGCACAAGAGGGAAATCTTCAATTTATAAAAAATGCATTCCAAACTACTTACAAGAGTTTCTCTAGATAATGGAGCATCATTAGCAACTGGATTCTTCTGCTTCGAAAGCCTCATGGAATTGAGAGCTGGCCCAGGTATTCTCCGCCGAGAAGAATCCAATGAAGTTAAACCCGTTGGCCGCCCATCTTCCTCACCTGCAAGGAAGTCCGAAAGCAAATGTTATGAAATCCAAAGCTTATGCAGGAGTCGGCTTCTATTTACAACTTTCAAAAGAAATCACACAAAATATTGGAAAACCATCGGCAATAAGTTTAGCACTACACTAGTGAACAAAGGAACTCAATATATCTATAAAAGAACATGCCAAGGAAAGATTGCCTCTTAAAATAAACAGACAGGAGAAAAAAAAAAATTAAACATGCAATGAAATGAATGAGCCAATCTAGAAGAATACTGTTTAAATTCAACAATGCTAAACAACTACCTGTCTGCCTGTCCGCATTTGCAGCAGCATGGGGAATCCCAGAACTTGTTCCAGCACCAGGACCCTATATCAAACAAACGTCAATACAAATGCATAAATGCTGATAAAAGACAAAGTAAAACATAACACAGAAATTACAAGAGCACGGGTTGGAGGAGTAGCCAGCTGTGATTGCTGATACTTCAAAATTGTCCAGTCAAACACATAATCAAACTGGAAACCTGTAACAAAATCCAGAGTGTAAAAATATGATACAAGCACACACGAAAATTATATTAATGTCTAAATGCACTCAGAAATGCTCATTGTAATGAACGTAGAATTCAAACCTTCACGAATAAAGACATCGCGGAATATTTTTTTCAGATAAACATAGTCTGGCTTATCATCAAATCGTAGTGAGCGACAATAATGGAAATACGAAGCAAACTCTGTCGGATAACCACGACACAATGCCTGTGAAATCATTAAACTCTCCAGTCACGAGATGCGAGACATGAGGTCTAAATTGCATAGGACAACAATATTCACAAACATCATACCTCAATTGAAGTAGAAACCTTCTTTTCACTAATTTTCTCATACTTCTGTTTCTTAGTTCCGGCTTTTAGTCCCTGCCAAGGAAGACTACAAGCAAATAGAATTACTAAACAAAACATCAACAGATAGCACTGCAATAAAATATAGGGTCTTCAGAAATAATCACCTTCCTCTAAGGAAGTACATAAGGACATAACCAAGAGATTCTAAATCATCCCTCCGGCTTTGCTCTATAAAGTGCAAAATAGCATAAAAAGAGATTCTAAATCAATGTTATAAACCAGATACACACTTAATTGGAACAACAACAATACATTAGAAGGAACACCAAAGGAAAAACAATACGACTTAAACATACCAATGCCAAGGTGAGTGTTCATGCTTGCATATCTTGCAGTTCCAGTCAAATTCTTGTTTTCTCTGCAGCAATCATAACCATGCACAATGAAATTTGACTGGTGAAGTTACTATATAACTGCATATCTCGCAGTTCCAATCAAATTCATGTTTTTCTTATACCAGAGATATTTGAAGACCATATTAGGAAACACAAACTAGCATCATCCTCACCTGTAAGGAATATGCTGACGGGTTGTACTATCTCTGTATTTCTTAGCCAGACCAAAGTCAATCATGTATACCTACACATAAGGGAAAATTACCATATCAAGATGAACTCCTTAGCATATGAAATAAGCGCACCAAAACACATGCATGCAATAACCTACATAAGCATGTAAAAAAAAACCTAGAGCAAAAACCTGGTTTGCACGCCTTCCCAAGCCCATAAGAAAATTGTCGGGCTTGATATCTCGAATGTAGAAATGACTTAGCATGAACAAATTCAACACGACTGATCTGAAATAAATGTCAAGCACTGCAAAAGTTCACATTTCCCAACAAGTATATAAACCAATACGATGACATGCATAAACTCACACCTACCATTTGATCTGCAAGCATAAGAACCGTCTTCAGCGAAAGTTTCCTACTACAGAAGTTAAACAAATCTTCAAGACTAGGGCCCAGCAAATCCATCACCAAAACATTATAATCTCCTTCAACTCCAAACCACCTTACATTTGGAATCCCAGCTGCAAGAACCAAATTTAGAAAACAGTAAGAACTTGTAACAAAAAATTCAAAAACCTATAGAATGAAACTACTGATCAAGTGTGAGTCGGGAGTTTCCATTACTTCCTCCTTGTAGTATCCTGTATAACTTGGATTCATACAGCAACTGCGGATGTTTTGTCTTGACATTTTCCTACGTATAATAAACAGCACAACCATTAGCTTCATACTCCCACAAGAGCTATCCATCACACTAAAGTGCTAATAACACTCTAAAAACAAACATCACCTCACCCACCAAACTTCAAGACCTCACTATGAAAAGTAAATACAATTTCAAGATATTTATCAATCAATCAAAACAAAATATATCGCACCGTAACTTGGCCTAGAACAAGGAATACCAAGAGGAGCATGCTTCTAGCAGTATTAGGATCAATATTAGCAGAAATTGATCTAAGGATTAGTTGATCCAAAAACCTTTGGTTCATTGGCATTACTAACTCAAAGAGAAAGCTGAAGCATTTTTATCAGAGCATGAACTTAAAAACCATTATTATAGATTTAACTTAATCTAAAACATTACTACAAGAAAGCCAATGGGCATAAAATAAAAATAAAAATATATATAAAAAAAATTGAAGCTGAATTGGAAGAACAAAACTCACAAGCTTAATCGCAACCTCCTCGTTTGTCTGAATATTTGTACCTGCACATACAAATCCATCACCAATCACACACTAAACGACCAAAACAATACAAATCCGCAATTAAGCAGCTAATCACATACAGAAATAAACAAATACAGACAATAAGATGAAGAAAAAGGAACAAACCGAGATAGATCTCTCCGAAGGAGCCGCTGCCGATCTTCCGGCCGAGCCGAAACTTATTCCCAACACGAGGCTCCATTTTTCACAGCCCAAATAAATCGAAACCCTAACCCTAGAAATACAAAACTAAAAATCGAAAAAGAAAAAAAAATTAAAATAAAATTGAAGATCCTAAAAGACGAACAGCACCCAGGTGGTGAAGCATGAGCAGAACACAGTTGGCCGACTCAACCGCAACGACATCGGATTGTCATCCAATAAAAGGCAAAATGTTGCAAGCAAACAAATTTGTACGGACAGCAATGCACTGGGGCCTGTGTGGGTTCTTTCTTGTTGGAGATCTAGGGTTAGGATTTCTCTTTTTCCTCTTTATTTTTGTTTATTTTTTAATTCTATTTTGTTTAAGTGTTTTTGGGTTAAAAGCGCTTTTGGATTAAATTATAGAGGGAGAACGGCAAAAGCAAAAGCAGGCTTCCTACCCTCTCCCTCCTCCTTCTTCCTGCTTTTGATTCACTTGGAAGCTAAAGTTCGGTAGATAGAAAATGTCTTTTTCGTTTTCTTTATTTTTATTTTTATTTTCTGCCTGTCGACATGCTTTGCCTCCCACGCGTGGTATTCGCGCGTGACCGAGGCTGTCGGATGGGATTGATGTCACGTGACTTTTTTTTTTTCGAACAGAGGTAGAGCGTGCCTGACACGTGGTCCAACTGGGTTTGATTTGAGTCGGATCTTTTTAATTTTCAAAGAACGTGACCGATGAAAAACGTGAGACCCACTCCACCCCACCCGACTTGGTGGTAGGTCTCTTCTTACATACTTTTCCTTTTCTTTTTCTTTTTTTACAATTTATTTATTTATTTTTGCTAAGAAATTAAACATGTATATTTTCTTTCATTTTCTTTAAATTCAACTCTTTGGATGGTGAGGATCAATTAAAACAAGAGAAATATAAAACAAGTACATTTTATATAGAAATTAAATATGGTGGAAATTAAATGAATTCTACTTTAAATTCCTATTTTTGTAAAGTAGGAATTTTAATTGTCAAATTTCCTGAACAAGTACATTTCAGATGGAAATTAAATTAGGTACTAAATGCATTTGAGTTGGCATTGAACACTAGAATCAATTGAAATCAGAGTCTTCAGTGAAATCCTGCTGAAACCACAGCAGGGTTGATTTAAAAGTGAAATTCAAGCACCTATTAAATGCCATTTAAATCTTCATTTCCCAACTCCATATCCAACTTGATTTTTCTGTGCAATTTAAGTTTTCCAATTAAATGCCTTTTAAGGATACTTAGGGCCAGTTTGGCATTGCTGTACTGTGCTATGAAAATAATCGCTATTAGATTTGTTGTGAGATAACTTAGCTGTGAGAAAAAGCTATTAAGCGTTTGGTAAACTTTTTGTTAAAAGTGTTGTTGGTCCTGAATTCCCGCATAATCATTAAACTCAACGCCTCTTCGAAACTGAATTCCCGCATAATCAGAAAATGAAAGCACCGCAATAGCTGTTTTCTCTTATACATTTCTCTCACATTAATTTATAGGGAGTTTCACTAAAACACCCAAAATGTGAGCTGAAATTATATAAAAAAAACACAACACCCAAAACACTTTATAAACACACCCAAAATCCATCATTACACATACACACACTCAAAACTCATTTATAAACACACCAAAAAATATACAATTGTTGATTGTGGGGTTGATTTTGGGTGTGTTTCTATGTTTAAATAGTGTTTGAGTTTTTTTATAAATACATGTCTAGGATTGGGTTTATTTATAAGGCAAAACGATAGTTGTAGTCCCTGTGGTTTCCAACTTTTACCACTAAGGCCCCTGTGGTTTCAATTTCGTCACTTTTGCCACTGTGGTTTAAGAGTCTAAGCAATTCGAGGACACTTCTCAATTTCCGTCAGATTCCTTTTAGTTCTGCTAGGGCATCAGCTTTGCCGTTAGTTATTAAATAAGTGGAGGGGCATTAAGGTAAAATCCCATGTAATTACAAAAACAGTAAAATATTAATAATAACAAAAATAAAAAATGAAGAGCCCTGCAGTGCTCTGTAGTAAGTTGCAGAGTGAGTGATTGCGTCTTCTCTGAGAAGCCAGCACCCAAAAATATCAGAGAAAAAATAAAAGCTTTGAGAGAGCTCAGATTGTAGTAGAATACAATACAAGATTCAATAATTGCCTACTTCTCCAAGCCAAAGCCATCATTTTTGATATTTGGACGCTGAACCTCATACTAGTCATCATCACCACACCAACTCCATACTTTTTCCATTAAAGCTTTCACGCTATTTCCCACGAGAAATTTGTAGATTCCTCTCACGAAAAAGTGTTTTCTCCAACCTCTTCTTCCCTAAGAGCACCTCCAGCCTTTACCCAAGACTGGGCAAAAGGCCCCCCAGGCAGCCCAAGACGGCTCTCAGCGGAAGAAAAATAGCCTGGGCAAATGGTGGGTCCCATCGAACTGGGCAAGCCCACATGCAGATCTTGCCTGGGCTGCAGCCCGAAGGCGCTGATGTTATGCCTGACGTCAGAGTAAAAAAAATTCAGAAAAATCCAAAAAAATTTCAATTTTTTTTTTTTAAATACCAAAAAATTATAGATATTTTCCCTATAAATACATAACAATTTTATTCACTTTCTAAATTGTTTATATTTTGTTGCATAATCTTTTTTTTTCTTGCCCTTGCCCTAGCCTTCCAAGGGTGGAACCAACTAAGGCAAGACTGGCACTATTCACGTGAATAGTAGCAGCCTTTGCCTTGCCTTAGCCTTGCCTTAGCCTACATGGGTGGAGTTGCTCTAAAAGCTCAACCTTTCTCTCTGCTATAAAACCCACAACACAAAGCCCTCTTCTTTCACACCAAAGCCTTTTCTCAACCAATCATCCTCTCTCTCTCTCACTCCTTCTCAGCCAGAAAAAACCAGAACCTAGAAAAACGAATTAAACCAGGAAAACCCAGAAAAACAAAATAATTAAAGAAATAAATTAACGAAACCCAGAAAAGAAAAAAAAATCCAGCTTTGGTTTGATTTCGAGGAGTTGAAGAAGAATGGCTAATGGAGTTTGAAAAAGGAATGCACAGCTTTGATCTCTTTCTCCATTTCTCCCCAATCCAACTTTGACCCCACTCTCCCTTTCTCCCTTTCTCCCTTCCTTAACCCACCCTCCACCCTCTGTCCGTCACCTCCAGCCATTGCCTCCCAAACAATCGCGCCTCACCTCAAGATCTCCTCGGCTAAACCCCAGAAAAACAAATGCTGGATCGCTCCTCACCTCTGTGCGACTTCTCGAGGCGAAATCGTGAATTAAGAGCTGTGAATGTCGTCGACCACCAGAACATCCGACGGGTCGAATTCCGCGAGTCCCACACCCCACCCACCCAATCCCACCCTCACGCACCTCTCGTCTCTCTCTTCCCACCCCCGACGCACCTTCATCCCCAATCAACCCCAATCTGCCCCGGTATTTGGAAACCCAATTTTGGAACCGAACTTAAAATGTCAATTACAACTGGATTTTAACTTGAAATCCAAATTTAAAACAAAAACAAAAGAAATTGATTAACTCCGGTAAATTGAAGCGTTTTGGATGAGAGTTTGGGAGAAAGATTGGCTGGGTTGATGGGGTGTGGGAGGGGGCAGTCGTGGCTGGAGGAAGAGATTCGATTTGACCGTAATGCCCCTCCATGTGAGGGGCACGTGGCTATGCCCTAACATAACTAACAGGAAATGACGGAAATTGAGAAGTGTCATCGAATTGCTTGGACTCTTAAACCACAGTGGCAAAAGTGACGAAATTAAAAACACAGGGACCTTAGTGGTAAAAGTCAGAAACCACAGGGACTACAACTATCGTTTTGCCTATTTATAAATATCTATAATTTTTAACAATAAGTGATTTTCTCATAATTTACCAAATGGTTGGGCTTCCTAAATATTTTTAAAAATAACTTATCACCCCAAATAAGCAATGCCAACTGGCATTTAGGGCCAGTTTGGCATTGTTGTGCTGTAAAAATAATCGCTTCAAATTTGTTGTGAGAGAAATCAGCTGTGTGAGAAAGCAGTTTGGCGTTTGGTAAACTTTTTGTTAAGAGTGTTGTTGGTACTAATTCCCGCGTAATCAAAAAATGATTTCCACATAATCATTAAACCTAGCGCCTCTTTTAAACTAATTCCAGCATAATCAGAAAATGAAAGCACCTCATTAGCTGTTTTCCCTTATAGCTTTCTCTCACAGCAATTTTTAACAATAAGTGATTTTTTCATAGTTTACCAACGGGCTGGGCTTCCTAAATTTTTTAAAAAATCACTTATTATCCCAGATAAGCAATGTCAAACTGGCATTTAATTTGATTGCCTTCTGGTTTTGCCTGGAATAGCAAAAGCTTAAGCAGGGACAGAGCAAAAGACTCACCAATGTAGTGGTTTGAAGCAATTATTTCTCTCAATAAATGTTATGGATTTGACTCTTAGCTTATGTTTAGTGTGTGTCGGTTTACAATAGGAAAGATCCAAAAAATAAAATAAAACGAGGGACGGATTTTTTTGGATCTCAATTATTCTAGCAACTTATTTTTTTCTGCACTGTGTGAAACAGTGGATAGAAGTCAAAAACTGTATCTAGGCTTTTAGCTGCGAAAGCTTTAAGCACCCCCACAACACATAACCTAGTTACATTTCAGGGGAACAAACAAAAGAATTAAAAATGAATTGGATCAGTTTATACACGGCAATGGCATGCCACCTAGCTAGAGTTTGGAAACTAACTGATGGAAGCTATCTACTATAACCCTATCTTGATGATCTAGTTGTCTCTGCAGTTCGAACTTGAAAAAACTGAACCATTTATGGGTTGAAGAAAGTAGAGCCACATTTGCATTTCCATCCTTCAGGCTCATAATTTGCATATTGAAGTCCAATTTGGTCTGTGGTTGTGGGTATCTGAACTGGAAAACATGGCACACAGCCTTGACATTTGTGCTCACAATTTGGTGGTCTTGAGCCAAGCCTGCTCAGCCCTCTATACTTTCCTTCATTTTCATCATCTACTGGAAGTCCTTCAATGCCTTCAACTCCCTAAAAAAGCAAACACTTATGCATTATAGCAAAACAAATACCAAAAACTAATCAAAACCCAGATAGGGAGAGCCTGAGATGTACCTGTTTTGGGTCAAAGGTTGCATCTTGGGGATGTGGGTTTTGGTCTTGATCAGCTATGTATAGAAACTAATTAGCAACATGGTATAATGGATATAATAAAAAAAAAAACATTTGGACTCAAGTAAATATTACTTTAAAAGAATGAAAGGTCATTAAAATGAGGTTTTAGCTCACCTCGTTGATGAGCAAAGTCAGAGAATGTAGAAGGTCTGCTTGTTACACAAACCCAACTCAGAAGACTGGCCACTAGAATAAGGCATGCCCTTTTCTTCATTTTGTTAGAGTCCAAATGGCAATGATGATGATGGAGATGAACTTTTCTTCTCTCTCTCTCTCTCTATATATATATATATATAGAGAGAGAGAGAGAGAGAGAGAGAGAAAGATGCCGACTTGAAAACTGGTGGATAAAGTCACTGAAGAACAAAGTAACCACAAATGCCTCTGAGGAGGCTCAGCTCATCCTATTGGAGACAGAAAACAATTTTCTTAATATCTCTGGTTCTTCTGTGCCTGTTGTTCTGAGGAGAAATCTTTTTGGCCAGAGAGAGGTGATTCTGCCTTCTTGTCAAACAGAATGGTTGTATTGGTATTTGGTACCAACAAACCAAATGACATGGATGAGATTGGAATCGGAATTTGAAATGCTCTTCCTTTTTGACAACTCAATCAATCCTAAAGTTTGATCAATCAAGGCAAAATTTATAACTGTGAAACTGTCTGATTTATCTGAACTTTCCCATTTGAATGTTCATAGTCTATCAACTGCAACTGCCCCTATCAAACCTTCGACTGCAGAGCCTCTTACTCTCTGAGTCACTTTGATAAACTTATTGAAGGTCAAGTCTTTTTTGAACAGTTTCACTTCAATGATATTTTCCCACTCCAACTATGCTTTTTGGAGCCACGAATTAAATTGGCTTATGGTAAATTGGCCAATAAAACTTCTGCTTATGTGAATAATACCTGACCTGAGGCACCAATAAGATGCTCACTGATTTAATTAGCCGACTAAAAAGTAATTATTATTCGTACTTGGGTCAATTTCAAACACACAGTCAATCTGGCTGTGCCCTCTAAAAGTCTGAGTCAAACAGATGACTTGTCTTGTCTTGTGTGTTGAGATTTTTTTTAAAAATCTTAACACGCAAGACAAGTATCAGTTTGATGCTTGGTTCCTGTGATTATATGTATAAAGCTGCTAGAAAAACGTGTACGAAACGGAATAACACTATTTTGCTATTTTCAATTAATCATAAATTGTAATGTGAAAAAGTTATCATGCATGACATGTAGTAATTGATTGAAAATAACAAAATAATGTTATCCCCACACAAGTATTTCTCATAAAGCAATGGCTTGCTGCTTCACATCATAATCTCTTATATCATTTCTAGTTATGTTTTGCAGTTAGAGAGCTTTTAATGTAGTCACTAAACTTTGACTGAATCTGAAAACTTGTAATTAATTTAAGGTGGTAAAAGCATTTCTGTTTCAAGTTTCAAATGCTACTTTTTTTCTGGTTATCAGACAGACAACCAACACGCAGACAGCAGGGGCCTCTCTGCTGTACTCTACATGAGCCTCCACTGTCCTCCCGCAGCAGGTAGAGACTGCATGACATAATGACACGTGGTTGCATTCCTTGCAATGCAAGTTGGCACAAATGTACAATTTGTCTGTAAATTTGCCCCTTAGCAGTGGTAGGTAACATGGTGTTATAGTGAGGCCGTACAACCCAGAGCTAGAGAGAGATGGGGTTGGCCTACTACCAGTCTATCAGTCCATGACTAAGAGTAGAAGGCTGTAGAATTTGAGCAAGTTTAGCTTCACTAAAACAAGATTATAATTACTATTAACAGCAAAGTTAGTGTTCCTCTGACCAAACTAATACAGATGATAATCCGATAGACAATTTGTATGCGTTTCCTTTCCTCCTTTGTGTCTGTTTTTGGAGTGTGTCAGCGATGGATGTTTGATTGAGTTGAGTGACTTGACTTGATCACTCGGTTTGTGTTGTCTCTCTCTCTCTACTCAGACAGAAGTGTAAGATGTGATAAATATATAAAATTATAAAATTATTATATATTGCTGGTATAAGTCTCTGTTCATCTTTTTTTTCTTTTCATAAACAAGTACAATATTATTTTGTCGGTACGTATTTATTCAAGTATTTGGATATTCTTTGGAGTCAAAATCAGCAACAAAAGAAGGAAAGTGTCCTGACCAAAAAAAAAAAAAAAAAAAGAAGGAAAGTGTCAAACAAGAATTAGAAATTATGATATTTGAATTCAGCTGTGTCAGCTTCCCGGTATACAATAAAGAAAGAATGAATTAAACCCGACCTGACCCAAAAATTCATGGGCCAAAATTGGGTTGAGGAAAAACACATTTGGCTGACGTAGGGCATGTACAAAAAATATTAAATCATGACCTAGAATGATATAAAACTTATGAAAGAATCAAAGGAAGGAGAAAAAAAAATTTGGGTTAGTCCCCTTTCCTTAGTGGGCTAACAAAGTCACCCGTCATTTTGCGCACAAGAAGTGCTCCCTAGGTCGAGCTTTTTTGGCCCATTATTATACTACGACTATTAACCCAAGCCCGGGAGCCAAACACGTCCGTCAACCACCTTAGCTGGCTGCGGGAATTTGGGTTCTTGGGCTTGGGAGGCCCATATATGAAAGTCTTGGCGAGAGCCGGACCTTTGGGCTGGGCCTCGGAGAAGGAATTGGGCCATAATGTCCCAACGTTCCGAGAGTGACCCGAGGCGATAGGTTGACTTGTTCCAATGCTCTGGATTGTAGCTCTGGTGGGTAGTCCCGGACACACCCAATTCTGGGTCCAGTTCCTGAAGTCCATTTGCATGACAAGCGCTTGCCCAAGTCGAACACTGGTGGTTTGGCATTGGCAACCAAAACCTTCTTAGTTTCCTCTTGAACGGTTGTGATTGTGGTTTTCTTTGTGATATCATCTGAACTAGTTGTCTTTCCACCGTCTGATTCAGTTGATTTGAATGATTCAAGCTTTCTTGGTTCCCCATCAGTGATCTTCATTGAAGGATAGTCATCATCAATTGCACACCTCTGTGGAAAACCAATAAAAGATCATTAGAAAATTGGCCCCAAAAATGTTATATGAGATTAGCCAGACATGTAAAACATGAACAAACAAATAAAAAATAGTAATTTAATTACCTTAACATTGGAGAGATCTACATGATTTTCTTCTAGGAAGCTGATGAATTCCATGAAATTTTCTTCTGTTGGGTGATAATGACCACTGTATGGCCAAATAGCCTCAAGAATCCCATCATGGGCAACCAATCTTCCAGCTGCTGTGGTGGCTCCTCCTGCTAGAAAACTTGAGTGTTGAAACTGGCCCTTCTTCTTCTGCCCCACATACAAAGACCTTGTTGTGCTCAGCACAAATATCCATTTGGAACCTTCAATGGTGTTCACAAGCACCCCACTTTGCCTGTATAAAAGCTTCCCATTTTCCACCACTACTTCATATGCTTCTCTCTCTATCTGAAATTTTGCCAACACAAAGGTAACACAATCAGATATCAAAACCATTTGCTTATTTATGATCCACAACCAATACAAAATTTAAGTTAGCTGTAAATGAAATTAAGATATGGTTTAGAACTTACCGGTCCGAGATACTTGATGCATTGCCGGTGTAGAACTGGCCTTGGACATTTCTCCACATTTATTTCTTTACCGTCTCCGACATCCAGCCTGCATTATGCAAATTGATCAGTAAGTGGCAATGAAATCATATCAGAAGAAAGTTTGAAGACAATCAACAATTTTATTTATTAAAAAAACAAACTGCTTACCAGTAGAAGAAAGGCTGACTGCTCTCGCTTTCAAACCAGATATCATAGTAAAAGTGTAAATTGTGTCCATACCGATGTCGTGGATCAATCTGCAGAAAAAATCAAGAAATAAACAGATTGACGTTAGACCAATGCTTTGTGAACAATGGTTTACAAGGAACATGAAGTTTCCAATGAAATGTCTAGTCTTATAACAGAGGCCAAAGTAAGGAAATGAATATAGGGATGTTGAACTTACAGCTTCAAGCCAGTGTTGCAGAGCCAACTTTTGTGCCTTCTCATCCTTGGACAAACCCTTTCCAACCTGCAATAATTACATGGTAAATATTAATATCCAAATGAATCTCCAATTAGCAAAATGAACAAGAGATAAACAGAAAGTTTAAGAAGTAGAAAACAAACTTTGGCTGCTCTTGTCCTAGCCCTTGCCCACCGGGAAACAGCAGTTTCCGGTTTCTCAACATTGAAGAATGACACAGAACTCCGCTTGAGAGCTGCAAAATCTAATGCCTTCCACCTAAAGTATTTGACATAACCAAATTAATCAAACCATTGAATATAAAATAAAATAAAATAAAAACTGAAATCAAACAAAATTTCATTGGCAAGAAATTACTAGGAGACTCACCATAGCTCCTCAACCACGACGGCACAATCTGCCAGGTTTCTTCGAGTTCGATAACTCTTGTAAACCTTTTGAAGCTTAACTGCGGCAGCATCAAGCTCACTAACGGGCCTTGGTGAAAAGAAAACTGAGTTTTCAGGCACAGCAAGTGCAGGCATTGGTTTATGCTTCAAATCATTTTTGCCTTTACAAACATCTATGGCCATTTCCTGCCTGTCTTGAACAAGACCCTTGAACGAAAGATTTCTGTCAAGTGTTACATTTTCAGGCTTGCAATCCCGCAAACGAGTTGAATTGTTGGTCCCCAAATTGTTAGAACTATTCGAAACAATGGTGGTTTCTGGTTCTGTTTTCTTGAAGCTATCTGTTTTCTTAAAGCTATGTGTTCTCAATATCACATGAGCACCTCCATCTTTGGGGCTGAAACGGATGTTGTATGTTAAATCAAAGAAACTATGCTTTACAATCTCCTCCCAGGCCGACGCAAGTAATGAGAGGGATAGCCCCATAGAATTGCTGAAGAAGGCTTCAAGTCTAAAGAGGCAAATTTTACCTGCTCAATATGATCACAAAATAGGTATTATTAGTATACTAAAGATTAGATTGTAAGAAGAACTCCAAACAAAAAGCTCAAGCCCTCATGAACATGCCAATGTTCTGATTCTTTGATTTGAAGACACAGTAAATTTAAGGTGGTCCCTTTCAAATGAACAACTTTTCTGAAAAAACTAAGAATTGAAACAGAGGCAAGCTGCTAATTATTAACCATCAAAATCCCAAAACACTTGGATTGAAACAAACCTACAAATTGGGTAACAGAATTGGGAGATGAATCATTATCTTACCTGAAATGGGATTGTTCAGAGTGTCCTAAAAAGGGTTGTGTTTGAACTCAGAGAGCAAATACTCACAAGTAATGAGATTATGAGTCTCAACTGCTTAGCTCTCCTCACTTATATATACCTCAAAAACCAAAAACTAATCTCACTAGTCCTTCGTATACGTGTCAAGAATATGGAAGAGGAAAATGGGAAGATGGAAAATATGAAGTCTTTGAATTCTTGGGAAATCAACGGATGATGGTTGCTTTAGAATTGAAAGACAGAATGGTGGGTGTGTGTGGTTCAACGTTGAGTTTTCTTTGGTTCAAATCCCACGAGTGCTTTGAATTTGATGGATTCAAAGCTTGAGAAGCTGAAAAACTGCTTTCTCTATCTTGTGGATGTGAACGTGCCCCTTTATAAAAGGTTGTGTGTTTCCTAACATACAAAACATGGAAATTAGGGGAGAGAGAGAGAGAGAGAGAGAGAGAGAGAGAGATTCGGCGGTCAAAAAAAGTAAGCCTTGCCAGTTTCCGTGAAAAAACTCAGAATTGCTTTTTTTTAACTAAACAAAACTGGGTTTTTGGGTCCATCAGACAAAAAGAAAAGAAAAAGAAAAAGTGGGATTTGTGTGCTCGTTCAATCTCACCAGTCAACAGCCCAACAAGTCAGGGGCCTCTCTTTCATGGCTTTGGTTATGGAAGACGCGCAGAGTCATAAGCTTTTGTTGTTTACTGTTGCTGTTGTTGTCATTGCGTCTGTTTTCTTTATGTCCTTCCTTTACGGACTGGCCAAGTTACCATAATGCCCTCTTCAAATTTCCACCGGATGTGATAGTTTTCCAAGTTGTTTTGGGTGCCAAGCCTTCAAATTTGATGTGTTTGTGGTCAGAGTGACGTTGTTTTGTGATTAATCGTTAACGTTTAGGGTTTCAAAGATGATTTAAATGAAATGTTTTGAGTATACACATTGTTTTTATAAACGATGAATAATTTATAAACTTTTTTTAACCATTTCATAAAGCATTTTTTCTCACGTTGAGTTGAGAAGCAAGACCCCCAAAGAAAAATCCGATTCGAAATCTTTCAATTGTATTTCACTAAAAGAAATATTAGAAACGTTCAATACATTATTTGTTTGTACAAGAGTATGGTGGATTTAAACGCATAATCTCAAGTGCATAAATAACTATTTTTAACCATCTAAACTACAAATCCCTGCAAAAATGTTCATTATTTAGGTGTGCAAGTCAACAGTCGAAAATTACCTTTGAAATGATGCATTTAATTACTTGGGATGCAGGAGAGACGTGCTTGAACAATGCACACCAGTGAGTCAAAATTAACATAGAGAGTCAAAAGTCAAGACATTGAAATCGATATATAATAATAATTATTAAATATATGCTTGTCAAGCAATGCAATCTGTCTGAGCTTTACCTTTGAACACCTTAGCTCATCCTAACGAAAATTCCATATTATCTAAAAACTGACCAACAATTACCATTGAAAATTAGTTAAAATAATTTTATAATTATTTAAAACTTTAAAGTAGGGAATATTAAACTTTAAAGGTTTTTTTGTCTTTATATTTAAGAGGAATGCTATTCACAATCGCTCTAAAGCGATTCTCATCGGACTCGCTATCCACGTGTCTCTCCGCTGATGGTTTTCAAGTTGGGCAATAAAATAATATTACCAACGTTCTCTCTCCTCTTTCTTTTATTCTCTTCTTTTTCTTTTCCTTTCTCTCTCTCTTCTCTCCCTGTTTCCTATTTTCCCCTTCGTTTATCCTCTCTCTCTCCTCCTCCCTTTGTTTTTTCTCTTCTTCCTCTTTATTTCTCTCTTCTCTCTCTGTCTTTTTTTTCCTCCGACGTTTCCCCCTTCTCTTTCTCTCCTCTTTCTTTTTTTTCTTCTTCTACCCCTGACTGGCTTGGTGCGGTTTCTCTATCCATTTTTGTCTATAATCGCACTACAGGCAAAAAATTTGGATTTCACCCATCGATGGCCCGCCCTCCTCACTGCAGAACTTTCTGCTAAACTTATATCACAAAATTTATATATATAAGCCCGTCAAAAAATTAAGCGAGCTTTGTTAAAAAAATAAAATTGAGTGAACATCTGTAGCAAGTTTCTTCTTCGTACAGTTGGGTTGTTCATGAGGTGCAAAATTCTTCTTGCTGGTTGGTCGTACTCGTTTTACTTAAAAGAATGAAAAAAAACAGAGAGGGGGAAACGGAAGAAAAAAAAATAGAGACAGAGAGAAGAGAGAAGAGAGAAATAAAGAGGAAGAAGAAGGAAAAAAAAACAGAGAGGGGAAACGCGGAAGAAAAAAAAAATAGAGACAGAGAGAGGAGAGAAATAAAGAGGAAGAAGAAGAAAAAACAAAAGGAGGAGAGAGAGATGATAAACGAAGGGGAAAAATAGGAAACAGGGAGAGGAGAGAGAGAAAGGAAAAGAAAAAGAAGAGAATAAAAGAAAGAGGAGAGAGAACGTTGGTAATATTATTTTATTGTCCAACTTGGAAATCATCAGCAGAGAGACACATGGATGGCGAGTTCGATGAGAATCGCTTTAGAGCGATTGTGAATAGCATTTCTCTATATTTAATTAGACTATTAACTTGCATGGTGACCTTTTATTCCAACAATAATGAGTGGACTTTTAGCTTTGGTTGTTGAACCGTAAAGGTCACGACACTGATTCCATCTGAAATTTAATACTAAAAATAAAATAAGGCACGAAGGACCAATATATATATATTCTTCCTCGCGAAAACACGAGGTGGTGGTGTGAATTCTGTAAAACAATTCATCTTGGCCGACTTTTTAACTTTTTAATTTTCTTTTACAATCTTGTTTAGTCGTCCAATGTGCAGTTTACCAACGGACGTTATGCAACCAGCCAAGCCAATTGATCTTAAACTATTTACAAATTTTACTCTGTTTTTCTTTTGAGACAAAAGAATGAGATAAACTTTATTGATAAAACGAAGAATTACAACATGAGGATAAAACATCTAACTTTGACTCGAAGAATCATATAATAGAACGTCTTTCTAAATAATATCAGGAGGGCACCTCAAACCAAATAAAAATATCCACGGTATGCATATGAAATCAACAATTTGTACTCTTTATATATAATAACAAACCAACCATTGTCGTTTTCTTTATGAAAAACAATAATGATCGCTTTCATTTCAATCTACTTTAAGCTTCATAACTAATTTACATGCATGCAGCATGTTTATCTCACACCAGTCATCCAATCACAATCCCCATATATTCTATAGGGCTTGTTTATAAAGTTATCTACCTCAATTACCAACGTTTTCATTGTATTAGTACATATACATGCATGATGCATGATTCACGTATAATTTATGTACACGCATAGACAGGGGACGGTATTAGGAATTTTCCTTGCAGGGGTCAATGTCTAAAAGGGTAAAAACTTTCTATGCAAAAATATCGATTCATAACTGTATATGTATGGGTATAAATAATCAATAGAGCATACAATACAATTATACAAACTAACAAATATAAATACAATCTATTAAACAAATCCCTAATTTATTCAAACTAACCAAAATAAAATCACAACAAGTAATAAAACAATAATATTTAAGAATCTTCATAAATTAACAAACACAAAAACTAAGCCAAAACATATTCTTATCACAGTTTTAGCTTTTGCCCGGTTTTCATGCAACAGCCAACAATACATTATTCAATTATTGAATTTCCCATTGTATCACAATAAAAAAAACAAAAAAAGAATTATTTCACATAATAGGGTATCTAGCTACCCCTTATTTCACAATACCATGAATAGTGAAGAGCAAAAACAACTTAATACGAAATGTGTGAACTAAGCAAAAACAACTTAATAACTGCCTGGGAAAGCTAGTAAACAAATAAGCAACTAACCTTTAAATCCCGAACCTTGGAATTTGTCCTTGAAGCCTGTTGAAAGACAAATTCAACTTTGAAATCAAATTGAATTTGGGGCTGATTTTTTTGCTTTGTTGCTGCCACTTTGATTGGGTGAAGATTAGAGAAGCTGGATGGGTGGATACCATGGATTAGAGAAGCCGTTCGTCGGATTGGGTGAAGATTGGTTCAATATGATGAGGGGTTTGGGGATTTAGGGTTCAAAATGGAGCTTGAAACTGATATGGGGAGGGGAGGTATCGGGCTCTCTGTGTTAAAAGAGTCTGCGCCAATTTTTTTTTTTTTTTTAAACCTGAGCAAAAACGACGTCGTTTTGGCCAGGTTTGTTAAAAAAAAAATACATTAGTAGAACGGCGTTGTTTTGACGTCGAGGAGGGAAAAAAAAAAAGGGAAGCGCGTAAGCACCGCTGCGCAGGTGCTGCGCGCTGGAGAAGCAGACTTTGGCTCTTTGGGGACTTTCATCAAACACTTTGCAGGGGTCAATTTTCTCCTCTTCAATGGCAGATTTCAGAGGTTGCAGGGGTCACTTGACCACCCTTGCTCCTCTGTAGATCCGTCCCTGCACATAGACATAGATCTTCATAATAAGTGCAATAAGTATTATGATAAAGAAATATAAAATGTGGAACATGCGAGTAGACAACTGATCGTAATATTTTTTGTGTAATATTATATTTTTCATATTTTTCCGTACGCTGAATTTTCATTCTTCGCCCATTTTTCACACTCAAATATCGACTCGTATGTACACGACATATTGATAGTACGGTCGAAATCAAATTATGATGTTTTAGTTTTCTTTTTGGTTGGGAAAATGATGTTTTAGTTTTTGTAGGTGCAATTGAATAAATCAAAATCGTTGAGCAGAAGAGGTACGCAAAGGGAAAGTCAGTCAGTCAGTCACAAAATTTCCCAGAAGGGAGCGGAAGGGTATTTATGTAAATTACAGTGACGTTAAAAAAGTCCTGATTCCTTTGTGAATTGTCCCCAGTTCCCGCCACAGTTGTATAGTTAGTTGACCCTGCTGAGTGCCGACGTGTACCGCTTTTATCTCTTTCTCTTGCCAGTTGTTGCATGGTTTTCTCAAAACCAAAACCATGCTTTTGCAACGCGTTTTCTTTTCATACCTACAATTTGTCCAGCCGCCAAAATGGTCGATGCCGATCTATAACTATATCGTATTTTCTATGTGTGCATGCATGCTAGGATTTTACTAGGGTTTACGAGCATAGTCGAATTTTGATCCTTGAGATAAACATATGATTGTTAAAGCTTTTCAAATCACACATTCATCAACGATTATGAACGACCTATACACGTAGGTGACAAATCTCAAAGTGTAGAAATGCTGAGGATTTGAGGCCTTTCTAAAATTTAAATCCCATTATCTATATAATTTACGTAATCAATTATATAACACAGAATTTCGGATGTATATAAATACACGTAATCAATTATATATTTATAAATACATTATCCGTACATGTATTGAAAGAATAGTTGTATATAGGTGTAGAGCCTACCACTATTCAACAATAATGGAGGCCAATTGAATGCCTCACCTACTTCCATTTCCAACTGCATCGGTTGTTGTATATGACTCATTTAATATTTTTATATATTTTATTTTATGAAATATAAATGAGAATTCAACAGCATACATAGGGATAGGGCCCGGCTTAATGCTGCAAAACCCTAGTTTTGTTTGTTCTAATTTTTTTTATTCCTTGTTTGATAGGTATGAAGAAGAAGGTGCGAAGAAATTCCAGAGAAATGTGGATGGAGAGAATTCAAATCAAAATTGGGTTGACTGTTTCCTTTTAAATAAGCAGCCTCTAAATCCTCGACCTAAAGAGTTTTCAAACATCACTAAACCTTGATTATTCAGATATAAAACCGACCAATTATGCGTTTTAAGTGAGAAATATAGTTTTTAATGGATTTATTTATTTATTTATATGCAATGTCGCAGCCTGCAAGTGCATAGAATTTTCTTGAACTTCAATTCAAGGCTTCAACGTTGATGTCTGCTGCCTTCGACTGTGCGTGCATTCCGTTTTGAGTGGTCAAACTGACGCCACCAAATACAAATACAATCCAGAAAGAATCAAGACTTGAAAAAAATACAAATAAAAATAAATATTTTCCACGAAGGAAATGGGTTGGCTCCATCTATTGCCAACAAAATCTGCAGTAACAAAATCCATGGGCTCTCACTTCTTTTTTCCCCAAAGTTCATGGACCCTCTTGATCCAAAAAAAAAGTCCATAGACCCACATTTATTTTTGCCAAATTCCATACGTTCTCTTTTTAACAAATGAAATGTCTTCCGACCCAAAAAAAAACTCATACCCTATTTTAAAATGAAACTGGGATGGGCCCTGACAAACGGATACAAATATATATATATTTTATTTATTTTAAAAAAAGACCTGTCTATAGTATATATATATATTTTAAAATATTTTTAAAAAACGAGTATAGCCGATCAGTTATACTATTTCTTAAATAATAAAAAAGAAGTATAGTATTTTTAAAACAATTTAAAAACCCAGTATAGCCGCTCGGCTGTACTATTTGTTAAAAAAGTTTAACAACCGTGTATAGCCGCACGGCTATACTATTTTAAAAAAAGTTAAAATAGAAAGAGGGACCCGCATAGCGCGCTCACGTGTTAAAAACGGTATAGCCGCTCGGCCATACTATTTTTTAAAAAAAAACCGTTGTATAGCCGCCCGGCTGTACTATTTATTATTTAATAAATAAAAAAAAGCTTTTGAGAGGGACACCTTGAACCACATTTCTCATGTTACTTTGTTAGCGGGTCCAAAGCCGCCGCCTTCCAGGTAGACCCAACCCAACCGTTGCCTTGTCCAAACTGGCATACAGATAGATGTACACGTTTTGATTCTCTCTATAGTTTCTATTGTCAATCTCTCCTTACGCCAACTGATATTCTTGCCATCTTCATCCTATTCTCTCTCGCTTTGTCTGCCAAGCAACTCCGATGGCGGAATCCAAACCCGGCCCAACGCAAGCTTCACCCGGTACGGTTTTTGGAACTTTCAAATCTGTCATTCTCGTTTTGTCTCTGATACCCATTTGTTAGAATTTTCAATTTCATTTTTTTCTTGAAGGATTATTGAAAAGATTGGTTTTTTCGAGGTGGGTTTGAGATTATAGGAGTGGAAATGAATATTTTGAATCTAATTAGAGTCTGGGATTGGATTGACTGTGCTGAATTTCCTTGTGCTTCCTTGCATTTCCGCAGCAATCAATCATGAGCTTATTTGAAGTGATTAAATTTTTAACTGCTTGAGAATGAATAGTTGGTAGATTATAATTTGTCTGTGTAGAAAAGAGAACGAATTGTTGATTAAGGGCGTAAATTTGTTTTTAAATATTTAAAATTTCTCACAGATAAGGAAGTAAAGGCACCTAATTTGATTGAAAGAGCAAAGGAAGAGATTGGAGCACTTTTGCACACTGAAAAATCACATAATGATCATAAGGAAACTCATGGCATGCGTACGGATATTGATGAAAAGACCCCACTAGACAATGTCAAAGCTCCAAATATGTTTGAACGAGCAAAGGAGGAGTTTGAGGCTATAGTTGAAGCAATCCATCCCAAGAAAGAGTCTCCCACTCATGGCAAAAGGTTTCCCTTTTTTGGCTTACTTATTTGTAGTTTTGAACAATTTGAAAAGCTGAAAGCAGGCTTGGGAAAACTAATAATATGCTTTCTGCATCACTGAAACTGGCCTTTTGATGTGCTTAGGTTTTGACCTTATTGCTTTTCTTAATTTGATTGCAGGGATGAAAGTCAAAAGGAGTCGAAAAAACAGGAGAAAACCGACTCTCAATCAGGTATAAAATTCATGATAATGTTGCTTGTATGAGATCGTTTCTTGGAACTTTTACATTGGTTTCCATGACTAGCACTAGCAGTTTTAGAAGATAAGAACAATGGATTGTGGTCAAGGCTGTTCTGTTTGTATAATATTTTGCCGCTGTTTCTTTTATCTTCTTCATTATCATTTGTGTGGCGTTATGGAAAACTTACAAAATTGAGAGAAATCTTCTCCATCGTATGCATGCTGACTGAATGTTGTTTGTGGAGAAACTTTATAAGCCAAAACTCCAGTCTTTTTAGTTCTTAATGCTAGGTTTCATGTCTGCAGAAAATAATGCCAAGACAACTAATTTTATTGGGAAAGCGAAGGAAAAGATTGGAACGATCATGCACCATGAGAAGTCAAAAAAGCATCATGATAAAGAAACTCATGACAAGTCACCAAAGTATCATACTAAAGAAACTCATGGAATGAGTGATGACATAGATGCGAGTATCCCAATCGATCATGTTAAGGCTCCGAATGTTTTTGAAAGAGCAAAGGAGGAAATCGAGGCTATTGTCCAATCGATTCATCCCAAGAAAAAAGAGAAAAATCCAGTTTCTTCACCTAAGAAGGAAGGTGGACTGTGAGTGTCAATAGGAAAAGGGTTGGAGAAAGTGTGCTCTCCTCGTGGGAACAAAGATTGGTTGTGAATTCTGGTCACATTGTGATATTTCTTCCTCATTCTTTTCTGCCCGAATACAACTCGGGTTATGCATGAGAAATTATTATATACCCCTTTTTCATGACTCAGTTTATATATGAAAATCGTGTGCATTCAACATATGTCCCTTCTTATCACTTCGTTGGTCTACTATTTTTATCTCCAAAATAGATATAAGATGTTGGGTTTAACTAGCATCAATCACCTATGCGCTCGTAGGCGACAACCACCGTTAGTTGATGTGAATCTCTTACCAATCAATGGTCATAGTCACCCAAAGAGATGTAAATTGAAATGGACATGTTCTTCCTTGCCTGAGACTGATTCCAGTAGTTGACTGTTAACCCTACAGTCATTTTCAGATTACACCATCTCATCTTCAACCAAAATTTCAGATCTTCCCTTCAAATTTTACAGCAGTATTTGTATATATTTTACTGCTAGGCTTACCACTTTTGCACATTAAAGTAAAACCAAAAAACAAAGACGCAGAACCTTAACAGAGAAGGCAGAGCAAATGAGAGCAACTCAAAAAAGCTGCAGATCGGTGCTTATGACGATCATGGAAGATTATGAATGCAGAAACTGAGGCCATCACTGACATAAACAAAGCCCCAAAACGGCTTGTTTTTTTGTCTTTTCCATTTTCTATTTTATCCGGATTACCATGCATTCTTGCAGTCATCAAATCCGACTTCAAAATTCAGTCCCCTCTCCCTTTCTCTTTCTCTGTCCTCTGTTACTGTCACAGTCCCAACACAGCACCACTCTTTTTGCCTATCCTTTAACTTGGCACTTGTGCTTTATGATTGGATAATAATTAATGTACGGACGAACAAGGAACTATTGTTATTATTTTACCCAAAAAAAAATTACAAAGGTTTTGATCAGCAATATATATATATTTTTTTGCGTAATTGGGTTTTTGTTTTCTCTCTTCGTCACCCATGTTCACAGCTGATGCTGATGTTGTTGATCTCTCTCTCCTCTGACTTCAAATCCAAAGTTCCCAGCTTTCACTCCGAAACTCATAAACCCCATTAACCCAACAGCTCATATGAACTCATTTCTGCTCTGTTCTCGTTTCGATGGAATTCAAAGCCGGAGTCTCGGTCTCAAACGACGTCGTTAGCAACAGCAATTGCTACAGAAACTCCAACAGCAGCACCATCTCCTGTATAGCATTATCCCACTACCCTTCGCCTCCCGATATCTCGGCCCTCACCCGCCTCTCGGATAACCTCGAATCCATCCTCGACTCGGCCAATTTCGACTTCTTCGCCGACGCCAAAATCGTTGTCAATACCGGCCGAGAAGTTCCGGTTCACCGCTGTATTTTATCGGCGAGGAGCTCGTTTTTCAAGAACGTGTGTTCTGCCAAAGACATAGGATCAGGCTCAGCCGTTCGCTTCGAATTGAAGGAACTCGCCAAGGAATACGACGTCGGATTGGACTCCCTCCTCGCCGTTTTGGGTTATTTGTATAGCGGCAAGCTCAGGTCGTTGCCTAAAGGCGTTTGTGCCTGTGTGGACGACGCTTGTGCCCATGTCTCTTGTAGACCCGTCGTTGATTTCATTGTGGAGGTTCTCTATGCTTCTGCAACTTTTGAAATCTCTGAATTGATCTCTCTTTATCAGGTAAAAACCCACTGCAGTATATGCTAATGTAGCAGTATTTGTTAGTTTATGTTGTCCAACAAATGCTTATAAGTTAAATTGCTATTAACCCATCATTAAAAGTTAATAAATTTGATTAATGGTTGAGATTTACAGTCGATAAATTTGAATTTGATTAATGGGGGAGATTCACAATCTTATTTTGTTGAACAGTTTGGCAAAAGAAGATTACTTTCAGTGTTTGTTTATATATTTGTGTATGCAGATGGATGTTGTTTTAATTGTTGATTGTGAGGTTTCCGAAATTTTGTTGTTAGTTTGTTGTATATTGATTATTAATTTCCAGAGGCATCTGCTAGATATTCTTGAGAAAGTTTGCATAGATGACATACTGGTGGTTCTGTATGTTGCAAACATGTGCGGCAAAGCGTGTGAGAGATTGGTGGGGAGGTGTGTTGACATAATAGTTAAGTCTGATGCTGATGTTGTAACTCTTGAGAAAGCCCTGCCCCAATACACCGTGAAGCTGATCACCGATTCGCGGTTGGCACTTGGCTTGGACAGGCCTCAATGCAACACCAGTGTTAGTCATTTTCCAGATAAACACACCAAGAGGATACACAGGGCTTTGGATTCGGATGATGTTGAATTGGTACGAATGCTGTTGAAAGAGGCGCATGCCAATCTTGATGATGCCTATGCCCTGCACTATGCTGTGGCATACTGTGACGCAAAGACCACGACAGAGTTGCTTGATCTTGGACTCGCTGACGTTAATTGCAGGAATCTGAGGGGGTATACTGTGCTGCACGTTGCAGCAATGAGGAAGGAGCCTAAGATCATTGTGTCCCTTCTCACAAAGGGTGCTCGCCCGTCGGATCTTACGTTGGATGGGAGGAAAGCTGTTCAGATCACTAAGCGCCTCACAAGGGCTGCAGATTTTTTTAAGTCTAATGATGAGGGCAAGTCTTCTTCCAATGATCGCTTGTGCATAGAGATTTTGGAGCAAGCTGAAAGAAGGGATCCATTGCTTGGAGAAGCTTCTCTTTCACTTGCTATGGCTGGCGATGATCTGCGTATGAAGCTCTTGTACCTTGAGAATAGAGGTAATCTACCATTCCTTTTTGCTCTACCGGTGCTTCTTCATCTGGTTGATCTTTCTGAGATAACCCTTTTGTTTGCTATTTACTATTATCCAATTGATAACATGATGGGACAATATAAGTTTTACATTTTTTGTGTGAGTTGTGGCTTCTTATCAGTTCCTACTTAACCATTGTTGTAATTCCATCCATTTTTTTCCTTCTGGTTTTGTCTTTCATAGTAGTTTATTACCCCTTGTAGGGTGCATCCATTGCCTATTATTAAACGAGCTTATGATTAAGTTATTGACTGATCATCTCTTGTCTCAGTTGGACTCGCAAAATATCTGTTCCCCATGGAAGCAAAGGTTGTAATGGATATTTCCCAAATTGATGGCGCTTCTGAGTTTCCAATAGGTGGCATCAGCTCCAAGGATATGGCCAGTTCCAAGAGAACCACTGTGGACTTAAACGAGGCACCCTTCAAAATCAAGGAAGAGCACCTTCTCAGGCTACAAGCACTATCTCGAACTGGTAATATTATATGCATTTCTCTTCATGAACAACCACATTCCATACATTAGCTTTGCTGTTTCAGCAATTGAAACATCTGATTGCTCTACCATTATGTTCTGTGGTTTATGTGAGCAGTGGAACTCGGGAAACGCTTCTTTCCTCGTTGCTCAGAAGTACTGAATAAAATCATGGATGGTGATGACATATCACAGCTTGCATACACCGGGGACGATACTCCAGAGTTACGGCTCTCGAAGCGACGAAGGTACATGGAGCTCCAAGAAGTGCTAAGCAAGGCATTCAACGAGGACAAAGAGGAGTTTGATCGGTCTGCAATGTCTTCTTCTTCTTCCTCAACGTCAATAGGAGTAGTGAGGTTTAATGGAAAGCTTACCCTCAATCAATAATATAACTTTCATCATTCTGTTATGTTCATTCTCACCTTCACTTTCATTTTTTTTCCTTTTTAAATCATAATTCTGTATTACATAGTTTGTAGGAAGTTCAGTCGAATTGCTTAGTCTCATGGCGATGATTTCATGCCTGTGTTCAGTCTACTGTGAAATTTGCTTCATGTTCTTGGTTAATATAAGAATCATCTGCTTGGTTAGTATTGGATGAACTTTGATGGAGGGATAGTTCTATTTGCACTCAATTGTCAATTCTGCACAGGTTATTTATTTCTTGTTTTTATAAAAAGTTTAAAAAGTTTTATTCTCTGGCTGTGCGTTTAGCCATATTCTGGCCTATTAAATTTAAGAAACTAAAAAATAATAACAAAAATTGAGTAGGTTACGAATTTTTTTCAATAAAGATTTTGGATGTGTAAACAAACACACCTCTGCTTTGCTTGTAAGAGAAGACCTTCTATATAATTGATTTATATATATATATATATATAAATAAATATATAAATAAAAACTATAAAAACCAAGTGGTGCTTAATCAAGATGTTTAATTCCAAAAACATTGATTTTGTATTTGCTTTTTCAGACCACAAAGATTGCATCCAAAACCCAATTTAGCAACGTCTTAAGCTTACCCAGAAGACTCATCAACCATAAAATACAGCAGCATCATGTGTCATTCAAACACGTGGGAAGACTTTGAACGCAAATGAGCTTGTTCGAATTAGGATCTATCTACATTCAGCTACACACATCTATTCTTTAAGAATTTTAAATTCAGGGTTAGGGTAGGGAGGGGCCCATAGATCATCCACTTTGTCAGGTACCAGGGAGGCATATGAGCTGAATGAACAGAATTGCTAAGTTGTAACCAAACTCCAAACAGAAGACACCATGAATTGAAGCAAAACTGAAAGATGGGATTTTTAACATGCACTCTATATTATACGGAGTTTATCTGCTAAACCAAGCTGTGCAGTATCAGTTGAGCAGCAGAGAGGAAGAGATATTTACAATTTAGGTATAAAAAGACAAGGGTTTAGGGCAGAAAAGTACACAAAAAGTTATATGGACAACTACACAAGATTACCCCATAGGCTAAGGAGTTCTTCATTCATCTGATGCTGCATCTTTATTCTCAGGTCTCTGCAACTGTAGAAGCAACAACCCCAAGAACACATTATATTTCTCCATATTCACAACACAAACACAATTCTTCATATTGAAGAGAAGATAAAACATACCTGTGAAATCAAGGCATGGCCCCAATTGCCCCAATTGCCCCAGCTTGCTCCATCAGGCAGTGACTTACATAACCACTCCAATCATGTGGCTTGCCAATCAAATCCTCCAATTCTTGATAAAAATTAGAGTCATCGACTTCAAATTCATCATTATCAAAGACTACACTTTCCTCCAGGAAATTCTCAGACATGCCATGATAAGCAGTGGGGATGTCTTCCGTGCCGGTTCCGGCCATCACATGGAGCTTAAGATCTTGAACTGCATTGCCTGATTTATCAACCATGGGAGCTGGCAATGGGGTTTCATTTTGTTTGGCAACCTTTGCCTCTGCCACTTGTTCAGCAAGCACAGACAGCATGGGCCCCAGTTCTTCCTCATGTTGGCTTCCACAATCCACACCGAGGCTGGTATCAATCCAATCACGCAAGCTTTCAAGGACTTGGACTGAAGGCAATCTCCTTCTCTTGCGTAGATCACTCCCATCCAGCTCTCTCTTTATCACTCTCTTCTGCATTAGCTGCTGGACAATGGTGGGATTTGTGCCTGTTTTGGTGAGGAAAAAGAGCATCCTTTGGTTCTTACACTCCGAATTTCGAATTCGTTGTTCAAAAGCAGTTAGTTGATGCTGTGAGTACTTTTGTTGTTGTCTGAGATTCATGATTTCCAATTTCAAAAAGTCTTGGTCTTTCTTTAAACTTTCAATTTCGGCTTCTAACCCAGTTTTGGTTGAATCAACAGAGCCTACAGTTGGCTGCTTGTTATATCTGATTCTTCTCTTGATGTTCTTCAGCAAGTGCTTCTTCCCTCCCTGAAACCCTTCATTTGCAAACTCCCACCGGTCCGGATCAACCTTCTTGAAGCCCTGAATGCATAATAAGATCCATTAAGAACTCAATGACCAGGAAGATTTAAGCATAACAAACTAAGCAGAAACCATATGTTCAAATGAGAAAAAACTATAAATCATTCAAACAAATTAAAGAAGAAGTAAAAAATGACATGCAACAGACAAATCAAATGTGAGAGATGAAAGGTTTCAAGGAAAAGATAGAATTTTTACATAAGTGTTGAGTTGGCGGATGAAGCTTGAGAAATTGTTGTGCTTGAAGTATTTGGGCAAGAGAGTCCTGGAGAACTCGTAAGAGTCCCAAACAATGAAGCTCTGAGCAGCTGCACTCCATGAAACAACCGAATTGGTTTCTGGGTCATCCACCATTTGAAAAGTCTTGTTCAAGAAGGGTGGTGGTCCAGCCTCGTGCAAACCCTCCATGGGTTTAGGCAACGCCATGGATGAAGATGAATAAAATGACCCAAAAATACCACCATCACCACCATTAAAGTTGCCATCATCTCCCCCATCAACATCAACATCATCTATGTTTTCTTCTTTAATACGGAACAGTTCCTCGGCTGATTTTGGCAAAGCAGGGAATGAAGACGAAGAAGACGACCGATCACAATTACCGCATTCGAAAGTCACTGCCTTTTGCTCTTCCTTTGCCGGAGCCACTTCTTCTGTGGCTTTATTCAACTCATTCTCTGCTTCTTCTAAATCAGTGTTGGGTTTTGGCAACTGGATTGCTGATGACAGTGGCAGACGAGACCTACCACCACCACCATCCCCACCGCCTTCAGGAACCAGCATTTTTTTCGTTTGAATTTGAAGCAAGGTTTTTACAAGTTGCCGAGTGAACCGAACAGTCTGCAGAAAAAAAAAAATTAATGGGGTTTAGTGAAAATGGCAGAGCTTTATATATATATATACGGAAACAGAGAAAATCTTGTACCTAGAGGCAGAGGCCGAGGCAGGAGCAGAGTGTTGTTGTTTAATTTTTCTTTTATTATTTGGGTTTTTTAAATTTAATTTGCCTCTTCACTCTCTCCTGGTTTTGTGAGAAGAACAGTATGACTGTATCAGTTTGTGTGTGTGTGTCCATTTGGGGTTTGCATACTTCTGTGGGAGCATTGACACGTTTGCATACTTCTGAGACTTTTTTCCATTTGGGGTTGCTAAATTGACTCCCTCTCTTTTGTCCCCACACCTAACAATCCCTCTACTTTCTAGAAACTTCCAAATGACCCCAACTCTTTATTTAAAATAATTTTGTAGGGTTGATCTGGTCTGGCTTTGCACAGCTCAGAGTGAATCTATGAGGGAACCCCACAATCCAAGTGCCAAGTGTGAGTCTATGAGGGCACCCCACAAATCCAAGTCCCACTGCCTCTAAGTACACAGGTTAAAACTTAAAGCTCAAACACCCTTCGAGGATGTTGAAGTATGGGTGCTAAGTAGGGTATATGTTTTCATCTCAATCTCTCTTAGTTATGGAGTGTGTGGTGTCAAAAGTTAGTGAAATAAAGGGATGATATTGATGCCGGCAGGCATTGTATTGTAGAACATGTTCAACTTGTTAACAATTGTTATGCATATCGAATGGATGGGACTTGGACTCGCAAGCATTATTTTTGTCTTCTTTTTTATTCGGGTTGAGTTGGAGTTGTGTGGCAAGTTATTGATAGTCGGATTGCTTCTTGGTAGTTTAAACGGCCATGATTATGCGGTTCAAATTGTCAATTTCTCATTTGAATGCTAGCCAACTGTTATAACTAGTCGCATCATATGATCTGGTGAGTTGTATGTATTTGACGGGCAATCAAAGAAAAGATGAGTTGTAACTAGTCGCATCATATGATCTGGTGATAAATGCTAGCCAACTGTTATAACTGTTATAACATTACATGTGTTTCAAATGGAGTATTTTTACTCATCACTTTAACTTAAGGTGTACTTTCATCATATATCTAAACATTTGACAAGTATCTATTGACATAATCATAGTTGCATAAATACAAAGTAAATAGCTAATTATGGTTATATTAAGGGACACGTGTTAAGTGTTGAGATAAATGGTAAGGGTACATCTTGAGTTAAAGTAATGAGCAAAAATAAACTCATATTTCAAAAGTGTTGTGTGAATAGTAGTATCATAATTTTAGTAAAATTTTAAGAAACATTTATCATGTTCTAAATCATTATACTTTAGGGTATTGTAAAGTAGCATATACGTTCCTTTCCCAAACATACTGGCAACATAGGATGATTATACACATACTAGCAACATAGCATGCCTATACCGTTATACGGATAAGTGCTTGAGTACTATTTCTAAACAACTATAATATTGGTATTAGATAGCTTGGAAATGCTCCATTGACATATCTTCTTGCAGTTTTGTAAACATGATCGTTGATCAAATTGATTGTTAGCTCATTTGAAGTAAAGCCAGGTCGAAGCCCAACCATAAACCAAGGTTTAGGTTGGATAAGCTTCAAAGAATCGGAAACTTATCAAGTTGGCCCATTGAATTTTTTTTTTCTTCCCATGCCCCTTTGTGGAGAAATTCTAAAGGGTAAAAAGTCACTTTTGGTCCTTCTAGTTTGCCACTATTACTATTTTGGTCCGTGTTGCTTCAATTTCATCACTTTAGTTTCTAAATTTGAGTAATTCAAGCACACTCGTCAATTTCTGTCAAATCTCTCTAACTTCAGTTATTTTTTGAAAATGTGCCCCTTACATGGAGGGGCAATACTAACCAAGCATAGAGGCAGGCAGCCGTCCTCATGGCCCCTTCTAACATGATCAACACTCTGACATTTCTTGATACCCTGGTGGTGTATACATTTACTCTTGTTTCTCCCACCAAAACTAACACCACCGAAACATAGAATGTGGATTGATTGATGAGTTTTACAACAACAAATTAAGGCTTATAAGTTCGGTAGGATTATCAATTGAACCAAATTCAAACTCAGGAGTAAAAAAAATTTAAGAACCCTAATCCCCAAAATCAAGCCTAAATTGGAATGGGAGAAGAACCAACTTGGTTATTCTCTTATATGGCATAATTGGACCGAATTGCCCCTCCATGTGAGAGGCACATGTTCAAAAAGTAACGGAAGTTACTAGTTAGAGATTTGACAGAAACTGACGAGTGTACTTAAATTGCTTGAAATTAGAAACTATATGGACAGAGTTGATCAAATTGAAACTACATTGACTAAAGTGGTAAAAGTGGCAAACCACGTAAACCAAAAATGACTTTTGACATTCTAAAGTGTAGCTTATCCAGATCCAATCACAAAATGCCAAGTGTAATAATTAAGATTAATAAGTTAGGTTTGCACAGAAAACCCAATTCATTCCAAGTTGCACCACAATATTTTCCACCATTAATAACAGGAAACTGAGGCTTGCCTTTGCCTTGCCAGGCCATTTTGCCACAACAGTTTGCTCACCATAGACTCCTCTTGCAACTAAATAATATCCAGCCAAGAGATGAAATTAAATATTTGAATTAGTGCACTAAAACTTTAAGGTAATCCACTAATGCTCAAAGATTATCAATGAAATGCCAAGGGATTCTTGGCCAGTGCACCGGCAATCCAATTCGACACTGAGGCTTGAATTTCTGATCCAATGGTTGGAGGAGATATCGAAATAGGAGTAATTGCAACCTACCATATGCCAAAAGGCAACACCAAATCAGCAATTTAGGGCAATGAAGTTGATCAAGTGATGTTAAAGGAATAAAATTTCCAACTCACAAATCCATCTTCAAGTGCTCTGATGTCCAGATCTTCATCTACATTTTCCTGCTCCTCTAAGAACTGCATAAAAGAAAGCAATGGATAGCTCAACTTGAGATCCTGGATTTCTGTTTTCTAACATGGTTTTTGTCTTGCAGTTTAGAGTCATTTATGTCACTTGTTTATACCTCTAAACGAAAGCATTTTACTGTTTTTTCCGAGTTGTTTTTTCTGGCAGCTCCAACAGATTCAATCTCCACATTCTGCTTCTGAGAGTTCAAGCGGCATGCTGCGCCCTGACAAAATCCAAGGAGGGGGTAGGCCATTCAAGAATGAACACTAGAGCATTGCCTACAACTTTTTGGTTGATAGAAGAAACTATAGCATTTCTCTTATTAAGTAAGTGTTATTTAATTCTTAGCCCCAAAACAGAAAAGGGTGCTACTTACAGCTGCAGAAGCATCTCGGCTGAGCTGTGCTAGCTGAATGCCAAGGCTTTGCTGATTGGACATGAAATGGGGAGCAGAAGGGCGTTTATTGGTGGACACGGCTTTCCAGCTCAAGGAGGATCTCCACAGGCTCTGCCTGGTCACTTTGAAGCCCTGATGAAAAGCACAATATTCAAATTTTGACTTTAAATCATCAAGTCTAAAACTATGCTCGACTTTTCATAACAGAATTTTATAATGCCTTCACTTCATCTAGAAATTAAACTAGTTGTAAACAGCAAACCTTATTTGTCAAAGGAGAACTAGGAATCTCAATGTTCAGTAAGCAACTTTTGGGGAAAACTCCCTCCTGGATGCTTTTTACAGCTGCATATATTAATGGCAAGGACACACCAACTGCATCCTTCATATCACTTTCACAGCTTACATCTTTCTTCCTAAAGAAATCAAAGACAAAAGGAAAAAAAGTTAAACCTATTGCAATGCCAATGTATAAAGAAGAGACAAAACCATTTACATATTATGATTATTAGAGATAGAAAATGCAGTGATCACCAATTCAATGATATGCACAGAGATGATACACCACATATTAATGCCTCTCTAGCTCCAGCCACAGCACCGGAGTAGAACCTGTTATCATCAAGTCACAAATCTATTAGTTAAAACGACATGAAAAAGAAGTTGTTACGGATTAAACCAAAAAGTGTCCTCATTTTCGTATAGAATCTGTAAGACTATAATCTATCAGTTCAGAAAAGAACAAGTCTGACGCTTGTGCCAAGCCAACAAACAACAGTAAAAGACAGCTTTCAGAAATGAAAACGACGGTAATGAGAGGACCACAGGTCCACAGCAAAAACTCTGTCGTTTACAAAAGAAACCAGCAGTAGAGTTCCCACGGTTGCGCCGGAGTACTGGACTACAGTATTCCGACTGAAGTAGAGCAAAAGTTTGTCGTTTTATTAGAACGACAATGAAAAAGCTGTCACTGAAAAAGCTATCAGAAGCTGCCAATTTAACAGAGAAGAATCACGTTTCGCCAGTAAAGATCTGAATCTGAAATGCAAGAAAGAAGTACTGACGTGTTATTTCCAGAGCTTGATCCTCTGTTTATTCCACTGACGACCTGAAAATCAAGAAAGATCATTGATTGATCGAGAAATCTGAACAAACCTCAAATCAAACAGTAAGCGATCAATAATACCAAAGCAGGCTTTGACCACGCGAACAATGCCCCTGATAATGCTAAAGACACACAATCTGCTGGCGTTCCTGATATTGATTATGCCCATAATCACATAATTAATATATAATTCCGGATTATATACATATATGTACAGTGAAAGAGAGAGAGATTACCGGAGACTTCAAAGGCGGTGGCGCCGTTCATTTGAGAAGAAGACACAGAAATTGTCTCACGAACAGTTACAGAGTGACCGGCGACAGATCTATCTCTGCAGCAGCCAAAAAATTAAGCTTTTTATAATGATCTCCGTCTTTTTTATTGGTGAGAAAGTGGAAGAAAATATATGAGAAGGTGTGTTCCTAGAGAGAGAAACTAACAATTGAGGAGCGCAGACGCAGACGTCAAGGCGATCATCGAGAGCGAGAGCTTGGACTAGAAATGTGAGACCAGGAGACTCGATTCCCTCCCCATTTGTGACCAAAACCACCGGCTTTACGCACTCCTTGCCTTGAATGCCGTCCTCGCTGCTTGAGCAGCATGATGAAGACACTTTGTTTAGTTCAGAGGCGTTGGAGGACCGTTGCTGCTGGACGCCGTCGTTTTTGAGGGCGAGTACTTGTTGAAGATTGGAGACCAAGCTCGCAGGCATGAAGTTGCTTTTCGCAGAGGTCGTCATCGTCGGAAAGTAGAAGAAAGAGAAAAAACAGAGAAAAGATTAATGGGGTGTTGAATATATAGAGAGAGTATGACGGAGACGATCGGTTCTGAAGTTGGTTTAAATAATTTTGGAGCGAAATGTATTTCTATACCTGCTTTTTATTAGTGGTTATTTCTTTTTGTTGTTTATTTATTTGGTTTTTTTTTGGCTTAAATTATTTGCACCGAAACTCTGCATGTGGATGACCTAATTTGTTTCTGTTTGTAGAGGATGAATGATCTAATTGAACCTCACGCAGGTATGAATTTCAATTATGATATCGTATAGGTTGTGAGAGTTTTTCAATTAAAAGTTTATCGTGATTGTAGACGTGAATTATGCCACTTGATTAAGACAATAAATTCGTTCTCTTGCTAATTACGTTAAGAGGCCCACTCACACTGAGTCCTCGAGCTCCTCTAGGCCACAGTTTAAAAGATGCACCGACTTGAACCCACATAGGTAAAAAGTGGGGCCAGCTAATTTATTGGCATTATGGTGAAATAGTACCCATGGGGTATGAATGGAGTAACAAAAGATGTTACTGCAAAATTTATGGTGTTAGGTTATGGTGTTAGGTTATGGGTTTAGAGTCAATAAAGTGAAGCATGATGATTTGAAAAATGGAGATGCCCTAACATCATTAGCTTTCACCAGGAACAACAAATTTAAAGACATTTCACTTGAACTTTACTGTCTTTTAACCCTTTTCCCCGAACGTGATAGCAAAAATGGCTCCCCACTTGTCCACAACTCATTTCATTCACATGGACTGCAGAAAAGCCTGTACGATATGAGATGTAATTTCATTGTGTGGTACAATACATACAAATAATGTAAATTTGACTCCTGGATTGGAGACAACATCAACATGTAGACCCTTTCTAGCCTTCATCAGATCCAAGACTAGTTTGGATTATTAGCAGAGAGCAGAAAAGTCAGTGCTTTGATACCGTAATTGTCTGAAGCTTTTCAAAAATATTACAATGCTTTCTTTGGCAAATGGAAATGCATCACAGCCCAGCTTTTGTTGTAGTGACATCTTCTTCTTTTTTTGGTAAACTGGAGGGGATAAACCCCAAACACAACAGCAACTAAAAGGGAACAGAACAAACTGGCAAACTGCCCTTCATATCTCTTGAAGCATTTTGATAATTACACTCTCCTTCATATCTACAGAGAAGGAAATAGTGTGGCTAACGAGCTGGCAAACTGGAGTTACAACTTAGATCTGGGAATCCTTTACTTGGACGAAGCTCCTGTTTGGATTAGTTCCTTTCTCCTTGATGATATTAGTGACATCTTTGGCTTTCAATCTAATTGTCAAACTTCTCAATAGGAAGCAAGAAAGGATACAAATGGGCATATGACTCAACAAGCCTGCTATTACAAGTAACCTGCAATCTGCTAACCATGTTCAGAGTAGCCCTAAAGTAATCCATTGCAAGTTGGTAAGTAAAGCCAATACCTAAGATCGATTCCAGCGGCGGACGAAGGTGGATGGATTTCCACACTGAAACAAGGATGCAAATGTTGTATTCAAGAACATCTGTCCTCCATATAACAAGGCAGTAAAAAAGTTAGGTTTTTCGCTAAACGGGAGCATGAAAGCAACAAGAACAAGGTTAAGATGGCAGTCACATGAGATTGGTATCCATCGAGTATAATCGATTTACAGTTACAAAAGTTTAGCCATGCTGAAATTCATTCAATGAAGATCCTCAGTCACCAAAATCCATTATATTGAAGCCATCAAATTCCTATAAATTCCTTTTGAAAAATAAAATAAAACAACAAAAGAATTAAAGTTAGCCTTTACCTGTTAGCCACTCAACTGCCTCTTAAAGAACATATAAGGAAATATTACTTACAATAGTGTACACAAGAAAATTGCAAACTGTACCTTGCTGACAGCTGCTGAAATTATACGAGTGAGTGACTTACTACATGTGCAGGCAAAGGGCAAGCGAGATGCCACCTAATAGCTTTGTACTTTTTCTGGTGTATTTGACCAAACTGAACAAATAACAATCTTGATTCTGGTTGCAGGGGACCCTTCTTGTCACTCAATTCTGCCTAAGGCACAATTCACTGTTTAACACCATGCAAACTGCTTGATGTTTCTAGCAATAAGGGACGAGAAATCTAAAATTCTAAAAGCTTTTGCTGAATCATTCTGCAAACCTGTCGCTGATATTGTTATTCCTAGTTTCCTTATCAACTTGAGCACCAGTAGAGCCAATTGACTGGTTCATGTTTTGGGTTTTATACTTTGCTGCAAATGCTAGGGTAGAAAAGAGTCCCCTCTGGAATGAATTTGCTGTATCTTTACAAAACCTGGATGCTATGTGATCTGAAGATTGACCTGATGTAAGTGGAGAAGGTGGCAGCCTCAATGAGATTTCGCTTGAATTTTGAGGTTTATCAGCTGTATTTTGACTCTCACAGGAATCAATTTTGCTACCATTATTCCAAAATGAAGGCAAGCTAACCGGTTTCTCACTACTAGAACTAGCCACCGAAGATTTCCCGAAAGGATTAAAGTGTGTTCCCTGCGGTGCAGCTGATTGATTAGCCTTTAGCATCCCATTCAAGTTTTTGACAGTCTCTGACACACTTGGGCTTGTCTGACTGCTGACTTGGTTTTTACCCCTTGCATCATCTGGTGAAGCCTTGCCAAATGATAAAAAATTTATTCCTCTAGGAGCGGTTACTGGTGGAGTTCTCTTTAAAATCACGGTGGAATTTTGAACAGAACTGAATGGACTTTGATCTAAGCCTTCTTGTTTAGACACACTGGAATGAACCAACGATGATTTCGGAATAGAGGGGAAGCTAATTCCTTTGTTAGCTAGTTCAGGTTGTTTCAAAACAGTCTGTGTCACATTCTGTCTAGTATTATTGCGAGAATGGATCCCCATTGAGTAGGCCGAAGCATGGACATTCTGCTGGGAGGCACCACCAGTGTTTGCTTGTTGAGATCTGGAATTATTCAGCACCATAGGAGGCTTCAATTCAGGTTTACAAGCAGCAGTTGCACTGTCTTCATTGGATGGCATCTGAGGAAAATTGTAAACATGATTAGCGATTTAACTTATTTTAATAGCAAATCAACAAGGTAAGCTCTAATGATAACTACTCAGGGCAGATAGTTAAACATATGTAATGTGATGATAGACCTTGCCAAGCAGACTTTACATTATAACTGGCTCTAATTAGCATCTTATATAGACAAGAATTTACCTTGTGTGAAAACATACAACGATCACCTCTGCTGCAGAAACCATTTTCTTTAAAATTGTTACAGGGATACTTGGAGAGCTCATGATCGTATTGGCAGTCATCACCCTTCATGCATGACTGACGAGCAAAATGGACGCAGGGCTGCAACACCAGAATATAACGGAAATGCATTAAACCAATCACAAAGCTTATAGCATAATTTATAATTTAAATCTTCTTAAAAGGGGTTGGGCGAGCAAATGCAGCAGTAAAAAAGCACTCTTAAATATATCCTTTGATTAATAGGAAGCAACTAGCGTCACAAGAAAGTATTAAGAACACAGTCCAGTGAGCATACCTTGGATTTTGTTAAAGGTACTGTATCATGTGAAAATTTGCACTTGTCACCCTGTGAAACAAAGATAAAGTGTATAACAATAAGGAGATAGATATGGGAAGGAAATCAAACTATGCCAGATGATTGGCACCCCAAAATTATTTAGAAAATAAAAGCAAGGATTGCTTTGGCAACCCTACAGAGATAGTTTTGAGGAAAAAAACTTAAGAGCATTAACTTTGCAATAAGCAATATCAATGCACCTTGCCCAAGGCGATTTCTAAAGTGAAAATTTAGGTAAGTTACACATTCAATATAGATGAAACAAGAATAATAGAATTGAGAACACAGTACAAACCTCATGGCACCTTCCCCTCACAAAATGGCGGCAATATGCTACAGTTTTTGCTTTCTGTATTGGATGCAGCTTCAACCTTTTAACACCAAGTTCCCTGTTCTTTTCCGCTCGTTTCTTTCGTTCTTTAGCCTGCACAATGCATTGTTCACAAAAGGAGATATTTCTATAAGCAGACAGAAAATGTTGCCCTTATGAACTGAACACTTTCACAATGAAAAATTTCTCAATTACTTTTTAGATGTGTCAGGATGAATTCCAAAGAATATCACAACAAGATCCTTTTCGAAACAATTTACAATGAGATAGTAACATCAACAAACCCAACTGAACAATTTAGGAGTGTGCAGTTTAAGTAAAAATTAGGCGCCTAAAAACTAATACCTTTTTCTTTTCTTTCTTTTCCTTTGTCGGAGGACCACGCTTTCTTTTATTATAGGCACCATCATCCCACTGCACATGATAAATAATAGACCATAACATATGATCAAAATTTCATGATGATCAAATAAATAATTAAAATATCATGAATCTTCTTCTGGATGATATCCCCTTTTTGAAAGCTAGATTGGTTTGTCCTGCTTCTGTTTAGTTTCTGTTGGTTTCGGGGTTTATCCCCTCCAGTTTACCCAAAAAAAAAAATACTCGATGGATTGAGGACAAACTCTAGAGAATGGTGGTATATTGATATATCACAGAACGGATGATTCAAACAGCTACAATGGTACGAGTATACAACAATAAAAAAAAATAAATACCAACATGCATGCACTTCAAGAAAAAAGAAAAAAAAAGGAGTATGCAAGTGAAAACAAAACCTTTTCTTCAGATGTGATTCCATGGTTTCCGGCTGCTGGACATCCAATACCCACCCTCACTCCATTATCTTGCATTTCAATTCTTCCACCCTCTAGCAAAGGATTAGAGTCATCTACTTTTAAGGCTTTCACATTTTTACCCTCAACAACCCCCAGTCTAGGAATCATCTCAGTTCTACTACTTTCTATGAGTTCCGCCCCTCTATCAAATTTGCCTTCGTCAACCATGTCCACCAGAAAGGAATTGAAGCCAAAATCTTTGTCATTTGCTACCGTACAAGAGTGCACTTTTCTATCAAGTACATCTTTAAATATCTGCACCTCCGGAACTTTCTTTTCCTCCAACACTACTGTATCATGCAAAAGCACATCATTCGATCTGTCATCCATCCCATCGTCACTAGAAATTTCTCCCTCTTCAATATCTTCACTCATATGGCTGGGAGAACTTATTGCCGTTCTGGTGCAAACTATTTCCTCCAGTTCCATATCCTTTTGCTGCATTTCATGTTCTACTTCTAAATCATTATTTACCCGTGAAGAACTTTTGTCTTTGCTATACTCAGTAGGCTTTGAAGCTTCAGCAACCATATCCTTATTTAAAGAGAAATCAAAGGAGTCAGGGACCTTTTGACTAAAGTTTTCTGGCTCCTTAATCGCTCCAACTTCAGTAATGGGAATAAAAGATTCCTTTGCACCTTCGGAAGATACATAAGTCTCTAGTTCCATTGCTTTCTGTTGCATTATAGCCTCTACATCCAATCTGTTCGTCATCAAAAAGGAATTTTGTTCATTAGACTCTCTTTGATTTGAACTTTCACCCACCGCGACAGTATGTAAAGATGAATCAAGTGTTCCAGAAACCATTTGAACCGAACTTTCAGATATCACTGTTGCATCATGTTCTTCTTGGTTAGTCAACAATGCAACCTTATCACTGCCACTCTGGTTCTGGTCCAATGATGTGGCTGGGGGTCTATGAGTGTCGTCTTCATTTCCTTTCGCCGTCCGCTCCGGCTCATCCATCAGAATCTGCTCAGGATTGAAATCCATATCTTGAAAATCAATTGCAAGGATATTTTCGATGTCCATCACTTCGTTCAGTTTTGAAAAATCCTCATTTTCTGCCACGTTCAGTATACTCTCTATCTGCTCTAATTGTTCCTGAAAATCATTAGGATTACAACTCTCATCAGGCACTCTGACTTCTTCAGCTGCCGAATTCTTAGGCCCCAAACTGCCAGGACCAGCCAATTCAACATTCTCCAGCACTTCTTTTTCAGTTGCTTGCACTGGTTCGATGCTGCCATTATCTTAATACAGGATAAAGAAGATCAAAATCAGGAAAAACAACACAATTAAAACTAAAATTTGTCAACTTAAAAAGAAAAACCAAACTTTAAAACTAAAACTAAACATTCCAACAGCAACTCTTCCAAGTGCAAGTGGCTAGCTACTGCGTGCTTTAAAAATTTGGAAGCAAAATAATCTTAGTAAACAAAAAAAAAAAATCATACTTTTACTTTCGAAAGCTACTAATTCACTTCCATCGCCAACTGAACAACCCTAATGATTATAAAAAATAAAAAGAGTTTCTCAGTAACCAAACAAAACTAATAACTGAGTTGTGGAAATTTAATCTACCTTGATCAAGTTCTTGAGGTACATTTTGATCGGCAGCTGAATGCTGCGACTCGTCGTAGCAGTGAGATAGTATTCGAACCAAGGTACGGTACGTTCCGCTCTTGAGGTGTCTTCGACAGTGAGGAGGGAAAGCGATTAGAGTTTGCGAGGGTTTTCCGGTTTCAATATTTGCTTCCTCCATTGTTGCCAGAAATACCAAGAAATTCAAATTCCTTCTCTTCCAATCAGAAACCCTATAAAAGGGTTTTGACAGTATGAAACTTTCAGATTTTGTTTTATTTTTTCTGTTGAAAAACTTTCAGGATTTCCCCCGTGTAGGCGCTAACCGCCTTCAACATGCACTTGGAAAGACGCTGGGCCGGGTCATGGGCCGGGTTAAATCTTGGGCTAAACCTGTTTATTAGTAAGAATATTGGCCCGCACAGGTTTTAAAATTTGACCCGAAATAATATTCAGATCAGTTCCTTAAACCCTAGAAAGCAGAGAGTGTAGTGAGTTACTGGTTTTTCCCGACCGACCGATCATTTTGGTGGAGCTAAGAAAATGGTGGTGAGGATCCGATTGGCAAGGTTCGGATGCAAAAACAGGCCGTTCTATCGGGTCATGGCGGCCGATAGCCGATCTCCTAGAGACGGCAAGCACCTCGAAGTCTTGGGTTACTACAATCCCTTGCCAGGTCTTCTCTCGCTTCTCTCTCTTTGTATGGGTTAGGATTTTTTTTTGGTTTCTTATGGTTTTGTTAATGATAGCTAAAGAAATGTAGCATTTCATATCGGTAGAGCTGAATTTGATGAATTTTGAACAAAATTGCAATTTCTGTGAAGCTGGGTAAAAATTCAGAAGGATAACGCGTTTTGAGTATGAATATCCAAAGATAAGGATTAGTTTTCTTTTTTTTCATTTGGGTAATATGAATAGTTGATATTTAAGCAAATTGTCTTCAATGTGTATGATTTTGTTCAGGCCAAGATGGTGGCAAACGAATGGGTCTAAACTTTGAAAGAGTGAAGTAAGTGACTTTCAATGCTTCATTTTGCATGTTTCATTGTTGGTGAATTGCCTTTAGATGTACTAATTTGTCAGTTAAGTTTAGATTTTGTATCTTTCAGTGTTAGGGTTATGGTATAAGATCTCATGTTCATGCTAGAACTGGAAGGTGGCTGTGCGTAAATGTGACCCCTTGATCTCCAGATGTTAATTATTCTGCGTCCCTTGTTCGTGTTTTGGTTTCGGATGGACTGCCCAGTCCACCTTAATTAGTCTGTCTATGGTGGGAGGAAAATACTGTACTAGGCGTTGTAATTGGCTGTAGTTTATTTTCCTCTTGTTGGTTTTAGTTATGTTTCTTCTAATTGCTGTAGGTGTCTTTGTACCCTTTTGAATGAAAATCCAAGATTACGTTTAAAAAAAAAAAAAAAAAGATCTCTAGATGTCAGGTGAGAGGAGGATAATGTGCGCTCACGGAAAATTAAATTAAATTTTGATCAAGTGACTTTGTTCTTGGAAATTACTGCATGTCTTCTGGAATATAAATTTCAATCATGGATTTACTTGATTCTCTGCTTGTTCTAATTATGTGGATGCTTTAAGGTGACATTAGTTAATGGAATTCTTTTAAGATTTTGAGGAAGCTGAAACAACTATCCCAGGAGATTTTTATTCTATCCTTTGTGCTTATTGAGACAATCAATGCCTTCTGTTGTACCTCGGAGTTTCTAACAGGATGTCCTTGACTTCATAATCTCCGGACAATAATTGATCTAGCAGATTTTTATTGGTTTTATTTTGCTAGCGTAGTAAATAGTTGCTAAAGTTTCTTGTGTCTTCAAATAAGTATAACAATTGTGTCACACTAATTTTGTTCCTGCTTTCTGCAGGTATTGGCTATCTGTTGGAGCTCAGCCCTCAGATCCTGTGCAGCGCATTCTTTTCAGAGCAGGGTTGTTACCTCCACCGCCAATGGTGGCAATGGGACGTAAGGGTGGGCCACGTGACACACGGCCTGTAGATCCTTTGAGTGGAAGAATTTTGAGTACTGAGAAGCCAGCTAATGGTGATCAAGTGAAAGATGCGGAAAGCACTGAAAATGATGGTTAAGACAGTGCAAGAACTCCATGAAACTCTTCATCCAAAATTTATAAGATCATTTTTAATTAAATATCTTTTGTATCTGTTTTAGGGCAACGGGGTTTGCAAGAAACAATCTTACATATCGGATTGCAGGATAAGCAGCTTGGTGTCGGTCAATTCTGAACAGCTTGTGAAGAGATAACAAGTACTTAACTCACATGTAGCCATAGGAAGTGCTATTTACTAGCTACTGTATTGAATGTTGGATTTTATTTAGTTTATGGAATGAATTTCAGCTTGTTCTGAAGATATTACCTCACATCGTCATCATCATCATCGTCATTGTCATTTTCAGTTTTTCATTTTTTATATTATATGTATGTAGTGTTCGTTTTAGTTATGTGGAGCAGATTGTGCAGCCTGGTTCTAGCCAGATATCTCACTCTATTTCGAAATTGAATGGTCTCTATTGTCTACATTTTTTTGCACTCATTTTTGCCGACGAAATTGCCTGGGTAATCAATTGTTCCTCCTGTTACAAAACAAATTATTATGGAAATCTATGGTAAACCAATACTGATAACGTTTCAAACACTAGCACACACAAGTTGTGTTTGGTTCATGGCTTGTGTGTTCGGTTCATGGAAATAAATTTATGGAAATCAGTTTCTATGTCTTTTCTAAAGATGAGAAATAGTCGAGAGCAGGTAACTACAATGGTGACCTCCCCCTTCCCCCCTGCTTGATAGCCCTAGGTTTGAAACCCCAAGGGATTTTTCCTCTCAATGTAACCTAAAAATAAAAAATAATCCCTCTCAATGTTACCAAAAATAATAATAATAATAATAAAAGATGATAAATAAGATTCAGTTTCCATGTTTAGTAATGTAATGCTTGGAAAGTAAAGAGAGTAATGAAAAATTATCTTTTTATTTTCTGTTGGCACTAAAACTTAACAGATAGAGATGAGTGCAACTTACAAGCGATGATGACGATCTAGTGGATCGATTGAGTGATGGATGCCGATTCTTCCGTCCTTAGATGCTGATCCTGAATGGAAGGAAGCCGAGACTCGTAAGGTCTATGGAACCGGTGTGGAACCAGCCTAAGACCCTCCGATGCTCAAGTAAGATTGTTTATAAGAGCTCTTGCTGTTGACTATATAGAAGTATAAGAGTCAAGCTGAAAAGTCTTACCCTTGTATTGTAGTGAAGGGGTCTCTTTATAGAGGGCATTTTGAATGCTCTTAGTACTCATTTCCGATGTGGGACTCCTTGAAGGGCCCTATGAGTTTGACACTTGTATTTAGATATTTCTGCGGGTGCTTCGAGACTGATTTGTAGAATCGGTAGTGGGTGCCGATTGTATGTGGCTTTTGAGACAATGCCATCGGTAGAATATGCTGATTGTTCGAGGCCTTGGGCACTTGGGTGAGCTGAAGTGATCCACGTGTCGTTGTATGAGTGGAGGGTCAGATGGGTACAAACAGGAGTCCCCCAAGTTATCGATTGAGAAGCGACTTCTCGGTTGGGGACTTGAATATGTCTTCGGCATTCTGACCCGGACTCAATGGTCCCAATGTTGACGATGGAGGTATGTAGTCCCCCAAGTGCCCGAGCGAGTGAGCTTGGGAAAGAGACGGTGTCTTGTACCTAATGTCCTGAGGTGATTGGGAAATCAACCAATGTGCGCCTGCCGTTCGGCACGAGAGGTGAATGAGAAATCAACCAGTGCGCCTGCCGTTCGGCACGAGAGGTGATTGAGAAATCAACCAGTGTGCGCGCGCCTTTCGTTCGGCACGAGTGGTGATTGAGAAATCAACCAGTGCGCCTTCCGTTCGGCACGAGAGGTGATTGAGAAATCAACCAATGTGCGCCTGTCGTTCGGCACGAGTGGTGATTGAGAAATCAACCAGTGTGCGCCTCCGTTCGGCACGAGAGGTGATTGAGAAATCAACCAATGTGCGCGCGCCTGCCGTTCGGTTTTAATGAGGGCAAATTGATCATATAAAACTTAATTAATGTTTACCTTGGTCCTTGATTTCCTATTGGAATGGAAAATGAAACACAAGTTGGATGAATGGTTTCATTTTCCTTCTCATTTTTTGTAAATACCACGAGGTGTCCTCACACCTGAAGGGTGAGATTAAACCTCACTCGGGATTTGGCTTGCCCCCACAAAGGGCTTCCAAGGTTTCAAATTCCTACCATTGAGGCACTAGATAGTTTGCCATATGAAGATGGCAGTTTGCCTCCTCATTTTCATATTAGCTACAAAACTTTTTCCCAAATATGGACTTACCAAACAAATGAGAAATTAAATAAATTTCAATTCCCAAGCCTCTTTCCCCGTAAATCACTTTTCCATGTGAATCATCTCTTAACGCAAACCACCTCTTCCTGCGAACTAAATACCTCTAAAATACAATTCAAAACCAATACTAATAACTTTTAAATGAATCTAAACACATGTACACACATGTTTTTTTTTGTGTGTGGTCCACACAGGTTGTGTTTGATTTGTGGAAAAAACTAGAGATTCATTTTCCATGTTTGGTAATGCTTAGAAAGTAATATATCGTTACCAATGTTTGGTTTGGTTATCAATGGGGAATAAAAATTGTATAGGCTTTCCATTATACCCTTAAATTAGAAAAAAAGGTTTCATTGATTTGGTTATTTTTTAATGGGGGCAAATTGATCATAAAATACTTACCATGATTTCCCATGGAAAACAAAAATGAAACACAAAATGGATGGAGGGTTTTATTTTCCCCCGTATTTTCACATGAGGTAAGAAACCTTTTTTCAAATATGGACTTACTAAACATGAGAAATGAAATAATTTATCATTCTCAAGCCCCTTTCACGCAACCACCTTTTTGCTGCGAATCATCTCTTCGCGCGAACCACCATTTCCCGCGAATTAAACACCTCCACAAACCACTATAAAATAAAATTCGCCAACCATTATGATTAGTGACTATTTCTCCCCTCTACACCCTCAACTTACATCTCATGCAAATCCATAAAGCTCTCCAACAATCTCAAATTTGAGGTATAATTCTTATTGAAGGAGCTCACGAGTTTAAATTTATTACACGAAAATCCTTGAATAAATAGAAAACATATGGGCAAATTTATTTTTGACCACCAAAAAACCAGCCAAATGTATCCATTTTGTTTAGAGACCGAGCTCTCTTTATCACACCGGCCCTTCTCAAGATTCAATAATGCCCAAAGATTTAAAAAATCAATTATGAAAAATGTAGAAATTAATTTTAAAAAAATGGGACAGCGCATCACACAGTGTACCACTACCATCCATAATAATAAAGAGAGAGAGAGAGAGAGAGGAGGTTTTAGGGTTTAAAAAGAGGGAGCAAAGGATTAAACGGAGACCACGTTTTGAAAGCTCTCTTTACACTTTGCCTCCCCTCACAGTCACACCGGTTCTAGGGTTTTAGCTTTGCCGCCTTCTTCTATCTCCCCCTCTCTCCCTCTGCAATCACAATGAGCAACGACAAGGATAGCATCAACATGTCTGATCTCGCCGCTGGTGGTACTCTTTCTCTATCTCTTTCTCTTTGTTTCTCATGCTTGGTAATCTGATGTGGTGATCTTATACTGCTTTTCATTTTTGTCTCTGCAGCTCTGAATGAAGAGGATCGAGCAGGCCTCGTTAACGCTCTTAAGGTCAGTGCTTTATCCCCAGTCATCAATAGACTCGTTAATTTTTCAATTTTATGTATCGATATTTGTTTTTTATTTGAGTAAATTGTTTTTGGGGTTTAAGTCTTTGTTTGGCTGATAGAGTTTGGGTTTTTTGTGTCTTGTGTCTTCGCAGAATAAGATACAGAGTTTGGCCGGGCAGCACTCTGATATCCTCGAGAGTCTCTCTCCTGTAGTAAGAAAGCGTGTTGATGTTCTTAGAGAAATACAGGCATGATTCTTTCTCGCTCTGAAGCATGTAGTTTGGTGCTGTACTTTGCTGGTCTAAGTCTTTGATTGGCTGATATTTGTTTGTTTGTCTTTTGGTTCATTGATTGATTATATTACACTCTTATTTCATTTATAAGTTTATTTGGTAACAATAATTCTAACTTCTGATTGATATGATGGGTTTCTGGTGTATATTTTACGTTTTGAGTTTGAGTTGGGGGTTCTCTTAGAATTTTGCAAAATATTCATTGTAATTGACAAAATGATTGGAGTCAATTTGTCATCATGTGGTGGTATTTGTTGAATGGAACTTGTTGATCGCTCTCTTAGTATTATTTGACGAAAAATGAAAAAAGGTGTGCATATTATTTAGACGTGTGAAACTCGCTGAGCCGTTCTCAACTTGCAGACTCAACATGATGAATTAGAAGCAAAGTTTTTCAGGAGAGAGCAGCCCTGGAGGCCAAGTATCAGAAATTGTACCAACCTCTGTATAGCAAGGTATGTTTTAGATACTGCACTGGCATATGTCTTATATCATGAAACATGAAGAGTTCATCTGTGAGATGTTCTTTGTTTCCTTTTCATAGCACATAAGGCTAGGTTGTTTAGTGGCTTGCCACTAGTCTACCTAAGCAAGGTAGCAGTGGCACCCCTGGCCTGTATTAGTGTGTGCTCGTCCTTGCTGCCTTGCTTTTTTTATTGCATTATGAATGCTGTTTGCTTATTTTCATTTCTTTGCATGCCCTTGGTTTAAAAATAAATTGTACTGATCACTTGACAGAGATACGAGATCGTAAATGGTGTTGTTGAAGCTGAAGGAGCTACTACTGAAGCCGCAAGTCAAGAGGATAACGCTGCCGAAGGTACAATCTTGATAGTTTTGCAAGACCAATATTAGGTTTTATTTAATGTGCGAAACTTGTTAGTTTCTTGACTTTGCTTTTGCATTTTTACAGAGAAAGGAGTGCCTGATTTCTGGCTCAATGCAATGAAAAACAATGAAGTTCTAGCTGAGGAGGTAGTCATTTGTGCATAATGTTTCTCATTTATGAAGTTTATGTTGCTGTTTGTCAAATAAACTGTTTCGTCTTATCCTTTGATATCAGATTACTGAGCGTGATGAAGGGGCCCTTAAATATCTTAGGGACATCAAGTGGTTTAGGATAGATAATCCTAAGGGGTTCAAACTTGAGTTCTACTTTGACACCAACCCCTTCTTTAAGAACTCTGTCTTGACAAAGATATATCACATGATAGATGAAGATGAACCCATTCTTGAGAAAGCAATAGGGTAAGTTTGGTTCCTACATTGCCTTTATGCTAAATAGTTTAGTTCCTTATTTTGTACTTCTGTTACCAAGAAGTCATGTGCATGGCAGTTTTACTTTATTTTACATTTGACTGTTACTTGGTGCTTTGTAGGACGGAGATTGAATGGTATCCGGGAAAATGTTTGACACAGAAGCTCCTTAAGAAGAAGCCTAAGAAGGGATCTAAGAATGCTAAGCCAATCACTAGAACTGAGAATTGCGAAAGCTTCTTCAACTTTTTTAGTCCACCTCAAGTTCCTGAGGACGACGAAGATATTGAAGAAGATGCTGTAAGAGACAGTCTTCTTTACTTTTTGTTTCCTTTAAAAACTTTTGGCCGTTTGTGGTGTCTTATTCGTTCCCTTTTTATCAACAGGCTGAGGAACTACAAAACCAGATGGAACAGGATTATGACATTGGGTGAGTTCATACTTTCTTCTATCCATTGACAGATTTCTGAACTCTGCTACTGCTAGATGTTTTGGGAATTTTGTAATTGAGTACTTTGTTATTTTTTTCTTCTGTTATTGGCATCATTATATTGTAGGTCTACCATTCGAGATAAGATCATCCCCCATGCTGTTTCATGGTTTACGGGAGAGGCTATCCAGGGAGATGATTTTGGAGACTTGGAAGATGATGAAGACGATGACGTTGAAGATGAAGATGATGATGAGGATGAAGACGAGGATGAAGACGAGGACGAAGATGATGATGAAGATGATGAAGATGAAGATGAAGGCAAAACCAAAAAGAAGGTGCAGTATTTTTCAAATTTGGATGAACTATCTCATCTTCTTTTTTAATTATTTCAAAATCTGAAATGATGCTTGTTTTTCTGTCAAATTTATGGAATTCTGTTGCAGACGTCAGCTGCTCACAAGGTATTTCCTTTTTGTCATATATTTTCGCCAGATTTATAGTGTCCCCACCAAAAGGAAACAAATATTGAAAATACTGGCTTGCCTTAAATTTGTTTATTGGTCCAACATCTTCAACTTGTTTTGTCTAAAATTAACTTTTCGTTTGCGTGTCCTGATCACTCGTTTTATGTAATGTAGAAGAGTGGAAGAGCACAACTTGCGGACGGTCAGCAGGGCGAGCGGCCTCCAGAATGCAAACAGCAGTAGAATATGATTGTTTCCGAAAGGCGGGTTGAGTAGCTGAGCGTTCTCATTGGACCTTCAGACTGTTTTGATAGAAAATGGTGGCTGGTCATTTTTGTATGATCAATATATTTTTACCTCTGTATGATGAGTGATAGTCGGAGTGTTTCTCTTTTTATTTTTACCTTAAGTTGGTCTAGAGGGGATGTGATAAAAAAGATGGTTTGGATGGCATTGTGATTTATTGGTATTTGATGGACAACGTTTTTAGTACCCTATTAATGGTATGTGTAATTTTTTCTGGTTCTTTTATCTCAATTGATTTTTTCCTTTTATCTTGAGGTTTGGAGCCTCATTTCTTGAGTCGGTAAATTTTAAGACGTGGCTTTTTAGCCTGATTGTGTAGTGGCTCGCCTGCAATCTACAAGTTTAATGCAATGACATTTTAATGGAAATGAAGAAGAACACGTATCACATATAACGTATCTAATTTAGTCTTTTCAACTCCTACAAATAGTCTCAATTTATTATGTACCCCAAAAATTCTATAAATAGATTTACTCCAAAAGAGAGCCTAAATTGACATTTATTCAATAATTATTTGAAAAAATACGCATTTATTTTGAAAAAATAAAATTCAAAGAGAAAGATGAAAAAGAAAAATACCTAAGAGTGGTTTTTAAAGTAACAAATAATATATGTGAAAAAGAGTTATTTACACTAACACCCCTTGATGTTAAGATTTTAGAAATTATACGAACACTCTATGAGGTTTTAAATTGTTTTCACAAAACTCATTTTTATTGATTTTTCATCCAAAGATTAATAATTTTATAAAAAAAAAAATCTCCAAATGAAAAAGTTGGACTTTAAGATTAGATTGCGTATACTTCATTGAGGTTAATTTTGTCATTTGTATATATTTTTTTTCAATGAAATCATCAATTTTTGGACAAACAATCAATGAAAAAGGGTTTTGTGATAACAAACGGAAACCTCATGAGGTATTCATATAATTTTTGAGATCTTAGGATTTTTTTGAAAACACAAGAAACCTCAGGGGTGTTAGTGTAAATAACTCGTGAAAAAAAGAAAAGGAAAAAAGAAATGTACGATAATAATTTGTTATTAATAGGGTGAGTGTAGGAAAAAGCTCATCGTATTTATTTACAATACGAGGGCTCTCATTTCCCTCGTAATATCCGACGTGTAAATTCCCAATCCTAAATTAATAGAACGAAAAGTCGAAAGCCCAAACAGTCAGCTCTTCACTCTGCGATACTCAGCAATGGAGGGAAAACAAACCCAAAACCCTAAAACCCAGACTCTCCCTCTCCCTCTCTCTTTCCCTCTGCCCCTTCGTATATGCATGGCCTAGCATATTTTTCTAAATTGATTTTTCGGCTAGGTTTTGCCTTGCTTTGCTCTTCTCTTATTTGATTCTGGAGAAGCTGGGCTGTGGAGGCTTGGAAACTCGGAGGTTGTTGCCTATGGCAAGGCTTCTCCGAAACGCTCTTTCTATGAAACGTTTTCTATTCCCACCACAGGTTTGGCATTTCTTCATTTTGTGCATTTTTAGTTGTCTGTTTGGTCGCTGAGAAAGTTGGGAAAACAGTGTCTGAATCGCAAATGGTTTATTTATTCGGATACAGAAAGTTAAAACGGAGTTATACCTTTAGAGCTTCGTGCATCTAATTTTTTGTTTTTGTTTTGCAGGTGCATCGGAGAGGAATATTGGGGCCATCTACTCAGCTTTGCAATTTTTCTTCGAAAGGTGATTGCTTCAAGTTTTTTTTCGTTTTTTGATTTCTTCAATAACTTTGTTTAGGAAATGTTAGTTTTTGTTATTTGTTTATTTTTCTGAGACACTGTTTGTGCGCCTTATGATTTAAAAAAACGTGAATTGGTCTCTGAAGGCAGAAAGAAATCTAAGCCAGATGGAAGTGACTCCAATGAAGAGAATATGTCCAAGAAAGATTTAGCCCTGCAGCAAGCCCTGGATCAGATTACATCCTCATTTGGAAAGGGATCTATAATGTGGCTTGGTCGGTCTGCCTCTCCTCGACAGGTCCCCGTGGTATCCACGGGTTCTTTTGCTCTGGATTTAGCACTGGGAACTGGTGGATTTCCGAAGGTATTATGCAAAACATAATCAGTTGAATGTTTAGGGTCATTATAACTGGTCATTTGTTGTCTTAATCACACATGAATGTTTTTGTGCATAGGCTGCAAGATGCACAGATTTGACCGTATACATCACTTTTGAATATGTATTAGCTGCTTGTGATATTCATTCATTGAATTTCTTTAGGGACGTGTTGTAGAGATATTTGGTCCTGAGGCTTCTGGGAAAACTACTCTTGCTCTACATGTAATAGCCCAAGCTCAGAAGCAAGGAGGTTAGACTATGGAATTTGTTACTATAATTTAGTGGTACATTAACATTTTGTACATCATATATAGAACATGGTATGGCTATTGTATGTGAAAAATACTCTTTCTTTTTCGTTCTTTCTTTCAGTTGTTTATTCTATGTGAACACGGTGCTACCACACACACATCTAAATTGTGTTTCCCAATCATCTCCTGAGTTTCTTGAAGTTAGAACAGTTGTATCCTGTAAAAAATTTATATTTATCCATATAGGAGATACCTAAATATCAATTAAGCTCTAATGCTGGTGTAGTTGTAAAATTTAGATTTGTTCATGATCTTGAGTTACCCTGTTGATGCTAAAGTGTTTTCTTTTGGCTGCTGTTATGATATTGAATTCCTTGTTTTATGCAACTTTATGCAGGGTACTGTGTTTTTGTTGATGCTGAGCATGCCCTTGATCCTTCACTGGCTCAGGCTATTGGGGTAAACACTGAGAATCTGCTTCTCTCGCAACCTGATTGCGGTGAGCAAGCCCTCAGTCTTGTAGACACTCTAATCCGGAGTGGTTCAGTTGATGTTGTAGTTGTTGACAGTGTAAGTAAGGTGCTTTTCAGTAACATTATATTGTCATGGTAAACTATCCATGTCAACTTTTCCATTGAAAATTAAGCATGCTTCATGTGTTCGTACAAAACCTCTTTGGTTTTGGTTCTCATTGAATGTTTTCCCCATCATATAATCTCAAGAGGCTTTTATAGATTGTACTTTTACAGCCAGATTTTTTTGGCTTTTACATTGCACGGTAGCTTGTCTGGGTGGATGAATGGTTTTCATATGATGACAGGTGGCTGCCCTTGTGCCTAAAGGTGAACTGGACGGTGAGATGGGTGATGCTCATATGGCTATGCAGGCTAGATTAATGAGCCAGGCGCTTCGCAAATTGAGTCACTCTTTGTCTCTATCGCAGACAATATTAATCTTTACAAATCAGGTATTAGTGTGATTCATTTTTATATCTGATACAATTTTAATAAAATTTACAAACTTTATCATTTTCTGTTGTACAGTTTCACTTTGACTTGTATGGTTTAAGTTTTTGTACATAGTCTATCCTGAACTACTTTCTGAATTTGGTGGCTTTTGTAATGTTGAAATAGTAATCTGATATTCTCCATCTCATTGAAAGATGTGGATATTTGTTCAAAGGTCAGACTTCTGCAATTGATTGTGTTTATCTTCAGGTGAGGTCGAAGATTTCTACTTTTGGAGGATTTGGTGGGCCAACTGAAGTTCCTTGTGGCGGCAATGCTTTGAAGTTTTATGCTTCAGTGCGACTTAATATTAGGAGAATAGGGCTTATCAAGAAGGGTGAAGAGGTAGGTACCAAACCATCTGTCTATCGCGCCAATGAATTAGAACTTTATTTGTGGAAAGAAGTAGTTTCCCTGGTAGCCATTACCCATTAATTAGAACTTTGAATTGGTCTTGAATACCATTTAATGAGACCCTGAAACATAACCTGAATCTGAGTAATATGGCTTACATTGTTATACGTTATTTTTTTTTTGTGCCCTTTTGGATTGGAGGATTAGATGCTATGGTTATGCATCCTTTTGAAAGAAATTAATTTGCTATGCAGACTTTAGGAAGTCAAGTTCAAGTGAAGATAGTGAAGAACAAACTTGCTCCTCCATTCAGAACTGTTCTTATAGAGCTGGAGTTTGGTAAGGGTATATGTCGCGAATCAGAGATCATAGATTTGGGAGTGAAAAACAAATTCGTCACAAAGTCTGGCTCACATTATAATTTAAATGGTCAAAATTTCCATGGCAAGGATGCTCTGAAAAGGTTTTTGGCCGAGAATAACACTGCTATGGAAGAACTTACAACAAAGCTTAGGGAGAAGCTAGTAGATGTTGTGACAGACAATGAAGCAGAAACCGAACCTATGGAGGAAATTGTTTCACCTGATTCTACTGATGAAGATGCAGTTACGGCAGTCGGAACGTAAGTGTTCAGATGGCCTCAAACTGCAGAGTTTTAGTTTTAATTTTTTTTCCTGCGGGCTTCAATGCTCTACGGGGCCATCACCAGCGCATCAGCTGGAAAGTTGGAACTGTCGAGGAAGCCGTTCAGAATCACTTGCTCTCCTTGTAAATTAATATTATTTGTTAATCAGTAATCACTATGGGTGTAGTGAAATTTTGCGGGTTCGAATGGGGCAATTTTGGGAGGATGCAGGGGTCGGTTTTCAAATTTCCAGGTTCACCCTAGCTTGTTATTACATGTTGAGCTACATTTTGTATGTCAGCGTTGTCAATGTTATATATCAATTTTGTTTACCAAAAGAGATTTAATATATTGTTGAGCTGATGACGAAGACGTACGGAGGCTTATCATACGCCCTATAGGTAGCATATAGCATTTACCCATCAGATGATCCAATAAGAAATACCATCAACAAATACAAAACATTTACTTTGTTTTGCCTGTTTATTTTTATTTTTGGTAAAGTGTCGTGTTGAACTTTTAGTGCCCGTTTAGCATTGCTTATTTGGGGTGATAAGTGATTTTTAAAAAATTTTGGAATGCTAAGTCCGTCCTGGTAAAATATGAGAAAATCACTTATTGTTTAACAATGAGAAAAAGCTATAAGGGAAAACAATTAATGATGTGCTTTCATTTTCTGATTATGCATGAATCAGTTTCTGTTCAAATGCCAAAATGATTTCTCTCACAGCAAATCTGACAGCGAATTATTTTCACAGCACAACAATGACAAATTGACAGTATCATTATATTTAATTGAGGTGACATATAGAGAATAAAAGTCAAGCATATGTTAGTGGACATGATTCCGATCCGATCCCTCCCAAATTGCCGACACTATCAAGAATCTTGGAAAGGAAAGCTTCCAACTTCCAAATTCCAAGTGGTACCGGAAATATACAAAATGGGCAGCTAGAGCCCTGGTCCAGAATATTTTAGATGAATGAATTTGACCAACTTGTGACCTCAATTTATACTTTTCCACATTAGGTAGAGCACTTCAACCCTAGAAAGGTTCATATGCTTGTATATACATAAAGAAGAGTCAAAACCGCCGTCTCGAAGGGCTTTACTGATTCCTGTGAAGAAAAGTGATTGACTAAGCTTGAAATTTCAAGACAGACAATATTGTTGCCCACCAAAAAGACCAAAGACAAATGGGATTTTATTATTAATTTCTAGGCTAGATTAATATTAATATTATGCGATACATGAACCCAACATCAAACACCCAGCATGACGTGGCATATGTTATTATGGTTTTGGAGAACACATTGAGAAAGTGAATTTTTGATGTCGGACCAAGATTTTGAATACATGTGTTGTTCTTTCTAACTTTGTATCGATCAAATCTTTAAACAATTGTTGGTGCTTCCTCGTTCGTGGCGGTTACTTTCATGGTTTCTTCCTATTTGCAGTCAATTTGGGCAACACATCATTTCGTACAAGAAACAAAATTGACGTAAGAACCCACATTAAGACCCCCCACAAAGGAAGAAGATAAAACAATGACTTTTATTTGGTGGGCTTGACTCACCCCAACTTGGCATGGTGGATGGATGTCCCAACAAAGCCATTCATAGCTAGTCCCATGCCATAAATCTTTATATAACTAATAGATGTTTAAACTAAATAATACAATAATTTCTATACATTATTCTAATCTATTCTATTCTATTTTATTGGTTACTTTTCTCACGACTCTTACCTCAAACCTAAAATCTTTCCTGAAAAGTAATTGCTCTATAACTACTATATTAGTGGATGCTTTGCAAAGAAGCGGCTATTAAAATTGTGCAAATGAGGCACAAAATATGAATGGAATGGATGGTGATGATGTGTTCGGTTGTCTAATCTAACGGTGGAGATCGACGGGTGTGATAGGGTCAAAATTTGAAGGCATCCATGGCCAAAAGTAGAAGGGGCATCCATCCATCCATGCATATATCAAAATCTTGACTAGTCTAGTCCTAGACTCCTAGCTGTGTATATTGGAACGTGCAGAGAGAAGTCATTGATTGCGGCAATTATTCAATGCCAAGTCAGCAACCACCCTTCTCACTGCTTCCTGGAAGGCAGCCTCGTCCCATTCGGTCCCCTATAAAGTTATAAACAACAAAATAAATAATTAAATATTTACTCAGTTTCCTTATAATTTCCTATATATATATATAACAAGTTAACAACCAAAAGACAACTTAAAATTTGAATATTATTAATTATTGGATATGAAAGTTAACACTGATCAATACTAAACCCTAAAGATTTCTTTTTTAAAATTTTTAGTATAAGCGATTTGGGGACGGGTTTTCGAACCCTAAAGTTTTTGTTAGGTCATCGTTTTTGGCTGATATATATATTAAAACTTTAATACTATGGTGATTGCTAGGTCAATTACCTTCACACATGCTTCAGTAGAAGGGAACAATATAGTTGTATGAAATTGAGAAATTAAAAAAAATCAATAAGTATGTAGTTGTATTAATTACATACCTGATCAACTCTTAATCTCAAGATTACGCGGTTGACGTTAGAATCAGATCCTGACATCCAAGTATTGGCTTCCATGGACATCAAGCTTACATTGTTAACCTGCTTCAAGAATTCCAATATTCGAATCACCATATCTTCAGTGCAGCATTCTACTGATCTTAGAACCACTTGCAAGTCAAAAATTTGCTGATCTTGATCTGGGGTTGATTCGGATACTACTCGTGTAAGCGTAACACTAACTCTTTCATTTGAGGAGCCTGCTGCTTCTTCATTATAAGCTTCTTTGGCAGCTGGAGGAAGCCTTGCCTCCAACTGTTGGTTTCTTTTACTAAGCTCAGCAACTTGAGCTCTCAAACTAGTCAAGTACTCCCTTGCAGTTGTAAGCACCGATGCTTTGTCTTTCTACATTTATAATAAAAGCCTAATCATTAATACTTAAAACCCAAGAGCTAAACCCTAAGCCTTAAACTCGCCTAATATGTGTTCAAACAAAAAAGTGTATGCATACATACCTTGGTTCCTGGAGGAAGTAGTGATTTCAATGTATGAAAGCTCTCGTTGAGTTTCTCACGCCTTTTACGCTCCGATATCATGTGATGAAGCTGACTGCTAGTTGGGCGAGTAGCTTGGATACCTTCGCGAAGTCTCATTAGATTCAAACTTCTCAAGAAGGAAATGGATCTCTTGAGCATGATTTGCTTGCGTACATTAGCGCTCGTCTGCGTTCTTGGGGCTAAAGGTGAGGTGTTGTAAGTCTTGAAAGCACTTGTATTTGGAGTGAGAAAGTGAGCAGTAGAAGAAGAAGGTGGAACATTAGTTTGTGGGGGTGGCTGATGTGAAGAAGAAGAAGAAGGAGAAGAAGAAGATAGAACTGCAAGGATGGCTCTTGTCATCGCGGCATCTTCGATCTCAGGGGCAGGGAATTGGGTGTTTCGTATTCGAGAAAATGCTTGCAAGGCTTGTTGATGAGGACTAGTAATGGAACTACTAATGATATTTAAGGGTGGCATTGGTTCTAATGAAGTAACAATATTAATAGGTTGCAATGGATTAGGAGCTGGTTGTGTAAAGACTTCTGGGATATTAATGTGAGAAGAAGTAGTGGTGGTGGTTGGAATGTTGAAGAGGAGGGAGGAATATTCAGGGCTGTCCATGGTGGACAGTGATATAAAAGATGAGGAGGAGGATGAAAGTGGGTTTTGCTGATCAGGATTATTTGGCCTGTTGGCAACTGCTGTATGTGGAGATAATTGTCTGGAGAAAGCTTCTGGCAACCAGTTTCTCATCAGTTCCCTTTTTATGTTTATCTGCAAATTAAACAAAAACAATTGGATTAGTTTATTAGCATATAAGCTTAGTTTATTGATTTGCAGGGTGAGAATTGTTTGTGGTTTTCTTACTTGAGGCACATTGGAGAGGCCAAGCTCAATCTCTCCACTCTTGCACCCCATGAAAACTGCAGTCTGTAATTTATAGGGAAAATTGCTAATTAAGAGAAAGGAACATCTGCATTTATATATTATAAAACTATGGCTCATGAATCAGAAAATTAAACTAAAATTGTGAATCGACAAGAAAAATACCTTAATCCTTGCTTCCTGTTACAAACAGATAAGGAATCAAGTATTAGCATGTAAAATGTAAGTGTAAATGTATTCTCTTTTTGAATTATGTTTATCATCAACAATAGTAATTTTACCTGATAAAATCGCCTCTGTACACCGCTTGATGCCAGTCTTTGTAGTTCAATTTCTTGCAATTCCAGATTCGGAAGACTATTCCTGAAAGCGAATCCTGGAACACATCTGATCATATACATGCAGAAAAAAACACTTATGAGAGCAATATATATACACATTGGAAGCTAATCTAACTGGTTTAATTGGACTTGCTATATATAGCTAGCAAAATTTAATTACAAAGTAGTTCTAGTACTGTCTGTCTTACTCATTTTCGACAACATTGAATATTGATTGCTTATACTCATCAAAAAGCCTCCGAGCCTGATTCCCAGAAGAAGAGCTTGGTTGATTTTCTTCATCATAGACACCATCAAGAAAGAATAAGCAGCTGCATGCATATATATAAAATATGTATGAGCTAGAGTGGCCGCATTTATAAAGAGGGAGAGCGAGAGGGAGAGAGAGAGAGAGGTTTTGATGATGCATACTTAGAAGGAGGGGGCATATAAGACCATAAGCAGATGTAGAAGCAGCCAAAAGACTGCATGATGAGTCTAAGAAAACTGGCGCGAGAGCCTTCATCGAGCTGGAAGGCAGTGTCCATGTACAAAGTGTTTGATAAAATTGTTGCTGCAGGCTATAGGAGATCCAATCCCTCTGGATCTCCCTAGCTACACTGCAACAATCGACCTTTATGTCATTTGAGAAGACCAGCTGGCTATGTGTCTCTGGCCCTACCCAACACTTGTCCTCCTTATTTCATTTTGAATAATATGCAGAACACCATGATGATCTAGAAAGAACGAGAAAGGTCTTGACTAGAAAGGTGGTAGCTTTGGAAACTTATATATCTCTATGGGGCAATTAAGGATCTGTGATATCAAAATCAAAATGGCAATGGTATGTATGTACAGAAGGTGATGTGGGGTTGGTACCTTTAACTATGAAAGAAGCTGGCAGAGAGATGAGAGAGATTTGAAAAGTAGGGATATCAAGAATATTAAAAGAAACCATTCATACTGGTGAGCGCAGAAACTGGTTAAACAAGAAGAGAGGTGGGCACCTGCTGAGAGAGGGAAATATTTGTTTCTGGTTAGTGAGAACTTGAAAAGTAGGAAGGAGGACAACTTGAAAAGTAGTACTACTAGTAAGCAAGAGAGAGAGAGAGAGAGAGAAGCAGCCAGGCAAGGGAAAAAGGGCAGGGAGCTGGTTAGAAAAGTAGTGGTCAAAGTCCACCCATGACTCAAGGAGGATGGATGGACGGATTACATGCTTTAATTAGTTGTACACAAGAATTTAAAAAGAGTCAAGGGAGAAGGCAGAGTGTCCTTTTCCTTTTCTTCCATTTTCCATATTTTTCCTCATGTCCACATCTCTTCACAAGGTAAATATACAATATATTTTTTATCCCCCAATGAGATTGGTTTCTGAATTTCCCCATGTGTGTGTGAAAGCATTTTCCCAACACCTTCTTCTGTCACAATTTGGAAATTATTAAAGGGATCGATCGATGCAAATTTTTGTCTAAAGCTTTGTGACGTTTGTCTCAGCTGTGTCAAACATAAGGGATATGTATACACTTTAATTTACTCGAATTGTTTATATCCTTGTTTTCTTTCTAGATCACCATGCACAGTGCGTTTGATAAATTCTTCTGGCGCGTACCTAATATTGAATCTATACACAGAATCAGCCGAAGCTTCTTTTAGATTTGGCACAGGTAGAGAGCTTAGAGTGCCACATAAATGAGTTCACATGTCTACGAGGGCAGTTGAGTTTGACTAAATTAATTTAATCTACACCTTTTTAACACATATATTAGGGTAACTAAGAGCATCCGAGGTTAATTTCCTCATCCTCTTCTCTTGATATCGCTCGTATAAAATATTTTAAAATATATATAATCCCTATATTATTAACTAAAACATAATTGTCCATAGTTATTTTTTATTTAACATTTTGCTAGTTTACTTTGCATTTGGTTTATGTTATTAGAATAAAACTATTTTAGAGCTGAGAATGAAGATAATAAAACGTACCGGGGCTCAAATTCATAGTGAGTGTTAACGTGGCACATAAAATTTCTTTAATTTTTTATAAAAGAATTATCAAATGAATATATATATATATATATATTATATTTTGTCTCCAATCGATTTAGTAAAGTCCCATAAATTGATAACATAACAATTATAATATATATTGTTTAATGAAGAAGAAAAAGAAAGTCTGGTTGGCTTGGCTCCACCTCCTGACATCTTAGATTCGTAAGCCAAATGCTTGACCGGCGCATGTTCTTGTTTCGTTGGTGACAAGTTGAGTCCTTGAATAGCGATTGTTAAGAGAAGCACAGCCACCAGTTTATATGAAGAAATGAAACCCAAACCAAACCAGCCAAAGTTTAATCTAGTCTTCTCATCCTTTGCAATGAAGAATAAAACTATTTTGCTATCTTCTTCAATCAATAATATATGAAAAAGTTATCATACATATCATTGATTGCATTAGGGATTTAGGAAAAAGTATTGACAGGAGATAGGAAAATTTTTGTTTTTTTTTTTAATCAAGTCTTCTCATCTATGGCCCTTGTAATAAGTATTATTTTATTGTGTCAAATCCATCCCTCTTTGCTTAATTAATTAAATGCAAAATGAACCAAGAATAGCTTCACGTCATGATTATTGGTTTCTTTCATTTGTTGGTTTATTCGTTCATAATAAATAATTTAATTTATTCAATCTTGACCTTTCAGATTTGTATCGAATGGAGGGGGAAGATTCAAACTCTATTAAAACTCCATAGACAATCTTGTTTTGTGTGTTTTTTATCTGTTTGAAAGCAATTGATTGTTTAAATTACAAAATGAGAAGAGTTTCTCACACGCAAAGTGCCATGAAATTGGCTTGTATTTTAATATTGTTAACTCGAACAAGTGGCTCAATGACAAAGGTGAGCATGACACGAGCCATAAATTCATACATCATAAGTTCGAACTCTCGCGAACTCAATATTACATATACACGTGTTGATTTGTGAGCGATTGGTATATGAAGTTTATCCTAAAACCTTCTACCCAACCCGAAAAGACAAAAAGACAATCAGGTTTCATCATGTCTGCTCAACATCGTTATTGAGAGCAATTGGACTCTTGTCTAAAAAATTACACTGGGCTTGTGGTCCAGAAATGGGCTTATGTCTTGGCCCTCTAGCCCAAATGAAATTACCATCTTCCACAATGATCAGATTAGGGCTTCGATTCCTTAAACAATTAAGCTGGAAGCTGGCTTGATGTGTTGACCATGAATGTCCGCATTGCTTACCAAAACGAGTTGCATGCAGATGCAGTGCAGTGCAGCTAGGATATCAAACGTCCCTTTTATTTGGCATTTTGCAGACTTCAGACTCGCATACAATGTCAGTCCACTATCACTCATTTGAGTCAAATTAGAGATAAGCACAAATACAAAGAAAAGATGAACGTAAAAATAGAAAGAATTATGCAAATGTCCATATATATATATATATATATATATATATATTTTAAGTAAAAGGCAGAGAATGATGAAACATTTAAAATACCAGGAAAATGCCCTTGGTTAATGCAAATATTAAGAATTGAAATTATTAATTAAATGAAGATAATATGGTAAATTCACACTTTTTCATATTAAAAAAAATCAAAATTAAAAGAAAAATAAGATAATGGCCTATTTTTATAGAACACAACTACCTATTATCTTTTTTAATTCTAAAATAAATTTTAATTTATAAAAAAAAAAAAAAAAACCTCTCGGGCGCGTGTGAAGAGGCTAGTATATATATAAACAACAAAAGAAAGAATTAATATTTAATCAGTTTCTTTCTAATTTCCTATATAATATATAGACTAACAGTTCTAATTTTGTTCCATTAAATCTACAACAACCAAAAGAAAACTTACACATTGGAAGCCAATCAAATGAATTATTTTGAAAAGCCATTTCTTATAAATTAATCAGGATAGGAAAATCTAAATCAACATCCTGAATCATGGCTCCGCCTTTTACAAAAATCAAATCAGTAAACGAAACCTAATTTCAAAACAATGATGCGTGACCAGGGATTACATCACTTAATTACTCAAGTTCTACATTTCCTAGTATCTATTCCGAATGTAGAAGATATATGCTTCATTGACTTACTCTCACTCTTAATTATTTAAACCCTCTAGCTCTTCATCCTTGGCTCACTTGATTTCTTCAAGCTACCTACTATGCCATCAATTAGCTTGTCCTTGTTATCACCAGAGTCTGCAACAAAAGAGTAGTTCTTTTGAGGTCTTTGCTTGCGGGCTTGGTTTCCTGAACAAGTACCACTCATGGGACCAACTCCAGATGAAACAGATAACTTAGAAACATTTGTGAAATCAACCAACCCCTCAAAATTCTCTGACCTGTCCTTGCTACTTCCGCCATCCTTACCGCTGTACCACGAGTCAAGGATCTGCAATAGGGAGCTATCTTCCTTGTTCACTCTGGCCGCACCTTCTCCTTCTAAATCAGTTAAGGGCGAAGTCTCTCCTTCTGAATCTGACAAGTCATCTGAAAGGGACGGTTCATAATCAAAACCTGTTAATCCTATTGCCTTCCTCCTTGATGCTACTTCCACTTCATTTTTTTCCGATGTGTTGGCGACAGGGCCCAGCTCTTCCCATGGTGAGTTGCTAACATCATCCTTGGTTGACGCATCAGATAATTCACTATCTGAATTAGCCATTGTATGACTGACAGTCTGTTTTTGGATATTATGGACATAACTGTCCATATCAAACATTTTTGGTGTCTTACAAGCAGGAACGATGTAAGAGGACTCTACTTTAACACCAGGCATCATTTGTAACAGGGATGCCAACTTTTCATAACCAAGCAAATGCAAATCAAGGTGGTAGCCATACCTATCAAGAAACAACTTTCTGAATAAGGCCATGTTATATCCTTCTGGGTACTCTTTCAATATCTCATTTACAAGCTTTTGGCAGTTGGCTATTATCTCAATTCTACACCTGTCGGAGGGTTTCTTTTTAATGGCAGGTAGTGAAACTCCACTATGAGGAATATTCCGACATTTTTCCTCTCCATCATGTTCTCGTGATCTTTGTATGTCATGTTGTGATGGTTTATTCAAAAAGATGAATGTCGACCTATTTGTATCATTAGAATGATCTAGAGAACTCTTTCCATCGCGATAGGTAAGTTTGAATGGTGACGTCTGGGAGGGGCTTTCTTCCACCCATTTTTTTTCTGATATTAACAAATCTACCAAGTGAACGAGATCACCTTTGCTGAGAGATCTAAGAAACAAAGGTCCTTCCTTCTGAAGATTCAGTGCCATCTGTTCCCTGTAACAATTGAAGGCACAAGGATAACATTAAGATACAAGTTTAATAGCAACTTCTGATGCAACCAAGTTCAAACAATACTGTCAAAGAAAATCAGCAAAAGAATCAATTTGGGTTCAACTGTTCCATTGACTGGATATTTGAATATCAACTCCAGTATGAACAAGGATCATTGAGAACTATTTAAAACTTAAGGAGTATGAAAGTACGTTGAATACAATCTGAGCTAAAAAAAGCCTATCTTCAGGTTTCTCATACTTTTTGCAATCTCGAAATGGACTGATCAATCTTGTATCCTCAATGAAAGAGTTCCTACACCCATAATTAAATTCTATTGCACCGCCTTGATGCAATTCATTCAACTCTAACATCAAAATTTTCTGCCTCATGGACAAATTCAGAATTTCAGATGAAGAATATGGATCCTTTTTTTCCTTCTTTAATGATTTCTAATTTGAAGAAATTATGTCAGTTATTTTCATTCCAAAAACATTGTAATATATCCAAGCCTTCTTAAGGGTTTAAATTTCATACATATACGCATATATAAGGAAATTCTCTCTTGCCAAACTTACAATCTGAAATTTGAATTCAGAGTACTACAACATACGTGCCGGATATTTTGCAAGAGAACATTACCCTATGTACATACACATATGTATTCTATTACAAAATCTAAGGACCTAAAGAATCAGACAAAAAATCAAGAAACATGTTAGCAAATTCCTAGTTCTAAAGTTGGACAGAATTATCCCTGTGACGAAATAAAAGGAAGTTGGGATCATTGTTTTTTAATCAAAAAAAGAATTCCACTACACAAAGTAACACAAACGTGAAGATTAGAACTCGGGGTGTGTATGTGTGTGTATAATTCACAAAAAAGAATAAAGGAGTAAATGATACCTGGTCCTTGATTCGGAAGCAAGAACTGATACTTTAGGTGTGTCCATGAAAGATTCCATGTCACGCCAAAATGAATCCGTCGAAAAGAGCATGTGCTCTTGAGAGTGAGTGTTCATCAGGTTCGGTCTGTCACAGGATTGATCACTCAATTTATCAGAGCACGGGCTACTTCTCCAGAATTTACACCAGTTTACTATCTGATCAAAAAACCCTTGACTTGTTTTAGATTTATTAGCATATACTTCATAACTTGTCGCAGTTTTGTTGTCCTTATCTGATTCATTGTAGGATGAAGAAGATGAAACATGAGGTGCTTGATCAATGACCTGACTCGTTGACCCCAGTAACTTTTCCTTATCTTTTCTTTGTCCAGAGTTACCAACAGAAGTATACTGTTTCACTGGAGTGTCATGGCCTTCCTTCTCAGTGACATTACCGGAAGTGTAATGATCTTCTTGACCGTCATGGCTTCTAGTCCCTGAAACATTACCTCTATAGCCAAACCATTGTCTCCAAATCCACTTAAAATAACCCACCTCAGATGAAGAACTTTGTGCAACTGCTGGAAGAAAATGAAGCTCATTATCTTGTTCTTTAGCCACTTCGACGACATTTCCATCAATGTGCACTGAAGTCTTCACATTCTCAGTGCAAGGAGTGGATGGTGACTTCTCATCAAGTGCAGAAAGTTGTGGTTTTGCCGAAGACTTCACATTCTCAGGGCAAGGAGGCAATATTGACTTCCCATCCGATTTAGGTGAAAAGGGTTGTTGCAATTCTCTATTAGGTTCTTCCACATTTGATTCATGGGATACAGGTGATGACAACTTTCTATTTGCACCTACATTAATAGACTTGTCCTCACAATCTAACTGTGAGGCTAAACTAAGATCCTGGCCTCCATTATCACCAAATGATTCTGTGGACATATCTAGATTGGACTGACATGGTTCAGATGATTTTTCACTTCCACCACGTACAAGAAAGTTTCCATCACCTAACGATTGGAGATTTAAAATTTGTGGAATTGATAAAAGAAAGCGGGAAAACTTTTTATACCCATAGAAGTCTCTATCTATACTCAGCTTACATTTCCCAAGCTCCATGCGAAGGTCTGTAATGGGGATTCCTTTAGGGTGTGACTTCAATATCTGACGAATTTGCTTCATGACTGCAGTAGGAATTGGACGAGGCTTAGAATCTGAACCAGGTTCAGACAACTTCTCAGTTTGTGACCGTGCTGGAGGCTCAACCACTGAGTACGGGTCTTCAATAGGTACCTTGTAATGACCATACCAAGAACCATAGGGACCATCAGGTGGTTGGTTAAAATACTTTCCAGTGAGGTTTTCACCTGTAAGCAAAGCATGCCATGGCCACATGATACTTGCAGCACTGCAGAGGACACCAGGAGCATTTTCAGGACTTGCTAGCAATATATTGTAGTTGTTCATTCTTAACCGGTGTAAAGTGGAAGCAAAATCCCTGTCACCAGAAATTAAGAAAAGATGTGCTGGTGGGGGATTTTGAGAAACCCAATACATAAGATCTACAAGAAGAGACCTATCAGCACTGTTCTTTCCACCTGCAATAACGAAAATATTTGCAACATAATATGGTTAGGATACAAGAAGAAAGTTGTATAACTGAATGTATGTCTGTGCGCAGACACAGATGGGAATACACATGTTAAACCCATTTCAAGTTGAAATTTTATTTCAAACAGAAAAATCAGTAGTGAAATTTACTTCAGAAGGTCCATTAAGCATTTACCACCAGTACGGCATCTTGCATAAAATGATGACATACATATCAAATACCTTTGGTGAAAAATTTATATATTCTACATAAAAATATTAATAAATAAAAATACCTTCTTTACCAAGAACAACAACATGAAGAGAAATTTGCATCCTAACTTAGATTGCAAGTCATAAATCTTAAATGCTTTCTCTAACAAAACCAGCAATGACTAACTTTGAACACAAACGAGCCCAAAGATAAAAGCACAGTCAAGATTAAATAAACTGTCACGTACAAGGATCCTAGATTTATATTCAGCATATTAAAGTACAGTCTACTGTCCAAAAGAATTGCATATGGATCAAAGGCGATAGTTCAAATAGCAACACTTAAAAGAGGTCATATGCTACCCCTTCAGACCCCTAACCAAATTCATGTATAATAGAATACAAGTATTAGTTGACAATCTCATAATTAACCATATCTGCGATACTTGACTATTGGAATGTTATAGTCAACTATAAATGGATGAAGTTTACCATGATTAGAGACAGTCGACTCCGAGATCTGCAACTGTTAAAAATATAGGTATTCTTCATACTGGGAAATACAAATACCCATGTCCCCATTTGAGGAATTGAGAGAGAGCCCTTGAGAAAACAAGACTTGGACACTTTATGCATACAAAGGGGAGATTAAATTTGAACATCTATTTACTTTATTACATATTGTGAGCATCGAAGAACAAAGCAAGTTACTGCTCCGATTGTGCAACAATACCAGGTCAACGCTACATTTATGCATACGCTGACAGCCATATCTAGATCTTTATTTCTCTTTTCCTTTAATGTTTTTTTGATTTCATAAATTTTAGCACCTCATACTCATTTTGGTGACAACTAGAGTCCTAATACCATGTTAGACAGCCACTAGACCCTCAAAGAATTACACCTTTAACTGCTTAACTGTGTTCTCCTTTAGCGCTATTATTGGTCCCTATGTGCAGCCATAACATGCTTCTTTTTTCTTTTTTGTTGTAATACTGTTTACACAACCTTATATCATCCATGAAAATTTCAGATTTCAAAAAATGTAATGTCCTTATATTTATCTAAGTTGCTGAAAGCAATCCTCCTTAAGTGTGTTTTTTTTTGGGGGTTTGATTTACTTATTTTCACCTCATAACTTTGAGTAATTGTAAAAACAACCTTCACTTTTATCAAGAGAAACAGCAACAAAATCTAAGTCAACCATATCCTAGACGTGTTCGCTTAGATCTCTTTAAAAAATAAACATTTCTTCAAAAATTTAAACAGTATATCATTGCACTCAGTAACAACATATATTGTGATTACCATTGTGCTACCTTTAGCATTCTGCTGTGCTAGAGCTCAAGAGGGTCAGAATGTTTGGAGGTCTCATATGTTCACTTTTAGAACCTCAAAAGATCAGATATATAACTGCATTCCCCCAGATACTTTATATACAATTTTTTCACGCAATCTTCCACTTAATCAACCCCTGTCCCACCACTTGCACTCATAGGATACAATAAAATATACACGTATGAGTATACTATAGGCTACTTTATTTCAGCATTGCACCACATAATTCCCAACTTCAATTCATTTGCAGCAACTTGTAAATTGAATTAAATAATTCACAAAAGAAAACAAAGTTGTTTCAGCATTTATCTTCCTCAATATATGAGCACTTTTTATAAATATTTATTATAGAAATATATGAGCGTACATACAAACGACTATATCTATGCAATTAAATCATTCATCTCATAGTCTGCACTCATACACCTTTCCAGCCATTGCAACAAACCTCACGACACAAAAAGAAATGATAAGCGGTTAAGTTGAAGAATCAGACTAACCGTGAGGAACATGAGTAAGATTGACCCCAGTAGAGGACAAGGCCTCCTGGTTAGCCCTTGACAACTGTAACATGTCGCCGAAAGCTGTGATCTGAATGGGGCCCTTTATCCCATTGGCCCTGATAGCCGCAGTGATCGCATGTGCTACCTTGAACACGTTGACGCCAGCTGGCAAATGGCAGTTCTCAAAGTCCCACCAAACCGAAATCCTCACATTCCGAACATCCTCATCGTGGCGTCTGAAAGAATAGTTACTGTGAAAATGGTGAGCTGGTGAAGAGGTTGAAAAGTGGGAAATCCGAAGAAAAGGAGGAGATAGCGAAGAGGAAGACAAGCAGTAGAGGGTTCTTGGAGATATGGGTCTCATGGTGGGTAGGATGAGAGTTAGGTTAAAGTTTAGGGGAAAGGGTTTTGGGGTGGAAGAGGAAGACGATCTAAAATCTCTAGGCACGTGCTGTGCACTTGGATAAGCCTTGTTCCTCCATCCTTTTGCAATTGGTTATGCTATCATTAAAAAAAACATATAATTAATTTGAAGTGCACCAATGCAATCCATTCATCATAGATTAACCAATTGTCATACAATAAAATTGAAACTAAAACTAAAGAATACCAATATATATCAATATATAGACAGCATGACATACAAGGATCTGATAAATACCATCACAGAACACAAGAAGAAAACCAAGATTTTAACTACAACTTACTCATATAAATTTGTAACATATAAGAATATCCAACTGGATATATTGGTGCATAATATGCTAATGTTCTCTAGATGCAGATAACGCTACCTAATTAAGAAAAACCATAAAAAGAAGGTCAGTGTATTGCACTTATTGTTACAGATTATCCATTAAAAATGCATGCTACAACTCACTAGTTTTTAGAGACTTTTTCAACAATCAGTTCTTTTATGGAATCACACTCAAAAGCGCATGGGGTATAAATTAAGACATGCAGCTTTAACAAACAATCAGATGAAACGTAAATTTTGTTCTTGCCTAGGTAGCAGCACTAGACTAATGGTCTTGGCATGCAAGTTGCAAATGGTTTATTTCATAACAAAGCTAAGCCTTGGAAAAATAGAACTGACCCCAAATTGAAACGTCATGTGAAAAGGGAACAGACAATTTCACAAAAGTTTTGCAACCATACCTTGTACAAATCCCCCATTAAAGTGTAAAGATGCTATTCAGAAATGTGGATGTAAATCCTGTCTTTATTAGAAAAGGGTTATGTTTCCTATATGGTTATAGAGAATGGTGATAAGAACACAACTGGAAATAGAAAATGGCAGGAAAATAAGAGAAAAGGAGTGCATCTTCAAGGAAGAGTCATGAGAAAAACTTACAACACATGAGTCATTTCCAGATTGCCTACAGAAACTAAACAAAATTTGGTGAAAAATGAACAAGCTATTAATGTATTGTAGCATACCACAATTCCACTTGGCCTTTGATTTAAAGGACTCGTCCCCCTTGATGCACGATGGATGGTATGCCTTAGGACAGCCCTTAACGAGCACAAAGAACACATCCGCAAAATGAATTATCAATTTGATTGCCAATAAGGACATGAAATAACCAATAAATAAATAAACAGCACAGGACATGCTTCTTTTTTGGTAGAGATAGAGAGAGAGTTGAGACAGATAGTCATACAAAGAAAAATAAACTACAGAGTCTCATTAAAGCCAATATATCGTTTGCAATATTGGTGTTGGACTTCATGCATTTCTCTAAGGTGGAAATAAGAATTCCCTCTTGAACAGATAGGGAAATTATTGCAACTGGCCTTTTTTAGGTTTCACCTAGCATTTTGCAATGAGTACCATATGTGAAAAAATCCATGGATTTAACATGTGTACTTCTTGTTCTTGTTTGATAAAACCGATTTTTACTATTTCAACTTGCTATTAAACATGGTTTTGCATCAATCTTAAAGTGAGAACATGTAAATTTTTCACAAGTGAGGAATCTAAATTTCAAAAGTGCTTTGAATTCCAAAGCATTAGATGAATCTGAATTGATTAGTGAATCACAAATTTGACTATGGTTATGCACATTATTTCTCAGCTTGAAAAAGGAGTAGATGACTAGGTTGGTAGCTTTGCGAGGTTAGATAAGTTAAACCAGAACAACAAAGAAACCCAGAACAAAACCCAAACCCCATTGGAAAAGTGACCCCAAATACACAAAACAGACGAAACACATTTGAGATTCAATGAGAGTCCAAATTCCCAAGAAAGAAATGCTAGTTAACAATCAATTGGTACTGGGTAAGCACAATTGATAGTTCACTGTCCATGTCAAAACACAATTTGAAAAAGGCTCTTACAGTTTATCGACAGCGAAGACAAATCTTTGAAGACGAACGAAGATTTAACTACGATCGAAGATTTGCCTTGTTGAAGAGCAGCGAAGATTTTGGCTTCGCTGTTGAAGGCGAGAGAAGACGAAGAGGGTTTAGGGTTTAGGGCTGGTGTTTCGGCTCGAGTCCGTGTGTTATTTTGGGCTGGTGTTAGTTAAGCCCATGCTTCTGTATAGTCGAGTTTGGTGCTAAATAAGCGTTTGGTTCAAGACGGGATTAGTGCTAAATAGCCCAATCCTGTCCTGATACTGTCAAACAAACATGCCCTTATTGGTCTTTTTCTGTTGTAATTTTTCTCCATATTAAAACATTCTCTCAAGAAAAAACCTGCAATTGGAGAATTGCATCAAATTCGACGATCATGGTGCAAGTATGCCCGGGTAAGAAAACATGTTTCTCCTCTTTACCTTTTGATCAATGATTACCTGTTAAATTCATAAATACAATGTGTTAACCAGTGATGTGTAACGCCTCAAATCTTCCTCTTTATCCGTAATGCATGCATGTATGTAATGTAATCCCCTTTACAATGTAGGTCAAAAACACCACAGAAATCTCTACAAATTGTTAGATTGTTAAATGAAGTCAACCCAAATTATTAAAACCCCTCAACTTTTCTTAATTAAATGCTTTTTTTTATCAATCTCATCTTCAAATTTTCGGTGGAACGGGATAATTAGATCTCAGTTTCACCCTGCAGGATTGCAAGAATAGCAGTTGTTCAATGAACATTTGGTTGTAACAATTTCCATTTAGAGGTTCAATGAACATTTTTTGTTAATATATATTCATTAATTGCTCCAATCTTTGTGTGACATTTGGTTGTAACAATTTCCATTTTCCTCTGTCAAAACCAGATTTTAGCTAACTAGGAGCTAGAAAGGAGTTCATGATGATAGAGAACAACGTTAATGACCTCTACATGGTGCTAATTAGTCATCAGAACTGAGATGTGATTGCGGAAAAAAATATGAGGCGAACCTTGAGTGAAAGCAGACATTATGTAGAATTAATAGCATCGTCGATTCGAGGAAAGCTTAACCAGCAGCCTCCGTTGCCAGCTTGTAGTTGCATCTTTAGAATCCCTAATGTGCTACGCAGGCATAACGAAAAAGCTTTTCTTCCGAATTTAGTTTCAATAGGGCCATTTCACCATGGACAGAGGAACCTGCAAGTCATGGAAGAGATTAAGCTATGGTATATGCATTGCCTCCTTGACCGAAAACCAACTTCAGAGACGAGGCTGGAGTACCTTATCGAGCTCATTATAAGTATACAACAACAGTGTCGAGATTGCTACGGTGAAAAAATTGATATGAGCAGTGAAAAATTTGTAGAAATGATGGTGGTTGATGGTTGCTTTATTATAGAACTTTTCCGCAAGTATGCAAGAGTGGTGCCTAGTAACAAGGATGATCCAGTGTTCTACACATTATGGATGCACACTGCGCTTACAAACGACTTGTTTCTACTCGAAAACCAGCTTCCTTGGAGAGTTCTTGAGTGTTTGTTCCACAACACAAGGGAAAACAATGATAAACCAGCAACCAATTCTCTGTTCCAGCTTGCGCTCAACTTCTTTAGGCACTCCACCTTCTCACAGTCTTCACATCTCAATGAAGAAGTGGAAAACAAACATTTACTTGGCATCATAAGAAACTCTTTGCTTGGCTCGTATACGCAATTACAGTTAACGTTCAAAAGTTACTGGGAACCAATTCCATCTGTGTCAGAGCTTCTACAAGCTGGAGTTCAGTTTAAGCTTCGAAACACTGGTGACAACATGCTCGACATAACCTTCGAGAATGGAGTGATGGAAATTCCGCCAGTAAACATTCGAGAGAACGGAGAGTCTCTCTTCAGAAACCTCATCGCATATGAGCAGTGCAACCCAAGCATCTCCATTTCTAACATTACCTCTTATGCTGTGGTGTTGGACAACCTTATTAAGTCTAGCAAAGATGTACACCTTCTCATTCAGAGAGGAATTATAACTACGGTCTTGAGCAAGGAGGACATAGCTCGTTTCTTCACTAGGCTTTACAATGACACCATTCCCGGCTATTTCTCTTATGCAGAACTCACCAAGAATGTGAATGCGTATTATAAGGATCGCTGGCACCGATGGCAGACGATTCTGAGACGCGATTATTTCAACAATCCATGGTCAATCTTGTCATTTGCTGCTGCACTCATGATCCTAGGTTTGACATTCATTCAGACCATATATTCCATTCTGACTTACTACTAGGCTACCAGTATGCAATTGTGTTTTGGGCAATGTCTTTGTAAATTTACTTTATACACTGTCATGTCTTGTCTGTGTGAATTTTTAGCTAATGCTGTGAAAGCTGTTTGTATATGTTGTATGTTCAATATGAAACCAAGGCTGTAATTGCTTACATGTATATAAATATTTATGTATAGCTATAGCAATTGAGAATTTGCAGAGCGGTTACGTTTGTGGAAAACTTGTTATATATACTTGATTCAGAAACCTCTAATTACTTGCACTAAGTTTGTGGAAATATCTTCATCTACTTGCAATACAACCCTCATCTTAGCATGGTGAATTCTGACAGGTACGTAAATAATCATTCTTTGTCTTAATAGAATCCTCATCTGAAGTTATCATGGTGAAATAATCTAGAAAATTCGACACCGACTTGGCTTATTCTTTGCTTTTATTCCAGCCACTAATCTTTAGGCGACATTGCCTCTTCCACCAAGTTACTTATATTCATGATTCTTGTAGACTTTTTTAGATACTTTTATCACAAAATGAGCATTAGTATTTTCAACATTGGATGCTTAGAACGCTTATGGCGACATTGCCTCTTCCACCAAGTTAAGACTATTTTCCACTAGGCATTGGCGACATATTTAGTTTAAAGAATAAGATTAATTTTTGTTTCCCTCTTGTAACAGACACTCAATCTCACTTTACCCTTGAAATTGAAATTTTCTCACTTAACCCTACACGAAGTCATTACCTATCTCAATTCATCCTCCACCGTCAAGTCTGTTAAAAAAATTGTCAAAATTGATAATGTGGCATGAAAGGGGTCCAGTATTTTGTTAAAAAGTCTGCCAGGTACGTACCACGAGTGAAAAAATAAAAATGAACTTAACAACTTATGATGACACCCAAACCACCATTCTCTGTTTCTCTTAAAAAATGATTACTGCAAATTTTATAATAGCTAAAAATACTAAAATGTTCATGTCAAGTCAGCACACTTAACAGTTTTGTGGATGCAGATGGTAAAGTAAGAAAAATTTAAGCAATTTTTAAGATTGTGGAAGTAAGAACATTTCAGTTCCATATGGGTTAAAGTGAGACCGAATGTCTGTTACAAGGGGAAGACATTAATTAAGCCTATAGATAGAATAACCATTTTTCTTATATTAAAAACATATATTAACTGATAGGAGTAAGGTGTTTCAGATGGCAGGCAACAATGTTAGTGACCACTCCGTGATGCAAATTAGGGATGAGGACAGAAGTGATGTTGTGATTGGAGAAACTGTGGAAATAGTAGTGTCCTCAATTCAAGGAAGGATTCAGCAGCGGCCTCCACTTCCTGCTTGTAGTTGCATATTTAGAATCCCTAATGTACTATGCAGGCATAATGAAAAAGCTTTTGTTCCACATTTAATTTCAATAGGGCCATTTCACCATGGAGAAAAGGACCTGCAAGTCATGGAAGAGATTAAGCTATGGTATTTGCATTGCCTCCTTGATCGAAATCCAACTTCAGAGACCAGTTTGGAGTACTTAGTCGAAGCCATTAAACGTATGGAGCAACACTGTCGAGATTGTTATCAAGAAAGAATTGATATGAGTAGTGAAAAATTTGTGGAAATGATGGTGGTTGACGGTTGCTTTATCATTGAACTCTTCCGCAAGTTTGCAAAAGAGGTTCCCATAAGCGAGGATGATCCTGTGTTCTATACGGCATGGATGTGGTCGGCACTTAGAAAAGACTTGTCTCTACTTGAAAACCAGCTTCCTTGGAAAGTAGTTGACTGTTTATTCAACCACACAAAGAAAAATGATAAACCAGAATCCAATGCTCTACTCCCGCTTGCTCTGAAATTCTTTAATCCGTCTACATTCGAGCAGAATCCACACGCCGACAGACCATTGGAAACTAAGCATTTACTTGATGACATAAGAAACTCTTTACTTGCCTCGTACCCTCCTCAAGTTACTTATAGATATTGGGAACCGATTCCTTCTGTCACAGAACTTCTACAAGCTGGTGTCGAATTTAAACGTAGAAGCCATACTTGGGACAACATGCTCGACATAACCTTCAAAAATGGAGTTATGGAAATCCCACCAATAGGGATTGAAGACAATGCAGAGTCTCTCTTCAGAAACCTCATCGCCTATGAACAGTGTGATCCAAGCATCCGATATCGTAACATTACCTCGTATGCTGTCATCTTGGATAACCTTATTAACAATAGCAAAGATGCGGACTTTCTCATTCAAAAAGAAATCATAGTTACAAAATTGAGCAAGGAGGACATAGCCGGTCTCTTCAGTAGGCTTTACAATGACACTGTAGTTGGCTATTTCTGTTATGTGGAACTCACCAAGAATGTGAATGCTGTCAAGGAAATAGGCACCAACCATTCTTTGGTCAAAAATAAGGGGTGCCTAACTTAGGCATTCTTTGGTCAAAAATAAGGGGTACCTAACTTAGGCATTCTTTGGTCAAAATAAGGGGTGCCTAACTTAGGCAACCTATGTTCTTTTGAAGCCTATATAAATCCCCACAACTCTCATTTGTATTGCATCCCAGAATTAGAGAATTAGAGAGAGTTTGAGAGAAAAGCTTAAGAGCAAAGCTTGTGAAAGAATTTTGTGAGAAAAATTCTTAGTATAATTCGGGGGTGGGTTGTGAGTTGTGAGTGTTGTAAACACTTTGTATATTTTCTCCCTTTAGTAAAATGATCTGCAGCAGGTCCGGAGACGTAGGCACAATTGGCTGAACTCCGTTATCAAATTCATGTCTTATTTTCTCTGTTATTTCGCATTCTCACTAATCTGGTTTATAGGGAAATCTGCGTAATTTCCTAACAAATGCATATTATCAGGATCGCTGGCACAGATGGCAAACAATTCTCAGACGTGATTATTTCAGCAATCCATGGTCAATCTTTTCGCTCTTTGCTGCGCTCTTGATCCTAGGTTTTACCTTCATGCAAACCTTATATTCCACTCTGTCTTACTACAAGTAGCAAGGCAAGATATTTGCGCGTTTGTCAATGTCATTGTAATGTTTTTAGACACATGATCATGTCCTGTGTGAATTGGAATTAAGAAAGAATCATGGAGGGCGCTATCATTCTGACTTACTACTAGGCTTCCAGTATGCAATTGTGCTTTGGCCAATGTCTTTGTAAAATTACTTAATACACTGTCATGTCTTGTCTCTGTGAATTTTTAGCTCATGCTGTGAAAGCTGTTTGTATATGTTGTATGTTCAATATGAAACCAAGGCTGTAATTGCTTACATGTATATAAATTTATATAGCAATTGAGAATTTGCAGAGCGGTTTAAGTTTGTGGAAAACTTGTTCATACTTGATTCAGAAACCTCTAAATACTTGCACTAAAACCACAACTTGTGGAAATATCTACGTCAAACCAGAACCATTTGATGTGGAAGGTTATTATACATCTTCATCTTAGCATGGTGAATTCTGACAGGCATTGCCTTAGATCTGAGTACAATATGATCCCCTTTTAGAACGCTAAAAATTCATTGTCAATTTCTGCCCTATGAATGACCAAATTTAGTGACATGATCATGTATTAACAAGTAAGGTGTCGAAATATTTTTATCTATTCACAAATTGAAAACAAGGCAACGGACCGGCATGGACTCCAATACTAATATTTTTTTTAAAATAAAAAATTTAACACTGATATTGTCTTCAACTTCATAACTTATGTTCCATTGGATGCGTTCCAATAATCTTCCGACTTTTATACAACTTGTTAGGTAACGGACAAGCATCCTAACCACCAATTGTAAGATCAGGTAATGACCCTTCAAGTTGGTTATAAGAGAGAGAAAGATATGCCAGAGAGCTCATGTGTCCAAAAACATCAGGAATTGAACTGGCTAGAAGGTTCCAAGAGAGGTCAAGATCAACAAGGCTGGTATTATAGTTGGGCAACCATAGAAATATTGAAGAAGTACTCGAATATGGTTGGAATAAAGGTTAACGATAGCAAGAGATTTAGAAGAGTTTATGTAAGAAAGAGTGGAAATAATTGGAGAAGGAAGATCACACTCCTCTAGTGACAAGGTTGTTAGTTCAGGAAGCTTATTAACAGCTTCCGGCCAATTGAAAACATTGCTGAGATTCACGAAATTCAACTCCAAATATCTTAATGACGAAAGAAGAGGAAGCCAATCCAGATTTTCTACATTTGTAAAGTAATTACTCAAGTCCAGATACACCAAGTTCGTATGGTTGTCTCTGCGCGTCTCCATACCATATACGAGCTCGCATCAAATCTATATAGGGGAAAAAAGTCGTTACGAAGAATAGTATGCAATAGTTGAAGCCCGGCGTAAGCTAAAACAGAGCAAAATGTTCTCATACAAGACAAAACCATAAAAACATAGTAAAATATCACATGTCAAAATTAATGTAAAATTAATCCTGGGAAATTCACATAAGAACATCGCATTTTCATTTTCATATTTTTGTGTGTTTTTGCATAGAAACTTCATTGAATTGGGAAATTAATTTGTTTTCTCTGTTTCATTTCATAAAAACATTTTATGAAAATGATTTCTAAATACATTACTGGACGAGCACCATATTTCGATAATTTCTATTCTTATATTGGAGAAATTTTTTGAGAGTGTGCTAAATTGAACCCACCTTTTTCAATGATGCATTAATGGCAGCAAATTCTTGACAAATGAGTTTCAAATTATTATTTTGAGAGTGTGCTATATAGTACCTACTCGAATTTTGCCCCAAAATTTCTTATTTTTCTTCCCCCACAACTAAAGACTTAGACTTGAGATGGTGATTTGCCTTCCAACATGCACCAAATTATTTAAGAATGACTTGATTGGTATTTAAGAATGCAAGTCTTGACTCTACTTCACTTGACTTGAGATGGTGATTCTACTTCATCTCAAGTCAATTTTGTGCATAAATAATTTGTGAGAATAAACTTATACAAAAAACATTATCAAACCACTTCACTTATCTAGTGGGTAAGGTTAATTTAATGTAACATTTATAGTCTCTACCACTTTTTTTTAATTGACAATACAATTAAGTATCGTCAATACTGCATTGTAATTGAAAATTCCATTATTAAGGAAAAAATGCCCCACTAACCAAAACTTTCCGCAGTGACTTATATATTTCTTAAGCAAACTTTATGTGGTGACATAATTTTCATGGCTCTGTTTCATAACTTTTTTCCTTCTTACCCAATTGCTAGTGTAAGTATTAGCTTGACTTTGAAAACTTGGACTGTTTAATTCCACAAAAAGCACATCTTTGATAATTCGGGTTTCTTAAAGACATGTGTGTCTTTGTCAAATTTTTACCAAAAGCAGATTTTTCAGAAGTGAATTATCTTTAAGAGTGAACTATACGACTGAGAGTATGGGATATTGCAAAAGATGATCATGTGTTAATTTTGGCATTTCCTTTTAACTTGAGATGGGATTCTTTCCTTTCAAATCCTTCTCCATCATCCTTGTAACGTGTTTGAGATACACACTTAGGCAAGAGACCAAATAGAGCCATATACTTATACACAGGCTCCGCCCTGAGCCAGGGCAGGAGGTCAACAGCCCTGGACCCTTAGGCTAAGGGGGGCCCCCAAAATTACTTTTTTTATGTTCATTGTCAGGTCATGTTCAACGGTTATATAAATAAAATAAAAGACATATTGACATAAAGTAACGCCAGCGGTGTTGGTTAGGCCTGGTTTTTAATTCAAGTCCTTCCCAAGTTCGAATCCCAGCATTGTATTTCATTCCTTTTGCTTTTTTTTTTTTGTCTTCAAGTATGCAAGTTCAATGCTTCTTTTTATTGGGGTCTTCCATCGTTTCTTATAGAGAGATGTATATAAAATAAGCAGGTTGTTTTTAGTACTCCAATGCTTTTATATACATCTCTCATTTTATAATATTATGTAGAGACATATATAAAAATACCACATATAGATACATCTCAAAATCTCAGCGTTGCCTTGAAAATCTTAGCTGCCCCCTTGCTTATACAAGACAGACATGACATGAAAAAGACCACGAATCATCTACCCCTACTGGACACTAAAAGTTAGACACTAATTTCCACGATGCAATTAAATGGGTGAGAATTGACTTAACTTAAGTAATTGAATAAATTTGAGAATTTTCGATTATTTTGGATTACGCTATATTGATTGACTTAATAGATGAAAGCAAGATGTATGCTGAAGAGTATCCAAATCAAATAATGACTTTTTCTTTTTCATTTATTTCTTGGGTATGAATAGGGAGTTAATTTCGTTCGTTGGGGACTAATGGATGAGATGACTCATGGAAATTTTGTATTGGAAGAATGGATGTGTGATAAGTAGACAAGGTTTTGATTGGGTCAACCAAAATTAAGAAAGAATCATGGAGGGCGCTATCATAGGTTTTGATGCGTTCCTGTAAACTTCGGACTCTTATACAACTTGTTAGGTAATGGACAAGCATCCCAACACAACAATTGTAATTTAACCTTGTACCAGATGAAGTAGTCAGTGAGACAAACATAAAATACGAAGGAGATAGACAATGCTTCCATATATTGTAAGTGATTTAACTAAATATACTCTGCTTTCAATGTTTGTTGAACAGCTGGTCATATGATGTATAATCGTATTTAAAGACTTAGACTAATCCTAGTAAACAGGAATGCATATTGTAATTAAATTCATTTTCACATTGTTGCAGTAAGGATGCCTAGAAGAAGAAGTCGCTATAAGAAGAGGGCCGACGAATCCCTCGTTCCTCAAGTTTCTTCCAAGCAAAAGAGAGAGAGCCTGCAATTGGAGAGCAGCATCAAATTCAATCCTCCTGGTAAGTGTCTCCTACAAACCTTGCACAAATTTTACAACGCGGTGGTGACATAAGCATGATTTTACTGGTAACGTATATACTACAAACATGAAATTTATCTCTAGATAACAATCCCTCAGAGTTGTGTGAAACAAGTGTTGCATACATAAAGCAGACTAGATTTTATTTTCGGTATTTTCTGCTAAGCAGATTAGATTTAGAGGTATTCCATATAAAGATATTGTTCCAATATTTGTACTTTTATTGACATATTTGGTTGTAACAATATCCATTTCTCTTCTATTAAAAAAAGATTAACTGATAGGAGTTAAGAGTTCAAGATGGCAGACAACAATGTCAGTGACCACTCCGTGACGCAAATTAGGGATGAGGACAGAAGAGATGATGTGATTGCAGAGAATAATGGGAATATGGCAACCTTGAGTGAAAATAGAAATGCTGTGGAATTAATAGTGTCCTCAATTCGAGGAAGGATTCAACAGCAGCCTCCACTTCCTGCTTTTAGTTGCATATTTAGAATCCCTAATGTACTACGCAGGCATAATGAAAAAGCCTTTGTTCCAGATTTAATTTCAATAGGGCCATTTCACCACGGAGAAAAGGACCTGCAAGTCATGGAAGAGATTAAGCTATGGTATTTGCATTGCCTCCTTGATCGAAAGCCAACTTCAGAGACCTGTTTGGAGTACTTAGTCGAAGCCATTAAAAGTATGGAGCAACACTGTCGAGATTGTTATCAAGAAAGAATTGATATGAGTAGTGAAAAATTTGTGGAAATGATGGTGGTTGACGGTTGCTTTATCATTGAACTCTTCCGCAAGTTTGCAAAAGAGGTGCCCATAAACGATGATGATCCTATGTTCTATACGGCATGGATGCCGTTGGCACTTACAAAAGACTTGTTTCTACTTGAAAACCAGCTTCCTTGGAAAGTCGTTGACTGTTTATTCCACCACACAAAGGAAAAAGATAAACCAGAATCCGAAGCTCTACTCCTGCTTGCTCTGAAATTCTCTGAGCGAATGGCATTCAACCAGGCTCCACACGCCGACAGACCATTGGATACTAAGCATTTACTTGATGGCATAAGAAACTCTTTACTTGTCTCGTACCCGTCGCAAGCTACTCATAGATATTGGGAACCGATTCCTTCTGTCACAGAACTTCTACAAGCTGGTGTCAAATTTAAAGTTAGAGGCAATGCTTGGGACAACATGCTCGACATAACCTTCGAAAATGGAGTTATGGAAATCCCACCAATAGCGATTCGAGACAATGCAGAGTCTCTCTTCAGAAACCTCATCGCCTATGAATCGGGGAATCCAAGCATCCACTGTTGTGACATTACCTCTTACGCTGTCATCTTGGATAACCTTATTAACACTAGCATAGATGCGGACTTTCTCATTCAGAAAGAAATTATAGATACACAATTGAGCAAGGAGGACATAGCCTGTCTCTTCAATAGGCTTTACAGTGACACTGTAGTTGGCTATTTCTGTTACGTGGAACTCACCAAGAATGTGAATGCATATTATCGGGATCGCTGGCACAGATGGCAAACAATTCTCAGACGTGATTATTTCAGCAATCCATGGTCAATCTTTCGCTTGCTGCCGCGCTCTTGATCCTAGGTTTTACCTTCTTGCAAACCTTGTATTCCCTTCTGACTTACTACTAGTCAGGCAAGATTATTTGCACTTTCGTCAATGTCATTGTAATGTTCCTAGACACATGATCATGTCCTGTGTGAATTGGAATTGTTGTTTTAGTCTCTGCTGATTTCATTTGTTGTATGTTCAAAATAAAACCAATGTTGTACTTGTTCGCATTTATATGAAATTTGTGTAGCTAGCAATGAGAATTCGCAGAAGCCTCTAATTACTTGCACTAAATTCATCTCTGGCTGCAGACTGCAGTTTTACTGCAAAGTATGAAATTCATCATCAGTTTCACCAAAAGTTGTGGAAATCTCTTCATCTACTTATAATGTCAAACCAGACTCATTTGATGTTGAAGCTTTATTATCCAGCAGAATAGATAGCTCTTACGCTACGTCTTCACCTACATGAAAGAATTCTGACGTTTTGATACAACTCGTTAGGCAACGGATGGCAACACCACCAATTGTTAAGCCAAAAGAAATTTGTAATTTAACCTCGTATCATATTATACATTAAGTGATCTGATTAACTTATTATACTCTTCTTGAGACAGCTCTGCTTTCAGTTTTTTAATATCAACTATCGTTTGTTGAACAACTTGAGGCATGTGATTCACATTTTCACATTATTGCTTGCAGTAGCTGATCATGGCGTTCGCAACAATTAACTATTGGCACCAGCATACATCGTGCAAAATTAAAAAAGAAAAGATAATTATAATAGTTATTCTGTGGCCAAGCTTATCAGCGGTTCTGTATATCCAGGGTCTTGACAGTCCATAGATCTGCTGATGAGGCCATCCCTGTTGAAGACGCATTCAAGTTTGCTAAGATAATACCTAACCACAAGTTACTTGTTATAGAAGGAGCTGATCATTGTTTTTGGACTTCATAAAGGCAGCTCTGCAGCAGGACAAGGCTGCTTCCAAATAGATCCTCCATGCCAATCAGCATAATAAATTTCTGTAGTGTTTTACCCGTTGGCGTGTCGGTTGGGTGGTTCCTTACCTTGATGTAGGTGGATACATATACATAAATTCATATGCTTTGCCATGGTGAATTCTGAGAAAACTGTTCGATGGTTTAACCTTTTCCTTTGCCAAATGTCTTTGCTATCATCTGTTGCATGAAACAATGAACAATTCCGTGATGTAATTGTGAACCATTTGCCTCATTATCTGAGGTGTTATTTTCAAAATTCAGTCATGGTTTCAACGCAAAATGTGAAGCAGTAATTTGGGACTTTCTACCTTAATGAACTCAAAATGCTATAAGTTTATTCTGCATTTAATCACCAAATTTGATGAAGATTAGGCAAGAACATGATTGAATGTAACGAGGACGATTTTCACATAAAGTTGACTCTCGAATTAAGGTGACCAAGGAAGTTGTGGAAAATGTCTTAAATGAGCACACAAAAAACAGGTAGAGTTGACAGTTTTGCAAATACCATAAATATCAGAGATTCAACAGTAAAAAAAGATATTGTTGCAGACCAAAACCAGAAAAAACCCAATATTATTTTGTTGGCAAGTAAAAGTGACCGAGTCTGAGTGGTCCGATACTCCAATTCCAAATTCACAGGAGCTCTGTTTGCATTGCTGACCAAAAGAGCAGCAAGCAAAGGCTGAAGGTAACTTCCATTGCCTTGAAGATTCATAGTTACTTTGTTTATAGTTTCCATTAATGCTATGCTGCTCTCAAGTTCTTTCACTCCCATAAGCTTCCCTTCACCAAAATTTGCTCTTTACCAAAATCGCAGCCCAAAACGAATCTTGAAAATGGCACAATCTGCACACAACCCAGGTAAGAATTTTTATTTTCGTGCCAGGAACATTTAGCAAGGTATCGACTTTCTAAGAAATTTAGTGGTTGCTTTGTGAATTGCATTGTTTCAGTGGGTCAGCAACAGAAAATCATTGTACCCAACAAACATGGTGAAAAACTCGTGGGCCTGTTACATGAAACCGGTTCTGAGGAGATTGTAATCTTATGTCATGGTTTTCGATCCACCAAGGTTGGCTTTTGTAACATATGTAGTGTTGACTTTGCTTTTTTCTTTTTCCCTTCTTTTTTAAAGTTCAATTCCAGATTTATTTTTTTGTTTTTTGGTCTGAAATTCCAGCTTGATTAGGATGCTTTAAATTTAAGCTATTTTCTGTATCATTTCATTATGGAAAATTATATGCTCAGTTGGTTTCATTGTGGGAAAAGTTTTACAGCCTATGTCTCTTGATTTCCAGGAAACCACTACTATTACAAACCTTGCCATTGCATTGGAAAATGAAGGAATTAGTGCCTTCCGTTTCGACTTTGCTGGAAATGGGTAAGGCTGTGGTATTACAGGATTTGAAATTCTTTTAGTTGATGGGTTTTGTGAAGAGTTCAGCTGTGCTTTAGTTGCATAGTCGTGAGTGTGTCACTGTCTCTGTCATGCTGTTCGTAACCGCCATCGTGTTATGGAAGTCCTGGAGTTTGAGATCTAAAATTACATTGATGGTATTTTGGTTGTCAGGGAGAGTGAAGGTACCTTTCAGTATGGTAACTATCGGAGCGAGGCTGATGACTTGCATGCTGTGATCCAACACTTCTCTGGGGCAAACCGTGCAGCAAGTACAATTCTTGGGCACAGTAAAGGTGCGTTGGATGTTTTGCATATATGTGAGATTTTACTCTAATAAAATAGAGGAAGAAATGCTATTACAAATTATCATTCATGATTTGAATGAGACTTATTTTAATGTTACTCTCTTATTACATGTGTTAGTCATTGATGAAAGTTTTGAATGAGGCAATATCTGGAACCAAAGTTAACTTTAGGTCAACATGATCTTAGCAGCTTAGCTGTTAGCCAAGTTATTGTTGATAAATCTATAACTGCTGATATTGGGCAAAACCATATTGAAAACAGAGTAGTTTTGTATTTTGCACCAAAATTATTGCTGAAAATTGTTACTACAGGTGGTGATGTGGTGCTTCTGTATGCTTCTAAGTATCATGGCATTCGCACGGTTGTCAATGTTTCTGGACGTTATGATCTCAAGAGAGGTATGGAAGAACGCTTAGGGAAAGACTTTGTGGAAACAATCAAGAAGGAAGGATATCTTGATGTTAAGAATAAGACAGGTAATTTCCTAATTCTTATCATGTGTGGTGAATTACAAAATTCATTTGTGAGTTCATGCTGAACCTGTTTTCTTGAGCATAAATTACAGTGGTTCCACTGTAATTTATGATGAAGGACCAACTTACCTGTTTTCTCCCTTCTTTTTTCATTGAATTTTAAAGAATTATCTGCAACTAAGAAATTTAGAGATGATATTGATTATTATAGTAGTGAGTTGTGGTCAAATTTTGAATAGATGCCAGAAGATTGGATGCTTTCAGTGACACGCACTCACACACAACACAAAGAAACACACAAAAACAATGTGTATGCTGGGCCTTTAACACAGTTAAGGGATGCCATGCTTGTAGGAGATGTTAGTTATCGTGTGACCGAGGAAAGTTTGATGGATCGCCTGAGTACTGATATGCATGAAGCATGCCTTCAGATTGACAAAGAATGCCGGTAAGCAAACTTTAGTTAATTTTGTCTTCATTGTTTTATGGTTGATTTTTTATATTTATCTTTCTGGCTTTTTCCTTGAATTTTCTGCATAACCAAGTTTATGGGCAATTCTGTATATACAGGGTCTTGACAGTCCATGGTTCTGCTGATGAGACCATCCCTGTTGAAGATGCATTAGAGTTTTCGAAGATAATACCAAACCACAAATTACATGTTATAGAAGGGGCTGATCATTGTTACACCTCACATCAGGCTGAGTTAGTATCAGTTGTTTTGGACTTCATAAAGGCAGCTCTGCAGCAGGACAAGGCTACTTCCAACTGAGTTGTTTCCTGGCATTTACTCAAATAAGATGCATTTGTCGTATGAACCACTTGGATGACGATGATTTATACAAGAACATGATTGAATGTAACGAGGATGATGTTGTCACAAAGTTAACTCCTGAAATAAGGTGGCTAAGGAAGGTGTAGAAATGTCTTATCTACTTGTAATATCAATATGATTAAACCAGACTTTATGTGCAAATGTATTGTTTGATGGAAGCCTATTGTATTGGTAGCTAAGTTGACAGACGTAGGAGGATAATAACATCAAAACTGTAAAATTATTTGCTTCAAAACAAAAGTAACGAGGAAACATCATGGTTGGTATGTAAAATTTTGGCACTTATAAAGAGACGAACGTATAATTAATAAATGAAAGTTTAACAAATCACGTATTTACAATAAACTCAATATACATGTACATGCCTTTAAAACTACTAAGATTACTTAGACAATGCTGATCGGAGCAATCTTCTCAGACATCTGCAATCTTCACCCCTGAAGTATCAATCAGCTGCTTGAATTGCTAAACTGGTTTGAAGTTGAATGACTTCCCTAGCTTGCACGTACTGGTCTACAGGGATCATAAATGAAACTTACAGGAGGGGTTTCCGGTTTAACCTAACCAACATTTAGATCTGGCTGTACCCTCCAGTTCATCCCAACTAATGTTTAGATCTCTGCAGATATCTTATAGGAGATTCTGAGTATGAGAAGTCACTGATACCCTCAGCATACATCTCGTTTGCAGATCAATCTTCAACTATGAAGTAACAATCAGTTGTGGAATTAACTAAACAGATCCAACAATCTCATGTTCGTTATTGTTATCCTCATTGCCACTATCATAAACTTCAAGATATGCCTCTTCCCCTTCATCCTGGTTCAAGAAAATTTTGAAGCATCTCAGTTCTTGGCAACCTAAAGTGTCACTTTGACATAATAAGAGGCACGTTGTACTAACTCAAAGTGAGATAGTGGGTAATTATTTACCTCTTCGCTGTCATCACTGGGGATAAAAGGATCATCTCCTGTTGAATGGAAGGTTCTTCCATCATCAACCATTGTCCCATTCCCCATTTCCTCCTGAAATTAACAGCAGAAGAATATACATTACTGAAAAGCAAATGAAGTCACCACCACATCAAAATTACTACAAAGCAATGGATATCATACTAGTTCAGATTTCAACAGCCCAACTTTCTCCTGTAAGTCTGAAATATGATGCTTCAATGCCTGCAAAAGATAGGAAATCTATTACAAATGAAATAATAGCCATCATTAATATATAAAAAATGTCAAACACCATTAATTATAATGTCACCTCGCGTCTCTGTAGTTCAACTGACCGAGCCAATGCCTGCCTTCTTGTTAATAAATTCCTAGGCCTTAATGGAAGAGGGCATTGATAGTTCTTTCCACGATAGAGAATAATTGCACAGCCTTTGGTAGTTTTATCTAGAGATACTAGCACCCCACCACTCTCTGCTTCCAAAGAAATCGTGATGTGCTTGACTTGCTCAAAACTTTTTCCTCTCACGATTATCTTCACCAACTCCTTATGCTTCCAATGCAAGTGCATATTCTCTATGGTACCAGAGTAAACCTCTCGCCTCCCTGAAATAGAAATAACTCAAGCATTTAACTCTCCCCTATGACTTCATTAAATCCAAAGTAGAAGTAGTTCTTACCTAGAAGCAGGAAGGGTTTCATACTGAGACCAATCTTACGGAACAAGAACCTATCCTCATCAGTTAAGGTTTCCAAATCATCTGGGAGATCTGATGGTTCCAAACTTTCCTGCACCCTTGCTAAAGCCTTCTCAGCCTTTCTGAGCTTCCCTTTTGCCTAGGTTCATCCAGGGTTAGAAATATGTAAAAATTTTGATATTCCTAAAAGAGAGTTTTTCTGGGCGCACCAGATTTTTGATGTACAACACTTAGACATATTGCATTTTTGACTTACAAGAGCCAGTTTCTTCTCGAGGTGTCTGACTAGAGATGCATGTCTAGCAAAAGTTGAATCTCTTCTCATTTTTTCGACTTTATCAATGGTCAGTTGGTTTCTCCAGTGGGTGGTTGCTGCCATGGTTTCTGCAAGGGTTCCAGCAACCAATTGGTCTTTAGAAGCTTCGGAGTTTGACACAACATAGTCTGAGGCCATTTGTCGTGCTTGTTCTTCCTCATCTTGTTGGAGATCTCTTAATTTTCTCCTCTCTTCTAATACCCCCGTGACAACAGATGGCAAGTAGTCATTACCCCTGTAAAAAACGATGAAATCTTTGTTTCTAGAGAGAAGTGTACCCCCTGTCAATCTCTGCACATATAAAATGCAACACTCATCAGCAATAGAAATGATAAGAAAAATGGGTATTCAGAATCCATAACTCAGAGGGTAGATGGAATTAGAGCAGCTGCTAGAAAAGGAAGTGAGGTCAACAGCCTCCAAAAGCTGGAAACAAAGCATGAAATGTACATTCAAGATGTATGGTTGTGTAACTAAATATGCAATCGTCCTGATATTCAAGAAGTAGATGGACATTATGTCTCACCTTTAGTTCTTCTGCCATCCTTTCATTACATGTGTTCTGTACTCCACGTTTGATGGCTATCTTTGCAATAGCACTCTTCTCCCAAAGCTTCATCATAGCATTAGCCAGACCTTGCAGTTCTCTATTCCTTCCTATGAAAATTTATCATACACAAAATATGTGAAGAAAACAAGATTTCGTAATTCAATACAATCATATGCAGTAGGTCTTACATACCTAGAGCAAAGTGTGGAGGTACAGTTCTAGCAAGCCTGCGGTATTTTGTCATGTCCTTGTCTCTTAGACAAGGTCTAAACCCATAAGGGAGAAGTCTGAAGGGAGTTTTATATCCAGGAACCACGGAAGGAAGCAAGTCAGCATCCACAGGCAATGGCTCACGGCCTATCCAATCCTTAAACCGTGGACCCAACTCATCTAACAAATGGTTTAGATCATTCAAGGCCATTAGTTCTCGTTGAGATAAATCCTTCAAATACTCTGCGGACTCGAGACTTGGAAAATCTGTAGTCCTAGACACACCCTTCACACCTACATTGTGCATGCTACCACTGGTAGCATTTTCTGAGTGTTGCAACATATGTGAATTAGTCTGACTCTGTTTGGCATATGTTTGTACACACGGAAGATTATATGTCATTCCCCTGTATAACACTACTGAACTGCCTGATCTCCATATAACCAAACCTCCAGTTTTACTCTGGCAGAGAACAAAAGATAACCCAAATAAGTTGCTAGCGGCCTCAATTCTTTCAAACATCTTAATATACAAAGAGAGAGCATATGCCTACCTATGACAAATATCATAAATGCATCTCCATTTCAACATAATTTTGATAATACATGTCAGTTAAGCATCACTTAATCATCGAAACCTCAAAATTGATTGAATAATTCTACACGTTGAGAGGAAAGAGATAACAAACAGAGCAAACAATGTACCAACACTAACCTCTAAAATTTCATGGGTCCTTTTCATGTTAAGTGAGAATGGCTCTTCAAACTTCAACTTGACCACTTCATCTATCTTCCACTTCTCATGTATAGTATTCACCAATGCCTGTGTGATACCAGTAACTCCAACTTTTATCCTCTCCAGCATTCTCAGAGAAACATTCCTCAACCTCCGCAACTCATGATCCGGAAGCATTCGCTCCGCCAATTCCGTGTTGCTCCTCCTTTTCCTTGTCTTATCACCTTCCTCGGAACTCAATTCACTCTCTCTCTTCCAAGGCAACCGAATAGAACCACTGCCAGAATACGCAAAATTTTCAACCTTTTCATCATTTTCACCATCCCCAGATAGTGTTTCATCCAAAGAAACGCCATTTAAGCCTTTTGAGATCATTTTCTCCTCTTTTTTCGAAACCCCAATCGAAATTATACCAATTTCCCCAATCCTTTCTCTCTCCAATTTTCTATTACTATCAAATCGTCGCTCAAAGCTTTTCTCTTTTTTAACGGCACCACTTGTAGTATCAATCTCAGAATGCCCAGCAAACCCATCAAGATTTTTTCCTTGTGCACCACTGTGTTGTGAGGTTTCAGGCTCAGAATCAACTTGGGGCGTAATGCGTTTGCTTCCATGAGCCCAAGGAGCATAAACAATACGGTTTGGCAAAGAAAAACTCACTTTCTGATTCACTGGTTTAGCCACACGTACCCCAGAAGATTTCTGACCTTCCTCTTGTTTGCTTATTTTAGGCTTAAACACCTCTTCTTCTTCTTCTTCTTCCTCCTCCTCCTCCTCCACCTCCTCTTTTTCTTCTTGTACTAGTTCATTCTGTTTTTGCCAGGGAAATTTGTCTCTCGGGGAATTGACTTTCATTGACCATTTGTCCTGAATTTGCTCGAAGAAGCTTGGCTTGGGCTTCCTCTTCGTCCTTGTGGCCTCAAAAGCTACTTTGATTCTCTGGGGCTGCTCCTGGGTATCAACATGAACAGTCTTACACGAAACTCTGAACCTGAGAGCTCTGCAACTTTTGAAAGAATGGGTTTGATGGTGTAGAAGAAGAAAGCACAGAGGATGAGGTGCATGGAAACTGCAAATAGAGGAACAGGTAGTAGATGGGTTCACTGAAAACAGTGGCAGCGCCATTGTTAGTGAGAAGTTGAGTATCTTAGCCTTCTAAATACCAGACCAGACCGAGGATACCGCTTTGGGCTCAAAACCATGGTTGGTGAGATTCAAGCAAAAGCCCAGGCTCCGTATTTCAAATTAGATTTGTTGATGGGCCAGAATAACTTGGACTGAGCTCGAACCTATTTCTGAGCCCATTCAAAATTTCAACAACATTTAGCATAGGGCTTTTTATTTCCTCTCAACTACTCTAATTTGCGGAAAAGAAACTCGAACTCGAGAGCACGGATACACTACCCTAACTCACTTTAGGTAGTATAGTTGATTTGATTGGTTTCATTAGTGGAGCCTTCGGTGTTATCATATTTTGATGAGATGGTTTTTTATATTATTTTTAGTGCAGCTGCTGCGAAGCCATCGGGGGCAGTCATCATGTGACTAAAGTCTTCTATATATATAAATTAATAAAAGCTTTCTTTATTTTTTTTCCTTCACTTTTTGAAGATCATAATAATTTACACAGTGTGAATGTCTGGATCTTGTCTAGCAAAAATCAACGAAGACAGCAGTTGAACACAACACATACGTTGATGGCGGCCCTTTTCATGTCTCCTAGTCGCCTGCAGGCTGCAATTGAGTCGGACATGACCTAGTACAGTGCCAAGTTCTAGAATATAAATTAATATTATGTGCGTCCACTTAGCTCATTCTGAGGCCACCACAAAGTAGAAAAACTACCCCTTAATTTTAGTAAACATGATAATTATGTCGGGTTTTTGTCACTTTGCTACGACACATATAAATATTATATATATATACAAAGTAAGGTAGCAACTAGTGGCTATTTGAAAATGGGATATTATCTTTGTAACCTAGTTCGTAAATTTTGAAGCTCGAACTCTAAAACTTGTATTCCTTCCTAAATCACCCCTAGATAAAATTTAAAGATGAAATGAAAAAACACAATTTCAATCATGCTTCCTATCCATCTTTTAAAACAGGTGATTATAAATGTTCTAAATGAAGCATATCTGATATCCTTTAAAAATATTATTATTTAAGAATCTCAAACTCTCTAAAACCCCACATTTAATTGATTCTATGTAAAGCATTTATGTTGTCCACTAAAAAAAACAACTGTTGTAAACGAATTATTGTACGTGTCGGTTGTATATATATATATCGTATGTTGAACTCGTTGAATTAGAATAATTAAATCCACTTATTCTATTATTATATAACCGACCAGGCATCTAACACAGTGTTTTGCTTAACCAAAAGGGAAAAGTTAGAGGCTTTATCCAAGCTTGTCTTACGTGAGAAAGTGCAAATTGGAGGGCACGAGTGCAAGCTGCAAAAGTGAAGGACGGTGTCTTCTTTCCGAAAACGGGAACTTTTATTGGATATTATTTCATGCCTTTATGCTGACAATATCTAATAATATACTCGGCTCATTTGCTTTTCTTCTGTTTGGGAAATTTAATAGTAAGTGGGAAAACTAAACATACTCATTCTAATTACTTTCCAATGTCTCATGTTTTGCCTCTGGGCTGCGATGAGAGTTGGAAACATAACAATTTGCACTTTAATTATTCACAAAATTTAGCTGTCTTTGGGCCTTGCATGATAAATGGGATACTAACACCAATATATATATATATACTAAATATTTATTTCTTTATATAATTCTAAGCCAACATTTGTGTAATTTTGGATGGAGAAATTCTTGTGTAAAATCACTGCTTTAGGTTGGTTGGTCACATTTAAGAATTTTAAGGATGAATTTTGTTGTTGTTGGGCATGAATTGATTTTGCACATAATTGAGAAGAATGATTTAATCGAGAGGTCAACGGCTCGTTTGAGATGTTTCGCCCCATAAGTGATTATGGCATTCCCAAAATCACTCCCAAATGAACCCTAAGAGGGGTCCAATATTTGAGTTGGCAAGTTGAAATTAAGCACCGTCCTTTTTTCCATTACTTGGTCATTAATTTACAAAAAAATAGAATCACTCTCAAACGAGTTCCTAGAAGAATCGCATATTTGGATCCGGCAAGTTGAAATTAAGCACCGTACTTTTTTCCATTACTTAGGCCATTAATTTGCATAAGCCGATAATCCTCTTCTATTTTAACCTCTATACTATTGACAAGAAGATGTTAAAAGAGGGTTTCCAAATCCAACCTGATTTTAACTTTTTTCTATATGGCATACGTGGCACGGTGGCAGGAATCTCACATGGTACTACTACTGAAGTGTACCGGTAGCACAAGGGCAGTCACCACACCAACTTCATGTCCTTGATTTGATGACAATATAATAAAACAAAAGGAGAAAAAAACAAAATATCTGAAATATACTAATTTAAAAGTCCAAATAATATTTTACAATGGTAATCTTCACGCCCAAAGGTACCTTACAATTCTTCTTCCACATAATTATTGGTAAAATTATATATAAATTCTAATTAATTTAAACTATTACTAGCTTTCTAAACGTGACTAAATAAAATTAATTTATTAATGCCTCAGTCCGAATTATTATATGTTATTTGTTGAAAATTCTTTGTGCTGGTGAAAGTATTTTCTTGGGGTCGAACAAAGCTTTCCTCTTCTGGAAGGTTTTCCATTTCGAGCCAAAGTGGTTCATCCAACCTTGTTGTGTTTCGTAGTAGGGAAGATACTGCTTAATCTCTATACCAACACTAGCACAAAATTTTAGTATCTCTTTGTTTTGCTCCTCAAATGCCTCCCACTCATCAAACCCACTTGAATGCAAAAATCCCACGGTGTAGAAAACTTCTTCTTCCGGCACAACCGCTGACATCCGATCATCCCATCTGCATTTAGTTTCCGAAGGTTATTAATTCGAGTTCCAAAATAATACGAAGAGAACTCGGCTTGCTATTAGTACCACATTTATTTATTAGTTATTTTGGTGACACCTCTTTAATAAAAGATAAGTGAGTCTCATCTTTATTAGAGGCGATGAGTAAAATGCGCGGTTAAGACATGTAATACGAAGAGAACTCGGCTTGCTATTAGTACCACATTTATTTATTAGTTATTTTGGTGACACCTCTCTAATAAAAGATAAGTGAGTCTCATCTTTATTAGAGACGATGAGTAAAATGCACGGTTAAGACATGTAGTTAGTCTGAAATAGTTTTTATTATAATGTTTGTATAAATGATAGGAATTTATAATCTTACTTGGTCCGGTTCATTGGGTAAAGGAGGACTGGTGCGGTGGTAATGTTTCGCTTAAGAACAATGCCCTTAAGCACACCTGCATCAAAATCCGAGATGCGACTTTTCGGAACAAAGAGATTCAGCCATGGATGAGGAACATCCCACTGTCCTTGTGACTGAAGCTTTTCCTCTCCAGATTTAACTCTATTCAGAAACTCCACATAGGCGACATCCTTCTCGAACACAAATCCAGGAAGAAAACTCAATCCTTTGAGTAGAAGTTCAAGTTCCTGCGCCCAAAAAAAAAAAAAAAAAAAAAATATTACATTCATTGAAAGTAGATTGTGGGGTCTTGTTGATTTGACACCATCAATTTACTGCGAGGTAGAATGTTGGTGTCATATATGGGGATGCATGCACCTTATCCACTGTCGTTTCAGTGTGTTGATCATAATATTTGGCAACTTCCAGGGAATAGATTATGCCATGTTGGGTTACAAGAGAGATAATTCTCGAGTAAGTGGATCGTGGGAAGAAGGAGGATCTCCAATTATTCGGGGAACCCTGGTTGATTAGAAGTGAACCTTCTAAGTAATCAAGGGCATTGCTTTGTTTCCTTCCATTGACTGAAATTAAACGTTCTTGGTCTCTGGCATATGCCGAGAAGTCATTGTAAAGCATCCGCACCCACTTGACCTACAAACAAATTGATCACCAAATTTAATTGACAGAGACATAATTAATATATATAATTAATCATGTAAAAATCATAGCTTATGTTAGGAGAAATGGGGTTAATTGAGTGATTATAGAATACTACGCTAGTACGATCATGTGGTACATCTTGTACTCATGTTATAATATAAGTGGATATTTATTGATACTATTCCCTGAAAATGGGAAAAATAAACCATGTCGTCCACTCATATTATAACACGTGAAGAAAGTGTGCTACATAACTATACTACCGTAGTATTGTATAATTTCTCGTGTTAACGGGCTTCTATTCCACCACCAAACCCAAAAGAAAAAGGGGAAAATTTAGAATCAAAAAAGGAGAGATTAATGTGGTTATAATTTATGCGATGGTTGTTGTGATCCTGTTTAAGCAACATAGACAAGTCATTTTGAATTGAAAAAAAACAAAGTTGAAAAAGTGCAATTGAGTCGATCAGCCTAACAAATTCGGATTTGTCTGTTTATGTTGAAATGGGAACAATATATATGACAAAGAGAAAGTCCAAGTCAAGATTTTATATGAATGTCTGCTGGCTGCTGAAGCCGTACACGTACCCTTTTTGGTGCTGGCTCTAGGGCAATTCTTGCCCTGGTTATGATCCCAAACTGACCTAAGCCTCCGAGGACCCCAAAGAAGAGATCAGAGTTGTTTTGTGGGGAGCAAGTCACAAAATCACCATGTCCTGAAAAATAACACAAACCTAATTAATTAGAATGATAACTTGCTAATTAATTAATCACTGATTAATTAACTGTACTGAGATGATCATGATTCATGATCAGCTTCGTGGTGGGGTGTGTGAGCTTATCCTAAAAGGGTTTTCCAAACGTGTGGGGCCCCCAAAGAACAAGCTTCAAACATGAATAAATGCGTTGGGAAACAACTGTACATGTTATGTTTCTCAACAACTTTTTTGTATCTTAGTATGCTACAAAGTTGTCATCATGCTGAGACACAAAAATATTAAGAAAATATGGTGATGCTAATAAGGGAATTCGCAACCAAACAAAAAGAGAAAAAAAAAAAGAGAGGACAAAATCATACCGGTGACGACATCCATTTCATACACATTGCTAATCTGAGGACCAAACCGGAACGCCGAGCCGCTGATGCCGGCGTTGGAGAGGGTCCCACCGACGGTTAAGTACAAGTAGTCGGTCCACGCGACCGGTGCAAGTCCATGTTCTAATGTGGCATGCAGCACATCAATCCAAAGCTGACCACCTCCCACATCAGCATAATAATAATTATTATCAACACTTAAATTAAAAGTGTTAACAATAATCCCAGAGGCATGAGAAGGGCGGTGATTTTTCAAGGACATCATGTCCACCACAACCCCATTTGGAGCCATGGCTTGTCCCATGGTGGAATGGCCATGACCTCTAGCAGCTATGCTGAAAGGAGTGGAAATATTGTTTGAGAATTTGATCAAGCTTGAAATGTCATCAATGGAGGTTGGGTACAAAACAGCTGCTGGGTTTTCTCTGAGAATGTGGCCATAATCACTAGAAGCTAATCTAATGGACTCAGGATCATCACGAAGACTGTACCCCATGGTTGGGATCAGACGGCTCAAAATGAAGAATATGACTATCAAAAGTGTTGGTGCTGGAAACTTCTCACCCATTTTGTTTTTTTTTTTTTGGGAGAGAGAGAGAGAGAGAGAGAGAGAGAGAGAGAGAGAGAGAGAGAGAGAGAGAGAGAGAGAGAGAGAGATTAACAGAGAAGGAACAGAAGGGAGTGCTTGTTGGTGTTTGAGATAAAGGGGGAAGATGCGTGCATATATTTATAGGGAAATGAAGCTGCATGAGAACCAACCAGAATGGAAACCTCGAAACGACGTCGTGTTTGTGGCCTAACTTGTTGTATTATCTTTTTAAAAGATACGCAAGGACGAGGCCTTGGATTTGATTATTATTTTTCTTCCACGTCATGAATTACTCGTGTGAGATGGGGAAAAAGAAAAGAAAAGAAAAGAAAAGCAAAGAAAAAAGGGTTTTACTACTTTTTTTTTTTGGTCAATAAGGGTTTTACTACTTGTTACTCGTTTTGTATGCGTTTTTTGTACGAGTTTTTGGTATGCGTTTTTGGTATGCGTTAGAAATCATGATGTTCGATGAAGATTCCTTGGCACCCACAGATTTCTAACTCCATTAATCTTGTGGGCCATTTGGAGGGTTCAGATTTCTTCATATGTGGGCCAATATGAAGACCAAACTCGATGCGTTTTGGCCGTTCGATTCTGATCTTAGGTCAACATATGTCAAGTTTGGTCAATTTTTATAGTTATTTTTTTATTTAGAAAGTCTCTGTTTTTTTGTTTTTTTATTATTTAAGCATGGGCGGTTGTCAAATTTGAGAATCATCAAAAGGATCTGGTTTTAGATTTTCCCTTCTAGGTTTAGAGAGGAGTTTCACGATTTAAGCCAATCGTTAGATTATGTTGAGATTCATGGATTTAATATGTCACCAAAAAAATGTGGGCGACAAAATCACAAATTTTCTTCAATGTAAGATTTGTTTGTGTGTATCTAGAGCTACAAGTGATGGGTAAAAGTCAAATAGGGCTATAATTATAAGCAGCCATAGTGTTTCTGTTTGTGTTTCAATGGCATAATTACATACGTGTACACTCAGAAGAGAACAAAGCCAATCCAAAAACGTTTTCATACTATTTTCGTAACCAGCTTCAATTTTGAACCATTCGTGTAACTGGATTTTAAAGTCCCTGGCATCCGTGGTAATGCGCGTGTGAGTTTAATATGTTATCGCTCATCTCAATTGAAAATATCCGAATTAAAAAAATCAAGAAATTTTGCAGCGTCTTGCATGCATTCATTAAAAAATTAGCAAGAAAACAACTGCATGCCATGCACACGGGAGAATCTAGTGTATTAATTCACCAAAACTTGGCTCTGCCTGTTCTGTTTACTTCAAGTTTAAAAAATTGATGCTTTGCAACAGAAACATATATATATATATACACACATTATTATATATACATATATATATAAAAGAATGAAAGTTATTAATATTCTATATATAATGTACTTGGAAAATTGTTTTTTGGTCAGGTTGTACACTTACAACGTCATGGAACTTGTACATATAGCCAAAGATATGGCCATGTCGCAAGCAAAGATTTTGATTGGAATAATAATGTGTGTTGGACTATAACAAATATACCCATTCAAATTCAACAGATATATCTTTGACCTACAGATCTCACAGGTAGGAGGAGCTATCGGATGGCAAGACCTTCCACCATATTCTGGTCCATGACCCATGCATTCATATTTTATCAATATATAATATATATTTATCTTATGCAAATATTCGGATATTAATGTCGTGTGAATATCATTGTAAACAGGAAGAAAAACAAGGACGCGTACACGATGATAACATTCAGACGTTCACGTAGAAGAAAATTATTAAATGACTAACTAAATTAAGCGAATAGGATGTGTACACATATAAGTTGATAGGTTGTCAAGCTAATTAGGTTACTGTGGTGAGGGATAAATAATATATATAAAACCAACAAACTTCATGAAAACAACTAAGCATACATTCCCACATGCATAAACAGTGATAGTTAGGTCTTCTACCTAACAAAAGGGACGATATATATCGGGAAAATAAAAGGCAGAAAGGGTTGGCTGCATTATTATATTCTTTTTTTTTGGAGCCTATAGCCTCTAGGCGAAAAAATGTTATATAAAACCTAGAAAATGCCGAAATGACGATCTATTGGGCATTCTAAAGATCTAAAACTTAGAATCTCAATTAACGATATATATTGTTTTAATGTTGAGTGATTGAACAAAAATACTAAAGAACATTCCAATTTTTAATTATGTTGAGTGATTGTCGTGTGGTTATAGAACATTCCAGGAAGTTAATAGGGTTCTTTGTCTACTTTATATATATATATATATATATATATATTTGATCGCCCTAGTATTTGGTTTTGTAATTTACCGTCTTATGTTTCTCTGAAAAACTGATATGATGTTCGAAATTGATCCTCAACAGAGGCCTCTTCTTAAGTGATCCTACACATGTGAACGTGGATGATCCTGTCTTTTGAGTAAACCAAGAGTTCATATATATATATATATATATATTTGTGGTCCTTCTGTTTTAAGTTGAACTGGCTAGCACTTGGATTATATATATATATATATATATATATACACACACACACTAAAGTTAAGCATAGTATTAGTGTAGATGGGTGAGCTTCTAAGCATGAAATGAGGTGACTCTTGAGTCAATATCAATATCGAGTAGCTCATGAAACTCAATCGACCGAGTCACCGAGGTCAAGTCATGAACCATATGATGACTTTGACGGATCCGGTTATATATATCAATTAGCGTTGGTGACAATCATATTTCACCAAAACATTAATATAAATATTTGGTTGTCCAGCAGATATGAATAATCTGGATCATTTTGTCAAATTGTGGACTTCGAGAGGATCTCAAGATTTTGCCTATCCGTTCTAACAACGAAATGGCTATGCAGACGTCGGGTTTGTGGATCCTATACGCTTCTTCAACATATACACACTGAGAGAGAGAGAGAGAGAGAGAGAGAGAGAGGATTTGCAGACAAACATGAATAGGTCTCGTGGGGGGGGGGGGGGGGTATCTAAGATACTGCAAATCTTTATGGGGATCTAAGTCAATTGGCACACAAGATCACGTGGTCCAAAAGAAACAAAAAACCATGGCTTATGCACACCAACCCTGCCAAAATCTCTTGTCATATACACAATTTCCATTGCTCTCTCCCACTTACTATACTCAATCATACATATACGTACGTGCATGAACCATGAACTTTGAGCAGGACAGCTCATCGATCGATGTATATGCATAGGTACACAAGGTGATGATGAAAAGTTGTCACGACAAAGTAGTACTGGTTTGTTTCACTTGCCGATAGTTTTGCAATAGAAGATGATTATTTTGTTAGACCGTGATTTTTACGTCAAAATTCACAAAAAAAACATATTAATATTTCATTAGATTCACAGTCTAACAACACGATAAAATTGATCATCGATCGCATGTGAATATACACAATAATCTTGGCTAATTGTATAGATACTTACGTGATGAGGGAGGAAAATAATCTTCTAAGCACAAGTTTGACAAAACAAACCCCCCACATGAGCAACTTGCTCATAGATCCCGTACCATGATACTGTCTGCTGATGGTGGTGCTTTACTCAACAGTGATAATTAAGAGCCCGGCATGGAGAGTATATTCTTCAATGAAATGGACCCCCTCGTATCTTTCTAGCTGGCCTGTGAGATGACATGTATGATTTGCAATATTCACCTGAAAATCTAGAAAGATAATAAAATTTTCACTGAATGATCGACTTTCATGACCCCTTAAATTACAATGTCCGTATGAGTTATCCATTTAGTTCTCCAACAACCCCATTAGAATGAATGAGATCATGCATTGAATGATTCTCAATTTCAATCTTGAGATATATTACGGTCAGTCAACTACGTGCTTGTGGATAAATCTCATTGTTAATGCATGTAAAGTTCACATTGCATTAATGACAAGATTTAGCACGCGAGGACGACATTTGCAAAATTCTCACCAATCCTTGTTGTATGGACCCACCCACCATTCATGGAGTTTATAGATCTTCCAAGGAAAGTAAATTTTACATGGTGGAGACTGGATGGATTCAATCAGATTCAGATGTTTGTTGTGGAATTTGCTCCCAAAGCCTGCCAGTCAATCTATTGGACATAAGAGTAGTCAGTTTATAGGGGAGTATCAATCAATGTACGACAGAATCCAATGGTCCATTTCAAGCAGTCCGATCGGGAAAGATTTGTTTCCATCAAGTCCATTGTACTTAGATACTGTGTCCCTCTCTCATGTTCAATTGTTCATGTCTTGTATATATTTTTATTTTGTTTTGTTGTCTTGTGAACGTGTCTACTGCGGTACATGATTCTCTCAGTGAAATTTGCTTCCAGCCTACATGTAATCGTGTATATACTGCACCTCATTTTCTGTTCTTTAGTGGGCTATCTACTTTTAGTCCCTCGAGTCGAGTGGTGCCCTTCTTGAAACTTACGACATATATTTTGTACAAATTGTCTAAACTAGTATTTCAAGTAATCTTGGTTGCCATATTAGACCAAGTGAAAACTAGAAGAGTTAGGGTTTTTAAGGATATTATGAGGAAGAAACTTCGTTAGATGCAATCGGTTGTATACAACTATGAATTTTCATCCCGTATTAACATAATTAAAGAAAAATAGACTTCTAGTTTGTAGTTGTATTCAGCTAATGACACGACAAATTTTTGAAAATAAGATTTTTGGATACCAATTAGACAAGTTGGGGGACACCTTATGGTCACTCCAATTTGCATGGGGGCGTTGATTGCCTTGTGGAAATTTACGTTAAATTGACCAATCTTCTCTTGGTCCTTATTGAGAAGTTTCCAGCTGACAACAAGATTTGCAATATATTGATCAAAGATTTGAAGGATATATGAGTAGACAATGACTCGTTTTACTTGGTCTTCTTAACCCATGGTCCCCAAGCAATCGAAGCTTCTTCTATCCCAGATCATTTGAATATTCAGCTGCCGAGTGACTTCGAAGAAAAATACTAATGTGAATGAAATTTGAAACCAATGTTTTGGCAGGATATGATAATTAGGAATCAACGTCCACATTTTCCTTTTAAGCAATAAAGTAGTGTGAATTGGATCTTGATAATCTATGGAGCATGACCTTATATCGAAACGTTACCCCATGGATCACAATCATTTCTAATAAATAATATATTAATTACTACTTTTACCATAATTACTCATATCATCATACATACACGTATCTTTTACAGATATGAGTAGTTGTGTGTCTATTTCTTCTATGTGGGACTCAATTGGAACATGCATGCTCTTCTTCTAGTTTCACTTTTTTGAACCAAAAAAATGAAAATTTTGTCCATCCAAACAAAGAAAGTGGACTGCAACGACTTTGGCAAATTTCACCTCCTCTCTAATTGAAGTGGACCCCACCAATGTATGTGAGACCTTCAGAGAATTAACAGGCGACAGTAGTTTTGTCCATATATTTGACATAATATAATGCTATCTCTTGCAAAAATATCCTTGACATGATAATGCAATCTCTTGCAAAATATCCTTGACATGATAATGCAATCTCTTGCAAAATATCCTTGACATGATAATGCAATCTCTTGCAAAATCCAAACTAGTTTCCCTCTCAATGTATTGTCCAAATCAGGGCAAGTGACTTCTTCCACATATGCTTTCTGGTTGCTTGTGGTTTTCCAAATCTTCAATTCGATTCACAGCCAAACTTTTTCTTTTGTTTATTAGTATCTCCGTGCACTGTCTCCAAATTCTGATTTACTGCTCAGATTCTCCTTGTCCAAATTGACTTCTTAATTAGACAAAATGAACCAATTAATGAAAGCTTTTCATGAACTGAGTGGTAACATTTAGATTATTACTATTGGAAATTACAGTGGGGGCCCTCCTTCCAACTGCCACTACTTTAATTCAACCTATGAATGCATTCTTAATTACAATTAGGAGTTGAAAATTCTCTGTCCTGGAGATAATATCTTGTTTGGATCAGACTTAGTTTTCATTTCTTGGAAGCTTTGCCAGTTTGATCCAAAATGGATTTTCCAGTCCTCCTGTGTCTCGTAATGCGGAAGGTACTGTTTGACTAAAATGCCAGCAACATGACAAAATTGTAGTAGTTGTTTATTTACTTCATCAAATGCCTGCCATTCATTGAACCCACTTGAATGCAAAAGCCCTACAACATAGAAAACATCTTCATCTGGAATAACTGCAGACATCCTACCATCCCACCTGCAATATCATTTTCAACCATGTAAAACATGTTTTTTTATTAGATCACACAAGAAAAGAAACCAGAGTTTTTTGATTCCATGAATAGTAATCGAATGTACGTATTTCGGAAACTTACTTGTTTCGATTCACGGGGTAAATGAGGGTTAGTGCTGCAGGGACCTTTTGTTTAAGAAGAATGTCCTTGAAAACACCCGAATCGAAGTCCGAAATTCGTGATTTTGGTACAAAGAGATTCATCCATGGATGTGCAATGTCCCATAGTCCAACTGATTGAAGCATTTTCTCTTCATTTCGCACTCTATCGAGAAATTCTTCGTACGATACATCTTGCTCGAACATAAATCCAGGAACAAAGCTTAACCTTTTGGTCAATTTTTCAACTACCTATATGTACAAGGAAATATAAATGAATGAGATGCAAATTCTCTAGTTAAGTCCTCATTAAAATGCTAGCCTAGGGTATATTATTTGGTTGATCAGGACAGAAATAATGTACCTTGTCCACTGTGTCCTTAGTGCTATCATCGTAATATTTGACCACTTCTATGGTGTAAACGATGCCGTATTGGTTTACTAGAGAAGCTATTCGTTGTTGATCGGCCACTGGATAAAATGAAAGATCTAGAGGACCTTGCTGCATTAGAAGGAGACCTTCGACATAATCGAACCCATCTCTTTCCATCGTTCCACTTGTTGAGATTAAAAGTTCTTGGTCACTTGAAAATGCACTGAAGTTGCTGTAAAGTAGTCGTACCCATTTAGCCTGCAAATAAAAGCATGTATATATGCTGTTCATGTCAACTCTAACACAAAACCTATTTTGAGGCAGAAAAAAGAAAAGAAAAGATGAAAGTATATATATATATATATATATATATATATATTATAATGTATACCCTGTTTGGAGCTGGCTGTAGGGCAATCCTTGCTCTGGTTATAATACCAAATTGGCCTAAACCTCCAAGAACAGCATAAAATAGCTTAGGCTTCTTGGTTGAGGAACATGTTATAAAATCTCCTTTCCCTGTAGAAAAGTCAAAATCCTCATCACATTAAACCCCCATCCTAGGAAAACTTTATATGAATATGTGTCTTCAAGTCTAACTATAATAGTTAATAACCAAAAACTTGATTTGGTTCAATTCCAGTGGAAAATGGCCTTGACTTTGCAGAACAGAGAGGTCTTTGGTTCAAACCCTCATCATGACATCAATTGTGTGTATGTATGAAATTCCCTCCTCCCTGGAATTTAGACGATCGCTTGTACTAGAAAAAAAAGTGTAATTGGAACAATGAAAAAGAAATTCAAGTTTTAACTTTCATTATTAGAAGAGCTTATTTTGGGAAATTTGTTACATAAAATAAATGGGGACAACAGATTGAGAAATCTTGGGAAGTTAATGCATGGTCTGTTTGTAACGATTGTTGAGGTGCATTTATTTCGAATGAACATGCATGCAAATTGCAATACAAAAGGCAATCTAGTGGTTAGGATTTTAAAGTGAAAGCCGGATGATGTCAAATCCATTGACAATATCTCATGCATAGATAAGGACAAAAAATGGAAACAGAAAAAAGAAAAAGGGGCTATTCCAATTAAGAGAACAAAGATAGAGTGCTGAGATAAGTCTTCATACCAGTTACGACATCGAGTTCATAGACATTGCTGATTTGAGGTCCAAAGCGAAACGTTTGGCCGCTGATGCCAGCGTTACTGAGCGTTCCACCGACGCTCAGGTACAGGTAGTCGGTCCACGAAACCGGCGTAAGACCATGGTCGAGTGTAGCATGCAAAACGTCAATCCAAAGCTGCTCACCTCCAACATCAGCATAAGAACCCAAAGAAGGGCTCTCAGAGACCACAATTCTAGACCCACTGCTCAGGGCCGTCATGTTTATGACAACACCTTCAGGGGCCAGGTCCTGTCCGCGAACAGAATGCCCCTGGCCTCTGGCGGCGACGACAAAAGGCTCATCAGAATTGTTGTTTGAGAATAGGATTAGGCTTGCGATGTCGTTGGGTGACGTTGGATTAAAAACTGCAGCTGGGAATTCTCGAACTATATGGCCATAATCTGTAGAGGTTGAATTGATCGATTCGGTGTCGTTTCGAAGCATACCGGCGATGTCCTTGGGTGGGAACAGGACTAGACTTGTGCCGGTTGTGGATAGCATCATAAACCCTATGAAAAAAGTCATGGTGGTTAAGTATTTTGGCACTGCAAAATTCTCAGCCATTTTTTTTGTATATATAAAGATAACACAAGTAGAGAAAGGAGAGAGGTGTTGAGAGAGGAGAGTGAATTAAATGCTCAATAAATAGGAGTTAAGAAATTTGACGTGGGATTTGAGGAACATGGAGTGGCGTTAATTGACGTCGTTTAGTGGCCGGCCAAGTTGCATATGCTTTTCCAAATGTACGCAAGGAGGAGGAGGAGGAGGAGGAGGAGAAGAAGAAGAGGAAGAGACTTGATCAAATCAGTAAACACCAAAGGCATCCTTTTGCAGATTTACGCAAGGACCTAGAGACCTTGATTAAACTTTGTATTTTCCGTAAGAAATAGTCGGTTGAATAGATAAACTTTGTACTTGTGTCAAATGATAAATTAATATTCACAATATCACAAACATTCTTTTACAAGCCAATGTGCTGCAGAGGACTTGTAGTTCCGTACACATACATCGACCATGCATTCTTCTTATTGTTTACGTCGTATTTGCAGCCTTGGGGGCTTGGATATAATATTTTTTTATTTATATATAGGAAATATATATAAATTTACCCTATAATAAATCATTTTCTATAACTTTCCCACTTCAAATTACTTGGTATTTTCTCTTTGTAAGTGTTTATATCTAGTTGATTTCTTACTGAGTAAACGTGGTATGGCTAGCATTTTTATTTCGAACCGGAAATCTTTTTTGGTTCGGATGAAAGAGGCTAGTGGGTTTTCTAGTGTTGCTTTTGGGGCCTGCAAGAATGGGTTCGTTTTGGTACACAAAAATTGTTGCCCATCAGCCAGTGGACTCATAAACCCACTTCTAATGGCACCCCACTATTGAAATAAATATCCCATCAAATCAAAGTTCAAACCACTCTCCTTCTTTGACAAAATCAAATAAATTTTTATATATTTTTTAAAAAACAACTCTCCTTCACTGTAGTCAACAGAGCCAATTTCGTATCTGCCTGTTTGGGTCGGTGGAAAAAATTGTCTTTTCACGTTTGCCTGCTCCCCTGGTTTGCATTGCATGTTTGACAAGCATTTTACCATAAATATAAAATTAAGATAAAATATTTGCCAAGCAGATTTAGGCTGGCACGAGAAAATCATTTCCTGCTTAGTGAAGACATAATTTGATGCAGCATTACAGTTGTCAATCTGAAGAGATTCACACACTAAAACTTCTCTCTGTTAAGAAAAGAGCTTCACAGAGCAATAGACTATCCATCCAAAGCCATATTTTTTTTCTTCTTTTTTCTTTTAGGCAGAAAAAAGTGAAGCTTCCAAGGTTTTGAGAAACCTAAACCTTGATAGGTGGAAGATGAAAAGTATGGAATGAACTTCATTTGGTAACTCAAAATTTTGGATATTATTCTGATTCTCATTTTGCTAACTCACAGAAGCAACAAGTTTACAGGACGCAGCAGCCGAGTATTGCATCACGATGATAAACTATGTATGCGATATACTGGAGAAAACCTGTTTCTTTAAAATTACCTATAGGTAATATGTGACACAAAAACAGAGCAAGTGGCACATAGAATTTTGCCCCTATACAAAGCAAATCATAGATCTTGAAACACAGTTTTAACTCAAAAAAATACACTATTCTTGCAACCAAGATAACAAGAGATTCTAGAGCGGGGCAAAAATCTCACTGGCTGTTGGACTCTTGGAACTTTAGAGAGTATGTCCAGCGGCCTTTTACTTTGAAGATAACATGCTCCATTTTATTTGTGTGCCACGGATACCATTCAAGCAGCTGGGACCTTTCTGCCATCTTCTATAAAGAAAATTGCAGCTTCTGGGACCTGAGAAAGGAGGAGGAGAAGAAGAAGATATTATTATTTTTGGTACTGTAAACTAAGCACATGTTAAAACTTCAACCCAAACAGGCTGTATAAAGTGATCTTATCAAACAACAAAAGTCTACCAAATCGTAACAAGAAAAAGAGAAGGGGTGGGGGAGGGGGGAACCATTGGACACAGAACCTTCTCAATTGTTTTCTTCAGATAAATGTTTGTTTTTGGGTTTTTGGTATGATTTAAGCACGTGTTCAATTCACGACAAACAAAATAAGAATACATCTTCACAGCCAAGGTGTCCACGATTCAATTCCAACATCAATTAAAGCCATTAGTGATGCTAAATACTGCATTACATTTTAATTTTTTAAATTTTAAACAATTAAATTGAAAAAAAAAAATTAGTACAACTTGTGGCGTCTACATTCAGATTTGATATTTAGGCTAGGCATGGTTCCCTACATAAGCATATTTGATCATCGGAAGGTTAAAGCAAGGCTTTTGGTCTTCTATGGAATATTAAATAACTCCCACTAGTACAAAAGTAGAGAAAAACATGAAAGGATAATCCTTGATGCCCTGGCCATTATAAAGAATTCGTTAAAAACAATTCCTAAACATGGTGCTAGCCCATGCAATCATTCATGGACTCATAATAAAAAAATTCAAAACAATGTCAAAAGAAGTTCAAAACAAGGAGCAGAACCAGTATGAGCAGGCATCAACAACAGAAAATTTTGACATTGAATGGTGTCCCAAAGTCCAATTGTGGCTGCTGTTTATATGCGTGATGGTTTAGTTTTTCATTTATCAACTCAATGTTAATGAGACATCCAAGGCTGTGAAGATCTTATTGGATTCATACAACTATACTGGGATCCTCATTCACTCACTTCTAGCATATAGTACTTCTACTTTTACCTAAGTTCTTCACATAAAAAGCATTAAAGAGGTGAATGTTCTTATGGATACCCTAAAGAACTTCTTTTTGAATAAAAGGTGAAAACAACAGGTCCTATTGGAGAGAGAGAAAACAATGTGTAAGGTGAAAACAGCAGGTCCTATTGGAGAGAGAGAAAACAATATGTAGTAGCTTACATCAGGCCAGGTATCTGTAATAAACTCCACAATGTCATAGGCTATATCCCCTTGAACATCAATTTGGTCCTTCTCAGTTGGCCCCTGAAACCAATTATTCCAAATTAATCATAACAAACATAACCACACATGGCAGAACAGATTTCAAAATCTCTTCTTAAAGTCTATCAAACCTTAACAACAGAGGCTCCTGTGGCAAACTTTTTCCCCAATTTCTTTGAAGCATCACTAAGTTTGACACCTGAATTGTAATCAAAGGCACTAAGTTAATGACAATAGAAACAAAATAAGAATCTTTGGGAAAACAAAGGATGTAAAGCAGAAGACTGCTCACCAAAAAGCTCCAGCCCTTTCACAGTGGTGATACATTTTCGCTTATTACGCGTCATCTTTTCAATAGTAACTTCTTGCCTCTCCTACAGAAAAGCCAATACCAAGTTTAAATAATTGTAATCTAAAGATCCTCACAAACAAATAATTTCAAAAGTCTCACCTTTTTCTTAATCTTCCCGCCTGGAAGACGCTTGACTTCTTCTTGTTTAGGTGCTGAAGTGCCACCACCAACCCCGATAGAGAGAGAGAGAGAGAGAGAGAGAGAGAGAGAGGGGGGTAATGAAATTCGTTATAATTAGAATTTGCAAAGTGGAAAACAATTCTCTCCAAATAGATTTAAATAGAAAATCAAAGAAAAAGAAACAAACAGAGAAACATCCGAACTCATTTTATAGCTGCCAAAAGTACAATAACAATCGCAACATACATACAAAATTGTAAAGACAGACGCCCAGATACATCTTATACAATATGTACCATGTTTATGCATTGCATATCACCACAGACACAAACATATATGTAAATATGTACATATACTAATAACTTATCCAATCCAGACCAGAAATAGTAACACACATGCACATAAACACATAAATTCATTATTAAATACAAACATACACTGCTACATACATCCATACACATATTTACAGTATTACCTGAAGAAGCAGCTCCATCTCCACCAGAAGATATACCAGTAGACTGCAACTGGTTGGCTACTTTATCAGCTTCCTTCGCATTTGCCTCTGCTCAAAATAAAGACAATAATTAAATTATTAACAAAAAAGATGAAAAATTTATTAAATATAGCAAGTGAAGAAAACAAAAAAGAGCAATCATAAGAAAATAAGCGGGGTGATTAAAACTGAACAGAAGAAATTAGGGTTCGGGTGCAAAATAGAACCTTTAACGAGATCCGGGTAAAGGTCTGGGGCGTTTTGGATCAACCAGGGCTTGCATTTCTCGAAATCGGGCCCGAATTCACAGTATTCTGCAGGCAAACTGCACACCGCACAATACAGTACGCGAACCGGTTGGGGTTTTCCCGCCATCAGAGCTCAACCTCAAGCCCCTCTCTATCTTTCGCTCTCTCTGTGTAATTGGGAAAGATGAAACGCTGCGTTTCGACTACGCAATCCTTGAATTGAAGACGTTGTTTGTGGTTTCTCGATCACGATGGCGAGATATATGTCTATGTCGGATTTCAAGTGTCGACGCCGTAGGCCCAATACGCTGCGTTTGATTGCTTGGGCCTATTCAAAATATAAGGCTATCTGCTTATGTTTTCTTGGGCCAGATAGGCCCACATTCTTGAATAAAATGATAAATTATTTTGAAATTTGCACCAGAATGTGCATATATCCCCTAAACTTTTTTTTTTTTTTTGTTACAAGGATGGCATAAGCCAAAGAACAAGAGCTAAACAGGCACAGCCCTATCATAGGCCCTCCCTAGTTCATCATCCCGCAAAGTGCTGGTAAGATGATCAGGAGCAGAAACATAGTGGTGTAAACCCAAAGGGAGCTCATGCCCCATATTGGCAAGGAGGTCCGCAGCTCTATTTTGTTCCCTGTAAATATGAGAGATGTTGCAACTCCAGTTACGACGCATTAATTCTTTGCAGTCTTCAATCAAGCAGAATAAAAGGTGGGATTGCTCACAGGTTTTGGTTATCAAGGTGACAGTTGTCATTGAATCACTCTCAATCTCAAGGGATCTAATGTTTTTAGCCTAAGCCATTTGCAAGCCTCTGAATAAACTCCATAACTCAGCCTCCAAAATAGTTCCAAACCCGAGGTTAGCTGAAAACCACAGATCCAAATTCCATAGGCGTTTCTTAGCAGCCCACCATCGCATATTAAACCAGAGTTGATTTTGCAGCTACCATCCACATTTAATTTAACATTTCCAAGGAAAGGAGGCTGCCAAAGAACTTGGATAACCTCTCTAGCATGATTAACATTAGTCACCTTATTGATGTCATACCAATCACAAGCAAACTGAAGAATAACCTGCATGGGGTGGGGGGGAGCTTCATAGCCAGGATTGAAAGTGGAGCAGCATCTCCATTTCCAACAGTGCCAAAGAGCGGTAGTGAATACCAAAACCCAAGGTAAGTTGTGAGAGACTTTAATCTTGCTCTTGAGATTGATCATAATCCAAACATCAAAGCTAAGATAGAAGGTATGAGCCAACGAAAGGGGTATTTCAATGGAGTTCCAAACCTGTTGGGCATGCTGGCAGTCTTTGAATAAGTGCTCCATAGTCTCAGGGAGGGACCGGCATCTATGACAATTTGGATGAGTAGTCAACTTTCTTCTCTCTCTCTGGACATTAGTGAGGATTTTGCCATGACTAATAAGCCACAAAAAGGTCTTTATCTGTGGTGGCAGATGCAATTTCCATATGAAATCCCAAGCCCAAGGCGCATAATTTATCTCATCAAAGAAGGATAAATAGGCAGATTTAACAGAGAATTCTCCAGATTTAGACAGGCCCCAAATAGTACTATTTGGTCTTTGAGTCTCAAAGCCCGTATGAATACTGCAAATTCTGCCAACAATCTCACTAGGAAGCAGTTGGTTGAGCCAATCAATCTTCCACCCACTTTCAGACATAAAGTCTCGCACAGTCCATTGTAACATGTTTTCAGAAAGAGGGATTATGGAAAGACCCTCGAGAGGGCCACAATCAAGCCAATTGTCCTTCCAAAAAATGATGTCATTACCTGCTCCAACTCTCCATTTTAAACCTTTAGAGAGAATTTGAGTGCCAAACAGGATTCCTCTCCAAGTATTAGAGCAAGCAGCTTGAACATCATTATTAATATTCAGAATATGGTTGCTCTTAATATATTTTTCCTGCAAGACTTTATTCCAGAGACCTTGGCCCTTTTGCAAAAGCCTAAACTTTTTCTTTCAACAATAGGCGGGAGAGGAGTTTCGAACTGGAAACGTCTTTTAATTTTACAAAGAGAAAGAAACACTAAATTAAGAGTTAGTTGATATATACTTCATAAGAGTCAAACTACGATCAATATGAGTTGTGTTTATAGTATACATTTCCAAAGGTTCAAATTTGTACAAAATTGATGTATGTTCAAATAAAGATGGCAAAAAATAGGTATGGAAAGCACAACCCAAAGACTTGCAGCATGATCAATCTGATGGTCTCAATTTCCCATCACAAATCCTTCCTGATCTGGCAAGACTATGATCTTATTTCTTCTCTACCTCTTTGTATTTTTTTTTTTGTTTAACCAAAACAACATACATATACACATAAATAATTGATATGTGAATATTTATTCTGTGTAATGTAGCCCTCTCATGTCATGGCTGAGATGAGAAAATATGAACAAGGATACAATTACTGGTCAACTTTGGAAGATGCAGAAGAGAAGGTCTTTGACATCCGGCTCATAGAACCAGTATTATTTGAATCCAATCTGAAGGGGAATGCAAGTTCTAGTGCACCAGGAGAATCCAGGTTGTGCAGAACTTTACACTTTTGTTTGATAATGTTTATTTGTTTCTTATTTATTTATATAGAGATGGAAAAGAGAAAGAGGAAGGGGAGATAGCTAGGTGGGAGGATAGATACCATTGTTTATATGGAGCGTGCAATGAGATAGGTTTAAAAAAATTAAAAATAAAAAAGAAGCGTCATTTGTAATCCCCCAATGCTCCCCTCCCCGCGCTAGCGCAGGGAGCGTAAATATTGTTATTTGTACTCCCTCCCGAGTCCCCTAACACACACGTCACATGCAAATAACTTCGTCTCTTCAAAGTCAAAGCTTAAAAGAAATTCAAACATATAATTTTGGAATCTATTTTTGTCATTTCATAATGTGCTCCTTCGTAAATCACATTTCTTATAAGGCTTATTATCACAAAAGGTCCCTAAGGTTTACGAACTATCAGATTGCATCCTTAATGTTTTTTTGTGTCATTGGTGGTCCTCAAGGTTAGTATGTGTAATCACAAATGGTCCATGCCGTTAGGTTCCGTCAAAACTCCGTTAGTTTGCTGACATGACATATATACATATCACAAAACATCCCTGAGGTTTACACATCTATCACAAATGGTCCCTGCAATTTTTTTTAATTTTTTTCATTTAAAATTCATAAAATTTTGGTTTTCTTTTTTAAATCTTATGAATTTTAAATTATTTTAAAATATACATTGTATTTTAAATCCACATGACACTATATTATTTTAGATGTGGGTTCCACATATATGCCACATCAACAAACTAATGGAGTTTTTAAAAATTAATTTAAAATTCATAAAATTTAAAAATGAAAAAAATCAAGGGTTTAGGGTTTATAAATGGTCCTCAAGGTTAAAATCCTTATATAAATGGTTTTTTCATTTTTAAATTTTATGAATTTTAGATTATTTTTTAAAAAAACTTCATTAGTTTGTTGGTGTGGCATATATGTGGAGCCCTTATCTTCAAAAATATAGTATCATATGTATTTAAAATACAATATATATTTTTAAATATTATAAAAAACAAAAACAAAATTTTATGAATTTTAAATTAAAAAATTAAAAAAATTTGCAGGGACCATTTGTGATAGATGTGTAAACCTTATGGATGTTTTGTGATATGTATATATGCCACGTCAGCAAACTAACGGAGTTTTTTGAGAACCTAACGGCAGGGACCATTTGTGATTACACATACTAACCTTGAGGACCACCAATGACACAAAAAAAACATTAAGGATGCAATCTGAGAGTTTCGTAAACCTCAGGGACCTTTTGTGATAATAAGCATTCTTATAATATAATTGATTCTCACAATAATTACAGAATATTGATAATCTTAGTAATCTTTCTCTGATAAAAGTGATTAATGTTTTGCGCCTTTGGTAATAAGTTTTGAATTAATCATATTTTTTCTTCTATGAAATATTTGTAGTACTGTTGCCTCCAAGGCCAAAGAGAAGCAACCTTCAGAGAGTCTGCAAGAGAAAACTACAGAAGATGAGGCTTGACCATCCAGAACAGACATGGAAATGGTCGCACATCAAGAATGAATTTTACTTTGTATTCAAATTTAGTTAATTGAGTTGAAAGATCATTAGACTTTATGCAAACCTGTTTTCTGCGTATCGGCAGACTTTAATTGCGTTTTGAGATTATCAGTTTTTTCAGTACTTTGTTTTTGCTTCCAGTTATTCCAACAGCAGAATATACTTGCAAATTGCAATAGCTACAGACTCACTGTGGAGAAATACTTTTGTGTCAACTCCACCGCAGCCCTTTCCAGTTACAACACCCAAACGTCGTCGTTTACACTTCCGAAGTTCACGAGAGTAAAAGAGAGAGGCTATACTCGGTCTTTTCCTAATTTCGTAAAAGAAATAGTACAGCCGCGCGGCTTTACTCGGCTATTTTATTTCATAAAAATTACAGCCGGTCGGCTATACTCATTGTTCCTGATATTTAAAATGAAATAGTATAGCCGACCGGCTATACTCGGTTTTCAAATTTTTTAAAAAGAAATAGTATAGCCGACCGGCTATACTCGATTTTTCCAATTTTTTGTTTAAGGTATACCAATTTCTGAGCTGTTTTTGTTGTGTCCCTTCAAAAACCATTGCCTGATTGATTCAAAAACCTGGCAGAAAAAAGTATCAATCAGTTAAATAATCATTCTAATGCATGCATTATAAAAAGGATAGCACAAGGAAAAAGAAACCTTCTTGTAGCATATCTCATTCTGCAATTCAATACGGGCTGTAAGGTATGCACTGTCATGTTTCCTTCTTAGACTCTCTCAAATCTAACAAGTCTTCACAGAAATCTACATAGAACCCAATTTAGGCACGCTCATGACAACTCTATTCAAAGCTTGATTTTTAATAACAGTAGAACAACTCACAATAACCTTCAATATGGTTCACTAGCCATATGCTTGACAATACCAGGAAAATCCAAACTATGGCCACACAAATATGAAGAAACGATAAAACTGGCTATATATAACTTAGAGAGAGAGAGAGAGAGAGATGTCGATGAAGAGAGAGATACCTCTGTAATGCTCAACCAGTCCAAAACAAAACTCACAAAAACCACAACCAAACGGAACCCTACGGCTAAACATTGACATTTGATACCTCTGTAATGTGTCTATGAAACTGATCAAAATGAAAACTTGAGCAGACAACTTCTTCTGTAACAATTCCTACTAGTCTGAACAAAGGTTTAAGAAAAAACCTGTGTACAAAATATTTACTGTCACATACTGAACAAGCTCTTATCAAAACTTGTCAAGTTAAGTGAAAAGATCAGTCACAATAAAATGAGTTAATTTTGACTGCAGAGCTCATACTAATGGCAAGCTGATGTGTATAACCTCTTCAATCGTAACTTCTTGCCTCTCCTACAGAAAAGCCAATACCAAGTTTAAATCATTGTAATCTAAAGATCCTCAAAAACAAATAATTTCAAAAGTCTCACCTTTTTCTTAATCTTCTCGCCTGGAAGACGCTTGACTTCTTCTTGCTTAGGTGCTGAAGTGCCACCACCAACCCCGAGAGAGAGAGAGAGAGAGAGAGAGAGAGAGAGAGAGAGAGAGAGAGAGAGAGAGAGAGAGAGAGAGAGAGAGAGAGAGTGGGGGTAATGAAATACAAACATACACTGCTACATACATCTATACACATATTTGCAGTATTACCTGAAGAAGAAGCAGCTCCAACTCCACCATAAGATACACCAGTAGACTGCAACTGGTTCGCATTAGCCTCTGCCCAAAATAAAAACAAGAATGAAATTATTAACAAAAAAGATGACAAATTTATTAAATATAGCAAGTGAAGAAAACAAAACAGAGCAATCATAAGAAAATAAGAGATGTTCTCCCGCCTACCGCCTAGGAGCCGCCTAGGTCGATTTTTCAGAATTTCTTCATCTTCTTCGTCTTCTTCATCTTCTTCTTCTTCTTTTTTTTGGTGGGGGGTGAAGAGATAAGAAAACAAGTAAGAGATAAGAAAATAAGAGGTGATTAAAACTGAACACAAGAAATTAGGGTTTGGGTGCAAAATAGAACCTTTAACGAGATTCGGGTAAAGGTCCGGGGGCGTTTTGGATCAACCAGGGGTTGCATTTCTCGAAATCGGGCCCGAATTCACAGTATTCTTTCTGCAGGCAAGCTCCAAGAATAATCATATTAATTAAGGGATTGGGAATTGTTGCCTAGCTGCATGCGGCATGAATGTCTTGGTCCACAAAAATAAATGACAAATTATGTCTTGCATATGTAATAATTTTAACTTAAAAATAATAATAAGACTGTTCCAATTACTATTTATATTGTTTTGTGGACCTTATTTCTTTCTTTCTTTGCGTGTATGTATATATACGAGGATCTCACTGGAATATCATGCCAAATATTGCCAAACCGAATGGAAACTCAGACGAAGATTGATATTAAAATCCTAAATCAATGGTCCATGTGTGACAGCTAATTTGCCTCATAATTATCAACCAAACACATAATGAAAATGAACAGACTTAAACCTCTGCAAAAGTTTAAACATATTCCAAATACAGGTCACTGGGAAATTGTTAAATTTATGTTTTCCTAGCTGCAATACCAGTGCTTGTATTATTTTTTGATATTCTTCTTTTATAGCATTCATAATGATACAGTGATGCCAAATACTTCACCTCAGAGCAGTCAAGAAAACCAATATCAAGATATATTAAATACCAATCTTGCATTTTCCTTCCAACAAGTAAGCAATAATCTTAGCCTCTCAAATTCTTTCATAGTTAGTAAAATACGGAACGGGAAAAATACGAATAAAATACATACGTGTTTTATTTGGCAAATTTTCTCAATCACGTAAACTTAAAAATGGCTAAACTATCGTTTTAACAAGACAAAAGATTTAATCAAGGGAACAGTAAATCTGAAAGAAAACCAAGAATAAAGAAATTGATGAAATGATAGAACAAAATTCGTGCATTCTTTAATCAACTGATCAACATATATCTAAAGAACATAAAACTAGCTTATTACTATTTCTTTTTTCTACTTACAGTAATTGAAAGTTCTATTGACAAGGATGAGTTTCAAAGTCATTCTTAATTTTCAAAACAATCCAAAACTATACATTCAAGGGCATGGCTCAATTCTCATCTTCAGCTTCTTATGAGAGCAACCAAGAGAGGTACTCAGACTCCTAGCCCAATTGGTACGAGCATTCCTATAGTGGGGTACTTCGTCTTACGGCCCCCCGTTGGCCTTGACCGGAATTTCTCATCAGCCTCTTCAAAATCCCCCTGCAATTCAAAGCAATAATGTCCCACATATGAACTCATAAAGTGGCATTGCATGGAAAGATGCTTATCCAAAATCCAACATATGAGGGTATTGAATGATCTAAGAATAATACACACATATGAATGATCTAAGAATAATACACACATATGCATACAGAAAAGCCAATACCAAGTCTAAAGATCTCACGGCTATACTCTGTTTTTTAATATACTTGCAATAGCTAAAGCTGGTATTCAGTTTGATGTGCAACGAACTTTGCTTAATCATTCCGCAAATACGATATTAGGGCCATGCGATATTGAATATACTTGCAATAGCTCCAGACTCACTGTGGAGAAATACTTTTGTGTCAACTCCACCACTGCAACACAACAATTAATCACCAACAACAACCAAACAAAAACGCAAACCTCGGTTTTTTCCTAATATTTTAAAAGAAATTGTATAGCCGTTCGGCTTTACTCAGCTTTTTTATTTTATTTAATAAATATTATAGCCGTGCGGCTTTACTCGGTTTTTTAACAGTATAGCCGCTGGGCGATACTCATTTTTCCTAATTTTAAAATAAAGAAATAGTATAGCTGAGCGGCTTTACTCGGTTTTTTATTTTTTATTTTAAATATTATAGCCGTTCGGCTATACCCGATTTTTCCAATTTTTTTCGTTAAAGAAATAGTATAAAAGAAAGACTATTAAGAGAAAACAAATGGCACATATACTCCAAAAGAAACATATTATACAAAGATCAAGGCAGTTGCTATGGCTGAAATCAAAACTTGCAAGGAATTGTAGGGGTCCAGCTGATACAATTGCATCAGCAACCAACAGACGCTTCCTCATTTATGAAGTCAGCATGACTAATTTATTATTAACAATTTCAAAAAATAATTTCAACCAAATAGAAACCCACAAAAGTAAGATGGAATATAAAGGTGTATATTTCTGAGCTGTTTTTGTTGTGTCCTTTCGAGTATGAACAAATACCATTGCCTGATAACCTTCAATATGGTTCACTAGCCATATGCTTTACAATACCAAGAAAGTCCAAACTATGGCCACACAAATATGAAGAAACGATAAGGCTGGCTATATGTAACTTAGAGAGAGAGAGAGAGAGAGATACCTCTGTAATGCTCAACCAGTCCAAAACAAAACTCACAAAAACCACAACCAAACGGAACCCTACGGCTAAACATTGACATTTGATACCTCTGTAATGTGTCTATGAAATTGATCAAAATGAAAACTTGAGCAGACAACTTCTTCTGTAACAATTCCTACTAGTCTGAACAAAGGTTTAAGAAAAAACTTGTGTACAAAATACATGATATTTACTGTCACATACTGAACAAGCTCTTATCAGAACTTGTCAAGTGAAAAGATCAGTCAAAATTAAATGAGTTAATTTCGACTGCAGAGCTCATACTAATGGCAAATTGATGTGCAAAAGACTCCATATTCAAGAATTCTTTTTAACCAGAATAGAAGTTGATTAACATATTAAGACTTCTTTTCCGGACCAATACAGGAAAATTTTTGCGGAGAAGCATCAAATGAACAATTCAACATAAGCAGGATCTCAGAAATTACAAGTAACCCATATGAATAGCATCACTGAGCAAATATCATTCAGACTTCTGAGTACTAGATACTTCAAATGAGATTAAAAAAACAAAAAAAAAAAACAACAACTGAAAAAACAGAAACCGAAGAATTCTATAACCGTAATAGGAAACACAGTGGACCCATAATGTCAAAATCTAAAAGCATTTAATCACTTTCTATGGAAAAATAATCAATCACTGACTATCATCTGAATAAGAAGAAAGTGAAGCCATTAAGGTTTTCATTTTCCTCTTTTGCGTAAGAGTTAAAAGCACACGGAGCACGCATAATTTGATAAAAGTGACCTGAGTTTCTTCAAGTTCATTCTTAGAAAGCTGCATGTCTCCAGTAAGTTCTCTCACAGTCATATTCAATGGAGATACGCGATGGCTAAAAGTTTATGTAACTTCTGCAGCTAATGCCTGAAAAATACATGATAATAAGTAACAAGCCACTATTTTCAATGCCTACTTCTCCCCCCCACCAACTCAGAAAATTAAAAAAGGAAAAGAGTTATATAGGGTGGATACCTTCATTGGCGCAACATAAAGTATCTAAAATTCATCTTTATGCAAGTAACCGTCTTTGAAGTGCTGGCCAATCTGCCACAGAAAATGCCGACTCACTATCTAAATCTCATAATGGATGATATACTCGCATACTGAATATTTTCAAAAACTAAATAGGTTGAATTCAACATGAAAAGTACTATGAGTACATCACCATGACATAAAAGGACTCGAATAACTAAGGCAGCCAAAAGCTTAGTTTTCTTGCTTTATTTTGCAAGCTGATATCTTTAACACACTAACCCTCCCACAAAAATATATACAATACCAGCTCATATGACATTACAGCCATTCCCATGCCATTTTAACTATGCAATTAACCCAGATTAACTCTTACACAAAACAAAAACAAATGTGTGAATTTGAGATCAAGCCAAAGTAGTAAGAGAAAATGTATGATTACCAAAACTGATAAAGACCCAGGAATAGCCAATCATTTGCATACCTCATGTAGAATATAAATCATAGCTATGTTTGTTTTGCCAGCTCCTATTGGAGCACAAACCTGCAAGTAAATGAAAATCACATTCAAGCAGATATCATATCAGCACTTTCACTGCAATGGTTTGGTATTCACATAATCAACAGAATCAATAACTTACTAGTATATTTTCATTAGTGTAATAAACAGTACGAAACATGCGGCTCTGAATACGGTTCAGAGACTTATATCCACGAAAAGCAGCCTGAGCGAATTCATCAAACTTCGTTATCTCAATCTGACAACATAAGACAGTAAACAGAAATAGAGTTCAGTAGGTGCAAAAGACTCCATATTATACAAATGACGCTTCTTTTTTATTTTTAATTTTTTTAAACCTATCTCATTGCACGCTCCATATAAACAATGGTATCTATCCTCCCACCTAGCTATCTCGCCTTCCTCTTTCTCTTTTCCATCTCTATATAAATAAATAAAAAACAAATAAACATTATCAAACAAAAGTGTAAAGTTCTGCACAACCTGGATTCTCCTGGTGCACTAGAACTTGCATTCCCCTTCAGATTGGATTCAAATAATACTGGTTCTATGAGCCGGATGTCAAAGACCTTCTCTTCTGCATCTTCCAAAGTTGACCAGTAATTGTATCCTTGTTCATATTTTCTCATCTCAGCCATGACATGAGAGGGCTACATTACACAGAATAAATATTCACATATCAGTTATTTATGTGTATATGTATGTTGTTTTGGTTAAACAAAAAAAAAATACAAGGAGGCAGAGAAGAAATAAGATCATAGTCTTGCCAGATCAGGAAGGATTTGTGATGGGAAATTGAGACCATCAGATTGATCATGCTGCAAGTCTTCTTCTTTTGATTGGTTTTTTTTTTCATCAAGTTCTTCCTTCTCCTTGCAAAGTTCTAGGTGCTGTTTCATAATATGGAGTTCTCTTTCAAGTCCCTGAATTTGGGCATTGAGACCTCTGATAATGCCAAGACAACCATTCACAGGATCATTTTTCCTTGCATTCCCTTCCGTGAGAATGCTTTCAGCAGCTGCCTGTCTTTGATCAGGTGCAGCCATGGCCATGATCTTTTGGATGTTGCTCACACCAAAGATCTTATGAGCATTTTGGAACTCACTGTACCTGCTGGCTGGCAAGTATGGGGCCATTTTACAGGTCTCATCACATTTTCTCCTCTGCTGCTTGCAGGAAGCACAAGCATGGTTTTGAGCTGCACCCTGATCCCTATTTTCCATGATTGCTTGTTCTCACTGAAAATGAACCAAACAGAAGCAATTGAGGGTGAGGAAAAGCAAAGAAACTGGGATTTAATTGAGAGTTAAAAGAGGGATATAAAGTTGGCTCAAGCTTTTGGTTAATGAGTTGGATAGCATCAGATTTTGTGAAATATATTTTGGTATCTAAAATTTATTTGGATTTTGTACAAAACCCAAATTATTATTTTTTATTTTATTTTTGTGGTTTAAGGCAGCATATGCATGGCTTGAGTCAGGGTTTCAAAGCCAATTGTCAATTTGTCATCATTAGAAAAAGCCCTTCAGTTTCTTTGTTTTTGAATTTGACTATGCTGCAATTAATCTCTCCCGTTTCGTTCATGCGTCTAACAATCGTGTGACAAAGTTGAGTGATCAAATATTACCACTCAAATCCCAACTAGATTTTTATAGGGAGCGGGAAATCGAACCTAAGACCTCAAATATTGAGGTAAATGCTCATAAATCACTTGAGTTATAAGCCCTTTCACCAAATTCCAACCGGATTAATAAGGGTTATATAGGATCTTAACTTGCTTATTAAGCTAATTTACTCTACTTTCCATTGTTTTCATATGCACAATTAGAGCTGGGTTGGTAAGAAAACAAATGACAAACTGCTATATGATGATTTTAATATGTTACTATTGTCTGTATATTTTCCTGCATGCCCTTTGTGGTACGTAATTAATCACTCCAAACTATTTTTCTTTTAATTCTTCTTCTAGCTTGGAAATTTCTAGCACTACCAAATTTGGTTGGTTACCCTGAATTTGTTGTGGTTCTATCTGTAAATTAAATTAGAATTTACCTATCAAGCATTACTTCCTTTTAATCTTATTTGGGTTGTGCTTTCCATACCTATTTTTTGCCATCTTTATTTGAACATACATCAATTTTGTACAAATTTGAACCTTTGGAAATGTATACTATAAACACAACTCATATTGATCGTAGTTTGACTCTTATGAAGTATATATCAACTAACTCTTAATTTAGTGTTTCTTTCTCTTTGTAAAATTAAAAGACGTTTCCGGTTCGAAACTCCTCTCCCGCCTATTGTTGAAAGAAAAAGTTTAGGCTTTTGCAGAAGGGCCAAGGTCTCTGGAATAAAGTCTTGCAGGAAAAATATATTAAGAGCAACCATATTCTGAATATTAATAATGTTGTTCAAGCTGCTTGCTCTAATACTTGGAGAGGAATCCTGTTTGGCACTCAAATTCTCTCTAAAGGTTTAAAATGGAGAGTTGGAGCAGGTAATGACATCATTTTTTGGAAGGGCAATTGGCTTGATTGTGGCCCTCTCGAGGGTCTTTCCATAATCCCTCTTTCTGAAGACATGTTACAATGGACTGTGCGGGATTTTATGTCTGAAAGTGGGTGGAAGATTGATTGGCTCAACCAACTGCTTCCTAGTGAGATTGTTGGCAGAATTTGCAGTATTCATACGGGCTTTGAGACTCAAAGACCAGTCCAAAATTAAGAGCATGAGACATGCATATATATGACTTCTATTGTCATAACATTCCTATTTAACTTAGAGCATAGATCATTCTGTATAAACGATCTGATATTCAGTTGTGAACATCGTAATATTTCATATTCTGCATAAAAGCAGAGTTAACTTCGCATTCGTGGTAAATTGGTAATTAAAATCTAATGAAAATTCCCAGTTGACTTTTGTAATATTCTTAAGGAATTTTATTTGAAAGGAAAGACAAATCTGCTAAAAGGAAAAACAATATGACCCATATATTTCTCAATTGTTTGTAACCACTATTTTAATAAGATTTTCCACTTTGTGGACCTTATTTCTTTCTTCTTCTTTTTCTTTTGTTCTTTATAAAAAAAAACTCCACTTGGTTCACAATTGTTCTTAGAGTTGATTATGGAGTTACATATATAACATCCGACCCCATGTTGATTACATATATAGCAATAGACAAATGAGAAATAAAAGCTTCTTTCGAGAGACAAAAGCAGAAGCACAGTCTTGTTTAAAATGACGAATTTATAGCTTTACCGACAGTTTTCGTTCTTTAGTAACGTAATTTAGACCTTTCATGACGACTTTTGGGTGTGTAATTTGCAAAACTTCTTTTTCGACTGTAAAAACCGTCGATAACCGTTGTGAATAGATGTTCTTACGGCGAAAAGAAAATCGTCGCTAAACCCTGAACGAAATAAAAACTCTGCCATCCCCTATTCGGATAATGATCTTATTCCTACGACTTAATTCTATGAAAATATTGTTAAACTTTTTACCCTAGTTCTTCTTTTTGACCTTTTACGAAATATTAGGCAGATTGAAGTACTTTTCAATTGTGGCAACATAATCATCACGGATAGTATATCCGGATCAATGATCCTACACAACTAGAAGATAAAATACTGTCTTCCAGCTGATTGATGACCCGAAAGCATCAATAATCCAAGGATGCACTCTATTACACTCCAACTATAACCAACCAAATTGGTGTCATCAAACCTCAAGGCTATATAAATCACAATGGTCCAGGCGAAACAGCGCATCGTTAATCATCTGAATTGATTAAATCCTGTCAAGAACCTGGAGATGACAAAGGAGAATTCTTAAAAATTGATACAATAACAGTACATATGAAAACTGATTTAAAAGCCAAATCCCAAAAAGATTGCATACTGCATCACTGCAGAAATCAACAACCCGATGAGAAAGCAATAAAACCATGTACTACGAAATATCTCCCATCAAAACCAGTTAGAATTTATTTTCAGGTTTGCATTCCATCAATTTCACAAAATAGTAGATTTCAAAGCTTCCAACCAACATAAACATGTAACCAGATCCTAACTTGCTTCGCAGAAAGTAGACCAGACCAAAAGCCAAGCCGAAATAAAATCAAAGAAGGAACGTAAATTCAAGCCTTAACTCACGATTAAAAATAAAATTCACCGACACTGCATTAAACGAGAGAAATGATTGCACAATTAAGAGGGATGAATTTCAGGAACAGCAAGAAACAGAGTAGAGCCGGGTCAATGGAACTCATTTATCTTCATCCACACAAAGCACTAAGAACACATGAGCATCAGAGGGCACCAGAAAACCAAGTGAATAGAACCCCAAAAACTATCAATAAGATATGAAGCACCCCATAATCTAGCGATATCTACATCATTCCAAATACAACCCAACTGAATGGAGAAATCAATACGCACTTGCAAAACATGAGATGACAAACTCAGACAAATATTGATATGGAAGTCCTAAACAAAATGTCCATGTATGACATCCCATTTGCCCCATAAGAACTAACCAACCCCAGAAGGAAAAGCCTAGGCTTAAACATCTGCACGAGTTTAAAACTTAAACAGATGCCAAATACAGGTCATCAGAACATAGTAAAATTTAGATTTTCCTAGAAGCAATACGAGTGCCTGTGTACAGCATTCATGCTGACACAGTGATGCCAAATACTTCACTTCAAACTAGTCTCAAGGAAAGAGATCATTTTAGATGACAGGTACTTGTAAATCCAATAACATAATAAATGGATACCAATAATCAACCAAACAAACAAACGGATACCAATCTTGGTTTCATTAAACACTTTGAAAGTGGTGAATGAAATTGAGAATGGTGATCCGAAGGAGGTGTCTAGAATTAAATTCAAGCAACATAGCTTAAATTGACAAAATTGACAGACGCCGAGAAAAGATTACTACGTCTTCTTCGGCAATGTCAGTGGAATATATGAACCTCCAATTCTAATTTTCAATTTTTAACTTCATTAAATTACAAAAAAGATTGACAATACAATGAAAGTTTGAGCCAAACCCTATTAGCGGAGCCAGGAAAACCTCACGCCCCAGAAATTGTTGAAAATTAGGGTTACAAAATATGACTATTAAGAATTACCTCAAAATTAACCAGGATTTTCAAACCCAGAACCGACGGAGCTCTTACTTTCCACGGTAAGGTACAACAGAGACGTCGTTCTCATTCGTCTCAACTCTTAACCGGTTCTGCCACAATCGCAGCCCTTTCCAGTTACAACACCCAAACGTCGTCGTTTACACTTTCGAAGTTCACGAGAGTAAAGAGACGGCTATACTAAGTTTTTTTAATTTTCTAAAAGAAATAGTATAGCCGGACGGCTATACTCGGTCTTTTCCTAATTTTTTAAAAGAAATAGTACAGCCGCGCGGCTATTTTATTTTATAAATAGTACAGCCGGTCGGCTATACTCATTGTTCCTGATTTTTAAAATGAAATAGTATAGCCGACCCAGATATACTCGGTTTTTAAATTTTTTTAAAAAGAAATAGTATAGCCGCGCAACTATACTCAATTTTTCCAATTTTTTGTTTAAAGTAAGATGTAATATAAAGATATACCAATTTCTGAGCTGTTTTTGTTGTGTCCCTTCAAAAACCATTGCCTGAATGATTCAAAAACCTGGCAGAAAAAAAGTAGACCTGACATTCGTGTGTGTGTTATCATTTGTGTTCGTGTGTTCGTGTCAACCCGTTTTTCTTAACGGGTTACACACACGACACGATTAGAAAAAAACAGGTTGAAAATGCTCAACACGAACACGACCCTTTGCCATTCGCAAATTACACGACACGACACGAATCACACGATAATAAGAAAAATAAACAGTTTTTAAATATATTTTAAAATTTTAAAATAAAATATCAATTACTAACAATACATTATACATCCGGAAAAAAATGGGTATTGTTAAAACTGGGGAAGCTGCGACTAAGGAAGCAGCCATGGGAGAAAAGCTGTTTGCTTTGAGTTCAAAGCAAACAGCTTGGCAATGAAAGAAAGAGAGTGGTTTGGCAAAAAAAAAAGATAAAAAAGAAAAGAGAGTGGTTTGACAAAGCCCATAAGTGAAACACAGCGTTTCACTAACCTATCTTCACCTTTTTTTGGACGAACCCTATCCTCACTTATCTGTCATCTCTCCGCCTCCATCACCTCCAGTCTCTCTACCTCTCCACTGGTTGGGTCGAGAAGAGTAGAGAAGCTGTCACCCGACCCGCCCAGGCCGCCTGGGCAGGCGCCCAAGCACCTACCCTAACGTTTAGGGTGAACTCACGGCGGTGTTCTCCCGCCTAGCGCCTAGGAGCCGCCTAGGCGCCGCCTAGGTCGATTTTGAACCAATTCTGAAGTGCCACCACCAACCCCGAGAGAGAGAGAGAGAGAGAGAGAGAGAGAGAGAGTGGGGGTAATGAAATACAAACATACACTGCTACATACATCTGTACACATATGTACAGTGTTAATAATCGTTAATATATATTCGGAATAAGGTACTACATACCTTGCGGAAGATTCCAAGTGAAAAACCGCTTGCAATTACTAGCCCACCGTGATGCTTCCACGTCACGAACACGCCAACAAGATTCTACACGTTCTTCGTCTCCAAGGTCGTTGGATTGGCTATGAAAGTTACTCCATTGATTCCACGTACCCAAGACCAAGGCTCTTGGTGAATTGCCTAAAGGAGAGTGTTTAGGGAGATATGAGGTTTCTCTCTTTGTGGGTGTAAAACTCACTACAACTCTTTGATATGCACTCACACTTCTTGTCTCACACACACCAACTTAGAGAGTATGCACTAATGCTTCTCATCATCTCTTCACTTGCACACACTCCATCTATTTATAGGAGTTGTTTTAGCTCATCTCAAGAGAGCATAAAACATGCATTAGTGCTTAGGTTGGTAGTGCCTTAAAACAAGGTTTAGTGCCTCAAAACAAGGATTAGTGTAGTGCCATAAAACAAGGATTAGTGTAGTGCCATAAAACAAGGCTAAGTGCCTTAATTTGTGTAGTGCCATAAAACAAGGATTAGTGCATAATAATTGTTTTATTACATCTCCCACTCACCCCACATAGAGTGTGATAATAACCTTGTTTTATTACATCTCCCACTCACCCACATAGGGTGTGATAACCTCATAATCATCTTAAACCTCTTGTATACTCTTCTTCTCATACAGGAAATGGGTCGTGCGACCTTGCGAGAAAAAACGTACAGCTACAAGAGCACATTTTATTAAGTCATCACCAAACTAATAAAAGTGCATCATTTGAAATCATCTCGTACATACCCCAGACTTATTCAGACTACACCGGTATCAGCACTCTTAACCCCTCATAAAAGCAGTGCTACACCCCAAATATGTTTTGTACTCATGACATGTCAACAACAAATATGACATAGACGTCGGCCAGCTATGAGTCACAAAAACATGGTGTATTGTCTAACAGTCTTCCTTAAGCGCTCATATCAATCCAACTAGACTTAACTGCTTTCTTAGACATGCCCCTTAAGACCTTATAATTGATCCTAGGAAAACAAGCTAAAGTAGCAACATCAAGCATCCTCTTCATGACATAGGCTAAAGTCAACTAAGGGTACATTTTTTTAGGATCTGAATTAATGATCCAAGTGGCTCACATAGTGATGAAGCAGGGATTCATTCATCACTCCCACTATCGATCGCATCTAGCACATACAGTATGAAATGTATGCTATAACGTATTCTCATAAAACGAGCATGTCACTTGTCCAAGAATTGGACATACGTCATACGAATCTTATTCTAGACATTACACAAATGTCTAACTTGAGTTCTAGTCTCAGTCACCCTCTCGGCGCCTGTCCGGATTCTCACATTCGGCTCAATACAGGCTTCATAGATTTTATGGCAATTTTCTATGATCGACCTCTTTTCTTTTTCAAGGTCTCATCTTAGCTCCAACTAAGGCGACATTTAGAGAAGTGTTTTATCTTGCTGCCTACTTAGGCGCAGATATACATATATGTCATAATATGTTGTCTAAGCATTTTAGAACATAACACAAATGTCTCATCTTGCTCGCTATCTCAGCTGCCAAGGTGAATCTCCCATGTGAGTGGGCTGACTCAAGCCTGGTGACAAATCTTTGTGCAAAAATCATATCAATCATTCTAAAACAAGTACCATGGAAAAAACGATTAACATTGCATTAATAATAAAGTCAATTACAAAATAGGTATATTAAAACCTTCGTAGTCCCATACTCCTAATATGAGAGGATCAGCAACCATATTGCCACTTGAGATATGCTTTAATATAACCTCTCCTTGTGCTACCCTCTGTCCTCATATAGTGATATCTGACATCTATGTGTTTGGATTTTCCATGGTATTTCGGATCCTTTACATATGCCAAAGCAGATGTACTATCTGAGTAAAACAAGTCCTGCCTCACAGGTTTTGGCTGTATAGTTTAGTCGTTGCAAGAATCTTCTTAACCAAACAGCTTCCTGAACTGCTGCCTGAGCAAGCAACATATTCCGACTCCATGGTGGATAGGGCTATGCAAGACTGTTTCTTGCTACACCAAGAGATAGCTCCACCTCCAAGTATAAAAGCATAACCAGAGGTGGATTTGCGTTCATCTCTGTCATTGGCCCAATCTGCATCGCTGTAACCTCTAAGTCTCAAATCGCCACCATGGTAGCATAAGACAAGATCAGCGGTACCTTGCAGATATCGAAAAATTCTCTTTACTGCTTTCCAATGAGCAGGTCCAGGATTACTTTGATAACGGCTCACCATACCAACTGCATGACAGATGTCTGGCCGTGTACACAACATAGCGTACATTAGACTTCCTATCGCAGATGCATAAGGAACTTTGGTCATTTGGTTTCTTTCCTCATCATTTTTAGGACATTGGTCAAGGGTTAGGACACATCCTTTTTCCATTGGTGTGTCTATGGGTTTGGAGTGATGCATACGAAAACGTTCAAGTATCTTCTTAATGTAAGTCTCTTGAGACAAACTGAGAAGTCCTTTTGAACGGTCTCTTATGATTTTCACTCCTAGCACATAATTTGCCTCACCCATGTCCTTCATTTCAAACTTTGCGGACAACCACTTCTTAGTGGCGACAATGGAATCCATGTCATTTCCTGCTATGAGAATGTCATCAACATATAATGAAAGAATCTGAACATTTTCCTTGGATCGTTTTAGATACACACAGTGGTCTTCTTCAACCATCTCAAAACCAAAGGAGATGATTGAGGTATGAAATCAAATGTTCCACTGTCTAGACGCTTGTTTGAGGCCATAAATAGAACGTTTGAGACGGCAAACTTTGCGCTCTTGTCCTTTGACCTCAAAACCCATTGGTTGATCCATATAGATCTCTTCGTCTAGATCTCCATTGAGAAATGCAGTCTTAACATCCATTTGGAAAAGGTTCAAATCCTTTTGTGCGACAATAGCTAGGATTAGGCGAATAGATGCAAATCTCACCACTGGGGGGAAAGTATCATCATAGTCTATACCCTCTCGTTGAGTATAGCCTTTCGCCACAAGACGTGCCTTGTACTTGTCAATTGAACCGTCCGCTTTGCGTTTGATTTTCAAGACCCATTTGTTTCCAACGGTCTTGCGCCCAGGCGGAAGGTCAACTAACTCCCAGACCTTGTTTTTGTCCATTGAGCTTATCTCATCTTGCATAGCAGTCATCCACTCTTTTCCAGCTCCAGATGATAGCGCTTCCTTATAAGAAGCAGGCTCTTCTTCATCTATTGGAGTACACAAGAAGGTTTCCCCTTCAATTTCAAAAAATCGACGGGGAATATTTCCTCGTTTGCTCTTGCGCACCATTAAATCTTGAGTTTCTAGCGGTGTACCATCCTTTGGTATACTCCTACTAGGTTGCAGATCATTGTCACTTTCTTTAGCGATTACTGGATTAGGAGTCAATTCCCCATCCTCGCTTAAAGATTGTGAAATATCTTCACTTCCTTCCAACTCATGGAGGTCAAGATTCTTTTGGGCATCACCAATGCTAGGAAAATCATTCTCTATGAAATTCACATTTCGGGAATCTATTTCAGTCATTCCTCCATCAGCATGTTCACCATACATCACATAGCCTTTCGAGTGCTCGCAATACCTTATGAAGATATGTTTTTTACCTCGAGGGCCAAGCTTTCCATGCTTGTGAAAAGTATTATGAACAAAACCAGCTGATCCCCAAGGCGCAAATGCCCCAAATTGGGCTTTTCGCCTTTCCATAATTCGTAAGGGGTTGAAGTGACTGATTGGGAAGGCACTCGGTTAAGAATGTAGGCAGCAGTTAATATTGCATCTCCCCAAAACGAAATTGGGAGATTAGCTTGAGCCATCATAGACCTAACCATGTCTAATAAAGTTCTATTCCTTCTTTCCGCAACACCATTTTGTTGCGGTGTATAAGGAACAGGAGTTGTCTGCGTATCCCCTTATTTTCACATAGTTCTTTAAACTGTTCGGATAAGTACTCGCGTCCGCGGTCTGTGCGAAGAGCCTTTAAACTCTTCTCTGTCTGATTCTCAACCTCAGCTATAAAACGCTTGAAACAATCCAAGGCTTCATAGCGGTGAGCGATCAGATAGACATAACCATATCGCGTGTAATCATCAATAAATGTGAGAAAATAAGAGGCGCCATGACGTGCCTTCACACTCATAGGTCCACAAATGTCCGAGTGAACTAACTCTAGCGGTTGAGTAGCTCTCTTAGCCTTACCAAAAGGCTTTCTTATAGCTTTACCAGCTAGACAACATTCGCATATAGGTAGGTCAACTTTAGCGAGTGAGCCTAAAAGACCTTCTCTAGCTAACCTTGTCATCCTATCACGTCCTATATGTCCTAGTCTAGCATGCCAAGTTGCAGAATCAACATGTACATCAGCATAAGCTATATAAGAAGATGAGTAATCGGAATCATTCAAATCCAAATAAAAGAAGTTATTCCTTAAAAAACCATGACCAACAATTGTACCATCCAATAACACATCCAAACCAAAAGAAGAAAACTTAAAACAATATCCATCACGCAAACACTCTAAAACTGAAAATAGATTATGCTGAATTCCAGGAACGTAGAGCACATTATTGAGGAGCAATGTGCGCCCATTGCGCATTTGAAGTTGATATGAACCAACTCCCAAAGCTTCTATACGGCTTCCATCACCCATGAACACACCAGAGGTGCCCTTTGGAATTCGTCGATAATCCAAAAAACCTTCTCGATCTCGAGTCACATGTTTGGTTGCTCCCGTATCTACAATCCACCCAGAGGACGTATTAGCAACTAAAACATGTTCACATACATATATGTGGGAAGGTTTAGTTAAGAAAGATACCTTCTTCGGCTCAGTACAATCACGAGCGAAGTGACCCTTCTTATCACAGTTATAGCATTTGACTTTGGACAAGTCTTTCTTCCCACCACGCTTGCCCCTACGGCGCTTGGTTTTGTTGTCATCCTTTGGTGCAAGTCTGTTTGCCCCATCCTGCTTATCTGCCTTTCCTTTTACTTTACGCTTAGACCCTTTAGTCTTAGACGTGCCACCCTGGGCGAAAAGGGCAGTAGCATTGGTCGCCTCTTGGCGCTCCGATTCTAGCTCAACATGACGAGAAATATCAGAAAAATTCTTGATATTCTCATTATGTGTCATGATTTGTTTCATGGAGCTCCATGAATCTGGGAGGGATCTGATGACTGCCTGCACTTGCTGCTCATCAGTGAGGGTATTTCCAGCAGCCTTTAAGTCACGTATCATGCTAGAAAGCACCCTTAAGTGCTCATGAATCGTGTGCTTAGGATTTTTGCGGTATACCTCAAACTTTAGAACCAAGCTTCTAAGTCGAGTGATGGACGTACCACCAAAATCAAACTTTAGTTGATTCCATAAAGCCTTGGCAGTAGGGTAGCTCTCATATCCCCCAATAAGATCATTGTGCATGCTGCTTAGCATAGTAAAGCGCGCACAACGATCCTTTTTGAACCAAGTCTGATAAGCTTCAAGATCACGGCGATGTTGGGCCGTTTGCCCAACCTCAGGTTCGATCATTGAATTGGTTAATGTTTCCAATAACTCCTGCTCATTCAAGAGATATTGAATTTTCCTATGCCAAATATCATAGTTGGTACCCTCAAGTTTGTCTCCCTTATTTAGGTCAGCAACAACATTTTTGGTGACCATTATCTATAAAACACAAGGATTGACTTTAGTATTAGCGTTTTGCACATTTCTATTTGTTTCAAAAATAACTTGAAAAGAATTATCCTTCCTTACAAATTTGGACTCGAAAATTTGCTATGCTTATAATCATCACCCAAAAAAGCAAGTCTAAATAAACATTTTCAATTACTTTTAAACAAATTTCTACTTAGAAAACACAAAGTTTCCAACCAAACAAATGTTTGCGCAGTCTCATAAAAGCGCATGGGCCTCTCATAGATCTAAAATTGGGAATCCATTTAATAGGTTAACCAATGAAAGTCCACCGAAAAAATGTGACCAGGTAAGTTGCGGGAGTAGTGGTGGAGATGAACTCGCTTAAATACCATTTCCTCTTACACACCAAAGGTGTTTCCTAAATAACTTGCCTAGACATCACACATTTTTGGGTAGTCAATTCCACTAGTATGACCCATAAATTAACTCAACCAATCTTAAGTCCATATTTGGCATGCTAAATATGAACAACTTAATAACATATTTAGTTTCTAAATGACATGTCATTATGTTGCAACTTCATAAACAAACAATTATTCATTTATTCCAAGTGATACTTAGCGAAATGATTTTTAGAAAATAGACGGGAGGAGTCCACAATTGGATTCCATTTGTCTAAGATGAAGCTCTACAAAGGACATACGTGCTCTCACGCGCCTTCAAAGAGGATGTGTTCACAAAGAACACTGTTCACGAAGAACACTATTCATCTTGCTGAAATTTCCAGATTTTCATGATCATTTGGCCATCTTTGGAGACCTCTATCTCCTTCGTTATGCATCCAAATGACGCATACAATATATCATTGGAAAGCTCATGCAACAGAGAATATGCTAAGGCAAAGAAACAGCATAGAAAAATAATTTAACAGCATACAAACGTGCTCTCAAAAACTCGAAAACAAACCGTTTTTCATGCTCTTTGGTTTTAGTTTTTCTCCTAAACCACTCCTTTAAAAAGTACGAAAATTTAAAGGTAAGTTCTCATCACATAGAGGAACATACTTCATGGAAAGAAAACATCAAAAAACAATCGAACAAAAAACGAAGTTTCTTGGTTTATGCTTTCATGGTGGTTCTTGCGGAAGAAAAAACATATTCTCATGCATCAATCAACATGGCGAAAAGCAAGCATACAAGCTCTGATACCACTGTTAATATTCGTTAATATATATTCGGAATAAGGTACTACATACCTTGCGGAAGATTCCAAGTGAAAAACCGCTTGCAATTACTAGCCCACCGTGATGCTTCCACGTCACGAACACGCCAACAAGATTCTACACGTTCTTCGTCTCCAAGGTCGTTGGATTGGCTATGAAAGTTACTCCATTGATTCCACGTACCCAAGACCAAGGCTCTTGGTGAATTGCCTAAAGGAGAGTGTTTAGGGAGATATGAGGTTTCTCTCTTTGTGGGTGTAAAACTCACTACAACTCTTTGATATGCACTCACACTTCTTGTCTCACACACACCAACTTAGAGAGTATGCACTAATGCTTCTCATCATCTCTTCACTTGCACACACTCCATCTATTTATAGGAGTTGTTTTAGCTCATCTCAAGAGAGCATAAAACATGCATTAGTGCTTAGGTTGGTAGTGCCTTAAAACAAGGTTTAGTGCCTCAAAACAAGGATTAGTGTAGTGCCATAAAACAAGGATTAGTGTAGTGCCATAAAACAAGGCTAAGTGCCTTAATTTGTGTAGTGCCATAAAACAAGGATTAGTGCATAATAATTGTTTTATTACATCTCTCACTCACCCCACATAGAGTGTGATAATAACCTTGTTTTATTACATACAGTATTACCTGAAGAAGCAGCTCCATCTCCACAAGAATATATACCAGGAGACTGCAACTGGTTGGGTAATTTATCAGCTTCCTTCGCATTAGCCTATGCATAGACATGACGCCCAGTCTGCTCATGCTTATCTCTCACATGCTTGTTTGCGAATCTCATGCCACAACCCGAAAAGCTACTGACAAAAGGTTTATGTTCAAGGTGTACTGCCTTGACATGTTGATGGAGATTTGATTTCTGCCAACGTATAAGCAAAATGAGAAAACGAAAAAAAAAAAAACTGACAATGGCAATACTCCGGTTTCTCCAATTGTTTTTATTAAATAGTATAGTATAGCCGTTCGGCTATACCCAGTTTTCCCTAATTTTGTCAGATAGAAATATTATTGCCGTGCGCGGCTATACTCTTTTTTTTTTTTTTTTTTTTTTTTTTTTTTTCTTTTTTAAGAAGTATAGCCAACGCGGCGTTACTCGACTCTTTTTTTATATTATTTTTTAAAAAGAAATAGTATAGCCATTTAGCTATACGGGGTTTTTTAAACTTTTTTTAAAAGAAATAGTATAGCCTCTCGGCCGTACTTCAGCTTTTTTCTTTTTTTTTTTCTTAATAAATAGTAGAGTCGTGCTGCTATACTATTTATTAAAAAGGACAAAAAAGTGCACCAACTGCTTGGCTAACTACAATTCGTCAAATGGATATCATCGATATTCAAGGACCACAAATTGATTCTGAGCCGAACTCCATTGACTAAAAATGTAATTAACCCATAATTATTTATCCAACAACTGCTATTCATTTGAAAAATAAAAATTGCTAAATCAAAGGGACGCAAATGATCAACTAAATCAAAGGACGCCTGCAATTGAGCAACAATAATTCTGTCATTTCCTTACAATGAGAAAACAAATATATGTCAAACCGCCTAAATTACATCCACCAATTAATAATTTGAGGCTCACCAGAAAAATATTTTGGACTGAACTTTGGGTGGTCTTCACTGATCATCGCCATGAAATCAAGAAAGAGACACATTCAATTTGCGCTCCATTACAGCTCATGTAATTAGCTACAATCATGCATAGAACATAGATGGCCAAAGGGTCTCCCTATAAATTGTGGCATTAGCTTCCGCTTCCTCCACCAACAAACTCCGGCAATCAAACAGAGTTCAATAAAAAAAAGTTGAAACAAGGAAAGAGAAGGTATGGATGCTACTGTGTTGAGGGCTGTGGTTTTGATGAGCATGCTTGTGCTTGCAATAGCTCAAGCTTAAATGAATCCTTCCTATACCAATACGGTTCCAAATGGCAACACTCTTGGTCAACTTGATGATGTCTCTAATCCTTCCGATGGAAATCAAGTGGTTCCAAATGGCCATATTATTTCTTGTGGTTTAAAATGTGCGACAAAGTGCCTGATGAACCCAATATGCCTTGGCATGTGCATGATCAGATGCAAACATAGGCCTTTAGATGTTGTGTATAATTGTACACAAAGTTGTGCCAACTCCATTGCCACCACAAGCACTTCCAATTCTGGTAATATGCATATTTCCACAAAAATAAATGACAAATTATGTCTTGCATATGTAATAATTTTAATTTAAAATAATAATAAGATTGTTCCTATTACTATTTATATTGCTTTGTGGACCTTATTTCTTTCTTTCTTTGCGTGTGTATATACATGTAACTTCTTTCTAACTACAATATGGCATGGACTCATCAAACCGTCCATATTATCAATTTCGAGAATGTAAGCCAAATTTACTAAGAAATCAAGCGCAAATATCGAATTTTAGTAAGACCTAGTCTGGTTTGGTCCTGTGCAGCTTCAGATGCAAGCAGAACAGCCCTGTCTAAACATGAAAATACTGAAAAGAAAGTCGAGGATAACTAACTCGTCATTGAATGTCACGTTCTTGTCTTTTGTTTTTTGGGAAGGATCCAACTTTTTGCCCATTTCTGTTTGGATTCTCTTGTCAGTTTAATGTCCAAATTTGCTGTGGAGTAAATTTATAAAGACAATGAGTGGTGCTATTTGCCATTCCATCCAAATTCGCTCTTGTCAGTCTTGTTTTTTTCCTTTTTTTTTAAATTCAATTTTAAATATGAATAATATTTTATTATACTTAAATAAAATGTGTTCCACGTGTGTCATGTTTTCTTTTCTTTTTTTTCTAAATCTATATATCTACATGTATAAAGCAAAATGCATAGAAATGTATATTTTCAATTTTTTCATCTTTGCTTACATTTTCTCTAAGCCATGCTGCCAAGAAACTAGGGTGTCCTACTCAATCAAACATCTAATAATTTCATTGTAAATAAAATAACTGCAACAAAGAGAAATTTATAAAAGCATATAATTCTATCATTAGCCGAATTGAATAATTAATGCCACGTAAGCATCTCTCTTTTTATTCTACAATAGTCAACGTAGCTAATTTGTATAGCACAACTGGCATTAGAAAGAGAAGTACTACTAAATAAAGAGCTACTTATTAACCGCATGTATCATCTAATCCAGAGGAGACCATCCGTACATCCATGCCGTATTTATTAATATTTTGATGAATGATCTTTTATTGTTGAAAATTTTAAGTTATCCATCGGGAAAGAGTTAATTAAAAAGCAATTTATTTAATGGTCTTTCATTATCAAAATAAACCCAAGCATGCAGTAATCAAACATATTAATTTGGCAGAGAGCTCATATATAACTCGTAGGAACTGAAGATGGGATGGGGTTATAAAACGTACCTACTCATAACTCTTTTATTAATATTTAATTTGGTTGACGAACTGGTCTGAGATTTGAGTTTTCTCAGCTGCCTTGTGACCCTTTGAACACCATGAAAGGCCTCGGTTCCAGGAAAATACTAATATTCAAACAAATGAAAAAGGACAAAAAAAAAGGTTACAATCTCTCATCACAGATTCACAGCCAACGAAACCCACCTTGAGAAGAAAAAAACCCCGAAAATTTAAAAATTAAGAAGAGAAAAATACTGACTATAACTATTTTTTGTTTTTTTATTTTCTTTGAAGCATTTCTTTGTAACGCAAGAGAGAGTTAATCCTTTGCAGCCTCAGCTGCTGCTTAAACCTGTTGATAAAATCATCAGCTTTCGCGTCAACCCCTTCGTCGCCCCCAAACGACCTCGTTTTCACCACCCTCGGCCTTCTGTCGTCCCCTACGTCGTCGTTTCCTTCAACCCCTCCCAGCGGTGATTTCTCGCTAACAGACTTTCTTATCTGCTCGTGATGGTGCGCCGGAGCTCCACCACCCGACTCCGACTTGCTCCGATGAACCAAATTCTCGCGCCTCGGGTTCGGATCATGGGTCTCGTGCTCGGACTCATTCGGGTCAAGATGTCTAGTTTCTGTGTCAGGCTTTTCCGATCTCAACAGAGTGGAGAAATCCATCGACCCGAGCCGTTCCAAGAGCGAGGGAGTCCGAGTTAACCCGGCCTGGTTTACATGCTCTGGTGCCACGTGTTCGGGTTCCGGATTGGGTTGTTCGAACTTGTAGTGTGAGAAGTTGAAGGACCTGACCCGGTCCAAGAGCGACGGCGTACGGACGAGCTGGTGCGAGCTGTGAGGAGTGAGCTGATCTTGATGGTGCTGTTCAGGGTTTTTGTGGGTCCCAAAGCGAGAGGAGAGAACGATGGTGCCGATCACGAGGTTGACGAAGAGGAATAGAGAGGTGGGCGTGAACCAGCTGATCATGATAGACAAAAACGTCGACGTTGCTGGGTCTGCCATGGTGTCTCTCTCTGGCGTTTCACTTTAATCTTGTGAGTTTAAGAGAGAAAGAGAAGAAGAGAGAGAGATGGATTTTGTGTTTTTGGTTTTTTTTTTCTGCGTATGTTGTGTTGTAGTCTCTGATGAAGCAGAGACATATATATATAAAGGTGAGAGGTGCGTTATTGTTTGGCAGTGAATTTCGAAGGAAACAATGACGGGGTGGAGGGCCTCTCCTTTTATCATGTTCCACGTGTTACTATTGCTTTCACACGTAGGTTGATGCATAAGTTATAACTTATCAGCCCAATAAAACTATATTAATAAATCTTTAGGAAGAGGGGATTGGATTGTACGCCTTTATATCATCTTAAAATCTCTGGTGAATGGCAAGTTCATGTTAGGAAGACTATATATGTTTTTAGACGATATTATTTTAATTCTATCAAATATGTATGAGTTTATATGTATATGTCACATTCACTTTGTTGTTTTCCATACTCTTCAACACTCTCTCATTTTTTTATCCGGCGATGATCGGTAACTTTCCTCATTTTGACACATCCTGTTTAGTGTTAATATCTTATATCTCGCCATGAAAACTGAACACGAGTGATAATTAATTAAGATGAGATAAGATAGCATTTGTTGTTACTTATGATAACGTAAAGAGTAATTCGTCGTCTTGAGTTATTACCGCAAATGAATGTGCGTGATCAACAGCTAGTGTGATGATAACGAATTGAAGGACATCTCCAACCTAACTTGGACTTAGATCATGAAATACACATGTGCCCTCCAGATAAAGGTCAATTTCAAGATGCAATCGATTATGGCGCTGAAGACTTTTGCGAGTTAGAAAACAAAGATTTGAGCCATATGGACAATTTATACAACTGTTTGTTTACCATTGACAGCAACTAGGTTTACCTATAATCGCATGCATGGACAGCTCATCTTGTAGCTTAGGATAGGAGGAGGTAACTAATTACTATTATGGGCACAATGGTCGTTATCATCCATCCGAAGAAAAGACAAAAAGATAAAAAATGACGTTCATAGAGTACGTAGAACTACAAGGTTGCATCCGAGATATATACGTATTCGAATTCCCCTTTCTCTTATATCAAAAAATATAGATAAAATGGTACTTTTTGTGGTTGGTGTAACATTAATGTACATAATGTAAAGAAACCATGTGCTTCTTCTTTACCGTATACTCTCTAAAGCAGACAATATTTTCTGAAATTTTAAGAGTCACATTTATGCAACCCCTTTAAAAAAGACTACTTTAAATTCAATAATTTCAAAAGATGACTTGCGGTCTTGTAATGAAAAGTCGAGGAACGCTTTATGTCTAAAGAAAGAAAAAAGAAAAAAAACCATCATATCATTCGATCGATTTTTCTAAAAGTAGAGACCCAGTAAATTATTTTAATCAACGATTAAATATTATTGAATATTAAATAAGTACAAAGAAGACCAAGACCAAGACCAAGACCAAGACCTGGGTCTGCAGTCAACATATATTTAAGTTTTTTTTTCTATTTTTTTTTTTCTACATTCACACTTGACCAGCATGTGCACTAATTGATATATATGAGTCAAAAACAATGTGACAGCATCGGGCGCTTAAATTAGACTGGCCCACATTGTTTTCAGACTCATTTTCAATCATTGATGAAAGTTCACACGTATTTTCCATTTTATCACCTAATTTTTCATAAGAATTTAGATGAAAATTTAATAAAATACAAGTCATATTTAATAAAACAGTCATATTTAATAAAAATGAGGTCCTCTTTAATAAGGGCATTGGATTAATCCAATGACACAAAGATTGGATTTTGTTATTGTGGGAAAATAAACATGGCGAAATAATAGAGGCTTCTATTCCGTTGATTGTTGGGTAAGTTTTCATCTCTTGTCAATGATATGGGCGAGCGCTTATTGTTAAAAATTGTGTTGATTGTTCCATTCAACCAAAAATACCTCCGATGAGAGAAAGGAAGATGGTTGGGGAAGAATGATGAGGCAGGGATTCAAGAAAATCTAGTTAAGAATTTATTTCTCCGAACTCGAAAGAAAGACAAAAAGAGAAAAGATGACGTTTATAGAGTTGCATCACCTTCTAGTGTTTTAATTACATTTTGTGGGGTGCATGTGGGACTTGCAACTCAAGCGGTTGCATATGAGATTTCGTGTTCAAATACCCTTTTTTTTTTATGTATAAAAAAATAGTACATGTGTGGTTGGTACAACGTTAATGTACAGAAACCGTGTGCTTCTTCTTACCTTATAGTCTAAAGCAGACAATGTTTTCAGAAAATTTAAGAGTCACATTTATGCAGAATTTTTTTATAAAAAAAAATAAAAAAAAAAAGAGAAGAAGAATGTGATCAGCAGATAAAAATTGAACAAATTTGGGGAGAGCTAGCAGTATATGCTTTCTGTATCCAGAAAAGTGCTCGGGAGAATTTTGTTTGTTTATCCAAATGTTAATACTCATGTCTCTCAGAAAAGTGCTCTTTGAGACTCTAGCCTGCCTCTGCAACTAGCTATATTAGGTGAATCGTTTAAGAAACTGGCAGAAATTTGTCTAGATACGGGATTTTTATATTAGCCTTGGAAATGTATAAAGTAGCATGAATTGCTCTGTTGAGGCTAATTGACATAGGTAATTAGTTGGTTTGTAAGTCAGTCACAATTACATAGCATAGATATGATTGTGCTTATCTCTTTATAGATGTCTTTGTTGCACCAAGATAGAAGTGGAGATTGTCTAAGTGACATCCTAAATGAAGAGATTGGGATGAAGGCAATGGCAGAATGAGGAATTTTTTGATGGGTGGGTTAGCTAAAATTTGTAGCTTAAATTCTAATGATCTTTTTCTCTTTTTCCATTGACTAATTTTCAATAAACAAATACATATTAAATGTAACCAAAAAAACATACTATCAAAATTAATGTGTTCAACAATATAATTGGAAGTGTACCTATTTAAGTTTTTTGTTTCTTCGCATCAACTAAATAAGATAAATGCAAAGTGAAAAAAAAATATATAATTAAGTTTCAAATATATATTAGTTGTGAACACAAGAAAAATATAATTAGATTACTGTTTTGTTTTTGAAAGCATCTTTCCACCTGTGAGTTTTAATTACCTACTGTTGTCTATAATTATGGGTTGAAAGACTTGTGAGGGTTTCTTCTATTGAGTACAATATTAAGAAGCTTTCCCTTTTTATTTTGGGGTAAAAAACGATTATTGACTTTGCCAACCAAAAAAAAACGCAAAAGGCTGCATGCTTCGAGGGGAAAAAAACAAAACCAAGGTTGCTAAGCAATTGCATGACTCGGTCAATATGATTGGAGGATTGGATCAAAGTGAAAGGCAGCAAACTTGGTGGGCCATATAGGTTGCTAAGCAATTGCATGATCGTTAGTGGAGCCGCGCCAAATCGCTATGTTATTGTAATGGCTTTTTGTGACTAGTGACTTTTTTGATTGAACTATAAATGCAATCCTAGAATTTCTCAAAAAAAACAAAACATAAACAAAAGAATTGTATAAAGATCAAAAGTGAAAGTGCTTTTTATTGTACCAAATAGTTAAATAAAAAAAATCATTCCAACGTCACGTCCCTTTTAGTTATTATACAGATCCCACAACATTTTTACACAAAAATTTACCTAATGCTCATAAACTAATTTTTGTACTAAGAACACTTTTACTATATAGTTTACCAACGTCAAACTTCTTTCATTCACAGTTGATTTTTCATGCAGCAAATGTGAAAGAGATTATTTTTACAACACAACAATACCAAACTGATCATAAATATTATTGACTTATTAAAAATGTAGAACAAAGACCAAGACTTGGGTCAACAATCAATGCGATCGTGCATGCAGTCAACATATATTTAAGGTTTTTTTTTTTGAGTAAATACCACGAGGTGTCCCCACATCCGAAGGGTGAGATTAATCTCCGCTTCTGAGTTCGGTTTGTCCTTAACTACAAAGTGCTTTCAACGGGTTTCGAACTCTTGCCATTGAAGCATCAGGTAACTCGTCAGCTGAAGGTAGCAATTTGACAACTGCACCACACTTTGTGGTTTAAGGGGGGGCTTTATTTTGTTTGTTTTTCCTAACTTAAATTGTTCTATTTTTTCTGCCTGAACACTTGACCAGCATGTGCTCTAATTGACATATGAGTCAATAACAATGTGACACAGTATCATTTGCTTAAATTAGACTAGACCACATTATCTTTAGACTCATTTTCAATCAATGATGAACGCATTTTCCATTTTATCACCCAGTTTTTCAAAAGAATTTAGATGAAAATTTAATAAAATACTAATTTCCCAAAGAAACTTGCGAGCCACTTATGATGAAAATTTGGAAACTCTTGGTAATTATATTCCTTGGAAAAGTATTCTTCAAGGAATTTTTTTGTTATAATATTGAAGCAGTCAGAAATGTACAAGCATAAATCATTACTCTTTGGCTAAGTTGGATTATTCTGTTAAAAAATTCAAATCGATTCAAATAACCTGTGGGTTTAGTCACAAAGAAGAACCCAAGAAAGATTCAAGAGTACTTTCAATTCTTGAAATTTCAAGATCAAACCCTAAGAAAGATTCAAAGTCCAATCACTCCACCTATGAGTAAAATCAAAGATTTAGAATTCCCAAAGAATTTTCTTAAATAACATGAAAAAAAAAATGAAATTAGGATATGTGCACAAAAATGGATGAAAAATCAACTTGATCGTCGGATGAGATCGAAGTGGAAACAGAAGATGAAACTTGAAAAATAAAAAGTACAAGGACAAAAATGAAAGTTCAGATAACTACAGCGGCATTAGTGCAATTTTTCCACTTTTTATTTTCAGAAGACACATATAATTTTATATAAAACAAATAAATAAACAAAAAAGTTCCAAATGATTATTACAAGGGCCTAAAATTGGGCCACAAAGCAACTGCCCTCCAAAGCCCAAAAACAGCAGAAGCTTAAGCCCACCAAGTAACTCAGGCCCATTAACTCGCCATCCATCCTCCGTCTTCAACCTCCAGACCCCACCTCTCTCAGTCTCTCTCCTTCCCATGGCTCCTCCGAAAATTTTACTCTGCGGCGACGTTTTGGGCCACCTCAAGCAGCTCTTTAAACGAGTCGCTTCAGTATATACATATATCTCTCTCTAACTCTGTATCTTTTTTTAGCTCAACTAATTTTCGATTTCTGATTCTTACTGAGTTAACTCGTTCTAGGTCAACAAATCGGCGGGTCCGTTCGACGCTTTGTTCTGCGTGGGCCAGTTCTTCCCCGACTCGGAGGACCAGCTCGACGAGTTCAATGACTACATTGAAGGCCGGGCACAAATTCCTCTCCCAACCTACTTCATCGGAGACTATGGCGTTGCCGCCACTAAGGTACTCTTGGCCGCAACGAAAGATTCCGGGAACCAAGGCTTCAAATTGGACGGCTTGAAGATATGCAACAATCTCTACTGGTTGAAAGGCAGTGGCAAATTTAAGCTCCATGGTATCATTTTAAGTCTCTGCTTGGCACTGGGAAAAATAAAGGAGAGAACTTTGTTTTTTTGGGCATACAAAAATTTGAGGGAACTGGAGATTAAAATTTTGGTTTGAAAATTGTGCTTAAATAGAATTCAGCAGCTTACTCTTAAGTTCGATGATCAGTTGTATATTCTTAGCTGAGTGCGTTTTCCATTAGCTTACATTTGCTATATTTTTCTTAAGATCGGATTAGTTGTTGCTCAGCTTAACTAGGAATTACTTGGGTCACACTTAAGTCTGATTAAAGGCCAGTGTTAATATACAGCTTTCGGATTAGAGTCATTGGGTGTGGGAAATAGAGGAATGTGTAAGGGCTTATGGGAGTTTGCTTTATTTTAGGATATGTGCTGACAGTTTCATTTCTGTTTATAGCTAATTACTGCACTCATTTTTAGGGTTATCTGTGGCGTATTTATCTGGTCTCCAATGTTCGGGTAGTCAACAGTTTGGGACGTATAGTCAGGACGATGTTGATGTGTTGCGAGCGGTTGCTGAGGAGCCTGGAATTATTGACTTGTTTCTGACATATCCTTGTTTTGTTATAAATTGCATATGTGTTACTTTAGAATGAAAAAGAAGCTCATTTGGTATCCGTTACATGCTCTTTCTTGCTGCATTTTTCAGTTTTCGGACCATCTGTGTGATTTCTTTAACTGATTATTACTAACAAATGGCCAAGCGGGATCACTAATAGAGCAGCTGCATCCGATGTTCCTCCTGGAGCCTCTGAGCCTTTTGGCAATGACTCTACTGTGGCAGAGTTAGTAGCCGAGATCAAACCACGGTACGAAATTTTTGATATTATTGCATGTCATGTCATTTTTAATACTTTCCTCAATGGCATGTATTAGCAAACATAATAAGTTTTGTATTTTCATAGAACAGTAGCAACAACTCTATGATTCTGATCAAAGTTCATCTTCTGTGGTAGCTATCATATTGCAGGTACAAAAGGCGTGTACTATGCACGTGAACCTTACTCCAATGTCGATGCTGTGCATGTGACCCGCTTCCTGGGCCTTGCTCCTGTTGGAAACAAAGATAAGCAGGCTAGTTATCTCAGCATAATTTCAAATTATATTCATGTTAACATTTTATTTTACTTCTTTTTTGGTCTTGGGATGAATTGATACGCATGCTGTTCTCTTGTGTGTCAGACAATATCCTTCAGCTGCTTGTCATTACATCTTCATTTTATGCCCTAAAATATAGCTTTGATAACCCTTTGCATTTGTCTCTGCTCCTCAGAAATTTATTCACGCAATTTCTCCTACTCCAGCATCTACAATGTCTAGTGTTGAGATTAGTACAAAGTCACCAACCACTACCTTTTCTCCATACACGTATGGGGAGGAAACAGATCATGCAACAGAAGCTGGAAAGAGGTCTAGCGATAGCATTTCTGATTCACAGTACTGGAGATATGATGTCAACCAAAAAAGGCAGAAACATGGAGCTGGAGATGGTAATAGGCTGTGTTTTAAGTTTGTATCCTCTGGCTCTTGTCCTCGAGGGGAAAATTGCAACTTTCAGCATGATGTAGATGCAAGAGAACAATCTTTGAGAGGTGTTTGTTTCGATTTTATGAACAAAGGAAAATGTGAAAGGGGTCCAGATTGCAAATTTAAGCACAGCTTACAGGCTGAAGGTGAGAGCAATTCTCACCAGAGACGTGGATCTGGAAATGCCAACAGTAACAGGTCTGACTCTGAATAACACCTTTTTTATGCCTATTGAGCAGGCCAATGAGGGGGGTTCAAGATGTTATTTGTTTTTGTTGTAACATTGAGTTTGATCTCACATGCAGGTCAACAGAGTGCTGGTTTTGTTTGTCAAGCCCCAAAGTAGAATCACATCTAATTATCAGCATAGGGGAGCATTACTATTGCGCCCTTGCTAAAGGTCCACTTGTTGAAGACCACGTATTGCTAATTCCTATAGGCCATTCACCCAACACCCTTTCTTTACCCTCAGAATGCGAAATTGAGCTTGGTAAATTCCAGGATGCTCTGAAGCAGTACTATAAAAAACAAGGGAAGGATGTTGTTTTCTTTGAGTGGGCTTCGAAAACGTACAACTCATGCTAATCTTCAGGTAAGGATCTGTGTTGCAAATGTTTATGTATGAAGTTTCATGAATGAATTCCTTACCCCACTTGTTCTTTTGTATAGGCCGTTCCTGTTCCATCAGCCAAATCAGCTGCTGTTCAAAATATATTTAACTTAGCTGCAGAAAAGTTGGGCTTCAAGTTTGAGACTACGAAATGTAAAATAATAGTACGCATTTGTTGCATGCATTGGCTAGGATCTTTGATTATGCTTTGTGTTCATGTCAAACTTCTGATATTCCTTAGCTTCTACTACATCTTTAAATTTTTGTGCTTTCTGGCCTGTGCTGCATCTTTAACTGCTGCTTCTCTTCGTTACAGCTGGTAACAATTCTGATGGGAGGAAAATGTTAAGGACACAATTCGACAGAAATTTAAGTTTCTTCTATGTTCAGCTCCCTGATGGTACAATTTTATCTCATTCCATTGAGGAGAATGAGAGATTCCTACCCCAATTTGGGCGCGAGGTAAGATCAAAAGTTCTACTGGTAGTTTGTAATCTGACAATTCCTTTCCTGACATTCAGAAGGTTGAAATCCAATGGCAAATGAAACATTTTGTAGGTTATAGCAGGTTTGTTGAACAAGGCTGACAGGGCTGATTGGAGGAATTGTACAGATAGCAAAGAAGAGGAAGCGAAGATGGCGGGAGATTTCAAGAGTGGATTTGAAGAATTTGATCCAAATAAGTAATTTCTCTCAAAAGGAACCAAAGCCAAGATTGCCCAATGTATGTCATCGTTTTGTCACTTCAGGGTTGCTCAATTTTGACAACGAATCTCAGATGTTCTCTAATGCTTCCTGAACAACTTGTCGACGGTTCATTCTCGTTGCAACAAGTGAAGTGAGATCAAGAGGTGGCCTTAGTGCACCAACTGATTACTTATTGGCTATTGCAACTTTCACAGAGTGTTCAAGGATGAGAACGAGTCCAGTAAGTTTAACCCAAGTGCTGATTGATGCCTATTTTCTTTTCTATGTTCTTTCATATCGTATAATATTTTCGCATTTGGAATTGAGATGTCTGTTATGTATCTACATCCGGCCTTCTAATTTTCTGCTATCTTCACTCTGTCACACGGCGTCGGTGTCAAGCATATTATATAATGCTTTAACTATAAGCTCTTTTCAGTTTTGTGGCAGTTGAGACTCAATAATAATAATTGAATTCCATTTTGAAGCTTGAACCCAAGAGGCATTTCTTTCTTCCTTTTTGGTTGATTGCATGTGGAATGAATGATGCAAGCTGAGAAAGCTGTGGCCAACATCTTCCGGAATGCGATCAAGAATAAAATTAGGCATCTAATAATTGATTCTGGTCCTTTTCATGTCAATGATTTTTTTACTTAGAAATATAATCCTGATAACCAGAAACTTCTGAAATGACCCAAAAAGTCAGCTCTATTGTGGTCCTAGCCTCTAATAGTAGGGGCAAGTGTCACACTCTCAGGGGCCAGAAAATTATAACACTCTGTTTGACATTAAGAGCTTGCTGGTTTCACAAAAAAAAAAAGAGCTTGCTGGGAGACTTTGGTTAGGTAGGACTTAGAAGCCTGCCTACCGGAGTGGGCAAGGCATATTCATAGCAAGAATAATTCTTTTCAGCCTTAACAAAGATGTAGCGTGCAAACCACAAGGGTTGGTGCGGTTGATAAACTGCTACCTCTAGTTGGCGAGTTACCTAATAACTTAGTGGTAGGGGTTCAAAATCCCGTTGGAAGCGCTTTGTGGTCGAGAGGCAGTCAAATCCCGAGCGGAGATTAATCCTATTCTTAGGGTGTGGGGACACCTCATGTTTTTTTTTTTTTTTTTTTTTTTTTAAAAAAGTAGCCTGCCAAAGAAACAAAGAAATCAAATGCCCCCACTAACTAAAACTAAAGAATAAGCTATACTAGGATGGTCCCAAAGTGCCAATCTTCTTATGGCATAAGTGAAACTGAATTGCAAGATTCTATGTTCAAGTTCCCCTCCTCAAATATCTCGCTTGTAAATCTTCGTTGGGAAAATAAGAAAAAGAAAAAGAAAAGGGCTTCACCTAGAAGCCTCTGTTTTGATGGATATACAAAGAAAGCTTTATGGTGAAACAGTTGCGTTGCCTTTTTCTTTTTAGGTCTTGAAAATGTATCACAGGCCATCACTTGAACACGGATGGAGTGAGAGACAAGAAAACTATTGGATCACAAGGGCAGTTGCTTTGCACATCTACATGAGAAGAGAAATCATTGCGATATAATGAAACCCAATTTTGAGTTTTTGATGATGTTATGTGGGGCTCATAGTTTCAGACGTGTTCTAGTCCGTGAAGTGAAAAAGCAAGAGAGATCCCAACAAAAACAAAACCCCACTGTTATTATTATCCATCATGTGGGGTGGGAGTTCAGTGCCTTTGTCTACATCACACAAGCTCATAATATTTTACTTGTCTGATTAAAAGCCATGGTTGATGCATTCAAAAACGTTAATGATTTCCACAAATTGTTCGTTTTCTGATAAATCCTTGGAGATGGACTTATAGTTGATCGCAAAGTCAAAGTTAAAATGCATATTTAATCGCAAATGGCTTTTAGCTTAAGTGATTAAGAGCATTTATTCTTATATCCTACGTCATAAATTCGATTTTTTCTTCCTCCAATATCGCTTTATATCAACAGAAAAAAAAGAGAAAAAAAATATATTCAACCCAATAGAACAAGTTGAAGTTGAAGTATATCTTAGCAACTGAATTTGTGCGTCCAACAGTTTAGGCAAGGTGTGCCTACTTCTAGCCCTTTTTCATTTTCTGACCACCGTCCAATTTAATCGTAATAGTTTAACCATTCAAATTTCTGCATGAGTCACAGACTCACCGACAGAGATATTATCACATGTTATTTTGGACTATTATCTAATTTGATCTTGAAGAAAAACTACACTTTATTTTTTATTTTTATGCGGATGAGAAACTACTTTGTTTTGTAGGCCATTAAAATGAGTTATAAATTATTGTTATATGTTGAAGCCTAAAGATACGTGTGCTTAGATAGGTTGTCGGCTTGTTTAGATGCAAATTTTCTGAAAAGTGTGCATCATCACAAATACACTATCATCATAAATCATCATCACCATTGTCACTGTCAAAATTCGTCATGCGATTGCACCGCACAAGACAACCCAAACACAACACAACCACCATAGTCCACAGAGTTGGATAGGTAGGGAACCCACGAGCCATAATCTGCTTCAGCTATGGACAAAGTGAACCGCCACCATCATCAGGGTGGGCTCCATTCATAGTAACGTGTTTAGTATGTGGCTCATTTTCTTTTTCTAATTTCATCACCAGAATTAAAATTATCGTAAATGTAAGTTATGCCAGTTGGATAGGTGCACCTAAGTTCGATTTTAATTTAAAGTAATTTAAGTTACTTATTTTTTAACAAAGTAATTGAGTCAGCCATTTAAGAAGAGACATAATGTTAGAATCGTCATCTCCTCTGAAGTCTACAAAGGTAGTTTGGGGGGTCTGCATTAATTTAAGAGTTTGGACCCCATAAGTGGACGCTCTTTTCAACCCTTTTGAGAGGGAAGAGATGGCTTCTCATTCATAATTGCAGCATATGTTAGGAATGGATTGGTCAATTGTTGTGAGATATAAAATTCAGCAGGAACAAAAAAAGGTGTTTTCTTTCTTTTAGTTTTTCATTTTCAAAGTCTGAAATCTAAAATTGCTAAAAGATTGGATAATTATATGCAACTAACAAAACTGCTTGGCCATCTTTATTTCCTTTTACTTTCTAGCCCACCCAAAGAAAAAGATGAAGAAGAAAGGCTTCTACTTCAATCCATCAAACGTCTCTCAACCAAAAAGAAAATTACTTTCTATCTTATGAGGATGCTGATTGCCAAACCATACAGTAGTAGAATATAATACAGAGTATTTAATATATAAAGCTTGTATTAAAAAAAGGTTAAATTATCCAGATCATGGAGGGACGGTGATGTGTCAAACCCTGATTTTGACACACCAAATCCAAAAGGCTTAATCTTTACAAGAACAAATGCTAACCAAGAAGAAAATGAGAGTCAAGTAAAAATCATTAAAAACAAAAACCCAAGAATTTCAACCCCAAGTTCATTCCCCGTTAAACATAAATTTTAGCCAAGAATCTCTGCCAGCCTCTCTCTCTCTCTCTACCCCACTCAAGTACGTCTCTCTTCTTACAAAGTTTGTTACTTTAGCACCTGTAAGTTTGTTGGGTGTATATTAAAATAAAAATTTGTTTTTCTGGTTCATTTCTTAATTTCCAGTTGTGTTTTGTTACTCATGTCTGCTGGAAAGGTTCTGTCTTTCATGGACACCCCAAAGCTCTGCAAATTTCAGAGCTTTAGTTCCCAGAAAGCTAGAGGATTAGTTCCCTTAGCTATTTTCACCAAACCCAATTCTGGGTCTTTCCATAAGCTGCCTTCTCATTGCTTTGCTCTCACTACTTGTGAGACTTTTTTAATTTAATCTCCCTTTACATCTTGCTTCAAGTTACAACTCGTAGTATAGGGATTAATTTATTCATTTTATTATTATTTTATTGGTCTCTAATCTCTTCTTCATCGTTGAGGAGGCTGGAGTAGAGTCTAAAATTATTAGAACTGTTTATGGGATGGGGGTGGTGATGCCAGCCATTTTCCAGCTGGTTAATCTCTGTGTCATTGGCTTTGCTTTAGCTCTCCAAGGATCTGCAGGTAAATTTTAACCTTTACAAATCTTAGTCATATAAGCATTATTAGAACTGTTGGATTAAGTTGTTAACTTTCATATGGATTTTGAAGCTTTTGTGCTTTAGCAGCATTGTTAGTGATCTGGGTTTCTGAATTTTCATGTCGCTATTGTTGTTTATAAGCCCAATAATGTGGTGCACACGATTGTGATTAAATGCTGTATTCACATATATGTTCTGTTCTGATTGATATATGAAGTATATTAGAAAAGTGATCAAATGATTCGAACTTCGGCATCTTCTTCGATCTGAACATGTTCTCATCTTATTGAATTGTTTTCAAATTCTGCCTGAGTATAATTTTAGACTAGAGCTCACAGCTAGTGTGCCATCTAGTGCATACTGATGGCCTGGAATTGTAATATTCTGTTTTCGAAATTACAATATCCCAAGAAGCACGGTCATTTGGCAACTTCTATTTTAGTTCAGGTTTCATCTTGATCTGGGAATTGCCTTACCATTGAGGTTTCATCTGATGAAATGCCTCGTAACTATAAAGTATATATTGTTCCATAACAAGAATGGTAATATAAAAGGGATTTAAGATATCACATTTTCATAGCTTGCTTTAGTTTTCTTCTTTTAAGCACCGGCCTTCACCTTCTCTCAGGCTTAAATCTATCACCGTCACCAGAAGCTCTCTCTGTGAATCCTCCTATTGAAACAGCACCTGCTCCTCTCTCTCACAGAAAGTCATTCACAAGCAATGTACCAATCCCCGCATTACAGCCAAATGGTAAGTCCCATAACTCTGCTGTTGTAGATTTAGACGTTTAGACATCTGCTTAAGCTCTTAATTTGACAATCTAGGGTCAGATTTGTACCCTCCGCCTGCGATGCCACCTCTTATGTCTGCCCCAGTGCCGCAAAAGATCAAGGGACAAGTACCATCCTTGTCACCAAGTATTCCCGAAGTGCTGCCACCAGATGATGCAGCTCCTCCACCACTAAGTGTTGAAGGTCATATACCACCTGTGCCACCAAATAATGCTCCTCCACCATCAAGTGTTGAAGGTCATATACCGCCTGTGCCACCAAATAACGCTCCTCCACCAAATAATGCTCCTCCTCCGCGAAGTGTTGAAGGTCATGTCCCGTCTGTGCCACCAAATAATGCTCCTCCATCACCAAGTGTTGAAGGTCATATACCGCCTGTGCCACCAAATAATGCTCCTCCATCACCAAGTGTTGAAGGTCATGTCCCGCCTGTGCCACCAAATAATGCTCCACCACCACCAAGTGTTGAAGGTCATGTCCCGTCTGTGCCACCAAATAATGCTCCTCCACCACCAAGTGTTGAAGGTCATGTCCCGTCTGTGCCACCAAATAATGCTCCACCACCACCAAGTGTTGAAGGTCATGTCCCATCTGTGCCACCAAATAATGCTCCTCCACCACGAAGTGTTGAAGGTCATGTACCGCATGTGCCACCAAATAATGCTCCTCCACCACGAAGTGTTGAAGGTCATGTACCGCCTGTGCCACCAAATAATGCTCCGCCACCACCAAGTGTTGAAGGTCATGTCCCGTCTGTGCCACCAAATAATGCTCCTCCACCACGAAGTGTTGAAGGTCATGTACCACCTGTGCCACCAAATAATGCTCCTCCACCACTGAGTGTGGAAGGTCATATACCATCTGTGCCACCTACTCCTCAAACAAAGGCACCAGTCAATAAGAGTCCAATCTCAGTGCCAGTTGCTCCAGGTAGATAAACCCCCAGGGCTATTTCTATGATGAATTTCGGTTGAATTGGTTCCAACCAAATATTTGTTGTATTGTATTATACAGTACCCATTGCAACACCTTCGGGGACATTGCCACAAATTTCACCAGCCATCCATTCAAGTACACCAGACACATCACCATTAAGTTCTCATCAAAGACATGCGCCAAACAATAAGGTTCCCATACCAGAGCCACTTGCTCCAGGTAGATGTAGTATTTTGTTATGACATTACTAGATCTCAGATACTGGTTATAAGCAGTATTTTACATTTTTTTTGTTGCAAAAATACAGCACGTGTTTCATCATTGCCGAGGACATTGGGACCAAATCCACCTGTAATGCATCCGAGCACACCGAATATAGCACCAGCTATATTACCTGGTGCGCCTTGTTCCTTTTTTTCTTTTTCTTTTTGAAAAAATGTCACATATAATCTTTATATTATAGAAACTAGTTAAATTGATCCATTTGTTCTTTTCTCTGAAAATGCAGTACCAGTTGCTTCACCAACAAGCAAATCGCCACAAAACTCGCCGTCCATTCACCCAGTTACACCTGGAGAATCTCCATCCACATTTCCTGGTACTACTTCAGAAAGAGCATAGAAGAGAAAACTATAGTTTTAATGTTCACATTGTGATACCCAGTTGAATCAGTTTAATACCTTAATTGAATTGTTGTCCTTTTAGCAGTTAACCTTGAACCTTTAGACTTCATATCCAAATTTAATTTCAATACCATTATTCATGATTTGGCTGTTTGTGAAAACGTGCCACTGAGTGTGTTTGATCATTCCTGTCATTTGAATAACTAACAATTTGTATATTCACTGGCCCCAATATGAGATTACAGAAAATCAGTGTTCTATTTGGTCTTAAATTACGATACCGCTGAAGTTTTCAACAATTATATTCTAACCATTGAAATAATTGACCGGCCCTAATATGAGGTTGCAGATCCTGAAGTCTCTCCTGCATCATCTACTCCCCCCAGCATCAACTGGAAAAGGAATCCAGTTGTTGCACCACCATATGAAGCTCCCAAGCCTTCACTACCCATGGACCATACCCCAGCTAAAGGTATAGAAAAATGTTGCATATTTCCTATTGGTTTCTATATGGGAGTTTGTGCTGTCAACCTTCTAATTCTAGGTTATGTTTTCTGCTGTAGCTCCTTCTGTTCACAAACCAGTGGTATCATCTCCTCCCTCCAGCACCAACTGGAAAAGGGGTCAAATACCAGTTGTTGCACCATCATATGAAGCTCCCAAGCCGGCAATACCCATGGGCCATACCCCAGCTAAAGGTATTAAAAAAATATATGTTTCATATTAGTTGCTACTTGAAAGTTTGTGTTGTCAAGTTTATAACTCTAGGTTCTGTTTCTGCTGTAGCTCCTGCTGTCCACAAACCCGTGAGACATTATAAGCTTGCTCCTGCACCGTCTGATTCATCCCCTGAACCTCCTTTTGATAAGGGGCATAGTTCTCCTGCATCTTCACCTTCAACATATAAGAATCATCATGCGAGGAACAAAGTCACCAGTCCTGCTCTTACACCATCGTATCTGGTTTCTCCTTCCACTTCAAAACAGCCAGGTTTAATGTTTCACCTGAACTACATGCGCCTGAATCACATAGATAAAATTTTTATTCTGTGGCTTGTCATGTTCTTTTTCATTATTAAATTATCATTTCAATACTTTATACAGGTCCAGTGATCCCACCAGCATCGTATCAAACAGGCAGGCAAAGACACTATGGTTCTCCACCCCTAAATCCAGGTACCAAAGCATTGAATTTTTGTTTTGTTTGGTCCCAACATTAAACCTGACTTTTCAATGCTGATACAGTTTCTACATGTCAGGGTCTTCAGTTCCTCCATCTCATTTACCTGTCACTCCGTCATTACGCCATGTTGCCCCTGCTCCTTCTCCGTCTTTAAAAGATGCACCTCACTATACCAAAAGTAAGAAATGCTCTTGCCTCTGGTTCTCTGTTTTATTGCTGAACTTACTCATTTATCTTATTGTCTACTAAATAGCTTACCTGATAGTTATATGTTTACAATCTTAAGTGCCCCCTAAGCTTTCTCCATCGGGGTCTACGGCAAAAAGCCCAAAAGTGCCACCCCTGCCACTTGTTCCAGAGCATTCCCACCACCACCTCCCAATGAAGGTATTTAAGCTAAAATATTTATTTACCGGTTTACTGGTGTCTCTCCTCTCTTTGTTAGTCCTACGATATTCTTCTTGAAAGTTCAAACTAAAATGTAATGCAGAGGTTCTTCCTTTTTGTAGATTGTTCATCAACTATTTGCACAGATCCCTATACAAATACCCCTCCTGGGTCACCTTGTGGCTGTGTCTTACCTTTGCAAGTTGGACTGCGACTTAGTGTTGCTCTGTATACCTTCTTCCCCTTGGTTTCAGAGCTAGCCCAGGAAATTGCTGTCGGGGTTTTTATGCAGCAAAGTCAGGTTCGCATTATTGGAGCCAATGCAGCTACCCAGCAACCAGAGAAGACAGTAGGCCTCATTGACTTGGTTCCCCTGGGAGAAAAATTTGATAACACCACAGCATTTTTGACTTCCCAGAGATTTTGGCATAAACAAGTTGTTATAAAAGCATCCTACTTTGGTGACTATGATGTACTATATGTGCGCTATCCAGGTACAGTATACAATACGTATGCATATACATACTGTAGGCATTTGTATCAATAACATTTATCTTTACATGAAACTACACATGTATAGGTTTACCCCCATCTCCACCGTCTTCGGATGTTGATGTAATATATGAGGGACCATATCCTGGTAACAACAATAATGGAAGGACGGTAAAGCCCCTCGGGGTTGATGTGCACAAGAAGAGGAATAAAAATGGGCTAAGTGGTGGGATAATTGCTATTATTGCTTTGTCTACCTTTGCAGCAGTTGCTTTATGCTCTGCTGCTGCTTGGGTTTTTCTGTTCAAACATGGAGACCGTGCTTCTGAACCAACACCAACTCCACAGGGTTTGCTACCTTCTGTTGGCAAACCATCAGGTAATATGAATCCCGCAAATTGAATCAAATTAGGTCAGGTGCACAGGTCAGTCTGTATGGCCTTGCAGGTTCCTTAAGCAGACTATAATCTTTAAGATGAGCCAGTGGTTAGATTACATTATCATTTCTAATATAGAAAATAATGTATATATTTTGCAGGTACTGCTGGGTCTATGATGGAAAGTAGGCACAGTTCTGTGTCGTTATCATTTGGATCTAGCATTGCAACATATACAGGATCTGCTAATACTTTTAGTGCAAGTGACATTGAGAGAGCCACTGACAATTTTGACCCTTCAAGAATACTTGGGGAAGGTGGCTTTGGGCGTGTTTATAGTGGTGTTCTTGAAGATGAGACCAAGATTGCTGTCAAAGTTCTAAAAAGAGATGATCAGCAGGGTGGTCGGGAGTTTTTGGCTGAAGTTGAGATGCTTAGTCGCCTTCATCATCGAAATTTGGTCAAGTTGATTGGCATATGTACAGAAGAGCATAGCCGTTCCTTGGTTTATGAGCTCATTCCTAATGGCAGTGTGGAATCTCATTTGCATGGTAGCTTTTTGTCTGTTTGTTTAGGCTTAGTTCTGAGTTTATTGATTGCTGTTCATAATTGTTCCATTCTTAATGAACTTTTTTAATGTTGAAGGATTCTTTTTGACATAGCTATGCTTCTGTCAATTTTGCTTGATCTTAGGAATTGACAAGGACACTGCTCCACTTAATTGGGCGCACCGCATGAAGATAGCACTTGGTGCTGCTCGGGGTCTGGCATATCTACATGAGGATTCCAGTCCCCGTGTTATACACAGGGATTTCAAAGCCAGCAATATTTTGTTGGAAGATGATTTTACTCCAAAGGTGTCCGACTTTGGTTTGGCACGGACCGCCATGGATGAGGAAAATAGACACATATCAACCAGGGTCATGGGAACTTTTGGGTATGAAATGTTTTCTTGCCTCTATTAAGTATTCCAGTTCCTCTAGATCATCCTTTGTTGACTAACCACCATTGCATGCTATATCCTGTGACCTAGAGGAGACTTTTTTAACATCTCAATTATGTCGCAGTGGTGCCTTTGGCAGTTTCTGACATCTTTAAATTCCTAATGATAATATTCAGGTATGTGGCTCCAGAATATGCAATGACTGGGCATCTTCTTGTCAAAAGTGATGTATACAGCTACGGTGTTGTCCTTCTTGAACTCTTAACTGGAAGAAAACCAGTGGACATGTCACAGCCACCTGGTGAAGAAAACTTAGTTGCATGGGCCCGGCCACTCCTCACAAGTAAAGAAGGGTTGGAAGCAATGGTAGATCCAAATCTAGGAGATGTCCCATTTGACAGTATTGCTAAAGTGGCAGCTATTGCTTCAATGTGCGTACAACCGGAGGTATCACATCGTCCTTTCATGGGTGAAGTTGTTCAGGCCTTAAAACTGGTGTGCAATGAGTTTGATGAGGCAAAAGAAATAGGTTCAAGGAGTTCTAGCCGAGACGATTTGTCCATTGATGTGGCTGCTGAAGCAAGCACTGCCTCAGGACAGTTGCCAGATACTTTCCAAAGCCAATACTCCATACTTACCTATGATTCCGAGCTTGAGACAGAGAGGGAAGGATCGCCGTTGAAGCTGTTCAGTACGTCAATGAGCATGGGGAGGCAAGATTCTGAATCCTTTAGGAGGCACTCCAGTTCAGGTCCTCTGGGAACAGGAAGGAGTAAGCAGTTCTGGGAGAGACTGAGGAGATCATCCAGGGGCAGCGTGAGTGAACACGGGTTTATGTTGAAGTTATGGCAAGGATCCAATTGAATGCTTGCAAAGTTACACGTTTTACGATGATGGGTTACTTGTTTGATCCAATCTCAGATTTCCCATGTAAAAAAGCAGGCATTCACTTCATGTACTGCTGCAGGCAAGAATTCAAGAATGTCCTGCAGAGTATGGGAACTGAGATATAAAGCAAGTTGTGCACTTGTGCTGAATGGAAATGCAATTTGGATCAACCTCAATAAACACATCAAAATGGTAACAGGAGCTACTGAATTGTCAGAGTTGAAGATCAAAAATTTTGGACAGAGGCTACTAGAATTTTTTTCTTTTTTTGTAAATTCAGTGATAAATTGTGTTCAGATCAAGGATGCTCTTGTTACCAAAATGTATAGAACAATTTGTGCCATAAAATGAATCTATAATATTCATCTCTTCCCTTTTTTGTATATATATATATACCAAAACTTATTTAAATTAGTTGATGAAAAAATTATGTGTTTTTATGTTGATGAAACAAATTTAAAAAGTTGGAAGATGGTGATGACCGAAATCACTAAACGACATGTCGTGGTTTTTAACAGATCAACGGTCCTGATTGAGCCAAACTCCGCCAAAGCCACAAGATTGGTACCGAAGACCCAGCAGATTCTAGTCTCCTGGGTCAAATAGACTGAGAGAGAAGGCCCTCCCTCTCACTCGCCTAACTCTGCTCTCTGCCTCGATCTGAACAGATCAAAGCCCAAGCTTTCAACAACTGCTTCCAATTCTCTCTCTTCTTCACCTCCAACTGCCATGGTAAGTCAAACGCTCGAAAAGCAATTCTCTTTCATTTCTCTGTTTCACTGATTTTGCTTCTGATGTTTTCAATTTTTTGTTTTTTTGGTTCTCAAGGCTCCGAAGCCAATTGCCAGTCCCGTGGCGGTCACGTGGTATCCGACCCTCGCCGTCGTGATGCTCGCCATCGGCCTCATCTTCACTGCTTCCTTCTTCATGTGAGTCCGATCCCCCATAGCTAGATCCTTTTCCAATTTTTTCTGATTTTCTGTATAGATCTTGTTTTCATATTGGAACATTCGAGCCTGCAATTTATGTTTTTCTCTGCACAATTAATGATCTGATAATCTTTTCAACGCAAAAAAGAATGCGAATTTCATTTCTGGTTGTAGTTTATATCCTTTGATTGTGCTTTTCTCAGCAGCCAAACATAAAAATTGTGTATTTTGTTGAGCCTATTGAGAGTGCATTTGTTACAATTCATATTTACTATGTAGAATTGGAACCAGGGTTTGCAGAAATCTCACAAACATAAATAACAAACTGATTTAGCCTTCAACTCAGGGTCTAAAACATGAACTGGTGGAAATTGAAAGAACGAAAGGAATAAAGTTTACTGCTTTATATCCCAATAAATGCAATGCAAATTGAAATTCTAGTCGTTATAATGAAAAGATAGTCTGATTAAAAGCCAGGACAGGAATCTGAAAGACTGAAACATTGCTTAATAAACAATTGAAGATTAAAGAAGGGTATGTTATTATATATTTAGTTTAAAAGTTTTGGATTTGTGAAGAACAATGCAGGCAGGGTACTAGCTTTAGGTTGTAAATTGTAATAGTTTGCGATAGTTCGGAAACCTTTTTCTCATATGATTCTTGGATGAGTCAGCAGCCTGGAAAGACTCTGCACACTGTTAAACCCTCATGTTTCATCTTGACTAATTGAAGTGAGCAAATGTTTAGCACGATCGATTATTGTTACAAACCATTGGCCTAGCATCATCTTTGGTTCTTTATGTAATTAGGTCCGTTGAGTTTTGTATTAAGCGTACCCCCATCATCTTCTGAATATAGTTGTAGTTAATGGTGGTGTGAATATCTTTTGTAGCTATGAAGCGACCATATCTAGGAAAAGCCGCAGTCTTGCTAAGGAGCTTATAACAGGAACAGTGGCCTCTGTCTTCTTGGTGCGTTTGTAGTCAGAATCCTCTATTATCTACTGATACAATGATAGATTGCTCAATTTTTTTTCTGTTGCTAAGAGTCTAATTGTTCTCTTTGGTGTGCAGGGTTTCGGATCCTTGTTCTTACTGCTCGCATCGGGTGTTTATGTCTAAGGCTATAAAGTTATGAAATTTTGTTAACAAAAAAACCAGAGATTTACATGAAGGATATGATATTGTTGACATTGTTAATTTAATGTACTCTTACTTGTGTTGTTCTTAAATGAGACAAGTTTGATTAAACTAGTTTATGGCATAATGTCTCGAAAGGAAGATGTTGAATTGCAATGGTGCTTTAGATTTTTCTTTTTGTCCTTTGGGCATGAGATATAGAGTTCAGTACAAATGCAGTCAGTATTCTTAACCTGCACTGAGGTGGGCAACCCCAACCCAAAATTCAACTTTTGATTTTGGATTTCCTCATTAACTTCTAGTCTTTTACCTTTGTATCATTACCCTCTGATAGATTGTTTTGGAGCCTCAATCCAACAGCAATCAGATTGTATTTAGGTCCATTTTCTGATTGCCCCAGCTATAACTCAAATAGCTTATACAAAATTATTAAAGTTAATAAGACCACCAATGACAAGTTTTAAGTCACCTTTAATCGAAGATTTCGAAAAAAGATTCTTATAAATTCCTTGTCGTCTTCTACATATTTAATTTTTTTGGGTCAAACGTCGTCTTCTACATTTGGTAAAGGTTTTCGCAAATAGACAAAGGAGTGGAGTGGTTCCACTTCCACACACGTTTCAATCAGAAAGTTGCATGACAATAAAATAAAGAACACAACTCAGAACCCATTTCCGCACGGTCCTCTGAGTTTCCAATTCAGTCTGCACAGTGGTGGCAATATTGAATCCAGTATTTGCATTTGCTCTTCTCTTCATCTTCTTCACAATCTTGCTCATCAAATGGATTTACAGAACAACAAGAACACCCCCACAAAAACCTGGCTCCTTCTCCCCCGAGGCTCCCCATACTAGGCAACCTCCACCAATTGGACATTCACCCCCGCCGATCCCTGCAACAGCTAGCTAAGCGCCATGGTGAGCTCATGCTGCTTCATCTTGGCATCAGACCAGTGCTCATAGTTTCATCTGCGGATGCAGCTTGTGAGATCATGAAAACAAATGATACAATTTTCTCCAACAGACCCGAGTTGGCAATTTCTGAGAGGCTTCTCTATGAAGGGAAATATGTGTCTACAGCTCCTTATGGTGAGCATTGGAGAAGAATGAGAAGCATCTGTGTGCTTCAGCTTTAAAGTAACAAAAGGGTTCAGTCTTTTAGAGGTGTTAGAGAAGAAGAGCTGGGCTTGCTGGTTGATAATGTGAAGCAGTCTTGTTTGTTGTCATTGCCTGTGAATTTGAGTGAGTTGTTTGCTTCACTTACTACGGATGTGATTCGTGATATGATATTAGTGATTTATGAAAATTTAACATTGCCCTGACAAATCCCAAGTCATTGTATTCTGAGCCTTGCATTTCAAATTCATTGCAAAACCATTAAATCATTCTAGGTTTGATGCTTTGCAATATCGGAGTGGATAATTCATTCAAATGTTAAGTCCAGATTAATTTTTTTATTAAATGAACAGTTGTCTATTTGCTTGTCTTTCCTGCTTTCTTTTCTTGCAGGATATGTTTGCTGGGGGAACTGATACAACTATACACAGTTCTAGAGTGGGTAATGACCCGACTTTTAAGGCATCCCAGAGTGTTGAAAAAAGTTCAAAATGAGATTATGGGAATTGCCAATAGCAAACAAGACATAGCAGAAATTGACTTAGATCAAATGCACTACTTAAAAGCAGTGATCAAGGAGACGCTTCGGCTATATCCTCCAACACCTTTACTGGCTCCCCGAGAATCAACCAAAGATGTGAAGATAAAGGGCTATGACATAGCATCAAGAACCATGGTCCTTGTCAATGCCTGAACAATTGGAAGAGATCCCTCACTGTGGGATGAACCGGAGAGGTTCTTGAACTCTGCTGTGGATTTCAAAGGGCATGACTTCCAGTTAATCCCATTTAGAGATGGCAGGAGGGGCTGTCCAGGCCAAATGTTTGGCATGACCACTATTGAGCTTGTGTTGGCAAATTTTGTGCACAAGTTTGACTGGGCATTGCCTTGTGAAGCAAGAACTGAGGACATGAACATGACAGAATGCACGGGTCCTGTCATCCACAGACAAGTTCCTCTTCTTGCTGTGCCAAAGCTTAGGCCTTTATAGAATTTCTTTGTTTCCCTTTTCTTTTTTTCCTTTGGCTTGGCTTGTGAACATGTCTATGTGATTGTATGTCATTTTTATTGGGAACGAGTCCTGCTTAATGAGGGTACCTAAAATAATCCTTGTATATAAAGATGAGCAACATAAGCTAGAGTATAGCTGAGTTTGGTTTGTTTCGGTTTGAAATTTTTTAACACCGTGGGACCGATTGATGAAAAATAAAACCACCCAACCCTAGACTAGTAGTAATGGAGTCAAATTTTTGGGTGTCAAGACAAAATTGTTGGGTCCCAAAAAAATTTCTCATTATTTATTCGCATAATTTTTTGTATGTTTCGTCAGCTTTTTTAACAGCTTCAGATTTCTAATATTTTAGTGCATGTTTCGTAGATATATATTTATAAAAATACCCAAATACTATTCAAACATAGAAACATACCCAAAATCAACATCATAATCAACAGTTGTATATTTTTTTGGTGTGCTTATAAATGGATTTTGAGTGTGTGTAATGATGAGTTTTGGGTATGTTTATAAAGTGTTTTGGGTGTTGGGTATTTTTATAATTTCAGCCCCTATTTTGGGTGTTTTAGTGAAACTCCCAAGTAAATATGGTTGTTGATGTTTTTGCTAATATTGGTCAGCATAAACAGAATTTTTTGTATTTCATTTTCTAATTTCCCAATTACGGTGACTATGACATTATTGTTTGATCATAGAAATATTGGAATCCCTCGCAATTCTCCTTGTAATTTTTCTTTTGTACTTCAAAAAAAAAAAATTATACCTACAAACAATCCTTCATATTATTCAGTGCCGTATAAATTTATGTACATTTCCCCCCTCTCCAAAAAAAGAAATTTCCATGGCGCGTGTGTATCATCCACTTTAAAAGTGCGTGGGGTGGACCACCGGAGTCGCATCCCAATTTGAAACAGAGCCAGAGAGAGACATACGGAGAAAGTGAGAGAGAAGAGAGAGAAAGTGGGAAGTAAAATCAAGGGTTTTTAGTCGAAGTCGTTGCCAAACTCAGAGAAGTAGAGCAAATCAGAGTAGCCATGGACGCTCAGTCGCAGCAGCAACAAGTCGGAGTTGTGAAGAAGAAGGAGACTCGGGGCCGAAAGCCCAAGCCCAAGGAAGAAAAGAAGGACGACCAGCAACAGCAGGCCAAGATGAAGAAGGCCCACCAACAAGCCACCGTCGACGACAAGTACACTCAGTGGAAGTCACTCGTCCCTGTCCTCTACGACTGGCTCGCTAACCACAACCTCGTCTGGCCCTCCCTCTCTTGCCGGTACTCTCTCTCTCTTCTCTCTAACTTTTTCTATCCCTATTTTTGGGGTTTTGGGGTTTTAGGGTTTTTATGAGTCCTCATTGTCAGTTGTGCAGTTCGTTTTTGCTCTAAATTTAGGTTTTTTGTTTCTGTGTATCAGATTTTTCTGGTTTTTAGGGTTTGTGAGGCAAATGGATAGTGAAAATTCTGCATCTTTTTTTTTTTAATAAGCATTGTATATCTGCTCTTGTTTTGGCCAGGTGGGGTCCTCAGCTCGAGCAAGCTACTTACAAGAATCGCCAACGTCTCTACCTTTCTGAGCAGGTAAGCTTGCTCATCTCAATTTTGATTACCCGCAGTTAGTTTTGAATATCCTCCCATGGAAGTGTTGCAACACATGAACTTCTCTTGAATTTTATATAATTGAAAACACAAATTCTGTGTTTGGATTTGAAAACAATTTTTTTGTGATGTTGATCCTGGAGATATATACTAAATTTTACTAAGGTTATGTTCTCTTTAAAAGAATATCCTTTTTTCTGTTTCGTTGTCAGACTGATGGAAGTGTTCCAAATACTCTGGTTATTGCAAACTGCGAGGTTGTCAAACCTAGAGTTGCCGCTGCAGAGCATATATCTCAGGTATTTGTGATTGGTTTGATTTTTTGCATGCAGCTTAACTCTTCTATGAATATCATTATTAATTACTTCATTTTTCAGTTCAATGAAGAAGCCCGCTCACCATTTGTTAAGAAGTACAAGACCATCATACATCCTGGAGAGGTATGAATGATGCACGTGTTAAGTCGTTGATTCTTTCTTCTCTCATTTTGGGTATAAGTTGGTGATCTTGGAAGCTTGCAATTACTTCTTCTTTAGTAATCTTTTCATATATTTTGACAGATAAACAGAATCAGAGAACTTCCACAGAACACTAAGATAGTGGCCACACATACAGACAGCCCTGATGTAAGTGTTTGTTATTCATTAATTTGGATGATAGTGTTATGTTCTTTGTTTTATATGTTTTGGTTCATTTTTGAAGTTATAATCACTTTGAAATTTTACCAAAATTTAGGTTCTTATTTGGGATGTGGAAGCTCAACCTAACCGTCATGCTGTCCTTGGAGCCACAAGCTCACGCCCGGATTTGGTAAGCTTTTTTTTGCCACGTATCTCTTTTCCTAAATTTTTCATTTTTCACTTTTCCTTTTTTTTGAGAGCCACAAGTTTTAAATGTTGGACCCTTTCAAGACTTGTGTGATTTACTGCTAACTATGTTTGTTCAATAGAAAGATATAGAACCTGTTTGACTATTTTCTCCTTTCAGATTTTGACTGGACATCAAGATAATGCAGAATTTGCCCTTGCAATGTGTCCAACTGAACCATATGTGCTGTCTGGAGGTAGGGAAATTTTTTCTTTTGTTTTTTAAATCTTAATGATGCTGTTAAATGATTTAACTATGCCTAATGTATGTAGGTTCTTGTTTATATAATTTGCTTTTTTTACTATGAAATTTGATGACTGGATGCTGTATGTTTTAGTTTGCGATTGATTTCAAGAACTCATCTCACTATTGTTATTCTTGTTGTTATGGGCCTTATGAGAAATTAGATTATGTATTCTATGAAGGCTCTTTCTTTTTCACTGAAAAAATGTTTTATTGCAGGGAAGGACAAAACAGTGGTTTTGTGGAGTATTCAGGACCATATATCAGCGGCTACCACAGATCCAGCAGCAACCAAGTCTCCAGGATCTGGTGGGTCAATTATTAAACAAAACTCAAAGCCTGGGGATGGTAATGATAAAGCTGCTGATGGCCCTTCTGTTGCACCACGAGGAATCTACTATGGGCATGAGGATACAGTTGAAGATGTGGCATTTTGCCCATCTAGGTAAATTACATCTTCTCATTTACCAAGCCTTTATAAATTGTTTTATGCTGACCAAGATTCATTCAAACTACTAAAGACATGGAACCTCTATTCAATTTAAACCATAGTAGTTGCAATTTATCTTCTAAGGACGTGGCCTTTTATTTCTTATGATTTTACATCTCTACTGAAGTTCACAGGAGTTCTGTAGCGTTGGTGACGATTCCTGCCTCATATTATGGGATGCACGTGTGGGCTCTAGCCCTGCCATAAAGGTTATGCATCTCATCCTTTTTTTCTCTCCTTTAATTTTTCATATGCCTTTGGAATGGATTTTCAGTCCCTCTGCACATGCTAAAAGGCTTCATACTTCAGAGTTGGGTGAATGAACTGGTATACATGTAGAATTTGGCTGAGTAGTGTCAGTTTGCAGCATGTAACTTTTTTTTCTGTTTGAAGATTACTGCTTAATCATCAATAGTAACATGCCTATAGGAGTATGTTTTTTGGGTGTTAGATCTTCCTAAATATCTCTGATCATTAATCTTGGCAGATGTCTTTTTCTTTAAGCGTAATTTTGCCTTCTACTTATTGTACATTTTGGCTGTTCTTGTTTCTGATTATCAGGTTGAAAAAGCACATAATGCTGATCTTCACTGTGTTGATTGGAATCCCCATGATGATAACCTTATTCTAACAGGGTACATGCTAATGGCATATTTCTCTCAGTTTTGCTGCTTTTCTAATCCTCTTTTTATTTATTTATTTATTGTGCTTTAAGGCTTGAACTGTGAGAAGATATGACACTTGTTAATACATCTATGCTGGTATGATTAACAGGTCAGCAGATAATTCTGTTCGCTTGTTTGATCGCCGAAATCTCACTTCTGGTGGAGTTGGGGCACCTATTTATAAATTTGAGGGTCACAAGGCAGCTGTTCTTTGTGTCCAGGTAATAATTATACTGCATGGCTTGCTATTTTCTATTTCTTAAAAAATTATGCTCTATGGGAAGTACATCTTTTGCAAGAACTGCAGGTCTGTATCTGTTGTTTTTACCAAATTACATTTATATTTCAGTGGTGTCCAGACAAATCGTCTGTCTTTGGAAGCTCTGCAGAAGATGGTCTTTTAAACATTTGGGATTATGAGAAGGTATGGTGGCCTTCAGAATGTACAGTGGTTTGATTTATATGTTAATCTTGTAAGTTTAAATTCGATCAACTTTTTGACATGATGAAGAAAGTGTTTCTAAATAATTTTTTTGTTGTGTTCTTATGAGAGTGGATTGCCGCTTCTTTGAGTTTCACCTTCTCTATTTCTCTGCTCATTACTTCAATTAGTCAGAAGTTGTGATAACTTTTTGCAAACACAATAACTTGCAGGTAAGTAAGGAGCGAACTACCAAAGGCCCAAGTTCTCCACCTGGTCTGTTTTTCCAGCATGCTGGGCACAGGTTCGAGACTATCTCTTTACTTAGCTTTTGATGTGTCCGGTACAGGATTCTTTCTTTTGCATCTCACTTGACTTTCTATCTTTCTTGGTTTCTGTTAGTTGGGAATCATACCAGAGTTTATGTTGTTTCCATGCCACCTATATATCTTTAGGTTCATATGGTCAGTAAACAGTATGTGATGAAAACATGATCTTGTAATTATCTCATGTTCTCTGAAATTTTGAGTTTGACCTTTGCATCAAATGTTTGTTGGAAATTTTACTCTGCTAACATGATTTGCCAAACTGGGGAAATGTTCTGTTTGTCTTCCTTGGCTTTTTCTCGAGAGAGGTGGACATGATAGTGGTCTAAAACCTTTTATCTATCTCGTACCTTATTGCTTAGTCTTCTAGGTTTGTTAAAATTGTTTGGCTCTGAATGATTTTTTAATGGTTATATCTAGAACATGTTTGGTATTGCCTGGTAAATAGTACTGAAGTTTTCTTAAGTGAAATTTGATCCTGGACTGTATAATTTGAGTAGTCTAGCGTTCTTTTTTCCTTTTAGTTTCTCACAGTTCTCTCTCATGGTTTTCTTTACTTCATCAGGGACAAAGTTGTTGATTTCCATTGGAATGCATCCGATCCATGGACCATCGTTAGTGTGTCTGATGACTGTGATACTACTGGTGGAGGGGGGACATTGCAGGTATCAGGATGTTCTTCTTTACCTCATTGGAAGGGTTTCATTTTACCCGTAATAAATTATTTCTTATAAAACAAATTGAAAGAAGTATATTTTGAAAGCTGAGGGAGCAATAATGAGAAACCATATGATAAGAAAAAGAATGTTGCTTGAACCTAGTTTTTCTGGTGTACACATGATGTGTTTTACCCTTATGCCCTCCCTCCTTCCTCCCATATATTACCCTTTCCTTTGAAACCTTTCTCTAGTTAAAAAAGAAATAATTACCCTTTGATTTGACAATGGAAACTGATTTCTGAAGCTGACAATTAATTTCAGATATGGCGAATGAGTGACCTGATCTACAGACCTGAAGAGGAGGTTCTGGCAGAGCTTGAGAAGTTCAAGTCCCATGTTGTTTCCTGTGCTTCAAAGCCTTGAGAGTTGAGTGTCAAGTGCACTTTTAGATTCGTGGGAAAAAAATTCTGTAGCAGGCGTATTGAATGAATCTAAGCTCTTTTCATGTTAGAGAGGTAGGATGGTTTTCTAGGTCTGCTGTGATTGTAATATTTGCTTATTGGATATGCTGGTTTATGATGAGAGGAGAAAATTCATGCTTAGACAATAAGTTTATGTATGCGGCATCGTGTTTGACCCGTGCTTGGGATTAGGGATCTTTAAGCTAGAAGCATGGCTCACTCTTTTCGGCCATGTTCATCAGAGATTTTAATTTTTATTGGATTGGACATGATTATTCAGAAGCCTTAAGAGGGGCAAATATCTCGTTGTGGTAGATGTCTTTATTTATTTATTTTGATTAAGATTTTAATAATGGAAATGTCGGTTGGTGGATCTGCAGCAGATTTCGTACTGACAATTCTGTTTGTGATTAAAAACTATTATTCACATAAAGTGAGTCCATTTCTTTATCCATCAAGACAAGTGAAATGATGTGACAATCAGTTAAAGGGTACAATATTTTGTTAAGCCCAATTATAATCGAGTAATTATATTAATTAATGAGAAATTTGTATATGTTCCGGATACACTACGTGGCTGATGTACTATCCAATAAGCATAGGATATGTTGAATTATTGTCCAACTTACTGCATTTCTTCATACAACATGTAGTGGGCTGCATTGGAAATATTACATATGTTCTCTGCTATTAGATGGTACACTAATCGCGATGGAATAAACATCTAAGCCCATATGACATGTTTGGATCATTTTGTAAGATAGGGGGTATTCCAATTTCTTAGGCTAGAATTATGAGAATGTCAAATTTTCGACTATTGTGTGTCTATTGGTGAGAGAGTGAAGCAAAGCATAATGGTTTTGTATGCCTAGTGACAAACATGAGCTACACTTCAAAATCTAGATTTTTAAACCAAACTCATCTATTATATCCTAGGTACCATTGTATACTAGTGTTATAACCCTAAATAAAAAATCCAAATCCCTTTCCCGAACTTGAATCCTATTTTTCCCATTTCTTATATAAAGAATTAACGAGATTATATATATTATACAAGCGGTAGTCTAAACTATAAGGGAGAGGAGAGTTTCTAACACACACTACCAAAAAGCCCATGAAATTTCAAACCTTAGACCAATGGTCTGCAAGTCATCACTTTTTTTCAGTGGGCTATACCTCGTTGGCAACGAGATAATATAGACCCATAGTGGAGTAACGGTTTCTTGTTTATTTGGCACGTGATGTAACCTGATTGGTAATTAGGACCACATTTGGATAAGATTGAACTTGGTGAATGATTCGACTTGTTCATTTGACATTAATATATCACAGTTATCTGATATGTTACGTTGCACGGCTTAGTTCTTACCAAATTTAACCAAGATGATTCCTTATTAGGGACTTTTTAAATGGAAATTTTAATAGCATGAAAAACCACAATTATATGGCATATTGCATTGTGTTGCCAGACAAATCCATAAAATTTCTAAACAAGACTATACCGGAATGACTCAAATTCATAGTATGACAACTTAACTTTGGAATCACCTGGACAACTTCCTTATCTAAATGATTAGATGACGAAAAACAATGATACTTGCACCTTTAATTTTTTGTTTACAAACTTTCTTACTCAAATGTTCACATGACAAGCTTAAGCACCAATTGCTCAATCCATAAACTAAAACCCCTTTAGACTCATGCTTATTACAACAAAAACGTCCACTTTTTTTTTTTTTTTTTTGGTTTGCTTTTGCATAAGAGTAAAATGAAGAGATTCGATGTCCAAAAGAGCCATCTTTCCAAGACATGCTTTTTGGCACATCAAAACGGAGTGTACAAAAAATTTCTCTTTCTCGCGAAGGCTCCTACTAACACACACACCCCGTTTCCAGTTACTTACTACACAACATTAAAAACGCGCTTTTTACCTTTCCTTCCCATCCTTTCCCTCCACTGCACGCCACGTCACCAAGCCTCCCAACCCAACACCAATACTGTAACAGAACCCGCCCCGTCGGATCGTCCAGGTGCGTAAGCTTCAACGGTTTACATTATCGCAAAGTCGTCGACAACTGGACCCACCAAATGTGGGGCCCACGATCTCTCTTTTTGGTAATTCTTCACCACTTTCGATGTGGGGGGGACGAAATTGGGAATTTTGGCTGCACAGCCTCACCGAACTGTACGTAAAACGTCAAGTCCCACTCAAATATATATACGACACACCCCACACACTCCTCCACACTCTGCCTCTCTCCGTACACTCACACTCTCTCTCTACCTCTCTCTCTCTCTCATGGAGGACACAGACAGGGGAACGCTTAAGAGGCCTGGAGACGAAGCGTTGGAGGAGAATGCGGTGAAGAGGCAGCGAGATCTGGAGATGGAAGGAGATCAAAACGACGACATTTTGACTCTGCTGTTCAACGAACCCGACGAGACGCTCAACGAGGTGATAAAGCTTCTGGGCGCGGCGGACAACGGTGTTAGTTGTACTACTGGCACGAAGGTGAGGTTCATCAACGACCCTTACTCGCCGTCGTCGTACTTCACCGTCAACGGCAACGAGGAGAGCTGCGGGTCGTCGTTCTCGGAGCTGGAGTCGACGTGCATGGCGGGCGTCGACATTTGCGGTGGCGGGCTAGGCATTGGAGCCGAGGTTATGGGTTTGGAGTTTGATAGGTGGTTGATGGAGGATGCGAAGGAGGAGAGCAGCGGCGCGTGTGGTGTAATCGAGGAGGCAGCGCGTGGTGGCGGGTTGTACATGGAAGCAGAGTGGGATGATGCTGCGCTGGCGAGGTTCATAGGTGAAGACCTATTTTGACCTCTCTCTCTCTCTCTCTCTCTCTCCGCAGTCGCAGAGTCTGTGTGTTGTTTGTTGTCTCTCAAACTCAACAACATGGGATGGGACTGTGGGGGGTATGGAAATGAATTTTGGTGGGTTTAGGAAGAAATGGGTTTTTATGAAAGGCGGCATGGCCAGAGGGGTAGGTGGGTTTTATTTTCTACACAGACTCAGAGTAGTCTTCTGCAGGAAGCTAGCTACAGATGATAAAAGAGAAGCGAATAGGATATTATTAGGATTGTCAATTAGCAATTTAGGGGGTACACAGAGAAAAGAAAGAAAAGGTGAAATGTTCATTTTGGGTATGGCGTGTGCATGTGGCCGTCTGGTAGTAGTAGTACGTACAGTACTGACTGCAAAACGAACAAATACAGAGTTTTATTGAAAAAAATATTTGCCTTTTAAATTTCTTTGCAATTATTTTATGATTTTATTGTTTTGGTTTGATTTTTGTTATTTAATTTGATTTCCTTAACGAAGAAGAAAATGGATCAATTATGGACTTGTGGAATGGGCTCCGATCATATGTTGAAGTGCGCGGGTACAAATGAGTTAATTCTTGGGCCGAAATGAACATCGGCCTAGTGGCAATTTTGGAAATGCCATGGGTCTGCTTTGTTTGCCCACACTGTCATTATTATTAGGATTTGGTACAAAACCCAAAACTCCAATCATCCTTGAATTTGGGCCCATTAATTGGGCCTCATGTCATCTCATTGGCCCATTAATTTCCTTTAAGACTTGGTAGAAAATATGATAATGGAGGATACCGTCACCACCGCCACCGCCAAATATTATCATAATAAAGGAATTATGTCGCCAGTGTGGTATAGCTCAGTTGGTTGAGCTCTTGGACCTCCATTCATGTGGGCAGAGGTTCAAAACCTCTAAACATCCAATGAATATTTGTGTAAACCCTCTCTCCCAATCGCTTGTACTCAAAAGAAATGAACTATATTCTATTCCATTCATTTTAAAACATCTTTGATTGGACTGCTTTTCCTCTCTCCTCCTCATCATTTGATGACCAACCAACCATCGTCACTTTAACATCTTCGAAAGCTAAAGTTGATTAAGAGAGTGAATCTATTGTCTATAAATTTGAGTGGTTGGGTCTCTTAGTCTCTAGCTAGCTAGGCATCACTAGGAAGCTAGCCACTTCGAGCTCTATGAGAATCAAACAAACAAATTTCCCAATTTTTATAAAAGAAAAAACGTAGGGGGTACCTAACAACTAAACAAGGGGACAATTTGCGGCTCAAGAACACTAGCCCTAATCTCTTGGGGATTAGCCCTTTAACAAATAGGTTGTTCGAAATATTATCATTTCATGCAAAGGGTTTTACGTATTATACGTATAAATTGTTTTTAAAATACACAATCATCATAATACATGACATATTTTTTCAATGAAATAGTAATGTTCAAAAGTGGCGAGAAAAACTCTTGTTAAAAAAAGTGAAACCCAACAAACAATTTTAGGCAATCATATCAATGGATGGCCACCCCATCCCAATCCCATCATTCTCCTATCAATTCCTCATAAAAAAAAAAAGTGAACTGCTGGGTCTCAATCATCCATGTCATTCTCTGTAAAAGCAAACTATCAATAATGAATTACTTTTTCTTCCTCAAAACGCCCTATTCAAATGTTTTTTTCTTCTTCTTGTTTTAGTTACATTTAACAAGCATATATTTTTCTCGCAGTCACGTGTTAGAGTTCTAGTAACATGATAAGATAGATGACGTATACACCCGTTATGTGTAAGTTTTTTTAGTCTAAAGCAGGTAACCTATAAAATAACTAGAACCCCGACTTATAAGAAGTTGTCATCAATGTGGTGCTATAAGCTTTGATTGAACAAGATGATTAACTTCGTTCCAATTTTTAATTGAAGGGGATAAAATTTTGAACTGTGAGAAATCAGTGCAAAATCCTGTCATTCGAATGCGATTGTTAATGTATATTGTCATATCTGCACTGCCTTTGATGAAGATTTAGAAGAAAGTTTGGATATGGTAAACAATTGAAAGTATTGAAGCATGAACATTTTAGTTGTGAAAGCAACTGATAAACCTATATGTGTGCCTGTGGCATAGAGTTTAAAATAATAATAACGTTGGGTCATAGTAATAAATGTCATCATGGTGCTGATGGACACCAAGATTCGTTCCGTTGTCACCTTTACCATTCATTCAAAGTATACGTTGACCACAACAGGCTATTGTTTAGGGTTTATAGACTTGAATAGATCCTGTACGATTTGTAGACAAATCCCAACAGAGAATAGTGAACTCGGAGATGGAGTTATTTGAAACACAACACAAGTCAATGAACAGAGAACAGTGAACTCGCCAATCTAACAGTTAACATGAACCATAGAGAAGAGGTCAATCTGAAAGTTAAATACGAACATGCATGGTAGAAAAATCTGCCGAGTCGTGAACCATAGAGAACAGGTCAATCTGAAAGTTAAATACGAACATGCATGGTAGAAAAATCTGGCGAGTCATGAACCATAGAGAAGAGGTCAATCGGAAAGTTAAATACAGAACATTCATGATAAAAAAAACCCAAGTCATGAGTCGTGAACCACCGAATGACGGTTCATCAACCGATCAGGACCGTTGAATTGCTGAGTTGGTGGGGTGTCCCTTGCTCAATGTACATGTGAAGGTTGGTGAAAGGCCCTGTCAACCTTTTGAAGTTTCAGATGTTCCTGGGCATCATCACATATGATAACATTTTTTTTGCCCTTGCCTTCGGTAACTATGCCTGGTGAGGATCTTTATGGCTAATCAGAATTCAAATGAGTGCAGAAGATATAATGATATTTTGGACATAAATGGAAGTGGCAATGAATGAGAGATACTACTACTAGGACAAGATTTCATAGAGAGACTGGTGTTTTGGGTATGAGCCATACTAGTTGAGTTGTAGAGAGAGAGCTCAAAAAAAGTAGAGCCCTGTCTTTATTAGAAAATAATAATAATAATAATAAAAAGAAACAAAGGGAAAAAGAAAAATGCAGTAATATGTAAAAGAAACAAAGAGTGGGCTATGGGAGATCCTTATAAAATCCTCATCAGTAACTCAATATCACCTCACCTCACAGTTCTTCTTTTTCTCTCTCTTCTCACTCTTCTTTTGTCTAAAAATTATAAATACCCTTTTGTAATTTTTGTGTGTTGTTGAAAGCAGCAGAGGTTAGGAACAAAAATGGTGGCCAAGAAATCAAGGATTGTGATAATAGGAGCAGGAATGGCTGGTGTGACAGCAGCTAACAAGCTCTTCACTGCCACTGGGTCCAAGGACTTGTTTGAGCTCTGTGTTGTGGAAGGTGGGTCAAGAATTGGTGGCAGAATCAACACATCAGAGTTTGGTGGTGACCGGATTGAGATGGGCGCCACTTGGATCCATGGCATTGGAGGCAGCCCAGTTCACAAAATTGCTCAAGAAATCCATGCACTTGAGTCTGAGCAGCCATGGGAGTGCATGGATGGGTCCTCTGATGAGCCCAAGACCATAGCTGAATGTGGGTTTGAGCTAAACCCCACTCTGGTAGACCCCATTTCATCTCTGTTCAAGAACTTGATGGATTATGCTCAGGGGAAGAAGGTGTTTGATGAAAGTACTGAAACAGAGAGCAATGGTGATGTTGAATACGGAAAGCTTGGAGATAAAGCTTCCGAGGTTTGTACAAGCAATGGCGGTCTTGGGAAGCTCAGTGTTGGTTCTTTCCTAAGGCAGGGCCTTGAGGCTTATTGGGTTTCAAAGAAAAACCAAGATGAGGAGCTGAAGCTCAATGGTTATGGAAATTGGAGCAGAAGGTTGCTGGAAGAAGCCATCTTTGCAATGCATGAGAGCACCCAAAGGACTTATACATCAGCTGGTGACTTGTTAACTCTGGATTATAGTGCAGAAAGCGAGTACCGTATGTTCCCAGGCGAAGAAATCACCATTGCTAAAGGCTACTTGAGCATAGTTCAATCACTAGCCTCTGTTCTGCCACCTGGGTTGATCCAGTTAGGCAGAAAGGTCACAAAAATTGAATGGCAGCAGCCAGAGACTCATATCAACAATGGTTGTGATGACACAAGGCCTGTGAAGCTACACTTTTCTGATGGGTCAGTTATGTTGGCTGATCATGTTATTGTTACAGTTTCTTTGGGGGTCCTTAAAGCTTCAATTCAACAAGATTCAGGTATGTTCAATCCTCCCTTGCCTTCTTTCAAGACTGAGGCAATATCAAGGCTTGGTTTTGGTGTTGTTAACAAGCTGTTTCTGCAACTGAGCTCTACCCATGCTACAAAAGGCCAAGACTTCAGTAAGTTTCCATTTTTACAAATGGTTTTTCATAGAGCAGACTCAGAATTCAGGCATAAAAAGATCCCATGGTGGATGAGGAAGACAGCTTCTCTTTGTCCACTCTATCACAATTCCAGCGTTCTGCTATCTTGGTTTGCAGGGAAAGAAGCACTTGAGCTTGAATCACTCAAAGATGAAGAGATCATTAATGGGGTTTCAGCAACAGTCTCTAGCTTTCTGTCAAAACCCCAAAAGAAAGAGAAAGAAAATTGTCATTCCCATGAACTATGCAACGGGAATGTGAATTCACAAGAGAACTCTGAAGTAAAAATTGCAAAGGTTTTGAAGAGTCAATGGGGTAATGATCCTCTGTTTCTAGGATCCTACTCTTATGTTGCTGTTGGATCAAGTGGTGAGGATTTGGACACCATGGCAGAGCCATTGCCAAAGTTGAACAGTTGTGGTGATGAGCCTGCTACTTCCCCTCCACTTCAAATTCTGTTTGCAGGGGAAGCTACACACAGAACCCACTATTCTACCACCCATGGAGCTTACTTTAGTGGTCTTAGAGAAGCCAATAGGCTTCTCCAACATTATCACCATCTTGGGGTTTAGAGGACTTAGTAGGACTTTTATTTATTTTTGCACATTTATTGCTATGATATTAATTATTTTCATTTTCATGTAGAACATCTTTGTTTCTCTTTCTTTAGGAGAGATCAGAGAGAGAGAAGTGAGAGAGAGAGAGATGGGGACAAGTTGTTAGATGTACTGCATGGATTAAAGAAGTTACTTTCATTTTCCATTGCTTTCTCTTTGATTGTGTGTGAGATGCAGTTTTTCTTCTTTGTTTTCATTTGTGCTTCTCTTCGTCAAGGCAAAACCACATGTGCCTCTCAATCTCATGAGATAGTATTATATAATATTGAGAAGTACAAAAACAAGAAAGCTTTGGATGCCACCTCTCTTCCCTACCAAGTGTCTATTTTGGAATGCTCAATGGACAGGATCCGATAAACCCGCTCTTTCCAGCTGCATTTCTTTTCATCCGTTCCTTTCCTGCACTGACACTTTCTTTCACAGCCAATGACATTGTGTTCTTCAATCCATATAAAGAGTTTACCTCTCTCTCTCTACGATGGAATTCCAAGGCAACATATAGTTTTTCTTTTTTTTTTTCTTTTCTTTTTTCTAAGTTAAATAGATTTGACAATGACGGTATTCTAAACTATTCTAATGTACGATAAGGAAGTTCAAACTCAAACAAAATGGGGTCAATTGACCTAAGCCACATTTGCATTCCTTGCTAGAGTTACCTATCTCTCTCTACGATGGAATTCCAAGGCAACATATCCTTGATAGAGTTTTTCTTTTTCTTTTTCTTTTCCTTTTCTTTTTTTGGGGTTAAATAGATTTGACAATGACGGTATTCTAAATTATTCTAATGTACGAGAAGAAAGTTCAAACTCAAACAAAATGGGGTCAACTGACCTAAGCCACATTTGCATTCCTCGCTAGAGTTAGACGTTTGACAACTTTGGGGCAACCAATGAGCTGGCTAAAGCGTAGGTGTTTCACAGAATGGTGGGATAGAACAGAACTACAACTCTTAGGTCCCATTTGGTAAATTTTGTGTTGTAGTGGCCTAAAGGGGTCAGTCATACGTAGCAGTAAAGCATATTGTCTTTAACAATGAGATAGAAGTAGAGAAGATTATGTATACGTCTGAGCTATAGACGCCGACAACTCTCAACCGTTGATGCAAGAGAAACTTAATATGCATTGACGCTCGTGAGTAGCCACTCGCAAGTGAATGAATGACCTAAGCACAGCTGCTATGTGTATTTGTGTGAGATTTGCCAACACACACTGAGACAGTTAGCTCTTAATGCATAATAGCAGTGAGCTACCCACTTGGTACTATTTGATTTTGGCTACAGAGCAAAAATCCATACATTGGGTAGAGACAGAAAATGACTGGCCAGAAGCAACAACACCAACAACAACCTAAATATTTACAGCAGATTCTTCTGTCCAAACATGCTTTGATGATATACCATATTAATTTCGATCCCATCCGTTGGATTGCCTCTCCTGATTCTAATCTATGGTTTTGCTTGCCGTCCAAGAAGACCCACATAGCCTTAATAATTGACCATGCTAGATTTTCCACCACCATTACAAAATCAGTAAACAACAAATCACATGATTTAAGGCACTAGGTTGTTGAGGGAGACTGCCCTGAAATGAAATGAACAAGCTGCTGCTGAGCCTTTTGGCTTGGATGCTATAGGCCAATCTGTTTGCAAGTTCTCTGTTTGTGTGTGTGTGTGGTCAAATCAAGGGCAATTCATAGAGCCTCTATTATTGTAAGATTTGCCAGTCTCTTCCCAGAAAAAAAAGCAACAAAAAAAAAAAAAAAAACTGGTTTGCCCCCACTTGCTGTCTCTTTTTACCTCTTGTATGCTTCAATCCGCCTTTGATGATTGAGCATATCACAGACCATCTGTCACCAAGCCCTTGTCTGGTTTCATAAACAAACAACTGAGAATCTCTCCATTTCTCTGCTCTGCACCACCCAACCCCACCTCACCCACTGACTAATTAATCTAACTTGTTAATTACTTACTTTAACGCTAAATCTCTCTAATCATCATTACAAGCCTTTGCTTAATGATGGTGCATTTTGGCACAAACCATATTAACTTACCTGTGCTTTTCAATTATCAAACCATAATCATTTCATAAAATCCCAAACCAATGAGATGAGGACACACCCAAGAGGAAATGAAAGTTTTTCACAGTTCAATGTCCCCTTCATTATTTGTTTAATCTTGGTCAAGCTTTCTGAAATTTGACCACAGGGCAGCAACTTGCTGCCTGTACTTTGAATTGACGACACGTGCAAATTGTGCGGTTCACAGTGGAAGACGTTGCCTCTCATTTCCTCATGATATGAGCAATTCCAATGTTCTTGCAAACTGCAAGATATTTGCAAATATCATTCCCACTTTAAGCCTTAAAAAAGGGTTTTTAATTATAATCAAATTTGATATAGTGATGGTATCTTGTCCTAAATCATACATTATCGAATATTGATAATCTGACAACCGAATATTTTTATATTATTTAAGTAGTTATAGTGAATGACTGATACGCTAATGCTTTTTTCCAAATATGAATGAATCAAATCATACTCCTTTTTAAAATCGTGAATCTAATTGTCTTCCACCTTTGGACAACATCTCTTTTTCTTTATAGGCTAACATCTTTAACCTAATGATATAAGCTTTGCTTTTTGTTTTTCAACAAATCTTAGATTGCAAGTGTATGATACAATAAAATTGAAGCTGTCTGTCTGTCTGCTTTATTCTCTCTAAAATGAAAATAGCTTTTCTAACTTTAGTTTGGTGTGAGCCAAGCCAATGATGTTCAAAGAGAAGCTGATTTTTAAGTAAGTTATCTTATTGGCATCTAAAGATTTGCTTTAAACCTTAACTAAAAAAGCATACACTAATTGTCCAATTCCAATGTATATAATATTTTTTGTGAGGGAATCTAGGGTCTACTCTCATAGGGAAGAGGGTCTTAGCTAGCAAGCTTAGGAGTTTGGAGGCTTCCTATGAAAACAAACAACAATATGTCTAGCTCCCTCCTATGCCTCTCTGTAAATTAACTAAAACTACTACTAGACAGTAACGTACTTCACTGCAATTAAAAGCACCATCTTCTTCGGATTTGTCCTGCTGCTGATAAATAATGGCCCATCTAGGTTTAACCAGTCGATCAAAAAAACAAAAAGTTGCATCTGACGTCAATTTGGCCAATGCTTGTTTCAACTTTCTTTCCAGCTAAAATGAATGATTGCAAGAGGGAGGTGAAATTTTTTTTGCATATGTCTTCTTTTCTCACTGGCAGTTGTTTACATGATCACATGCAATGGACGACTTCTTCATTCATGTTTTCATATCACGTGTTGCTCATACGATAAAATGAGAGTAAGAACGAGAAGATTTTCTTATTATAGGTGTTGGTCATACGATGAAACGAAGGGTAAAAATGAGGAATATAATGTAAGTTTACCATCCATTCTAAAGGCTAGATTATTGGTAAATCAAGTGCTTAGAGTAAAGAGCGCAAATTTTACTGCCCAAAAGTTGGCATAATGGCTTGTAATGTTACTAGTTTTGGCTTCCCATTTTACAATTGATGCCCTCTTGAGCCAATTCCAGTTACACCATCCTTCCCAAATGTGTTAAACTATTGAAGAAAGGCATTGGGATTACCAGATGTGTTAGTGTTTTGTGTATTTTGGTAACGAAGCAAGAGAAGAGAGAAGATAGAAAACGAAATCTGAAATCTGCTCTGCTATACGTGTAGCTAAGAGCGCATTCTCATTCTTCTTTTTCTATTAAATCTGTACTGTACACACACACACACTTGGTGTGAGAATATAACCGTTAGACACACTGCCAGCTGGTTGCATTACATCAGTGCAATCTCAGCCATCCACAATCTAACAAATCAAACTATGACACTTGGATACTCAATAATATAAACTATGGAAATCAGCTTGAGCACTTATAATTCAACACTCCCCTTTAAGTCTTGAGCTGATTTCACTCCAAGCATGCCTCTGAGATAATTGAACCGATCTTTGGCCAATGGTTTGGTGAAGATGTCAGCTAGTTGTTCATTGGTAGGACAGTATTTCAGATCAATGACTCCTTCTTGCAAAGCATCCTTGATAAAATGGTATCTTCTATCAATATGCTTAGTCTTCTGGTGGAACACAGGGTTCTTAGTAATTGCAATTGCTGAGATGTTATCACAATGCAATGAAGTAGCTTCAGCTTGTAGTTCTCCAAAATCCTCTAGCACAAAACGTAACCAAATAGCCTGTGTAGTAGCTTCAGCTGCACTGATGTACTCAGCTTCTGCAGTGGACAATGCTACACAGTTCTGTTTGACTGAAGCCCAAGAAAACACTCCACTACCAAAGGTAAAAGCATACCCTGATGTGCTTTTGCTATCTCCAACTGAACCTCCCCAATCACTGTCACAGTAGCCAATTAGGATTGATCTCTTGCCTTTCACATATTCAAGACCATAGTCTAGAGTTCCTTTGATGTATCTCAAGACTCTTTTAGCTGTTCCATAGTGCCTATTTGTGGGGCAATGCATGAACCGAGCAAGCAGACTTGAGGCATACATAATATCTGGTCTAGTAGCAGTTAGGTACAAGAGACTACCTACAATGCTCCTGTATTGCTCTTCATTTGCAGCTCCACTTCCATCATCCTTAGCTAGTTTCTCAGTGGCAACAAGAGGTGTGGTTACAGGATTTGCATTCAGTCAAGCCAAATTTGTTCAACAAGGTGCTAGCATACTTCTTTTGATGTAGAAATATACTAGACTCAGTTTGAATAACTCCCATGCCAAGAAAGTGATGAAGTAGGCCCAAATCAGTCATCTCATACTTAGCCATCATGTCTTCTTTGAATTCAGCCAACAATGCTTGACTGCTCCCTGTATACACAATATCATCTACATAAATAGACACAATTAGAATCTCCTTATCTCCCCTTACTTTGGTATACAAGGTTGCTTCACTTAAGCTTTTCACAAAACCACATTGAGTGAAGTAGCTGTCTATCTCTCCATACCAAGCCCTTGGAGCTTGCTTCAGACCATAAAGAGCTTTATGTAGACGATAAACCTTGTCTTCTTTGCCTTTAATTACAAAACCTTCAGGCTGATTGACATAAACTTCCTCTTGCAGCACACCATTAAGGAAAGCAGACTTCACATCAAGCTGGAACAATTTCCAATTCTTTTGAGCAGCTAGAGCAATAAGTGTTCTAATGGTGTCCAATCTGGCTACAGGTGCATAAGTCTCATTATAATCCAGTCCAGGCTTCTGAGCATACCCCTTAGCCACTAATCTTGCTTTATTCTTTTGCACAGAGCCATCCAAATTCAGCTTTGTCTTGTACACCCACTTAACTCCAATCACTGGTTTTTCAGTTGGTCTATCCACCAATTCCCATGTTTCATTCTTTTCAATCATCTGCAGTTCATCTTCCATAGCCTTAAGCCAAGATTCATCCTGAGCAGCATCAGCATATTTTTCTGGTTCCATGATACACAAGTTACACTGAGCTAGAACATCATCTAGCCTTCTCCATTTTAGAGGGGTGTGATCATAAGCTTGAGTTCTCCTTTCTTCACTGCTTATATCACATGGAGTTGATGAAGTTCTCTCTTGCATATCCAAAGTTTGAGGTGTACCAGTAGAATTCTCATTTGACCTGTCAGACTGCAAGTCCAAGTCTACTTGGTTTTCAATTAAGTATGGTGTCATAACTGAACCATTGTCGTCTGTCCAATGCCAAGCACCCTCTTCATCAAATGTCACATCCCTTGACAGTATAAGCTTGTTAGAAACAGGATCAAAAACTCTATATCCTTTTTCACAAGTTGCATATCCCACAAACACTCCCTTTGTACTCTTAGGATCCAGCTTGTGTCTCAATTCAGTTGGCACATGAACATAACACAGAGAACCAAACACTTTCAGATGTGCAATTCCAGGCTTCCTTCCACTATATGCTTCGAATGGAGTAATGTTGTGCAGAGCTTTGGTAGGACATCTGTTCAGCAAATAGACAGCTGTATGGACAGCTTCTGCCCATAAAAAATAAGGCATTCCCTTCTCATGTAACATTGATTTTGCCATCTCAATGACAGTCCTATTCTTCCTCTCAACTACTCCATTTTGCTGGGGAGTATAGGCCATTGTAAGCTGCCTTTGAATGCCATTAGCTTCACAAAACTCCACAAATTCAGGAGACAGAAACTCTCCACCTCTGTCACTTCTTATGCATTGCACCTTGTGTCCAGTTTGTAATTCAGTCATGGACTTGAACTTCTTGAAGCAATAGAAGGCTTCTGACTTGTTTCTCAAGAAGTATACCCAAATCATTCTTGTGAAATCATCTATAATCAGCATGAAATATCTGTTCCTTGCAACAGATTCATTTCTCATGGGACCACAGAGATCCACATGTACTAGCTCTAGTACTTTGCTTGCTCTTTGGGCTTGATCTTTTGGAAAAACATTTCTGTGTTGTTTTCCAAATTGGCACCCTTCACACACACCACTTTGTTCTTCCAATTTTGGTAAACCATGTACCATTTCTTTATCCCTTAGCTGCTTCAATCCTCCAAAGTTCAGATGACCAAGTCTCTTATGCCAAATCCATGTGGATTGAAGAAAACTAGTCTTCATTAGTAACTGTTTTTCAGCTAGAAAAGAGACAGGATAGCATCTGTTACTCTTCATTTGCACCTTAATGATGAGATAATCCATGGATGGACTATCAAATACCCTGCACATCCCTTCTCCAAACACCAGACAATATCCATGTTGATCCATCTGTCCAACACTCAGCAAGTTTTCCTTTAACCCTGGCAGGTACATCACTTCTCTGATGTATTTCCTACCCTTTTCTGTGTCAATCATCAGTGAACCAATGCCAGCAACATTTACAAGTGTACCTGTTGGCATTTGTACCTTCCCTGTCACATTAGTTCTCACATCAACCAGCAGTTTTAAATCCCCTGTCATATGATTGCTACAGCCACTATCAACATACCATTCTCCATTGGTTTTGATCTCAGTGGTTGTACAATTTGCATAAAACAGATTCCCTGTCACATCCATTTGATTTACATAATTTGCCTTCTGCACAGTTTTATTCACAGTACAGTCCCTGGCAAAATGTCCAAACCTATCACAGTTATAGCATTTTGGTTTCCCCTTGTATCTACACTCACCAAAATGATGCTTTGAACACACCTTGCATTGAGGTTTAACACTCTCCTGATTTGCAGAATTAACATTCTGTGCAGGATAGCTATTCTGCTGTGACTTACCCTTTGCTTCCCATGACTTTCCTTTAGAATTCCAATTTCCCTGTGACTTGGATGAACCAGACTGAGATCCATTTTTATTCTGACCTTTGGAGCTCACAGTGAATGAGGCAAATGCTCTTTCAGTTGTTTCAACATTGTGCATTTCAAGCCTTTGCTCTTGACTCTTCAAGATGGCAATCACTTCCTGCAACTCCACAGTTTCTAACGACTTTGTGTTTTCAATCACAAGGCATATGGGATCATACTTCTTACTAAGACTAATTAAAACCTTCTGAACCTGTCTCTCATTTGACAGCACTTCACCAAATGTTTTCATTTGGTTGATCAATTCATTTAGTCTAGTAAGATAATCAGATAAGGTTTCATTATCACGCATCCTAGTGTACTCAAATTCACGTCTAAGGTTTTGAAGCTTTACCGATCTAACATGCTCTCCACCATGATATTCTGAGTACAACAGATTCCAAGCCATCTTTGCAGAGTCAGCATTTGCAATCCTGGGAAAAATCTGATCCGTAACAGCATTTTGAATGATACCCAATGCTTTTGCATCCTTCATGAGAATCGCAGCTGTTTTCTCATCAATCTCTTCGTCTGAAATATCCTCAGACTCCTTCTTCTTCTTCGAATCTGGAATTGAAAACCCCTTCTCTACCAAACTCCATAAACCATATGATTTGAATATGGTTACCATCTTAATCCTCCAAAAATCATAGTTCTCACCTGAGAAAATGGGGATTCTAGCCTCTGAGCTTCCAGATCCAGCCATTACGAATTTCAGATTCACCTGGAAACAAGATGTTTTCAGATTCAACACTTGATCGAGCTCAATCAGCTTCGTGAGCTAAGAATGAGTTCACCTCAATCGATTTTCTTCACAGAACAAACGCCCAGCTTCAGATCGTGAAACCTGGCTCTGAGGCCATGTTAGTGTTTTGTGTATTTTGGTAACGAAGCAAGAGAAGAGAGAAGATAGAAAACGAAATCTGAAATCTGCTCTGCTATACGTGTAGCTAAGAGCGCATTCTCATTCTTCTTTTTTCTATTAAATCTGTACTGTACACACACACACTTGGTGTGAGAATATAACCGTTAGACACACTGCCAGCTGGTTGCATTACATCAGTGCAATCTCAGCCATCCACAATCTAACAAATCAAACTATGACACTTGGATACTCAATAATATAAACTATGGAAATCAGCTTGAGCACTTATAATTCAACAAGATGAATATGCAGAAGAACGTGAGTTTTTAATGAAAGCTTTTTATATATTTCCGAATAAAATTACGACTAATAAAAGTGAGATTGAACAAAGTGCTTTTATACAAAAAGCACTTTTAATCATAAAAAGTCGAGTTTGCATGTCCCAGCTAGCACAGACCAGAGGGCAGATAAATAAGTAATCCACAAACTGTCCCTCCAAGCTTCTACCATAAAACAATTTACATATAAGTACCATTGTTTTGTATGCACAGCTTTGTGACTGCAAAGGTTTTTCTACCAGTCAGTCCACATGGAGCTGAGCTGAACCGCCGAGCTCCAATAACCTGGGTGTACATGCACACCCACTGCAGCCGTTTTTGGGGAGTGGGGAGAGAGAAATTAGGCTTTTAACCTTGTACTTAGACCAGACCCAAACTCTTTAGTCACTCCTAACGAGAGAGAAATTCTTTGGTCCTGCAGATAGACCGACCACACACACAAAAAAGGTATCTCTATTTTCAGTTTTACTCTATTTCACGTTGATCCACGCTCATGCAGAGGTGTGGCTGAATGAATGACGTGATTCATTCACCCACCGGACCAAAAATTTCTCTCACAACGGACAGTATGAGATGAGAGTACCCAGACCAAAAAAAAATCAACTTGTAATTATTTGAGTTTTCTTCGTTCTTTTGTGTTCTTGGGCCTGAATAACTCTCAATGGGCTTTATGACGGCCAGGCCCAATTATGATGAAGCTTAAATGCTTCAATTTGGCGCGAACCCACATGACCGCCGGTTCTGGCCTCAGAGTCAGTCTCCCTCAGTTCACCATGACCACACTAGCAGAAATAACCGATCTCTTCGCCAGGCTCGCTTCCCGCCTCAAATCCGTAAACGACACGTCGTTTTCTCCTCACACTGCCAAAGAAGAACTTGACGAAGCAGCTCTGGACCTCTCTATTTCAAAGCTGAACCAATCTCTGAACCCTAACGGCAATGCTAGGGTTAGGGTTTTGGACACAGTCCTATCTCTAATGTGCTTCAAAGCTCCCCAGGTCAGCTCTCTCAAATTAGGGATTTTTTTAATAGACAAAAAGAATGTTGAAGTTGGGATTTTTCTCATCTCTGTGTTTTTGTTGTGGTGTTTAGGTTTTCGATTCGGGCATTGAGTTTTTAGTGAAGACAATTGTCACCGTTTTGTTGTCTTCCATTCGTTGCAAGGTCCTTCGATCTCCGAAAGATGAGATTTTGCTGATTGGAAGCTCGATTTCTCACCGGGATTGTGGGCATTTGATCGAAGCGGCTGCTGATATTCTTGAGAAATTGGAGGGACATGGTGGGTATGCACTCTAATACTAAAATTGGTGTTCGAAATTGTTTCATGTTCTATAAAGTAATCTTCTTTTATTATTTAATTCTAAAATGAGTGTTGTTTTCAATGTGTTTGAATTGAAGGTAAGCTTTCGGATTCTTTACTGTGTGCCATTGTAAGAGTTGTGAGTTCAGCATCATTGTACCGGCAGCTGTCAAGACCCATTCTTGATGTAAAATCAGTGGATGCAAGAAAGACCTTGACTTTAAAGCTTCTCTGTCACTTTCCCAGAGAAAAATCCCTTGACAACAATAAAATACCATTCAGGTTCTTGAAAATGGGCTTTGTCTAGTTTGCAAGCTCCTTCTGCTTTTCTGTGTGTTCTTGTAGTTATAAATGTGGGGATTCTAATTTCTATGCAGATTGCTGTTGTGGTATCTTGACCCGCTAATTTTGAAGCGCGATGTTTCAAACATTTTGCAAGAAACCATAGACAGGCCATTTCTTTGTTTGAGTAAGGAATTTCGTGAGAGTAATGATTGGCTCTCTGTTATCACATCCTTGGTACTTTCTCCCATTATGTTTGTTGAGGCCAGAGCTTTGCTGCACCGATGGTTTTTGGTCACGTAAGTCCATTTCTTGTTGACAAGCACGTTTAAGTTCTTTCTGTTGTAAATTTTAACTAATCGTTGGTCATGCTCAAGGAAACTGAAGTTTAGGAAAATTGATCTTGTATGCAAGGTTATAATTTGATTTGATATGGTATATTAATAGAATCCACTTTTGCATCAGGGGTCTGGCTTCTGTGCTTGAGCTTCTAATTCAGTTGGTCGCAGTGATATTAGATGTGGTTTCAAGACCAATGTTCTGGGACATATCACTGAAAGTGGGAGCAAAGTTGCCATTTTCTAATGCTTATTTCCCATACAACCAACGCTTGCTAAGGATCTTGACTGGACCCCTCTCCTACGAGGGTCTCCTACAATTAGTGCATGAGACAAATGAGCCAGTGCCTTGTGCCCAGAAACAACTTTGTCCAACTTTTAAGCCACCTGCAGTAAAGGTTTCAACAATCGATGACAAATCTCTCTGGTAATTTCTTACCCCATTAGTCCATCTGATAACAGATGGCCTATACATCATCTGAGTCCTACAACCCAAGACTGATCCACAAATGTTGCATAGTAGGTCCCTGGCCATCAACTTCCCAGACTGGTTCTACTTTGCTTCTGCATTGCTCTTCTCGGAGAAAACTTCTCATGACAGTTGTCATCCAGAATGCATATTGGGGGCATCCAAAGTTGGAAAAGCGCACCATGAAGAACTACCTTCTATTTCTGCAGCAAGGTACATTGCCTGGATTTTGAGTCCTGTTAGTAAATCTCACCAGGATTCGCTGGCTGATTGTTTGATTAAAACATCAGAGTCTTGGGCTTTTAAGCAATTTGGCTCTGGTTCCCATGAGAAAGAAACATACGGCTACAAGAAAAAACTCAAGAAACAGAAATTCTGTGAAGAGGACTATAGTTCCACAACAGAGTATGATTATCAAGCAGTTGCAGTCTGGCTCAGCGGGTTCAATACTATGTACACAAGGAATTGCAATGAAACTCTTAACAGTTCAACATCACGTGAAACAAAACGACCCTGTGGTCATAGTCTGCAGCAAAATGTCCTGTTCCAGAGAATCCCACTAGGCATCTTGCTTGGTTGCCCTCATTATACCAATGAAGATGGATGTGAATTGCTGCTGCATTATGCTACAACTAGTAGAATTTTTCAGTTGAGGGAAACTAACGCTACTGGATTGAAGCATGTAAATGGAACTCCAAAGGGCATAGGAACTTAGTTACATGGAGTGATGAATGTAATGAAAGGGAAGCTACAGCAGGTGCCTGTCTTGTCTTCAGTTTAACTGATAGTATAGAAAGTATGTCTGCTTCACTGTTCGAGACTGAAGAAGATGGCGTAGACTTTCTCTGCCGGGTGAAAATGCGGATCAGCAAATACTTGATAAAATGCATCAAGAGGTTAATCCAACTCAAAATTGATGACGGAAATTGGGTTGTGATGGATTTCTGCCGTAGATTGGATAAGTGGAGGCATCAGGGACAAGAAGTATTAGAGCTCCACAAAGATTTAGATGATGTCATTCACGTATTGAGTCAGAGAACATGTTCTGTCTCATCAATGTGAACAAATATTATGCAAAATCGATTTGGCCTTTTGTTTAGAAGTTCTTTGCGGCAACTTGTCGCAGAAATTTTCTTATCTATCTTTAATACGAACATAACAGATATTTGCTAATACAGCAATTTGGAAACAAAGAGATCAAAGTAATAGGCTTATTATCACAAAAGGTCCCTGAGGTTTTCAAAACTATCAGATTGCATCCTTAATGTTTTTTTGTGTCATTAGTGGTCCTCAAGGTTAGTATGTGTAATCACAAATGGTCCATACCGTTAGGTTTTCCTCAAAACTCCGTTAGTTTGCTGACGTGGTATATATACATATCACAAAACATCCCTTGAGGTTTACACATCTATCACAAATGGTCCCTGCAAATTTTTTTAATTTTTTAATTTAAAATTCATAAAATTTTGTTTTTGTTTTTTATAATATTTAAAAATATATATTGTATTTTAAATACATATGATACTATATTTTTGAAGATAAAGGCTCCACATATATGCCACACCAACAAACTAATGAAGTTTTGTAAAAAAATAATCTAAAATTCCTAAAATTTAAAAATGAAAAAATCATTTATATAAGGATTTTAACCTTGAGGACCATTTATAAACCCTAAACCCTTGATTTTTTTCATTTTTAAATTTTATGAATTTTATATTAATTTTTAAAAACTCCATTAGTTTGTTGATGTGGCATATATGTGGAACCCACATCTAAAATAATATAGTGTCATGTGTATTTAAAATACAATGTATATTGTAAAATAATTTAAAATTCATGAGATTTAAAAAAGAAAACCAAAATTTTATGAATTTTAAATGAAAAAAATTAAAAAAATTTGCAGGGACCATTTGTGATAGATGTGTAAACTTCAAGGGATGTTTTGTGATATGTATATATGACATGTCAGGAAACTAACTGGAGTTTTTGACTGAACCTAACGGCCGGGAGGGACCATTTGTGATTACACATACTAACCTTGAGGACCACCAATGACACAAAAAAACATTAAGGATGCAATCTGATAGTTTCGTAAACATCATGGACCTTTTGTGATAATAAGCCAAAGTAATATCTATTAATTCTCAATTTATTCTTGTAAAAGGTAAAGGAATTACATCGCATCGCTTTTCCATAAGCTGTTGTTACATACATTTGGAAATGCTTGCGCAAATCTGAGGACCGCAAACTTTGTATGTAGTCCTCCTAGGTGTATCAAATCATGTGGAGAGGGAGAGCTTTTCTTGGCTATGTACACAATCACTAAGATGGCAATGAAATTCTTATCTGGTAAAGATAGAACTAATATGGACTTCATATGTGTAGTAATCTACAGAGCCACTGGGTCTTAGCTGCAAACAGCCTCAACCGAGAGCTTCTTCGTACTGCCCGGACAAGGTTCTCCTCCAAAAACTTCAGGAGCTACAGTCACTGAGCAGGATTGCTTTCCAATGCAGTTCTGCGGGAGTAAAGAAATTTTAGTTTTTACAGTTATTGAGGAGAATTCAAGTAAGTTAGTATCAGCAAAGTGTTGCTGGGCATACCCTTTTAGGAGCATCATACGACTTGTGGGCATGGCAGCTCCCTTCTTGGAAGCTTCCACATGTCCCTTGTGGCAACCCATAGCTAGCAAACTTAATATCAGAGATGACCTGACCAGGTGGACACCATAAATGGGCTTTTGGTCTGTTGAGTTTGCCAGAGGCTAACTTTTGAGAGTTTGTCAATGTTGGTTGCCCTTCAAATATATCAGCACAGACACTTGATGTTCTTCTTTCCACCAAAGATATTTTAGTCGGATCACCACCCCATTCTTCAAACACTACCAACAGATTCCCGCTCGGGGTTAACCACGACCGCGGAACATGATACCTGAAAATAAATAGTTTCACATGACTTCTGTAATTGACAAAACAAAGGTATGACAATGAAGAAGATGGAATTTTCTTACCATCTCTGAGAGGGCTCCCCACAATGTGTTCTGCATTTCTTGTCGTCGTAAGTTCCAGCATAATAGCAATTGCCACAATTACCCCGTGCTGTATATGCAGGCCAGTGGCGTCCAATGCTCTGTCCATTGATCCATATCTGACCTTTACCCATGCTACTCATATCCAAAGCTAATGGGCCATTACCTGGTGGTGCATTAAAAGTAGCCTGGAAATATCACAGCTTAAAATTAATATCTTATCTTTGATGAACTCCAAAATAAAGATTTACGTATAAGAGATGGGTATTGGGAGAATACTAACCTTGTACCAGGTAAGAGGTTGCTTTTGAGCCATTGATGGTCCTTCTGCCCATTCAACAGAAGAACTCCCACTGACAGTATGAAGGCCTAAAGCTTCACCTTTGAGACCAATCTGCTCAGAAATCACATGCCAACACACAAGTTATTCTCTAGTTTTCTTTGTCAAAATTTTCAGCATCCTGGCAGGGAAAGAAAGTGGAACAGGAAAGTTGAAGGGCAACAAACCTTGTAGGTCCATTTCCATCGTGACATGTCCCATGTTCCTGAATTCAGACCCTTCAATGTGACTGGGCCTAGAACTCCCGCATTCCATGTCTCAAAGTGAAGACCAACATTCTGATTTTTATTAAACCACAGAAAAAGCAAAAATGTCAATTGCCATATCAAATGCATTTAACAACCAAAATCCCATTAGAAGATGGGGAACTAACCGGAAGACCCACAGAAATGCTAAGTAAAGCAAGCTTATTGATGCCGGATCTCAGCTTCACGTTTTGACTAAATGTTAATTTAGGATTCTCCAATGCCCCGTACACGGTTCCTGCAATGTAGGTAGACCATTTTATAAAATTTAAATTCATTCAGCAGAAGAAGTAGACGAATTTACACAAAATGTCATCCTCTTTCATGTACCTGATAGCTGACCATTGATGAAAACATGCAAGGCATGACCAGCTGAATAGATGGTAAGAAGAGGTGACTCTCCTCTCTTTATAAATCCTTCATCAGGACTGATTGTGATACTGGTAACATCAATTTAAATTACTAAGTTATAAAGAAAAGAAAATCAATAGAAAAACAAGAAAAAAGAAGTTTACAGAGATTTAGTTCCTTTCCCAAATACATTGAATAAAAGATATAAAAAACTTAAACTCAATCTATGGTTTGTTTAATATACTTACTCTGTCATGTACCACAAGTAGTCTGTAGTATCCCTTGTGACATATATTTGTTCCCACAACCCGTCCAACGTAGTTGTATCAGAATCATCGGAAGAGGCACTTTCTTCGATGAATGACTGCCAAGGAAGTGCAGATTTTACTGGTGTCATCTTCATCTGCGAGCTTTGGGAACCAAGCTGTACAGAGATAACAATCCCAAGTGAATCTCCAAGTAGAAAAGCTTGAACTTTCTAGACTAAAATTAAAAAATACAATCTGAACAGTGTAGACCGAAATATCCAAACTCCTCACCCTTGCAGTGTTGTAAACTGCAGTTTTGCAGTCAGGGAGAATGCTGATGGACCATGGTGGCAGTTCATATTGCCCATTTCCAAAGCTAACTTTAGCAGAGGATTTTGTGTCATAATTTGCAAGGAATGCAGCACACCCAGACTTTGACTTGAACACATGAGCCTACAAGGATAACAATGAGAACCTTAGCAATTTCAAAGAAGAATAAGATTTATGATATGGTTTTTCTAGCTAGGTAAAAAAAAAAAAAAAAAACCTTACCTCTTGACTATTTCCAAGCGATGTCACTGAAGGTTCTGCAGACACTAAAGCTGACTCGGATGACTTGATGGCTTTATGTAGATCTCTCAAATGTCCCCACTTTGGTTCCCTTGGTAGTCCTGGCATAGCATAAGGAAATCAATTTATATCCATGTGAAATATTAAGTTTTTGCACATGTTAAGCATTTTCCTAGTTGGATATTTGAAAAATTACACAAGTACGTAAAGTGAGGATTATGACTTTATGAGCCAAACTAACCTACTCTAGCATGCTAATCTCTATTCACATACCGTATTCGTCTATAGGGGCGTCATAGTCATAGCTGGTGGCCATGAAAGGACCTCCAGCTGTTCGGCCGAAATTCGTTCCTCCATGGTACTGGAACGCAAAGTGGGAGGAAAGAAAACAAAGTTTAGAAAGCATAGTCTAGGTGATTAAACACCAGTCAAATACAGTTAACTTGGAAACTAACCATGTAATAGTTCACAAAAGAACCACCATTCTGTATAAACCTTGCAATTGAAAATGCCAAGTCTTCTGCAGGTCTAGTGGGAACTGCCCCACCAAATTCTGTATACCTGTAAAATACATTCAAAGAGGCAGCCTCATCAAAGGACTTGAACAACAACACAAGAAAGTACACAATAGTAGGTCTGCGGCAATAAATTTTTGGCCTGTACAGGTAACATGTGTGACTTACCAGCCAGTCCAGACTTCTGTCCACATTTTGGGTTTGTAATTCTTGTTTGGAGTGAAATTTTCACAGTAGAAACCATTGCAGGTATCGATCTGTCACATAATAAATGATGACAAGGTTTTAGTCAAAACTTCTAGAGATGAGGATAGAAATATCTTGAAGCTCTTTTTTTTTTGTTCTTTGTTGCAATTAATAGCATAATTTATTTGGCAGTACAAACTCAGTTACTGACCAAACCAACCCAAGTTGACTTCCATGTCTTCAGCAGAAAAGTCAGAATTATAAAAAATTTAAACGAATTCATTGACAGACAGAGAGCTGCAGATCTGGAGAATTAACACATAAAAATGGGGACAAGCATTGCCCTGACCACATGAAACAAAAATCTACAGCATGAGGCCACCAACATTGTTAAGATGACAACAAACTGCTTAAAAACCCCACCAACAAAGGAGGGTCACAGTAAATGAAGAACAATTATGCGATGCTTGTAAAGATTGACAACACAAAGGAGAAAAAATATAAAAAAGAACTTTGAAAAAATAGGCAGAGTAGCTTACAACTGGATCAGGGGCATCTTCTTGCTTACACATAATCCATGGCACTCCAGTGTTAAGACCCACAGCCATCTGAGCTGCCCATTTGGTATAAGCTTTACCAGGGGCACCAATTTCCCACTCTACTGGTCCAAATTCATTTTCTATCTGTCAAATTTTAAATTAAAAAAAGGGTCAGTACCCTTAATAAATATAGCATTGACTGCCCAATATTTTCCTCAGCAAATAAAACAAAAAGAAACAAACACTGCTCAATTTCTTATAAAATTGGCCCTGGAAGTAAAAAAGCAAATTGAAAACCCAGTTCAAGAAACATGGCAAAGATAAAAACTTTGAACTATGTTTCTTACCTGAGATAGAATTATAGGACCTCCCTGACTTTGAAACAGCTGTTCTGCCTTCATCATACTGACAATCTTCTCCGTAAATTTTTGCATTGCCGCCTTCACAATCAGAAATGAAATTGATGAATTAGAAAAATTTATAAATTAAATTAGCTTTTTAAAAGCAATAGAGGAAATGGAAGATTCCTAAATGCCTAACCTTGAAAGGCTCATTGTCAGTTCTAAACGCAATTCCGGGAACATATTTAAGCCAAACAGGGAATCCCCTGTATCAGAAACAGAGAAAAACCAGAGTAATGAATATGACAAGAACAAAAGCAAGAACATTTCTAAAATTCAGTCATTGGCTAAACCTAGTAATATTTGTTTTTAATATTATATTATTACCCGAAGTTCCATTCAGCACACACATAAGGGCCAATCCGGAGATTAACATATAGGCCTGCTTGGTGTACCAGCTTGATGAACTTGACCAAATCATATCTGTCCTCAAAATAATACTGCAAATTTGAATTAAAAAAACAAGTTAAACTACCAATAAGCACACTTTAACACCAGAGCACAACTATATTTGCATTAGGAGAGAGAGAGAGAGAGAGAGAGAGAGAGAGAGAGATTAAAATGCAATTGCATTACTTTTCCTGGAGAAGGCTCATGCCCATTCCAAAACACATAGGTCTGAATAACATCCAAGCCTCCATCTTTAGCCTTCTGTATTAAATCAGGCCACATCTGTAACCACACACACAAACACCAGAAAAAACCCATAAGTCAAAAAAGCATTAAAATACCAGCACAAATAATAAATAAATATTTAAAAAAAACAAAAAGAAAGCTATGAACCACATTGGCATTGTTGTTACCTCAGGTGTGCTTCTGGGATAATGAATGGAGCCAGAGATGAGAATTCTCTTCTGCCCATTAATTATTATAGCTTTGCGGTCATAGCTCACAGAAGCAGTAGCTGCAGAAGCCAGACATGAAAACAAGAGCAATGGCAGTAGCATGTTGTTGCCTCTTAACACGTTCCACATTGTTTAAATTCCAACACCCACAAGCCTCTCAAACGCGCAAAGCAAGGACCTTTATATATTTGTCTCTGTTTTTGTTTGCATCTAACTTGAAATATTTTATTTCGGTATCGGGATTTGGTTTTGGTTTTTGAATGCACGCTTTCTTTTTTGATGCTTTCGATATTGAAAGGAGAGAGAGAGAGGATGAAAGAGAGTGGCAGAGTTGGGGTAGTGTAATGGATTTGATGGGTGAGAGAGTTTTGGTTTAGTTGCGCTGAGAACGGGTAGCTCCCCCAACTGCTTTATATACATTTTCAAGGATGCAAATTTATCTATCAATATTTTTAAAAAAAATTAAGAAATTTTTGGTCCTTATCCTTTGGCCCTTGATTTTCTTTTTGGGTCTTAAATTACGTGATTTGGACTGGAATATGAATTTTTTTGGATGATAGATAAGCAACTTGTACACTGATGTGTCAATTTTATCGGACATAAGAAGATATGTTTTCTTTAAAACGTGTAAGGAAGCATGCATGGGGATCATCCATGCCGGAAAAAGAATCCATTAAATATTGTTTTGGAGCAAAACAGAGAAAAATAAAAGGAACCACTACTAACATATATTGAAGAGAACTTGGTCATGTTTTCCCGATTGAAAACGATGGTCTATTTACTCAATTGGAGAAGTGACCCCACTGAGATTTTGATTTATTTCAGATATAGATCTTTTTCTTGTGTATATAAGAAATTTGTGAACAAAAGATTCTAGATTTTTTTTTTTTTTTTTTTTGAGAATTAGCGATAGATACAATACAACACATTGGGGAGGGGGGCACTTTCCCTGGGAATCGAACAGGTGACCAAGGGGGGAAGGGGGAGGGACCTCACCACTGAGGTAAACCCCTCGGTCAAAGATTCTAGATTTTAGTTGTAGGATAAGGTGATCACCTCTTTTTTACTTTCCATGATTGTCTTAAAACCGTCCAATATCAAACTTGCATTATTTTCATTTAATTATCATCCACCTAATTTCTTTCTTCTTCTTTTATTTTTATACAAACGATATTCTATATTTTAATTTAATCTAAATAATGGAGATGGAGATTTTAAAAACTTTAAAATCCAAGTGGATCAACTTGGCTAGACACCAATATATTTCTCTTTAAGTGTACACTTTCATGTTTATCATTATTTGTTAATAAATAGTTTAAAATAGTTTTCGTCAACAAAATAAATAAATAGAGAGTAGGATGAATCAAAAGGTGCAAGCAAAACAACAAATGGGATGTGTTGGTTTTCATGACTTTAAGCTTTGATTTTCCATTTACCCTTACGAAAAAAAGAAAAAAGAAAAGTCCATATTTTTTTTTTCGGTCGAAGAAAAGTCCATATTGATGTGCACAAGAAGTCACAAGACAACAGTAAAGCTTCAATATTCTATACATTCTTTTAAGAAACTTACTGTTGTTTTGGTCATATTCGTTGAAAGTTAGAAGTAGCAAGATCAAGTTTCCACATCTCTATAGCTTTTTGCAAGCAGTGATGCAGTTGCTTTCACTCTAAAATATTTCCAATTTCCACTCTGGACATGCCGTCTACGAATCGAAGCACGCCATGTGGAAAGTTAGAATATTGCACAAAATATTATTCTATTTTTTCTTTTTTACTCCACCTTCACTATTATGCCATATGGTCCAGCAATTGAGAGACTAAATTGCAGCTTACGCCTACAAAATGTACAAATACATGAGGAGGAAGTTTCCAGGACAAACTCATTAATGTTTGTTAGTCTAATTTGAGTGCTAAAATGGTTTATACACGAGTAAAAAATTGCTAACAATTATCAAATACAATAATTACAACTTCAAAATCAAGACATGTATTCCGGACGAATTTGATTTATCAATAATCTAATGCGTAATAAGTACCACGAGGCTTACAATAATCATACGGTTGTTGAAACTATAATTTCTCTCTCTTACGATTATAACAATAATTACATAACTAGGCTGGTTGAATTTTTGGCTTGATGTCTATTATAATGGGTGATGTATCGATCAGACCAAGTTTCGTGGTTGTTATAGAATACAACTGTGATTGGGTGACCAGTAACCTACCGCTTAATCAGTTGAATTAAGACAATGCATGAGTCTCCCGTTTCAACAAAATAAAAATAATGTCAAATGCATAAATTCAAACATGTAATTATATATATTTTAATATCTTATTTGAGCTACATCGGGAGTGGTCCAATTTCAGAGTCATTATATCATATGCAAATTATTATTAATATACCACCGAAGACGTATTCATCAAACCATCAAAGTCATATATTAAAGCTTTTTTTTTTTGTTAACAAAACATTTTCTGAATAAAATACTCATTCGATTCTCATGGTGCAACAACACTCAAGATCTTATCTTATCTCTAACCAAAATGATTTACAAACTCCTTTTTTGTGGGCATAAAACTTATCTTCAAGTTATGAAATATACATAATTATTTTTCACGTAATTAAGGACGAATTTAATAAATTTCAAAAAAATAAAAAATGGTGACTAAACTCACCTGAACTACAAGTTCCCGTTACGTTGATACGTCCCTGCCCGTAATTAACTTAATTCATTACGTGCATGTCATGTGATTTGTGTGACATAATTTCTAAATACTATGCATTTCTCAGTTACTGGGAAAGGAATCCACTAGCGAAAAAGAAAGGAATATTATTGTATTTTAAAAAAATTTGAGGGGGCAGAGATAAGACATAAGTGCATGAACACATTGCTAAGTTCAAACTTTGGAAAAGTGACCCGTGAAAATAAAATTCTTGTCTTCCTCTCGTGAGACGCAATGAGATGCATCTTCTGTCTATGTCCTCACATACTTCATGGTTAATGTTTTTTTTTTTGGGTAATTTATAATTAAGATAATATTTTCTCATTAAAGACACAAAAAAGTCAACAAAAGATGTTCGAAAGCAAATAATGACGTACTTTGCCTAATCTGAATTATTTTAATTAAAAAAAAAAGAAGCTAATCACTTTATTCAGGTTCAGTGATGAAAACAATATTTTACTCTCTTTTTTTTATTATAATTGTTTATCACTTGATCTGTTTCATTTGCACCTAATTAATTGTCAACAACAAACCAGTAATTAAAACCTAAACAAATCTTTAGGAAAATAAAAAGAAAAAAGAAAATTTGGTTTAAAAAGGGTTAGATGGCTTCCTATCTTGTCATGCAGTCTCATTACGTATCAAAAACTATAATTGGCGGGTCCCAAAGCATTACCCAACTTTGATTTATTTATTTTTCGATAAACTTTAGTAGTCTTTCATTTGTTTTATGTTTTACTGAGTTTTTTTTTCTAATTCTAATGCAAATGTTATTTATTTTAAGTAATTCCATTTCAATATGACCTACTTAATATGTGATGTTAGTTCTTCGTGTATGAATATTTGGATTTAATATGCGATTCAAATTGACTTGTTCGACTATGGAATGAATGTTCATTCTTGAAAGAACGTCAACGAAATATAACGACATGTTATCAATACAATTTTCATAAAAACAAACAAAGATAATTTTTTCGTTATATCTATATTTGTGAATCGGACCCTACCCATGAAATTAAGAACTTCACGTTTTATACATTTAAAGTCCAAAAGCAATATCCAATTAATTCCTCAAAAGAGTCGCTTAAATCTTTTAAGAAAGTAATGAATCAGCATGACCACTTGATTAACAAGTATAAGCAATCAAATTGGCTTTTTCCAAAAGCACAAGCCAAAATCCAACAGATTGCTCCAATAATAATACTGCAACCGTGTGAATGTGATGATGAAGAGGATGATGAATGAATATACAACATCAGCCTCATGACCAAATTGCCCTTGGATGGGCCCCTCAAAACAATAAAATAGTTTCTCTCATCATGCAAAATGCAACATAGAATATTGATCGTTTTAATGACATAAGGCAAAGCGTTTTTAAGGTTCACCAAACAAAATGGAAAGGCCGAGGCTGAGGGCCAAGACAGGCCGGTTCTGTCTTTGTTTTGTTTTGGATGAGTTTGCCACGTTTCGTTGAGGTTTATTGATTGGCAGTTATCCAAACTTGTAGCTTCTGTGGGGTCCAAATCTTTCTATGTTAGAAGGCTCGTTTTGAACTTTCAAGAAACTTTGTGGGCCATCTCGTATAGGGTCGGTGTCACCTAACCAAACGAGTGCGCCCATTTGATTTATCTGGTCAGATCAAATGGTTCTACGAATTTTTTTTTTTGCATTGATATTAAATAATAAATATTGTGTAAGGTAAGGAAAATAGAGAAAATAAGAAATGGAAAATATGATTAAAAAAAGACTGCATCTCATCTCGAAGATTTTGAATTTATGGGTTTTTGTAATTTAGTTCTTGCCTCGTGGTCCATAGCATGTTTTATACAAATTGATTTTATTTTATTTTATATTATAAATAGTCCATAAACTTTATTCTAAGTTTCCTATGATGCAATGCTTATCATGATTATGTTTAAACGAGGACGACAATTGCCCAATTTTTCAATATGATGACTCCATGAGTCTTTTTGATGTGATACGAAGTCACATACAACAGCCGAAAGCCATCGGAATTTTAATGTTATCCTCAAATTCAAGTTTGGACAACCACTAAATCTTTAATGTTATATGAAGTCAAGTTGATCAATCGAAGATGGTCATATAACATAATAGTCGGATGACATAACATGTCAGATATGTCAAGACAATTTGATTGATATATTATATTGCGAAATTAACTAGCGGTCAATTAATGTCGAACTAAATATTATATCACGGTAAATTAACGATATAACATGTAAACTTTCAATTAAAATAATGTTTCCTCCTATAAAGTAGGCCATGTTTATCCAGTAATAATGTAGAACATCAATTGGACGTCCACATCCATCCATGGCATTGGCAATATGAGTTGAACTCTGCTGCCGCCCCATCATTTATACAAAGGTTTTGTTTGGTCAGAATCATTGATACATATTCTTCCAAAGCAAAGTGACAAACATGTTAAAAACCAATGGGGCCATAAGCAGAAAGCCAGAAACGGTTGGATACGGCAAAAGAAAGTATCCCAACATTGATAATGATGTGTTTAACAAAAGAATTAACGAAATTATCCTCAGCGAATAGTGATTTGTCATTTGACTTGCCAACTATGTTTTAAAATTACTATTAGGTACGCTAATTGAAGTTTTAACCAACTCTTAATCAATTTCTGTCGTAATATCCTAAATCTCTCCATTAATCTTGGTTAGTTATATGATATATCCAGCTGCTCAACTTTCCTTGACATTGAAAGTTGAAAAACTACTTCACTTAAATTGATTCAATCAATCAACCAACTCCCACCGCCTATTTTTACTTATAGTTTCTGGTTTTAATTTCACGAAGACTAAATTGCTGAAATTTTTATTGCAAGCTCACTACCTACCACTTTCCCAACCAAAATCTTTTTTCAAAGAATCCCCTTCACCACCAGCTGGGGGTGGGGGGGCAGAGGTAATGGGCTCAGCCCCTCTCTTCCTAGCTGTTGCGTAAACAAGTCTGGTAGGTAATTGCGTGCTGAAATACACAACTTGAGGTTATATATGCAGGGCTCATGTTTATCTCAGAATTACCCAAATGGAACAAATTAGGTCAGTGATTAAGATAGAGGGCCTCATTAAACAAACTCCCCACTTTCAAGGCAATGTTTGTTTATCAACATTTGTTCTTCTGATCCAATACTTGAATGAAACATATCAGCTGAGATGTCGAATATAATATCAGACATGTTGCTTGCTGTCATTGTTGTAAACGTCACTAGTGTTGCCGTTACATGATTAAATGAAAAGTTGATCAACAACAACGACATCCTCTAATTCTTAACGGAATTGCAGATCATCTTTTTAAAGGGATAAGAATTAAAAAAGACACTTTATTTCATTCCAAGTTTGCAACTCACGCAGAAGAAGAGTTTCCTTATTTTTTGTGTGTGTGTGTGCGTGCGTGTGTGGTCATGGGATGAATTTGACACACAAGCAACCCTAAAACCACATATTATCCAATTTCTCATCTTGCTTAGGCTGCCAGTGCCACCTCATCTTATTATCTTAATCCCGATCCTTTACAACAGTGAACGACCCTACTCTTCTCTCTTTATGAAATCCAGCTTCTTGGGCCCGCATTTGATAGTCTTGTTCTTTGCCAAATGACACCAATAACTAATTACATGCGCGCGTGAACGACTGTGACGTTGATTGATATGAATCTAACGATAAGTCTCATACTAAATATTGTCTAGAAATACTCTAGGCGTGCATGATAAATGTTTTTGTAGTATTGTTTTAGTTGTCATGTATAATTAGTGCTCCTAGTAAAAGTAATCTAATGAGTTATGGCATGGTAAATCTCTAAAACCTTGATGAAAGAATGCTTACTGAGTTTGAAGTTTTCACTTCACAGGCGAAATATAGGGTAGCTGGCCCTATAAAAATGCTAACCATGTGTTTGGGCCTAACCTTTTTGGACGTTCATAATATAATTGGGTTCCTAACACATACAGTGTAAATGCCTAATTTAATTGGGCCGATTACTTAAATAAAAGATGGGCCAGAAGGTATTTGTTTTTTTTGAGTGTGGGGTCCAGTATGTTCAGCAGTAAACGTGAAAAGGATAATAATTAGAATTTCTTCTTTGTGCACCGACTTCTTTACTCACCACACCACACCCTATCTCTAATTCTGTTTAATTTTAAACAAAATGATGTTATCGATAATGTGTTGATATCATTGTGATCAACAAATAAAACGACATATTAGCGATCCATTTTTGCCGAGACCAATAATATATCGATGTTCATTTTTAATTAATGACCGGATGTGCTGCACATAGTTTTTTCTAATTTTTAATTATTTATAGAGAACAGCTACTAATCATGCGGTCGGCCCTAAATCTTAATTATCTATATCTTGTCAACAAACAAAGAACGTAGAGGCCAACGTAGAGGCCATCCGATCCAAGATCCGACCCCATCAAAATTTGCCAGCCCATCACGTATCTAGAGAGAGAGAGAGAGAGAGAGAGAGGGCTGGGGGGCCTTTTTTTTTTTGGTTACATTGGAGGAAAGAAACCCTACTGGGCTTCGATCCTGGGTGCCATGGGGGGAAGGGGGAATCCGCCACCACTGTGGTGCCATGGGGGGGCCTTTGGCAATGAAGAAAACTGTCATATATCTCAATGGTTATCGTGACATGGTCCCTCAAATATTGAAGCATACTATTACGAAAGCTACACAAATTTGGACACAAGTAAATATGAGTGACAAAAAAGTAAAAAATTTCACCAACGTCCCAATCAAGATATGTCTCCACTCCCAACAGGCCAACAGGGCAACAGGCCAACATGTACAGGAGTGAACCATAAACTGCATACGTAGCCTGCCTCCTGATCGTGAAAAATTATGTGCTTCTGATCAATTCTGAATATTTCTGATGTATCGATCATGGATATTATTATTGTGTGACTAATGACTAATTTTGAAGTTCCTATATATGTTTTCTGTTTTAATACCGGATTTGGTATATATATATATATATAGAGGCTTTTGTTGTTGTGTGCTTGAATTATATTTGGTATATCTTTAATATTTGTTTCCACTATAGCCTCACAAATATTCAACAAAAGCTTGGTTTGTATTATCCTAATTAAAAGAATAACTATACTCATCCATTAATTATCATTAGGCTAATTGGTTTTCATAGCCGTAATTTTTACTTTTTGAGGAATCGTGTATTTTGAATTGCTTTCTTTCGTTACTTTGCTTCACTCAAATTCAAATTATTTTAAACGCTATGGTCTCCTGACCGCAACCTCATATGTAATTAACAACTTACTTTTAAAGATAAATGAAGTTTATGGGTATCCAGATTCGAATAAGTGAAACACGTACTAATACAATTTGGGTAAACAAATTACTCAGGGGAGTGTATGAGTGCGTACTCTTCTTCTTTTTTAGGTATGACAAAAAACGCATGAATTTGGTGAAACCTATAGGAGATATTTGGGGTTTTTGTACAAGTGTACTAGTAACAATTTGATAGGCAATTCTTACTCCATCATGCTTAAAGACACGAGACAGAAGATTCAAGCAACACAACTTTTATATTTAACCCTATATATGTAACAAATTTAGCAGAATTGGGGAAAATAATTATAGCAGTGGTCCTACGTACTTTTAACTTCATCGATCGATGACCTCATGAATGCCAAATGAAGCGATATACAGCCTTTTAAATTAATTCAGTAAATAATGATATCTTTTGTTGGAATTTGGATGCACGCAAACACATGGAGGTAAGGTAAATGCCTCACTATTTAATCCCATCACGAGGTAAGTAAGGTAAGTTATTATTTGGTCTCTAAATGGTAACTCTCAATCAAATTTACTATAAATATCGTGCGATATTAGAATAGTTATATATATATATATATATATATATATTTCAGAGATTGAATAATTACTTTTCAATAATTGGCATATTGCTCCCCATCGTTCACGTGAGGTACTTAGGGTTGACTATGTTGGGGACAATTTCCAACTAGTTGAAAATTTGTTTGGTAGGTCAATAATGTAAACAATCATGTTTGGCCACTTTTTTTTTTTTTTTTTTTTTTTTTTTTTTTTTTGGGTCACTTACTGGTCCCATAGAATTAAAAAAATATAAATACATTCATGATTTTTGGCATATTGTTATCAAATTTTTTATTAATTGCGTTTGTTTTCATAATAATTGTTTATTATGACTTTGGGAAAAAACTGCATTTTTTTATAGTTATATATAAATAATTTTCTGGTGAGATACTGAAAGATATTCAATAAAATAATATAGATATATATGGAAAAGGTGTGGGGAGGGGTTGGGCGCAAGGTTTGTCCCTTGTCTGTACAAGCATTGATTGTCTTTTGGCAACACTAAGGTCAGGACTTGTTCCCATCCACACTGTAACCCATATTTCATCTGCTTAACATTCCTTCCTGTGCCTCCCATAACTTGAACCAACATAATACAAAGAAAAAATACACTGTGATCCACTGATCCTCATCACTCCATCCCCCTGCCCTTAATTACAACTCACCATATCAACCTAGCTAGCTCTCCTGGATACTTAACTTGATACATATAATTCTATTGCGCATTGGCACAGATGTTTCAAATGTAGAAGTATTATAATTTTGAAACCAGAGATCTGATATCATGTTAGTCGTCTTGTTGCATTAATTCATAAAGAGACGTTTATGAATGTTTCAAATATCAAAGTACTATAATTTCTATAACCAAAGTTCTAATATTGCCTTGTCAGTTAAAACGTTTACGAAAATGATTAAGACCATGGTTATAACTTATACCAAAGTGATACGAAAAATTGAAGCACTGAGTAATTTGTGGTTTAACACGAGCCCTAGAACCAGAGAAATATCAAAGCATTAGAGAGTACATGCATGTGGTGGTGGCTCAGATCGATTGTCCATTAAGTTGAGAGTACAAAGCAATATATATATATATATATCGGTTATAATTGAGATGATCATTGGTTCAAATCAAGGTGTGTAGTGATGGATGGAAATGTGATGTGATCCTAAAATATTTGTGTGGCCAGCATGCAACGTTGAGTTGTACTACTGTGGCTAGGCTAGCTGAGGTGCCACTACTATTTATTTTTCTCACTGGGGGCCGGATTGTGGGGTGAAATTACTAACTTTGCAGATAGGGTTTTGATATCAATATGGGGTCTGTGTAGTAGTATTCCACACATCTCCTTTTGGTTTGTCTTTTTTAACTTGTTTGTTTGGGTCTCAAGAAGTCACGTGAATGCCTTCAACTTTCTCTCTCTCTCTCTCTCTCTCTCTCTCTCTCTACCTGCTATAGCTGATCTCTTCTTTTAAAAGAGTAACACCACTCTACAGCTTAGGCCCTTTTGCCTTTCTCTCTTTTTAATTTCTATGTCTCCCTCTACTTCTCCGACCTCTTCCACCTTTACTGGAGTAACATATAAGATTTGATCTCTCTCCCAATGGCTCCACCTTCCCCTTTTCTTGAGCTCAGTGGAGATGGTGGAGATCATGATCATCAATACCACCATCTCTTCAATCTAGAACCTCAAACTTCTTTCTCTTCTTCCTCTCTTTCCAGCCCCATATTCTTAACTCCATCTCAAGCCCAAGCACCATCCGATCACTATAGAGAACCACAAAACTTTCAATTCCAACTCCTAGAGGTACTATTACTATATAATTTAATTATGTGATCTCTATGTCTTATTTGGTTTCCTGTACCTAATGAATTCTCTTATTTTTTAGGCTGATCATCATAACATTGTCTCGTATGGCGGATCATGTGATCACGACCCTCAAACCCTCGAAAACGAAAGTGGCAGTGGTACTATTCTGAAATTAAGCATTTCCAAGAATGGAGCTGGCAGAAATGGAAATCCAAGTACTGATAAGTGGATGTCTTCAAAGATGAGGATGATGAGGAAGATGACAAACCCGGATCAAACTTCGAGCAGCTGTACATCCAGCGATGATAAACCAGTTGCAATGAAGTTATCAATATCACACAAGTCTGAAGAGCAGAAGCCGCAGCATCCTGACATGATCAGCTGCAGCAACAATTCATCAAACAACATGAACAACAACGTCCCAATTATTAGGGTTTGCTCTGATTGCAACACTACTAAGACACCTCTATGGAGGAGCGGACCAAGAGGCCCCAAGGTAATTCATTACTTAATCTTCTGTCTAATTTATTGCTAACTTCAACTATACAAAGATAAAAGAGTTAATTTGATAACTATTCTAATTGAAGTTAAAATTTTCTTTCTTTTTATTTACTTATTAATTTGCACAATTATGGTGGAGCAGTCACTTTGCAACGCCTGTGGAATTCGGCAAAGGAAGGCAAGGCGGGCCATGGCGGCTGCTGCAGCTGCAGCAAGCGGCACAACCCTGGCTGCTGCGCCATCTATGAAGAGTACTAGTAAGGTGCAACACAAAGACAATAAACCAAGAGTTGCTTCTACTGTCCCGTTCAAGAAAAGGCCGTACAATAAACTCAGCTCAACCCCACCATCAAAAGGCAGACCACCAAAGAAGCTTTGTTTTGAGGATTTCGCAATAAGCACGAACAATAACCATTCATCATCTGCCACTACCACCACCACTACTAGCCTTCAACGAGTTTTCCCACAAGACGAGAAGGAAGCTGCGATCCTGCTCATGGCTCTATCTTGTGGACTCGTTCATGGTTGAATTAATTTCGACACCGATCTTCGAGTTTAATTAGTCCACAACAAGTACTTCTTTTGTAGTAGTAGTAGTATTTAGTTATATTATTATTAGGACTAAACCAAGTTCAGGTAAGAGAGAGTGTGAGAGAGTAACAAAATCAGTGATGATGAGGAACCGATTGAATTAGTTAGTTCAATAAAAACCAAAAAATAAATGAAGTAAATGTTGTGATGATGTTATGAGAGCTTATTAATTATATGGTGTTTTGTTTTGGGCAAGCAGAAATAGAATTCACCATGCAAATTATGGTGCTAGCTGCTTGTTCAATATAAATGTCTTGTACGTTGCGTTATCATTTTGATCAATTAATATTGTCATCCTATATATATATATAAAACTAATAAATTTTTCCAAAGGTTTGCCGCATATATATACTCGTTTTGCTTTCCTTGTCCTCTTGTTGTTTGATTTCAGTGCTGCCCGCAGTTAGCTGGTACAAATCTTAGTTGTGAAGTGAACAAGATAGGGTTTTTTCCATTTACTATATCAGAGAACCATTGAAGAGGTACCGTCGATCACTGACCAGCAATTAATGCCAAGTTTGGAATACATTGTAGAGAACCAAAATATTTTTGAGTCACATGACCGTTAGAATTAGTGGATATACTGCATAATGCAGTAGGGCACGAAGTTTGAGGGGTGCAGATCATCCCAAACATACACATGAGAGAGAGAGAGAGAGAGAGAGAGAGAGAGAGAGAGAGAGAGAGAGAACTCTAATACATGAGGTTTAATAATCAAAGAGAACTTTAGGGAATATATATATAGGGTGTTTCATATGAGAAAGGAACAACTGAGCTTTTTACAGTCAACAGTTGATTTCTTTTTCGTTTTGTTTTGTTGCTGAAAAGCTTTATGGGGCTTACTGGCTAAGCAATAATGACGGTGATGATTCGGAGTTTATATATATAAATGCAGCTTTATGGGCTGGAAAGGTTGTTGTCACCTAGAGGATCGTTTGTCTCAGACATTGTCTGGATTCGAAGTTGATATTAAAGAGAGCTAGTAGCAGCAGCATAGTGGTACAAAGGAAGGAGAAGGGACTAAATTTGTAGTATATGCGTGAGTGTACAGTGACTCTTGAGCCCTAGCTACAGTTAAGTACTTCAAAGGGATAGATAAGTTGCACAATACCAGACGATATAACTACTTCGAGTTGGCTCGCTCCGTGTTTTTGTTGGAGGCAAATGTGGTAATGTATGGGGTAGTACGACTTTATATATGAAGAAGGCATCCAGCTAAGTTTTCTTTTGGCAGTTCGAAATATTTTCAGATTCACTCACATCGCACGGCAAAAAAGGAAGAAATTGGAGCCCATTTTTCCATCCATCATCCTCGCCATTTGAGCTAACCTTAATGACAAGTTCATATACTCCATTTAGACAATGAAGTTAAATAATTCATCAAGAACTTGTATCCAATGAAGAAAATGAATTGTGAAGATTTTCCAAAGGCTCAACCAATTGGTGTTAGATCACTCCCCAATAATTATTTGGGTTTGGAACTTAGGCAATATATCATGATCTATAGTAGGAATGGAATGGGACCACTTTCTCATGTTTTTAAATCTTAATTTTTAACTTTTGGTAAGGACAGGTTATTTTGTTTTCTCTGGTGTTGAAACTTGGGGTTCTTTATTCATGGAGGTTTTGTTGCTACTTCCTTGTTCGCGAGAGAGAAAACATAAAAAGTACGCTCGCCAGAGAGAAAAAACAGAAGAAGCAGTTTTGGAAATAAAAATAAAATAAAATAATTTGATTTAAAAATTTGATGACATGTAGTGCTCGTGTGTTAAGCCGTTTTTACCGAAATGCAAGTAAATGCCCGAAACTTAAAATGTAGAGGCTTGGTATCTCTTATTTCAAATGCCCAAGGAAAACAAATCAATTCTTGTTTTTGTGTTTAGACAATGGCAAACTTTCCTTGAGAAATAAAAAATTCCTGAAAAATAGAAAAATAAAATAAAATAAATCATTAATAAAAAGAAATGAAAAAGGAAAATTATTGAAAACATCCCCATGATCGACGACACGTACTTTTATCTAGGGAACTTTGACTTTAACCATAAAAAGCAACACCTTTATACTTCAATAAAACGACAGGTCGTACGTACTATTCCGACCCCATTTTTCTCAACATTTTGAAGTCCTAAATACGCGAACTGTTAATTTGGTAAAATCAGTTAATTAACGACTAAAAAGCAGACTGTTTGAGAGTTCTTCAACAGATTCCTTTCTTGTTTCTGCACAAACAGTCAAGCCCAGAGAGAGAGAGAGTGAGAGAGAGCGCGCGCTAGCCCCAAATAGCTCAGACTCGAAAGCGAAAATGGCGGATCCACCACCACCACCATTACCGCCAAAGGAATTGCCAATCAATCGCTACAAGTTCATTTGGCGAGTCCTCTTGATCTCCAATCTTGCTCTCGGAGGTCAGCTTCCCGGCTCTTTTTCGCCTTTACTTTCTGTGTGTTTCTTGAACTAGATTAGATTATGGCTTATGGGGTTGCAATTTAGAGTCTTTTATCAATTTTGGGTAATGGGTTAGCTTCATCTAAGCAGAAGCTCCGATTAAGTGATTTGGAACGCGTGTTTTCTTATTTTGGTGCACAATGTGTTTGATTTATTGACTCAGAGAACCCTGTTATATAAATTTTGTCAAGCTGTTGTGTTACTGTTTCTTTAGGCTATGATTGTCTGATGGGTAATTTGTTCTCATTGTTGTTTAATGATATGATCGCATAATCTAGTTAGACTAAGGCTGAGCACAAATACGCCCAATCTTAAACTACAAAATTTTACACATAAGGACAGCATTCAAGATAATGAGGGAAAAAGTTAAGCCTTTTTAGCCCCTTGTCCGATGCATTTTCAGGCAAGCTCTTTAAGGTGTTTTTGGGGATAAAGTTTGGTTTCTCCAAATCACCACCAATTAATGTCAAAGGCAACTGATTTCAGACAGCTCCAATATGCATACGTATTTAATGCCCAAAAAAATGTGGTCATTCTTGTGGTGTGCTAATGGGGAATCAATTTATTAAATCTGGAAGGCCGTGGATAGAGCTTAGATACTTAAAAACCAGCTGGAGTAAGTTGACATTTATGTGCAAATCTTAATTGGCGGAAGATTATTGATGTGTGAATGTTTGCCATCTATAGAAAAAGTGGTTTCATATTTCTTGGGCCAAGATACAGGCTGTATGCTTTTCTGTCTTGTGATCGACATAAATCTTGCCAGAAGTATACATCCATTTGTCCTTTGGGCTTTTCTCTCTTAATCCAATCGTCTTAGATTATGCCCTATCTATTGAAAGGGGGTGGGGGTTGTTAAAGCAGGTTTTTTGGAAAAATAGAATTGATGTGGAGAAGTATACATCCATTTATTCCTTTTGGGCTTCTCTCTCTCTCTCTCTCTCTCTCTCTCTCTCAATCTAATCTTATTGGTGTTTTCCCTATCTGTTAAAAGGGTGATGACCAAGTATACATCCATTGTATAAAACAAGAGTTGCTACTTTTGTTGTTTTGAAGATAGCCATCTTTGTATGAAATGTCTCTTCTATCTTTCTTATTTGCGAGTGGATTGAATGAGTTACGTGACTGGATCTCTGGTTTGATTTTCCCATAGGAAGGATCAGTCCCCTCCCTACTTTGATAATGAGAGGCTACTGCCATCTGGACAAATCCACTTTCCATTCCTCTTTACCTTGATGACATGAAGCTAACTGGTTAATTATCAGATGGTGTGCCTATTTTGCCACTTCACCATTGAGTAATTGGGGTTAAACTCTTGATCTCTAAGGTTCTATTGATGAATTCATCTCCTCAGTACTTGGTTTTACCCCTTCTTTTCCTTGATTGATAATTTGTCACAGTATGAATAACAAAAATCATAGTCAAACTCAAAAGTTAACTTCAGTTTCTTTCTCTGTGGAGTTGTGGTGGTTTCAAATCGATACTTGACAGGAAATACAGGATTTAACTGACTTGCATCTGACCTCTTGCAGCTTACATGTTTATTGGGGCTCGGAAGAGAGATATTGGCATGGTAAATAGGAAATCTGCGGAAACAGGCGCTAAAAATCACAAAGCTGTAGTTGAAGTGCCCTCTCCTCCTGCAACAACTACTACAAGTACAACTTCTGAGACATGGGATATGTGAAGGTGCAGCAGCCTGCCTATCCCTGGAGACCGGCAACAGTAACATTTCAAGTAGACGTTAGAAGGGAAAACGAATTCAAAGTCAAGGATCCTGAAGAGAATAATCGAAATGATGAAGAAAAGACAATCGTAAAGTTTTATCCGTGCAAAATCAGCACCAAGCTTTTAATTGGTGCTTCTCTTTACTGACAGAAGCTTATACAGAGAAATTTTGTTTCAAAGTATAGACCATAGCACTTAGATCTTGTTATGTTGGGAGATGGATAGTTTTGGCTTGAGTAACATGTTTGCAGCAGATTACATGCCAATTTTTGCGCGATATAAGGACCCCTTGTCCATGAGAATTATCTGTATCTTCTTACTTTGGGAATTTGTTGCAAAATATTAGATTATTTATTTCTTCCCAAATACTTAGTGTGGAATTAATGGAGAAAAATTCATTAAGATTACTACTAATGAAGATCATTAAGCCTCCTTTGGAAGCCCGACCAGTTGTAAGGCACACAAGGACAAAAATTAAGCAAACAGCAATAGTGAGAGAGAATGAAAGAAATAAAGATTTTGTCATTTTGCCTTTTGAGGGCTTTGAGTTTGAGACTTTGATGTGGTTAACAATTAATAAAGGGCTCCACCATTGCTGTGTCCTCCAACTCCCTCCTCTAACGATATCCACACTTCCCATCCAATCCCATCTGCCCTCTTCGACGCTTGAACCATTCATCCAAATTTCAAAGCTAATTGAAAAAAAAACAAAAAAAAGGTGAATTTTGCTTACTGGCCCTGGTCTTGCACAGTTAACCTCCCATTACGAATCTTTATCTCTACAATGCCAGGAACCATCCTAGTTTCAGGTAGCAACTAACAGCTAAGTTTTCAACTGTAATTCAAACATGGGCATGGCAGTTATGTTATGTCTAACATAAATATTAACTTTTTTCTTTCATATGAATATTGAATTCCACTTCAGTTCTTGAATTCATGGACCTTCCATCTTCATCATCTTCTTCCTCAATATCCATAAAGGGTAAGCAATTATTACTCCTCTGAACTCAGTTTCCTTCTTTAAATGTCTATCTAAAAACTTCAACAATTTAACAAAGTTCTCACTGTATACGCATGCACTTGCAGTTTCCATGGGGAAAAGAGAGTACCAAACTTGGGACAAGGGAGACTTCACCTTGTAATAATCACAGCAAAACTTATTTTAGTCCTAAATGCTATTGTTATTGGTTGGATATCTAATTAATCCATGTTGTGTTTATGAACAGCCCATTGACGACCCTTCGTGACAATTTGGTTCTTCTTCTTCAAGATGCCGAGGGAAATGAGATATTAGACGCAGGTTTATCTGTCAAACAATCCCATATATATAGCTAGATGAACCCTTTTATCAATTCTAAAACTGAGGCAGATGAATATATGTATGATCATGTGTGGATCAGGTGTTGAGACCAAGTCCATAGTCGAGAAGGGTCTTTGGGACGCGTTCTTTCCCCTCAAAGGAGGTGGGTTGGTGCATATGAAGTTACGGTTTGTACTCAACGAAGAAGAGCGCATCCGAATCCGTTCGATGGTACTCTTTCGTGGTTCTGATTTATTTTTAATGATAAATTTCAGTTTGTACTCAAAGTTGTTATTGTTGTTGGCATTTACTACATCCTCTGAACTTGCTTGCAGAGAGAATCTGCACTAAAAAAGAAACTTGGGGAGTTCATCAATGGCAATCCCAGTAGTGTGCAAATTACTCCTGGTGCTGGGACAAATCTTGCATCATCTTTGTGCCTTTCCAATGAGATCTCAGGTTTGATCTTGATCACCCAACAAGAAAATTAGAATCTTTGGATGTTAATGAGAAAAGCCTTAGTTTCAATATGGTATTATAGATTTACCTTTCTTGAATGACTCTTTGGATGTTAATGAGAAAAGTCTTCCTTATATGGAAGCCATAAGCATTGAAAAGACAGTAATTGGGATTGGAAGTACTCATCATGATCAGAAGTAAATTAACTCAATTTGGAGAGCGGAATGTTTCCATTTTGAAGTAAAAAGAAGCTTGAAAGGTACGTTCACGAGTTCTTTTAACGATCATTTAACGTGTTTTAGAGTGATGCAGATAGAAATGAGGAGACTTCATCAGGCATTACTCTGCATCAAAGGGTTGATCTCACTCTGACTGAATCATGTCAAGGGAAATTAGTTGAGGAGACTGAGGCACAGCCACTTCCTGCTAATGTTCCAGCCAAGGTCATATATGCTAGTGAATCTTCAAAACTATTAAGAAGCTCGCAATCAATGGTTCGCGCAATAAGTCTTCCTAATCTTCAGGAAGATAAGCCTCATAACCTCGAGAAGCAGGGTCCAATCAAGAAAACTCCTAGCAATGTAAAGAAAATGATAAGTGCCTTCGAAAGTGGTTCAGCTGAGGTATGTCTGCATGTTGCTTTGAAACAGATATCTATATGTCATTGCAAGTGGATATAACTTGTTTTTTCCATGAGTTTGATGCATACTGTTTCCTTCACGCACAGGATATGAGGCCTCGCATCAAACCGCCACCAAAAGAAGTTCAATCGAATGGTATTAAAGCAGGAGCTCCCCTGAAAATCCATAATTTAAAAGAAGACAAGAAAGTGGATACAGAAACTGCGAAGTCAATATTAGAAGGGGTTGTGAAGTCTTTTTCTTCAGGGGACTTGCTACTTGACCCAACATCTGGTGAAAAAAGTGGTGAGCAAATTAATTTACTTGGAGCTTCAGATGGGACTAAATCATCACATCCCAAAGGAATAAAGAATAAAGTCAAACTATTCCATGTACATCAACAAGTTGACATAAAGAAAAAGAACTTCCACAAAGATTTCATTACAACATCAACATTTGAAACAGTTCAAGTTTCAGAGAAGATTCTTAGTAAGCATAGGCACCAACCAAGTAATATGAGCCATGTAAGGCGAAATTCTGGTGGCATTCCGGTTATAGAGGAGAGCCGACTAGAAATTTCTTCCACAAATATTTCTCAAATCATCGACATTCAAGAAGCTTCAACTAGTGCCAATGTGTGTACATCAGTAGTAAACTGTGAAGATAGGCACATTCCCTTTGAGAGCTCTGGTGCCTGGATATTCCCAGATGAAGCAATACGTTTCTGCATAACAACTAGTGGTAAAAAATTAATGGATTTACTAGGAGGTTGCAGAGAGAAGCCAAACATCCAGCAAGGAAGGATGAATGTTTCTCTACCAGAAAATTCAGAAGAGGTACATGAATTTGCCAGCTGACTTTCTGGTTTCTCATTAGTCATCATTGTTGAAGCATTTTGATTTGATATATTTGATTTAACTGTATCTCAATTAAAACTTTCGGCACTTCATGGTGAAGGAAAAGATTATAATTGACATGAAAATGATATTCTGAACGGCTTTAAAACTTCAAATGACGTGATTTTCGTTGTAACGAACATGGTGTGGTGGACCATTGAACTAGTGTTCTAACAGTCTGATCATAATGTTCATGCCATCTTTTTTAGCAGAATGTGAAGAATCACGGACCAAGAAAATCAAAGGTTGATCATCCAGAGGAAGCTGAAACTTCTGGTGGCAAAGTTGGACAGGTTAAAATTCCTCTCCTAAATTCTTTAGTGAATTGATTTATAGTTCTTATGTGACTTCTTCTCCTCAAGGCTAAGATTTAAGACAGAGTAAGACTACAACTAACAAAGAAACAGAGTGCAAAGTGTTAGGGAAGTAGTGCTGATGATATAATTTCTTCATTTTAATCCTCCCATTTCTCTTATCAGGCAATAAAAGTTGCAATCATGATTGGCTTTGGCACACTAGTTCTCCTTACAAGACAAAGTAAAAACAGGTAAGTATATTGTTTTTTATTTATAAAAATATAAAAAGATCAGCAGATGAAGTTTCTCCAAGGGGTGGGGTGTTTATGCTGACTTGAACGGCCATTTTACGTAATTGCAGATGAAATAACCGGTAGATGCACTTTGGTTATCATCCCAAGGGGTGGGGTGAGAAGATTTTGGAACCACCATTTATTTATTTATTTTGATACGAAAAGTTTAGGGCAATTGTCCCTACACTTGCGGCTGTGTGTCCGATTTTGCCTCTCCTCCAACTCTTCATTTGATAACCTCTTTCCATGCGATTTAAATAGTTTTTTTGTCGTTGTTGTTGGAACGATTTAAATAGTTTTGAATGCCGAAATTGACATTTGAATAAATAATTATAATAAACAAGACTAATATAATATCTCACTTGAACAACATCCAAACAACAATAATCACTTGGCATTTAAAAAAAAAAAACAATAAGAAGCTGCTAAAGACATTAAAAGAATCTTCACGTCACAATAAAAGTTAATTTCATTGTAATGCAGGCCCGGCTCAGTCATATCTAAATAGAGATCCATGATTTGGGGCAAATGTGTCAATGAATTGACTAATAATCTTCCCAGCTTTGAGTCTATAAAATCTTCTTCAGACCGTTTCAACATCAAATATAAAACCTTGTTATATTTTGGGTTAATTTCAATTTAGTACCCTAAACTCTTACCTTTAAGATATGTTTGCCATTGCACTCTCAATTTTAATGATTACATACCCTAAGCTTTTTAATTTTGTGCAATATGGTTCCGGCGTTAACTTCATCGTCAAAATTTACGTTAATTCCTTGTGTGATAAGCCTGAGTCTCATTTATTTACTTATTTCAATGTCAATTGAAGGGTATTTTGTTAAAAAAAAATGGTTTAGTATTAATGCGTGTAATGTGTTCTTCATGGGCGAGGAGACATTAGATACTCAAAAATACTTTTCAATTGATGTCGAAATAAGTGAATAGGTGAGACCCATGCCTGCCATGCAAGCAATTAACAGAAATTTTGATGTCAAAGTTAAAACCGGAATCAGATTGCAAAAGCTTAGGGTATGTAATCGTTAAAATTAATAGTATAGGGACAAACGTGTGCCTTAAGAGTAAGAGTTTAAGCTACTAAATTGAAATTAACTCTTATATTTTTCTTACAAAATACAATATGCATGTGGCAGATATTGGGGGTGAAATTATATTTTCTATTTTGATTTTACACTGATAGAATATTTTCTGTCAGATAGAAACTCTCTAACTCTCAGATTCCTCACTTTCTTTTCTACTCTTAGTTGAGTGTGTTATCACGTCTCCTTTTTTTTTCTTCTCCATAGCAATGGAGAGATGAAGCCTTTTAGTAGGCTGAAGCACTTGTGATGTGCGGTTGGCTGCAAGCGAAGATGGCAGACAAATTCCTTCATTCTTTTCTTCTTTTCTTTATGTGGGCTTCACCACATTCTTTACAACACGTCAAGTCTTTTGATTTCTTTATTTGATCACTCGCTCGCCCAATGACAGTTGTTGATTAATAAAAATTAAGAAATAAAACTATAAAACGAGGACCATATAGTTATTGGGTGCATTTTTGCTCACCACTTTAACTATAGGTGTACCCTCACCACCATCCTCAATGCTTGACACGTGTCCATAGACATAACCATAGTTAACTTTTGCTTTGTATTTATGGAATCGTGATTATACCTATGGGCACGTGTCAAGCATTGAGGATGGTGGTGAGGATACACCTATGGTTAAAGTGGTGAGCAAAAATGCTATATATAGTTATTGTTAACTTTGTCAGAGTGTGTCTCAGATTTTGTTGCTCTTCGTTTTCTTCAAATCCCTCCTCTCTGCTATCTGCTCCTACCCAGTGCAGTGCTGCATGTAAGTTTCAATATAATGTAGTTATATTCTCTCTCTTACAAACACACAAACACACACACACACATATATATATATATATATATTTTATATTGTCAAGTTAGAAGTGGCTTCAGTCTCTTCACACTTGGACAGGAAAATTCTCTAAGTTTCACTTCATATTTGGCTAATATTTGCAGGAGTATGTACTCTAATTAACTCTAGTTTAACAAGAGCGAGCTACCTGGGTTTTTGAATAATCCGTAGACTTGAGAGAGGATACAAATAAGCTTGAGATATGATCAAACCGGTTGAAGATGTATCAATTGAGTTGAGGTTAAGTTCTTTACTTAACACCTTTTTCTTTTTCTTTTAATGTTTTTTTAAGGAAACTTCGATGGTATGCGGACTATTTTAGGTGCATACTTAATTTATTTATGCGAAAAATCACTTGAATCCAATATCATTTGATCACATAATTGAGTTATTGAAATTTTAGTAATTTTTTGAAGTACCGTGTTCATTGATTTTGTATTACACAATTGTATGTCAAAACGGTCTCGAATTTGTCTAATCTTTTGCAAGAATGATCTATGAATGCAGACTTAAAAAATAGATGGTTTGGATCGTTGAAAAAAAAATCCATAGGGGACCCTAAAGAGTGTCCCTCAAATAAAATTATTTGAGGGATCCCTCAATAGAAGGGGACTATATATATATATATATATATATTCTTCTAATTTTCATTTATTACTTAGTTTTTATGATTACTTTGCCTTTGAAAGTAAATAATAGAAACACATTAAAAACGCTATATTTTTTAATACAATTAAAAGCGCTTTATTTTTTTATCTATATATATAAAGCAAAAGACAGAGAATGATGAAACATTCAAAATACCATAAAATGTCCTTGGTTAATGCAAACATTAAGAATTGAAATTATTAATTAAATGAGGATAATATGGTAAATTCACACTTTTTCATATTTAAAAAAATAAAAATAAAAATCGGATAATGGATCCTATTTTTATGGAAAACAACTACCCATTATCTTTTTTAATTCTAAAATAAAATTTAAATTAAAAAAAAAGCCTCTCGCAGGCGCGGAAGCGCGTGCGGAGAGGCTAGTTTATATAATGCACATAATTAATTTACATATAATCTACCTAATGAAAAGGTAAAAATGAAGAACAAATACATACATAACGAAAATAGTGTTGCTAAACGAACCCTAAAATTAACTAAGTACACCCTACTACCAAAGTATTTATTGAATTACTAATTTACCCTAATATAAAATGACTAAAAAGGATATATTGAATTGGGAAACAAATAATTTTAATAAGTACACTATATTCAACCTTCCTTGTCTAAATGCTCGAAAATGAATCTTGAAATCAAGGTAAGATGATATGATATTTACTGAGCTATTACAAAATCGCTCTCATCAATGCTCTCCTCTCCTCTCTAGCCACATTAAGGAATGGTTTTTTTTCTTTTGCTTCTCGTTTTTACAACTAATATTCAATCTTGCAGGAAGGATGCCTACTTATCAAGGATGCTTGTTTCTATTATAAATTACGTGAAGGCTATATTAAGTCAATGGCTATAAACTCATGGTATAAACCCAGGGCATTGAGAATTGGGGCCGAGTGCCGCCCTTGGCTGTACTCCTTCGTTTATAATGGATTTGGCAAATGCAGTAATAGAAGCCGCACCACTGGCAACAACCATGTCAACCCCAAAGACTAGCTCAGAAGAAGTTGATCACGACCCTTCGGGATATGCCATCAAAATTTTCTTTGGTTCCTTTTTGGCGTTTATTTATTTATTTTCACCAAAAATGATAAAGGCATTTAGGAACCACCTAATTTAAGGAATATACAATATTTTACTAGTCTTAACTTATATATCTTCCTTCTAGTTGATGAGTTAATAAATTCGATCTTCTAGTTTCATCTCTCTGATAACAAGGAAGCTAAATATAGAAAACAAAATTAACTAATTAGACCAAGCCCATAACCTAGACATGGTATGCATTAACATGTAAATCCTCGACCTAAAATCTCACCAGCACAAAACCAGGCAAAGCATTCCAAACCAAACAGGGACAGCAATCCCATCATCCTCCACCCTCAGCTCTGCCCGTTTCTTCCACAGTTGTTTGACAGAATCAACCTCAGCGGCTTTGGTGGGTTAAGCAGCAAGTTTGGCAGCAAGGTGGGTTTGGTGTTTGTGATAAAGTGCATTAGGGTGTACCATGGGTATTTTTGGAAGTTAAATATGGTGTACTTAGTTAATTTCACATTTTGATTAAAATATTAGGGTGTACTTAGATCATAGGGTGTACTCAGTTAATTTTAGGGTTCGTTTAGCAGCACTCTAACGAAAAATATGCATGAATGTTAAAATTAAGTATATTATATTCATCACTTATATATATACATGTTAGAAGTGCAGATAACCGATATATACTTAATTTTTCTTTCTCTTGGACGTGATATATATATATATATATTTGTTAATTTGTTGTGTCTTGTTCAGTAATCTATATGGGAATATTATTTTAGAAGAGGGAGAATCTTCCGGGCTTTATTTTTTTTTTTTTTGGTCAAGGAAGATGGAGGACACAGAAGTACAAGTAGTGTTTGCAGCAAAACGACCAAAACTGGAGGAAGTACAAGTAGTGTCCTCTTTTTTTTTTTTTTGGAGAATGCTAGCAACTTTCTCTCTAACCTTCTCTTTTGGATCTTCTCCATTTTCTTGACGACATGTGACACTTCACTTTCTTTCAAAATAATACCATTAATGCATCACACAAGCTACATTTTGTTTTTCAAATTTAACCTTATTAAATGTATTATCAAGGAAGAGAGAATGGTGTGGTGGCTGGCTGTAAGTGAGGATTGGGAGCGAGGGCCGGTGGGTCAAAAGGAAAAAAAAAATTATTCTATTAGTATTAATGTCTAGTCTTATTTTAATACTTGTAGAAAAAATGGATTAATTAAAGGATATATTTAATAAGGGTAAATTGGGAAAACAAAATTAGTTTTTTTAATGCATTAATGACATTGTTTTAAATGTAAGTAAAATGACATATATCATGGAAAAAACGAAAAAGATCTGAAGGAGAAGGTTAGAGAGAAGGTTGCTAGCATTCCTTTTTTTTTTTTTTTGGTCAAAAAGTAATGTCCTCTATAGGTACTGATATATGTATACGTATTATAAAGTGGATTGAAAACACCCGACATAAATTTCACTTGTGTCGATTATACACTAAAAAAATCTTTCGCAAGGAAAGACTTACAGGTCAGAGAAGACGAATGCAATGAGCTGGGAAAAGATAAGAACAACGTGCTATCTGCTTTTAAGAGAGAGAGTTGCTCTGCTTTAATAAAGCTGAACTTTTCCATCTTTTTCCCAAGGACTAGAACTCCAACCTTTTTTGTGCCATAGAATATGAAATACTTTCTCTTTAATTTTTTGACTGCCCACCAGAAATCAGACTTGTCTATTTTCATTTGTCACATATATAATTGAAAAATTCTCTCTCTCTCTCTCACTCTCACACACACAGAGGTTAGCAAGGATTCTCACAAGGACTAGATTAAAATTTGATAATTATATATAACTTTTAGTTTTCCACAAACATAATATTTGCCTATTTGCAGGAGTCAACATTATTTTGTTGAACTGTCTTTTAAGATGACATAAAACAATTAGAGACATTATTCACTGTTCAAACCATGCAATCATTCAAAATACAATCCATAAGAGCAAGTCCAGGGTAGGGGCCTTGCCTGGGCAAAAGGCCCCCCGATAGCCCAATTCCCTCTCCAGCGCAACAAATCCAGTCCATGCAAGTGCTGGGACTCACCGAACCGAGCAAGCCCACGGGCAAATCCTGATTGGGCTGCAGCCCGAAGGTGCTGACGTCAGGCGTGACGTCAACGAGCGGAAATAAATTCACGCGTCAACGGTAAAAAAATTTGACTTCCAGTCGCTGACGTCAGCCACTGGCAGAAACCCAACGGAAAAATGCCACGTGGCTATTCCTGGGCACTGCAATGGTTTTTTTTTTTTTTTTTTCAGAAATTCTACGGCCCTCATTTTTTTGCCCAAAAAAATTTCAAAAAAATACCAGAAAATACTGGATTTTTTCCCTAAAAATGCCTATCAATTTTATTCACTTTACACACCAAATCTGAAAATCTTATCAAAATTAATGGTTTAAAGTATAAAAAAATAGGAAATAAAGTACAATGAATAGTATTTGCCATTGACTTAGCATTTTGGGGTGGAACCAAAAAGGGCAAGACTAACACTATTCATATGAATAGTATCAGCCCTTACCTTGTCTTTGCCTTGCCTTTACCTTTTGGGGTGGACATGCTCTAAGCGAAGGGGCCTGTTTCCAACCAGGAGGTCGGGTCGCTAGCATAAAGACTCAAATAATGAAATACGAATGGCTTACTCAATTCGACCTGTTATACAATCATCTTCATCATAATCTTATTAAGAGCCAATATAGCCCAGTTCCCTTGTATTGTATTCAACCTCTCAACAAAACCATGGCGGATCTTACCTTTCCATTGGCAACCAAACTCAATGAAAAGCTCCTGGTCCGTTGCGTCTGACAAGATCTGCTTGGCATGGGGCGTTAAAGCTGATCTGAAAAAGCTCAACGCACAATGTCAACCGTCAAAGATTGGAGACAAGGGCGGTCCTACAGCAAGGGCAAGGTAGGCAACCGCCTACCCCAAATTTTTTCACAAAAAAAAAAACCTATATGTAAGCAAAGCTATAACTACCCAGCCCATGTGATGGTGTGAACCCATGCCTACCCAAACACATAAAAAACTTCTCTTTTGGCAGCAGCATCTTCTCATATCTAAGACAACAAGTATTCTTCTTATTGTCTTATCTTTAATTATCTTCTACTGGGTTTTTCTTAAAATAAATGTATGCATCCTAATTTTAATTTGAAATTGAGTATTTTAGGGTTTAATTATGAATAAATTATAATTTGAAGTAAAGTTTTAGATTTAAATAGTTTAATTTTGTGTTGCATTGCATTTATCTATTTTTTAAAGTTTTTTTTTTGTTAAGCTTTTATTTATGTATAGAGAAGCATATTTGAGTATAAGGCTCGTTACGTCCCCTGACTAGGTGTATTTTTTTATTTTTATAAATGAAATTCACTCGTAGCGTCGAGTTTTTAAGGTAAATTTCGCCTACTTGACTTTTGAATTCCTGATCCGCCGCTAGAGATGGAACAGATTTACAGTAAATTAGTCAAAACTACCTGATTGGTTTTTTTTCTTATTCAAAACTACCATATTTACTTGCGTATAAGCATAAATTTTTAAGAGACATTGTTACATTTGTCAGAGATATTTTTAATTTGAGTTTTATAATTAATATATAGATGAATAAGATATTGATATATCATATGTGCATGCATACGTATTATAAAGTAGATTGAAACCACCCTACATTCGACATGTGTCAATTACACTAAAAAATAATATTCCGCTTATTGTTTTCCTTTCTTAACAACCGGAAAAGATGAATGCAAATGAGCTGGGAAAAGATAAGAAAAATCGTCCTATCTGCTTTTAGGACTTGTCATAGAATATGAATTATTTCATCTTTTTGGCCAAAGCAACAACACTCCAACTTTCATTGAGCCATAGAATATGAAATACTTTCTTTAATTTTTCTAGACTTGTCTATTGTCACGCTTGAAAAAATCCATTTCGTTCTGTCCACATTCTTTGGAAAGAGAGATACTTGAGCGAGAGTGGGGTCAATTTTGGAGAATTATATCTAAATGTTAGTTTCCCACGAACATATTTATTATCTCTAATTAGCCAGAAAACAATTGGAGACATCAATCATTGTTCAAAGCTCAAACCAGAGCAATCATAAAAAGTACAATCGATAAATTAATCAAGCAGAAAGCATAGTGGAAGCAAAATGATTTCATTTTTTAGCTAAAAACAATAATTCTTCGATGCTGTTATTCGTGTTTTATTTTTTTTACTGGCTTTATCTTCTCACTCATTATATAAATCTAAAAAAACACAATTTTCTTTTATTTTTTCTTTTTTTTGCTGTTTTGGGTTTGGTTTGGTTTTGTTTTGGTGTGTTGGCGGTTTTTTTTGTTGTTGTTTGTTTTTCTTCCTTCGTTTGTCGTTTTGTTTTTTTTTTTTTTGGGTTTTGCTTCTTGTGTGGGTTTCTGTGTTTTTTTCTAAGTCCTTAGGTTCTTGTGGTGGTGGTTTTGGTGGGCTTTTTTTTGCGTTTTTTGGTTTGTCTTTTGGTTGGTCAGTTTCATGGTTCTCTTCCTTCCTGACTCTGCTAGTCTCACCCGCACAAGCAGTCACCTGCACCTCACAGGCATTCAATAACAACAAGCTCTACTCCAACTGCACCGACCTCCCCTTCCTCAGCTCCTACCTCCACTGGACCTACAATACCTCCAACTCCTCTCTGTCCATCGCCTTCGTCTCTATGCCCTCCCAATCTGACGGCTGGGTAGCATGGGGCATCAACCCCACCTCCACCAAGATGGCTGGGGCACAGATACTCTTGGCCTACAACACAGATAGTGGGATCCCAACCGTCAAAACCTTCAACATCAGCTCATACACCTCTGTGGTACCGGGAAAACTCTCTTTTGATATCTGGGACATCAGCTCCGAGTTCTCTAACGGAACGTTCAAGATCTTCGCCGCCGTTAAGGTTCCCAAAAACGAGAAGTCTGTGAACCAAGTCTGGCAGGTGGGCCCCGGGGTCAACCAAACCTCTGGTTTCCCCGACAAACATGACATCGTCGGCCCCAACCTCAAGTCCTTTCAGACCCTGTCCTTGGCAGCTAGGCCCATTACGGGCACTAGGATTAATCCCTATAATCCTGGCACTAGCATTAATAAACCCCATGATCGTGGCTGCAGCAGGCCCGGTGATCCTGGCAATAAGGCCACTCCTCCCATTCCGAAGACTAGTACTAACAAGGTTTTGTGCGCTAGTGCCAGTGGTGGTGGTGGTAGTGGCGGCAGTGGTGGTGGTGGTAGTGATGGTGGTGGTAGTGCAGGAGGAGCTTTGAGGATTGGGAGTGGAGGAAACGTGGTTTTGTTCTCTGTTTTGCTTTTGGTTCTTGCAGTTCTCATTGCTTTCTAAATTTGGAATTTTGGATTTGGTCTTCCTTATTTTATTTTTCTTCGTAGTAATGTGATCGATCATGAGGTTTATTGTATAGGGTTGGGGCTGGTTCGGGGGAATTTATGATATAAAGTAATATGTATATTATTTGTATTTCATGTATGTATATATTGCTAAGTATGTTCTAGTTGTGTAACATGAATATTATTAAATTTTAAATTCTGCATACTTCATTCAGTAGTTTCTATTTTTTTTTTCTCTGGTTTCAAAGGCTTAATAGAGTTTATTACCAAGCTCCGATTCGCTTGGTCGTGTTCTCATCCCTATTATATTGTTGAAGATGAAACAATTAGTAAGTACAAAATCTTTTTTGATTTTGGTTACTTGCTTAATAGAGTTTGTTAAGTTAATTTCTTTTATTTAGTGGGATGTGTTCTTATTTTTATATGCCGATGGCACATTTTTGGAAAACAAAAAAACAATAAAAATCTTTTTTGATTTTGGAAAATTGGTATTTAGGTGACCAGGCCTCTTAAAACAATACTTAATTAATGACTCTGTAATAACACAAGATCACTAGTTGAACCAACTTGTCAAGTGCCTTGAAAAACTGCAAACGGAGTAAGCAGCAGAATCACCAATGACAATGAATCAATGAGAACAAGGACTCTGAGTTAAAACGTAACAGATGATAGATGACTTGGCTCAAGAAATCAGATGGCCTATGATATACTGTACCAAAGGATTACTCAATAACTCAACCAAACAAACTGCACACATACGTATTATAAAGTAGATTGAAAGCACCCTACATTCCACGCTTGAAAAACTCCATTTCTTTCTGTCCAAATTCTCCCTCTATCAGTATCTCTTCAGTCTCAGGTTAGTAAGGATTCTCACGAGGACTAGATTAAAATATGATAAGAAGACTTGATGGTTGTTAGAGGGGCAAAACAGAGAAGAAAGAAAAAAAAAATATTTTAATTCTTTGGAAAGAGAGATACACGTGGAAACATTTGCGCGAGAGAGTTAGGTCAGTTTTTGGAGAATTATATATATAACTACTTTTAGTTTCCATAAACATGCCAGAAAACAATTTGGGACATTAATCAATGTTGAAACCAGGGCAATGTAGAGAGTTAAGCTGCAGACTAGTTTTGAATCAAGCTGCAGATTAATATTGAAGAGAATGAAGAAATTGAAGGAACTGAAGAACTTTCTTCTTATAGCAATAGCTGTTATCCAACGGCTAGTTTTCTTACTATTTTAGGAAGTTCTACAGCTGTCATTTTTAGCTGTTTTAGTCCTTGCTGCTGTAACATTTTCTATCCTAGGTGTAAGAATCCTAGCCTCCAATGACCTTGAATGGCTGGAGATGAGTCCTTGTGTCCTAGTTTTTAGGATCTGTATTTTTGGCAGCTTGTGTCATGCATATAGGGTGATTTTGGTTCTGATGCAATACAATGAAAAAAGACTGAACATTCTCATTCTCTCTGTGTGTTTTTTCTCTTCTGCATACGTTGCTTGAGAAAGTTTTTATTTGTATTCTAAATCAGCTACAAAAAACTAGAAAGCTAAATACCAAATTCTAACATGGTATCAGAGCCCTTGGTCTGATTTTTAGAGAGGGGCGTGAGCTGTGAGAAAGGGGGTTTTCCTGAAATCTCTATAAGGGATAAAGGTTGCTCTTTTATTGTGTGGTTCACTGAGACTCACATCAAAATGGTGGGTTCAGGTTCTGCAGGTGGAGATTTACGAACTCCACAGGTTCAATGGTTCAAACTATGATTTTTGGTCAGTAAAAATGGAGACTATTCTCATAGCATATGATCTATGGGATGCAGTGGAGCTTGGAGTATATCCAAGCCGATTCTTGAGGAGGAAGAACCAGAGAGTTCTGAAGGAGAAGAAGGCTATGTAAAAGAAGAAGATGAGACTGTGCAAATTCCAGTGGAAGCACCTACTATCTCCAGAGAGGATAAGATCAAAAATGCCAAGGCTTTGAGTCTTATTCAAGGTGCACTGACAGATGAACTCTTTCCTCGCATCAGAAATGAGAAGACTGCAAAAGGTGCTTGGGAAATTCTGAGAAGAGAGTTCAGAGGAGATAAAAAGGTAAGAGCTGTGAAACTACAAGCTATTAGAGCTGATTTTGAATATTTGAGAATGAATGATGTTGAAACTCTGGATGACTACTTGGCTCGATTCTTTGAAATTGTAAACAACCTGAAATCTCTAGGAGAGGATGTAACAGAGAAAAGGATTGTCCAAAAATTGTTGATGAGTCTGAGTAGGAGGTACAAGTCCATAGTGTCAATCATTGAAGAAACCAGAGATCTTGACACTATTAGAGTTGAAGAAATTCTTGCTTCTGTCAAGGTCTATGATAAGAGAGAGGATCTGCATGATGAAAGGGATAAGTTGGCAGGAACTGAGAAAGCTTTTAGCAGTCTAGAGTTGGAAACAATCAGGCTTCTGGAGCTAATAAAAGTTCTCAGGGGAAGCAAAATCAAAAATGGCAAGGACAAAACAAAAAGGGCTCAAATTGGTCTCAAGGTGGAAACTTTAACAACAATAATGGCTCAAATTGGAATAATGGCTCTGGAGGGAATTGGAACAACAGCTTCAATTCACAAAACAAACAAGGGAGTAGTAGTCAAGGTGGTGTGAAACCACAGTGCCAAGTGTGCCAGAAATACCATTTTGGTATATGCAGATATAAAGGAAAACCCAAGTGTGGGAAGTGCAATCGATTTGGCCATTTAACTAAGGACTGTGAAAGTGGTAAACAAGTTGCAAACTGTGCAAAGGAAGAAGAGGTAACCACAGGAACAATGTTCTATGCTTGTCATGCAAGTTCAATTGCATCAAGCAAGTCTGTGTGGTTTGTTGACAGTGCATACAGCAATCACATGACCTCTCAAGAGTCCTTGTTGATCAATCTTGATAGGTCAGTGACCTGCAAAGTGAAAATGGGCACTGGTGACCTTGTTCAAGCCACAGGAAAAGGGACACTAGTAGTTGAGACAAGAAAAGGGAGAAGATATATAAATGAGGTGCTGTTAGTCCCTGGTCTGGATGAGAATTTGTTGAGTGTAGGACAAATGATGGAACATGGGTACTACATTCTATTTGGAGGAAACTATGCATTAATATGTGATGACAGCAGCCTTGATAATGTTGTTGCCAAAGTAGCAATGGCTGGAAATAGATGCTTCCCATTATCTATGGAATCTATCTGCTCAATGGGAATGAAAGCAGCAGGACAAGAAGATCCATGGGTTTGGCATAGAAGATTGGGGCACTTGAACTTTGCAAGCATGAAAAAAATGCAGCAAACACAAATGGTGCTAGGCTTGCCCAATTTCTCAGAAAAGGAAGGAGTATGTGAAGGCTGTGTGTATGGTAAAAGCCACAGAGAACCATTTGAGAATGAGAAGCCTTGGAGAGCCAACAGTCCACTTGAGTTGATACACACAGATGTATGTGGTCCAATGCAAATGAGTCCATTGGAGGAAATAAATACTTCATCACATTCATTGATGACTATTCAAGAATGTGTTGGGTATATTTTCTAAGAAACAAGTTAAGTGTGATAAGTGTGTTCAAAAAGTTCAAAGCATTTGTTGAGCTACAAAGTGGATTCATCTTAAAGAAACTAAGAAGTGACAGAGGTGGAGAGTACACTTCACATGAATTCCTTGAGTTTTGCAGTGATCTTGGCATGGAGAGGCAACTGACTATTGCCTACTCACCTCAGCAAAATGGGGTTGCTGAGAGAAGAAACAGAACCATCTGTGACATGGCAAGATCAATGATGACTGAGAAGAAAATCCCTGTAAAGTTCTGGGCTGAAGCAGTTGGTACTGCCTGTGTATCTGCAAAACAGGTGCTATACTACCTCAGTTTCAGACAAAACTCCATTTGAAGCTTTCACAGGAAGGAAACCAGGTGTAAAACACCTGAGAGTGTTTGGAAGTATATGTTACAGTCACATTCCATCAAACCTTAGACAGAAGTTTGATGACAAAGCAAGCAAAGGAATTTTTATGGGCTATGGCAGCTGTGAGAAGGGTTACAGGGTCTATAATCTTCAAACTGAGAAGATTATACTCTCTAGAAGTGTTGTCTTTGATGAGAACAAATCCTGGAATTGGGAAAGCAAGCAAGATGAAACTGTCTCTGCCTCTCATCTTTGAAAATGGAAATTCTGAGATAGCTGAAACAGAAGAAGCTTCTCATGAAACTCACAACATTGATTCCCCAAATCAAAATCAATTAATCTCAGATGATGAACATGTCCCTGAGAGCAATGGCAGTGGTTCTAGTCAAGGTTCAACTCCAAGTAATACACCAGGAAGGCTGAGAAGCTTGGAGGACATCTATGCAAGGTGTCATATGACTATTATTGAACCAGAAAATTATTATGAAGCTATTGAAGATAAAGCATGGAAGGAAGCAATGGATGCTGAGATTGAAACTATTGAAAAGAATGGAACTTGGGAGCTAGTGGAAAGGCCTACAGATAAACCAGTCATAGGAGTCAAATGGGTGTTCAAAACCAAGCTTAATCTGGATGGAACGGTTCAAAAACACAAGGCTAGGCTTGTAGCTAAAGGGTATGCTCAGAAACCTGGTATTGACTTTAATGAAACCTTTGCCCCAGTGGCAAGGTTAGATACAATCAGAACTTTGATTGCACTTGCAGCACAAAAAGGTTGGAAGTTGTTCCAATTAGATGTTAAGTCAGCCTTCTTGAATGGAGTACTTGAGGAGGAGGTTTATACCTGAGCAACCAGAGGGGTTTGAAGTGAAAGCAGCAGTCATAAGGTCTATAAATTGAAGAAGGCACTCTATGGTTTGAAGCAGGCTCCCAGAGCCTGGTACAGTGAAATTGACACCTATCTAGCTAGCTGCAATTTTAAAAGAAGCATCAGTGAGGCCACTTTATATACCAAAACTGATGAAGAAGGAAAATTGATCATTGTCTCTATATATGTTGATGATATAGTTTATACTGGAAACAGTAATACATTGCTCAGTGAGTTTAAAAGGGACATGATGCAAAAGTACGAGATGACTGATTTAGGACTCCTACATCATTTCTTGGGAATGAGAGTTCTACAAACTGAAAATGGGGTGTTTATTCATCAAAGCAAGTATGCAAAGTCATTGCTTGTGAAGTTTGGTCTCGAGGATTGTAAGTCAGTAACAATTCCTCTTCCCACTGGTGAGAAACTAAAGAAAGTTGATGGAAGTCAGTTGGCTGATGAAGGTCTGTTTAGAAAAATTGTTGGCAGCTTGTTATATTTAACTGCAACCAGACCTGATATAATGTTTGCAGCCAGCTTGTTATCAAGATTCATGCATAGCCCTACAAAGAAACACATGGGAATTGCAAAAAGGGTTCTCAGATACATTCAAGGCACTCTCAGCTATGACATTGAATTTACAAGGGATAATAATGCTGTTTTGGTTGGTTTTTGTGACTCTGATTGGGCTGGTAGTGAAGATGACAGTAGAAGCACATCTGGATATGCATTCAGTTTTGGTAGTAGAGTTTTTTCATGGGCTTCAGTCAAGCAAAACACAGTTGCATTATCAATGGAGAAGCTGAATACGTTTCAGCAGCTAAGGCAACAGCTCAAGCTATTTGGTTAAGGTTTGTGTTGGATGATTTTGGTGAAATGCAGCCTGATGCAACACCATTGTTTTGTGACAACATGTCAGCAATTTCAATGGTCAAAAATCCTGTTTTCCATCAGAAAACAAGGCACATAAATCGAAGGTATCATTTCATAAGGGAAGCTCTACAAGAAGGAGTGATTGATATGAAGTTCTGCAGAAGTGAAGAACAGTTGGCAGATATTTTTACAAAAGCTCTGCCTAAAGATCGATTCAATTACTTGAGGTTGAAGCTTGGAGTTAAACCAGGAAGCAGCTTAGGAGAGGCTGTTGAGAGTTAAGCTGAGACTAGTTTTGAATCAAGCTGCAGATGTTAATCCTGAGATTAATATTGAAGAGAATGAAGAAATTGAAGGAACTGAAGAACTTTCTTCTTATAGCAATAGCTGTTATCCAACGGCTAGTTTTCTTACTATTTTAGGAAGTTCTACAGCTGTCATTTTTAGCTGTTTTAGTCCTTGCTGCTGTAACATTTTCTATCCTAGGTGTAAGAATCCTAGCCTCCAATGACCTTGAATGGCTGGAGATGAGTCCTTGTGTCCTAGTTTTTAGGATCTGTATTTTTGGCAGCTTGTGTCATGCATATAGGGTGATTTTGGCTCTGATGCAATACAATGAAAAAAGACTGAACATTCTCATTCTCTCTGTGTTTTTTTCTCTTCTGCATACGTTGCTTGAGAAAGTTTTTATTTGTATTCTAAATCAGCTACAAAAAACTAGAAAGCTAAATACCAAATTCTAACAGGCAATGCCTTTAGCACGAAGACTTATTGCTACTTTTGGAAAAAATCAGAAAAGATGAATGCAAACAAGATCGACGTCCCTTTTTTTGCCAAAGACAACAACACTCAACTTCATTGTGCAATAATAGAATATGACTTAATAAAGCAGAAAGCAGAAAGCATAGTGGAAGCAAAATTATTTCATCTTTTTATCAACAATAATTCTTTTGACAACACTCCAACTTTATTGGGCCATACTTGAAATATAAATTCAGACATTTATCTTCCCTTTTGATTTTGCCAAAAACACACACACACACACTCTCTCTCTCTCTCTCTCTCTCTCTCTCTGTGTATAAATTAAGCAACTTCCCAATTTAAACGAACCATAGAAATTTGATCAAGTGTAAGTACTGGTAATTTGGAATGCACTTTTTTATTTTATTTTTTTAACAGAGGGCTTCTCTCTCTCTCTCTCTCTCTCTCTCTCTCCATATGAATCATCTCTTGAGGCTCGGGTTAGCAGAGGGCTTCTCACTAGGACTAGCTAGATTAAAATTTGATAAGTATATACAACTTTTGTGGTACTGGCTTTTAACATGCTCCTTGCTGCTGCTCATTGTTCATAGGACATCCTATCAATTGATAAGCTTGAGTTATGGCGGACTCCAATCATCGTTACTCAACAGCCATAAGGTTAGCTATTTTTTCTCCCCTTTCTTTCTCAGAACACTTTTTCCGTTTTTTCTTTTTAAGGAAATATATAGTAGACAAAAAGATGTTGTTGCATGTAAAATAGACTAACAATCAATTTTGGGGGTTTTCACAAAACCTCATGAGGTTTTAGAAATTACACGAACATCCCCTAAGATTTTAAATAGTTTTCACACAACTCATTTTCATTGATTATTTGTCCAAAATTGATGATTTTATATATAAAAAAAATTCTACGAATGATAAAGTTGGCCTTTGCAATCATATTGCATATAATTGAGGTTGATTTTATCATTTGCATAATTTTTTTTAAACGAAATCGTTAGTTTTTGGACTAACAATCAAGAAATTGGGATTTTGTGAAAACAATTTGAAACCTCAGTTGGTGTTCATGTTATTTTTGAAACCTCAAAGGGTTTTGTGAAAATATCGAAAACCTTAGGGGTTGTTAGTGTAAATAATTCAATAAAAAAAAATCGTCTCAAACTCCCAGCCACTAACACGGGATCATGTTTGGGTGGCTGTGGGTTGGGGTAGTTCGAAGAAAGAGAAAAGGAGAATCGATGGGCAATGAGTGGAAGAGAGGGTGTTTGGCAGGGAGGTGAAGATCGGGGGCCGGCAAAGGAGTGCCCGGATTGAGATGTTATTTTTCATCTATCATTTATTCATTTAGTTTTAAAAAAGAGAGTTAAATATGGTTATACATATAGACAGTGGTGGAGCCAAAGGATTTCATGTGTGAGGGGGCCTCTCACAAAAAATTCGCTCACAATACATACCAAAAGTAACCAAGAGGACCAAAACATCATATATATTAAAACAAAAAATATTTACAACTTTTTCCTTTGGTAATCTACACAAATTGGAAATATCCACTAAACTCAATAGGCAGTTCCCTTCTATTGAGAGATCCCTCAAATAATTTTATTTGAGAGACGCCTTTTAGGGTATCCTACGAATTTATTTTAATGATCCAAATTGTCTATTTTTCAAGTCTTCATTCATAGATTATCCTTGAAAAAAATAATACAAATTGAAAAAATCATTAAGGCATCTAATTGAGACGAACAAAATCAATAAACACGGTGCTTCAAGAAAGTACTTAAATTTCAATAATTTAATTGAATGCTCAAATGATATCAGATTCAATTGAATTTTTGTAGAGATGATCTTTGAATGAATATCTACAAAATAGATGGTTTGGACTAGTGAAATACAATCCGGAGTGAGCCGTATAAGGGTGTTATTCAAATAAGCTTATTTGAGGGATCCCTCAATGGAAGCTCTTTGTATACATAGGATTATTTTTTGATATATAATATAGAAAGTAGTGAGTGGGGCTAGGGACCAAATTGCTCCATTAATGGCTCCGTCTCTGACTATAGAAGGTTTTGAGACGGGTGGTGATGTTATACATTGAGTTAAAGTGGTGAGTAAAAATACTCCTATATATTAGTGTTTAAAATGTGGTAAAAATATAATTTAAGATATTTAGAGCGAGCATGCAACAGCAAGGAAAATATAAGAAGGAAAAGTTGCTAAGTTGTGTCTCGTTTTTTACTTTTCAAACAAAATGTTATTGTTGTATCAAACAGTAGGACTTGAATGTATGCTTATTTGTGTGTCTTGTTTAGTATTGAAGATCCGAATGTAGAGGGGGAATCTGGTAATGAAGGTGGAGCAGCCAAAAAGGGAATTTCAAAGTGGGAGACAGTATTTGCGGTATCATGTACACTTGCTGTCTTCCTTGATCCCTTATACCCTTACATTCCTGTCATGATGGGGGATAACATGTGCTTCTATTGGGACCTAAACTTGATGTGGGAATTTTTTGGCTTACGATCAGCCCTAGATCTCTTTTATGCAATGGACATAGTCATCTTCTGGCTTCAGCAGAATGGTAATAACGCTAAGGCATCTCGGGCACCCTCAAAAAAAAGGGGAACAACAGTTAAGGGAACCATCCTTAAGCTGTTACCCTTTCTACCTCGTGCGTATGTTGCTCTTCCCTTTCCGCAGGTAAGAGAAGATGCCTTTCATGTGTGTGTGTATATATACATATATAAATCATTGTATAATTAATGTGTGCAGGTAATAATTATTGCTGGACGATATTCAAGCTTTAATAGTTTTTTTCTTCTAATGTTCTTCATTCCGGCCCAATATATACTACGGGTTTATCGCACGTACGGACTTCTCAAGCAATGTCCTGACATGGAAACCGGAATAGGAAGATGGCTTAAAGCAATATTGGATTTTCTTCCCTTCGTGCTTGCTGCTCATGTGAGTGCCAATCTTATCTCTCACATATATATAAGACAAAAAAATGCCTCACACAAATATTTTGTTAAGTACACGTCCATTATCGATGTTTGGATGGATATATAACTTTTAATTAATTTTTTTTTCTTTCTTTTCAAGTTGGTACCCCAACTTTTTGGCTAGTCTCTAAATTTAGTACCATAATTTAAGGGTGCGCACGGTCCAATTTGGTCCGATTTTCACCTAGAATCAAAACTGAACTATTCATCCAATGCGGTTCAATACGGTTCTTAGTAAAAACTGCAAAAAATTGAACCAAACCAGACCTGTCTAAGACCGGTTTGATTTTCAGGTTCCACAGTTTGGGTTGGGCCCCGATTTTATTAGATATAAATTTAGGTACTTATAATTGGGATGAATTATAGTATTTTCCGTTTAAAGTTTCAGCGTTGGTATATGAAGTTTGCAAATGTGTCCCAATTGAGTACTCTACTTTAAAGTGTTGGTCGTTAATTCTCCTTCCTTCAGCTATTCGGAGCCTTGTGGTACAATCTTTCTCTTCAACGAGAGCTGGATTGTTGGATGCTTGCCTGTCGAGATAAAACGGTGGGATGTGATATATCTGAAACATATTATTATTTCTACTGTGGTACCGCCGATGACATCGCCAAGAATCTAAATACCACGCATATAATCGCATCATGCCCTATAAATCCACCAGATCCAACCATCTTCGATTTTGGTATATTTCTCTACGGTATTCAGTCTAACATGACAAGGTCAACGGATCTTCCACCAAAGTTGTTTCAATGTTTTTGGTGGGGGTTACGAAATCTGAGGTTGGTATAAACCTAGATATCATGAAACTGTTTGGTGTGTTTAGTTTGTTGGTATTTATCTATGTAAGAATCGATGGGGATTTAAGTAACGCTTTCATTTTTGCAGTTCTATTGGTTCAAACCTCCAGACCAGTATCAATATGGTGGAAATCTGTTTTACGGTTTTGGTATCTATAAGTGGCATAGTCCTATTCTTAATATATCTCAATACGAGGGTACAGGTTCGTTCGTAATCATGTGTTTAAAAATACATATGTGTGTGTGTGTGTGGTTTTGTGTTTTTGTAATGTTTCTATGTTTATACTTATGGGTTCAAAATGAACTCGTTATGGAAATAACTGCATGCAGATGTCACAACAAAGATCAGGTCAGCTTAAATTGAGACAGAAGATGCAGATGATGAATCTGAATCTAGATATAGATTTATGGTTGTATAAAAACGGCCTTTATGATAAGAATTTGAAGATGGTCATCATGAAAAACTTACACCAAAAAGTTGAAGAAAACAAAGAAGTTGATGTGGAGAATATTCTCTCTCTTGTTCCTATTATACACCAAAGACGTATTATGTGGCTTCTCAGCTTGAATTTACTAAAAAAAGTAAGTACTTAATTTGTCTAACAAATTATGGAATATATATATATATATTACAAGAATTTGAAGTAAAGAAAAAAGTATGTACATGTTTATGGGATTTTTCATCATAACATAACATACATGCGTTCGTATTCGTAGCCAGTATAAATTTATATCCCTTGCTAGATTAATTTATTCTCTCTGGTTTTTTCTTGAATAAAATTAATATTATATAGGTCCCAATGCTTGAAAATATGAACGAAAACGTGTTGAAAGCAATCTGTGAGCATCTTAAGTTGGTGAAGTATAGCGAAGACAACTATATTGTTCGAGAGGGAGAACCACTTGATAAGATGCTCTTCATCACCCAAGGTACGGTATGGTCCTACCCAACCAATGCAAGTGGTTCCTCAGCGATCAAGTGTCTTGTGAAAGGTGACTTCTACGGAGAAGAGCTTCTAAATTGGGCATCAAAATTGCCCTCTTTTTCTGAATTTCCCAACTCAACCAGAATTGTCAAGGCCCATACGAAAGTTGAAGCATTTGCCATCAGAGCCAACAACTTGAACATTGTTGTCTCCAAATTTTGGTGGCATTTTAAGAGGCTCGATCACATAGAGGACTCTCAGTTGGAGAGGTGGCAAAGTTTGGCAGCTTCTTCCATACAAGCAAAATGGCGCCGCCGCATGCAAAGCCGAGCTAGGGGCTTACGCTGGGATAACATTAAAATATGTTAGCCTAAAAAGTATCTTATGTTGTATCAACGTCAAAAACACAAATTATCGCATGCTATTTCTTTTTCTTGTTTTTGGTTACTCAAAACCTATATATATGTATATATATGTTTTATGAAATATGATGAATAACAACTACCTAGCTACCTTGTTCTTCAGCTGTTCGGAGCTCTGTGGTACTATAACGCCATTTCATAAGAGATGGGCATGGTACTATTTTTAATGTATCTCAATGAAAGTGTGCAGGTTGGTCTAAATGTGTGTGCGTTTGTATATATACATATGTATATTTGTTTTTGTTTTTTCTTTAAGGTTAAAGCTCCTCCATACAAATGTTTCTTTTGAGTATCTATATATGTGATAGTTGCTTGCTAGCTATATATAATCACTGATCATACAAAGCTTAACCACACATGCATAGTATAACAAATGTGAGATTTTATACAAAAGGGCCTCGATTGATATTATAATCGATAGTGGAACTAAATGTCTACATTCTTCAACAGTAAGATCACCCTCAATACTCATGTACAATTTGAACCTGTAAACCTACTTGTTATGCTTGTGGAGACATATAAGCAACTGGCAGAAAGAATATCGAAGAAGCTTCAATACAAACGCAAGATGCAAATGATAAATCGGGAGATAGATTTGTGGTTATCTAAAAACTCACTCCCGAAGGATATGAAGATAGTGGTCCTTGTCCATAGAAGGTCATTTGACAACAACATAGTCTTTGGGTCCCCAATTAGTCGTTGTAGTTACGATTTCATTATGACAAGTCACAAAATGTAAGTTCATGGATGATCGATATAAGACTATATATTCTACTTCTAATTTTGCTTTTGGCATGTGATTTTACTTGCATTCTTTGGAAATCATTTGCTTCAAAAAGTTAAATGTGTTGGTGTGGGCTTGTGTGAGCGAGGAGAAATTTTTTATGGTCAAGTTCGGAATATAATGTCGGTGCAATTTCTTTCCTTTAAATGAATGGGATGAGCTAAGAGCACATGGGCCCCAACTCAGAAAAGGGTGGTGTAAATGAATGCAACGAATTAATGGGAAAAGCCATGGAGGCCTCTCTTGTAATTTGTAACCAGTACACTACTACTAGTACTACCTCGTCCGTACAAAGAGCAACATCCTATCCGAGCATCTCCGAGAGTAGTAGCAAATTAAACTCTTTAAATTAAAGTTTGTTGACCTATGTGGCAATTTGAAAAGGCTTATTTGCTACTTGAATAATTTTTGCTTTAATAGACTTTTCAATTTAATTAATGCAACATGGCAATGGATCGAATCAAGGGTGGGTATGCCATTCCCATCCCCATCTTCATTAAGCATTTTTTCCCCATCCCCGCTTTCATACCCGCAATCTTCAAATTGGGGATTCCCCATCCCCGCCTTCATTGAGGAACGGATTCCCCAACCCGCCCCATTACGAAAAAATAAAAATAAAAAGCTACTTTATTAAATGAGAAAAAAGCATTATTAGCACAAGATATGTATCAATTTCATTTTTATTAACTAAAAATCTAGACTAGTTAAAAAAAATTAATACATGTCATAACTACATGTTCAAGACATGATCATCAGTATAGAAGTAGCACCACTATCATACATCTTAGTAATATAATTATATGATAAAATAAATTACATGTATGTATATATTCTAAATGGGGAGGGTTCAGGTCTGGGATTAGAAAACCATCCATGCCTGGTCCTCCTCGAACACCATAACCAAAAAATTTTTCCAAACTCGTCCCCATACCCATTTTTTATCCTTCATATCCAAAGACCCTTACCCGTAGGGAAAATTATCATCCCTAAATGCAATATCATGGAATAGAATGAATAATATGAAAACATGTGAAAATTATCTATGTATTTATTATATGAAAATAAAAAATGCATATTTTAAACATATTCATGGTAGGTTTTGTTTTTCTAAAGTAAAATTAAATGTTTGAAGAGTCAAAGTCAACTTACCAGTCCTGAAGAGAGAGAAAGAGGTTGCAATTTTGATGATTGAGGTTGAAGAGGCTGTTGGAGAGAGTGGCTCACCTATTTTAGTATTCCAAAACTGTTGAAGAGGCTGTTGGAGATACTCTAAAAAAGAAAGAGTTGCGCAACTTTAATAAAGCAGAAAACATAGTGAAAAATCATTAGAGCATCTCCAACAGTCTCTTCAACTACTTTGGGATGCTCAAATAGGTGAGCCAGATCATAAAAAATTCTCTTCGACAACCTTGTCAAACTCATTTATCAAAGCTACAACATCTTTCTCTCTTCAGGACTGGTAAGTTGACTTTGGCTCTTCAAATCATTTAATTTTACCTTGAAAATGTTTAAAACATGCATTTTTTCTTTTCAGATAATAAATATATATAGACATTTTTTACATGTTTTCATATTTTGCATTATTTTCCTTGATATTGCATTAATTGAATTGAAGAGTCTGTTGGAGCAAAAATTATTCAAGTAGTGAATAAACCTTTTCAAATTGCAACATAGGTCAACAAACTTTAATTTGAAGAGTTTAATTTACTACTACTCTTGGAGATCCTCTTATAACTTCATGGTTTTGCTAAAGATAGTATATATGCTTAGCTAGGGGAACACTCAAACGATATAGAACATATCACTAAATACTCTCTCTCTCTCTCTCTCTCTCTCTCTGTACCTGTATAAATTAAGCTATATACTTGTGAACATTGATCAGGTATATCACTATACTGCCAGTACAGGTGTAAGTTTCAATGTCCTTTTAAATTCTCTCTATTTAAATCTCTCCATCTTAAACACACAAATATATATTTGACTATTTGCAGGAGTCAATATTATTTTGTGGTGCTGGTATAACAAGCTCATTGGGACTAAATGTCTACATTCTTCAAAAGTAAGATCAACCTCAATACTCATGTACAATATGAACCTGCAAACCTAGTTGTTATGGTTATGGAACAGACATATATGCAGCTGGCAAAAAGAATATCGAAGAAGCTTCAATTCAAACGCAAGATGCAAATGATAAATCCGGAGATAGATTTGTGGTTATTCAGAAACTCACTCCCCAAGGATATGAAATTAGTGGCGATGGAAAGTGTACGGCAAAAACTTGAAGAAAACAAAGATGTTGATATGGAGAATATCTTTTCTATTCTTCCCTCAAGACATAAAAGACATGTCATACGCCGCCTCTGCTTGGTTTCGCTAAAGACGGTAAAGTTCTTCTGGATTTGCCTATCAACAAGTTAACCAAAAAAATACATCCAAAAACCATAACGAGATGTTTATATCTAATATTTGTAGGTGGCAATGCTTGAAAATATGAATGAATAAGTCCTCAAAGCAATTTGTGAGCATCTTAAGCCTGTGACCTACACTGAGGATGCTTATATCGTTCGTGAGGGGGAGCCCCTTGACAATATGCTCTTCATCATGTAAGGCATCGCATGGACCTACGCAACTAGTTCTAATCCCAAGATTAGCGAAAGTATTACTAGTGGTTCCTCAAGCATTAAGTGCCTCGAGAGAGGTGATTTCTATGAAGAAGAACTTATATATTGGGCTTCAAAACTTCCTTCTTTGACTTTCCCATCTCAACCAGATGTGTCAAGTCCCAGACAAAAGTTGAGGCATTTGCTATTAAATTCTTGTGGCATTTTAGCAAGGAGCTTGAGGGTCCTCAGTTGGAGCAATGGGAGGTTTTTTTTGAGAATTTTCGAAATATTTTTGAAATCTACTTCATGCATTGAGAATTCTTGACAGCTTATTCTTGTTTTGCATTTCTATTGTATGGGGTCTACATTTTTCCAAAATGACATTTTTGAAATATGCATCTAGAATATACATACATTACATCATTTATATCTAGGACATATTCTAGGATTAATTTCTTCAAGAATGGTTTCTTGAAGAAATTGATCTTTTGTTTTGTTGAATCTATAGTTCATTGATCTGTTACTATCTGGAGCTGAGTTGAGGTGCCATGGTGTGAAGAAGCTGATGGACTAGCGGCCACTTACATAAAGGACATGCTACTAGCTCAACTAAGTTTGAGAAGAATGTTGCACATAGAGGTAGTGCTCATTTCCTAAATAGACCTAGGATTCCTTGAGCTTGTGATTACTTTTTCTCTAAGAGTCTTCTTGACTTAGTGGATTGCCTGGTCAGACTGAGGACTCCAATTTTTCCCAATGGTGGGTTTCTGGGTGAACATTTCTGGTGTATTGTTCCTGCTTTTATGACTAGCCATACTATATCTATTATCTCTGTTATGCTATGATGAATGTCCACACACCTTTCACTCTAGTTGTTACTAGCACAGGGGATGCCTAGATTGACGAGTCCTTCTGAGTACCTAGGTTGTCAAATAGTTCTCTTTTAGGCTTGCATATTCTAATATTTGATTTGTGGTGAGCCTGTGATGTGCTTGTTTGTTCATAGGTCTATGACTAGTAGTTGACTAGTCATTTGTTACTAGGAACAATTATTCATTGTTGTTATAGACCTGTCCACTAGAGTTTTAATTTACCCACTTTACCTAAATACCAATTTCACACTCTCCTGTGAAAATTAACCAACAATAATGCTACATTCTTTTCTTTCATACATCTTTAATTTATTTTTGCCTCCACAATGATATATGGTCGAGTTTGATCTTGAACACCTAACAAGAAAATGTAGAAACTTGAGGCAGAAAAATGAAGGAACAATAAAGAGACAATTCAAGCCATAAGTTCTAAATGTGATAATCAATTGATTAATTGATCTCTCATGAATGACTTTCTTGATGCTTCAATCAGATCATAGGTACGTGTAAGAGTGTGAAGTACATATATTCTATCTTTCTTTCTTTTTTTGGTGCTCTTGCATGTGATTTTGTTTATATTCCTTGGAAATGATTTGGTCAAAGTAAAGTATGTTGGTGTTGGCTTGCGCATCAAGAGAAATTTTCAGGAATTAATATTACCATTTCACGTAGTGTTATTGATTGATGTACTCGATACTTAAAGCTCCATAACACAATTAGATCATAGGTACATGTAAGAGTGTGAAGTACATATATTCTATCTTTTTTATTTTTTTGCTCTTGTCATGTGATTTTGTTTATATTTTTTGGAAATTATTTGGTTCAAGTAAAGTATGTTGGTGTTGACTTGCACACCAAGAGAAATTTTCAAGAGTTAATATTACACTGTCACTTAGTGTTACTGATTAATGTATTATTATATGAATGAGAAACTTAGTTTATATATATGAAACCTAGGATATAATATTAATGAATAAATTCACGTGTTATAATTTATAAAATAGATTAGTAAGAGCATCTGCAATGGGCTCCCTAAATAATCTCCTTAGACAAATTTTAGGGAGGAATTGAAAAAATACAACTTCAAACCATGCTCCCTATCCACCTCCTAAAATAGGGAGACATAGTATAAATAAATATTCACATATATTATAACACATGTACAAGATGTACCACATGGTCGTACTACCGTAGTATTTTATAATAAGTCCAGTAGGAGCTCCTAAATCTAAGGAGAGAGAAAGGATTAGTGGCTCCCTATAATTTTAATGATGCTTTGTTTTATGAATATTTTAACCTTTTAATTACTGCTTTTTTGTATTTTTTTATTTTATAGAGATGGACCATTTATATTGAATTAAATAATCATTATAGTATTTATGACTCCCTAAACTAGGGAGTATGATTGGAGTTGAAATTATGTAGAAAGCTCCTAAAATAGCTTTTGTGAGTTTTTAGCTAAATTTTGACTAAAAAATAGGGGGCATGATTGTAGATGCTCTAACATGATATAAGATTACAATGGGCTCCTATATTAATTTTTTAGACAAATTTTAGGGAGGAATTGAATAAACACAACTCCAACCATGCTCCCTATCCACTTCCTAAAATAGGGAGACTTAGAACTCTTAAATCTGAAGATAGAGAAAGAACTCTTAGTGGTTCCTAATACTATTTATTTTAATAGGGTTTTAAACATTTATTTAAGTATTTTATGTTATTATTATTTGTCTTCACTTTATTCTAAAACTGAATTTAAGAAGCATTAAAGCATTTATGACTGCCTAAACTAATGAGTATGGTTGAAGTTCAAATTTTTTAGGGAGCTCTTAAAATATGTGTCTAGTGTTTTTAGCTAAATTTTAACCAAAAAATAGGAAATATGATTGTAGATGCTCTAATCAAAAGGATCAAAGGGAAACAGATTAAGGGAAAAGCCATGGAGGCCCCTCTTCTATCTAACCTGTACTGCTTAACTTTTAATAAAGCACAAAACGTAGTGCTGAAGACAATAATATATACATTAACTGGAGAACACTCCAACTTTATTGAGCCATAGAATAAATTCTCTCTCTTACACACACACACATATATATATTGTCAACTTTCACTTCATATTTGGCTTGGCACTGTTTTTAGTATATCTCAATGCAAGGGTGCAGGTTGGTGCATGTTTAAACAAAATATATATATATTACTTACAAATTTTCGTATTAATTAATTCTTGTGTGTATATATTTCGTGATATAATTAATTAATCAAGTCATCAAGAAATTGTTTTTAAAACTAATAATTAAACAAATATGTGAAGGGGTCGCAAAAAATATTAGATCAGCTCAACTTGAGAGAGAAGATGCAAACGATATATCCACAGATAATAAACCAAATGCGTATTATGTGCCATCTCCGCTTGGCTTCACTAAAGAAAGTAAGTAGCTGGGTCAATTTGTTCTGATTCTTTCTATTAATTTGTGTTCAAATAAATTAATTGTACCTAATTAAATATACACATTGGTATGGTAGGTGCCGATGCTTAAAAGTATAGATGAGAAAATGTTACAAGCAATCTGCGAGCATCTTAAGCTAGTAACTTATGGGGAGGATATTTATATCATTCGAGAGGGGGAACCACTTCGAAAGATGCTTTTCATCACGCAAGGCACTGCATTGACCTACACAACCATTAAGGGTGGAACAAATGTTTGCAAGTGCCTCGAGAAAAGTGACTTTTATGGAGAAGAACTTCTAAATTGGGCGTTCAAATTTGGCTCATTTTCTGAGTTACCTATCTCTCCTATGACTGTTGTATCCCAAACAAAAGTTCAAGCGTTTTCTATTAGGGCCAACCACTTGAAGTTTGTTGTCGCTCAATTTTGGTGGCGTTTTCAAAAGGAGCTTCCTTGTTCTCAGTTGGAGCATTTGGTAGCTTCTTACTTACAGAAATACTGGCGTCATCGCATTAAATTAACTAAAAATACGAGATCTAAAGAAAAGAGAGAGTAATAAGTACATGAATGAACCTACTAATAATTCTCTGAGTTTGCTTTGGATCTTGTAATACATAACAATTCTTGCCATATTGGAGTTAGGCCTTGTTTCGAGATTTTTTAGAACTACTTTTCGTTGGCCTTCACCTTTTTTCTATATGTTTATTGTTTTGTCTTGTTTTGGGTTTCTGTTGACCGCCGCTAGGTGTGTTGTTCATAAATGATCTCTGTTTTTTCAGTAAAATCTATAGAGAATGCGTACAGATATAAAGGGCTACTTGTTTTGTGACGTATACCATATTGTTTTGGGATTTATACTAGTCTATAGAGAAAACTAGATAGAAGCCTTTGAATAATGAAAACTAGATAAAATAAAAGCCTTTAAAAAGTATCTTATGTTTTATCAGCGTCAAAAACACAAATTATCTCGTGCTATTTTTTTTCTTCTTGTTTTTGGTTACTCAAAACCTACTATGAATTTTTAATTTGTGGATTCGCTCTCCTGTTTAATTTATGGCCTTTGTGTGTGCGTGCCAATCTTCTTGTTGAGTTTGAAACAGTTCAAGTTTAACTGAAGATATTAAGAAAAGAAAAAAAAAACAAACAAACAAACTTGCTGTCGTCGGCTATGATTGGGCCCATAAAGTAGAGTTTTATCACAGGCCCATGGATGCATGAGGCCGCTCCTTCCTTGTGCTCGCATCAGGTGAGAACGGTAAAATGAGAACATTGTATGAGAATCAATCTCAATCATCCAAAGTCATCTAAACGGCTGAAGAGAAAAGGCAAGCTTACGTACAAACGGGTAAGCTGCATTTTCCCCTTAGCCCACGTGTCCTGCCACACCTTTTCTAATCCCGCCCAATACCCCCTCCTCTGAATTCATTTTTTTCAGACTCCCTCTTGTTCATCTCAAAAAGATTCTCCTCTCTCAATACAATCTCCTATTTTCTTTGGTCAGAATCGATAAGTTTCTTTTGAATTCCCCCTTCTTCTTTTTTAATGTTTAATTTTTGTTTAGGATTTTAGGACTTTGATTTTTGAGGTAAGACTACTCTTTCTCGGTACAAGTTGTGTTTGCAAAAATATAAATTGGCTTCAATTGCTTTATGTGTTGTGTTTTCTAGTTTCTAATTTGTTGGTGTGTAGGCATTATGATTTTGCTTGAGGTTGAATTTTTTAAAATTTATGTTTCTCTGCTATGCATTAGTTGAACTTTCATGCATTTTTCAACTGGTTCAGCTCTGCTTTACTATGCATTTGTTGTGCCATTAGGTATGTGATATGGAGGTTGAGATTCACTGTTGTTGCTTTGCTTTTCATGCCTATTGGGTTTCTCTTCTTTTATTTTGTTATGAGCTTCATTAGTAACTTTTGTTGTGGTTGTCTAGTTTCGTATACCTTCAACATGTTAAGCTAGTAACTTTATATAAAGGTTTGCTGCTGTTTACATATTTTTTCCTTTGTTTAAAATTTGGCTTTTTTTTTTTTTTTTTCTTTTTTTTTGCAATTGTTTGTGGCAATTTGTTGAAATGTAGATTCACAGATATTGCACACCGTTGCTCATATTCGGCCAAAGCAGTGGTATCGGTCAAAGCATGAGTTTTGGTCAAATCAGTAGGTTCAACCAAAACAGTAGACTCAACTGGTTCCACCGTTGCTCCCCCTTTAATCAAAATGTTTGAATTGTTGGCTTAAATCATTGTATAATGTGTCCAGATAGTAGCACTTATTAGACTATATTCAACCTTTGATATATTAATTCTAGTACTGATCTTCACTCCCCTGCAATATGGACTACGGGTGGTTCACATCTACTTCCTTACCAAGCAGAATTCTAACATACAAACTGAAAAAGGAAGATGGTTTAAGGCTATATATTATATTTTTTCTCCTTCATCTTTACTGCTCATGTAAGTTTCAATCATATCTCTCACATATATTTTGGAGACAATTATTTTTATGTTCAATTATTGGGTACCCGAGCTTTGGCTTGTGCAAATTCAGTATAATTTTTCACAATTTAATACATGAATTAATTAAATTTGTCTTCATGTACAAAATATCACTTATAACTCAAGTAATTAAGTGTGTTTAACCCTGCACCCAATGAGTATCACTTGTCAAACCTGAACAAGGACTCTGAGTTAAAATGTAACAGATGATATTTGGCTCAAGAAATCTGGCCTAAGATACATAGATTGTACCAAAGGATAACTCAATAACAATCAACCAAACAAACTGCACACATACCTGACCTTAACTAAACTTGTGGCATGTTTACTAAGCATTGGATTAGGACGAATTGAACTGAGGATGAATTGAATTGAGGAAGAGTTGGATTGAGGAGAATTACATTCCGAATTCCTATTGAAGTTGTTTATTAAACCTGTTAATGTATGAATTTTGATTATTTCTTTTGGCTTCCCTTGACATTTTTGTAATAGGACTTTTATATGTATTTATCAAGCTCAAGGATAGATTAAGTTTAGCATCTCTAAGTGTTCTTATCTCTCATCTATCCTATGGAGGTTCAAGCAATTTGACAAAGGTAAATCATGCATTGCATATCATGCATTAAATCTATTTTCATAAAAGATGACTAGTCATCTTTGCTCAGTGCGATTTCCAGCTGGTTAACCATCTGTTTTGTCCTATTCTATTTTCTCTCTCTGCCCATGTGTCAAGTCTGACCTAAGGGAATCTTTTGTCTGTAAAAGCAAGTAATTCCCTCATTTGGAAGCCGTCTCTTTTGTGTGAAAGTTTTGGAAAGATTGGCTTGCCATCTTTCTCTTTTTCTTCCTCAAGAGTAAACCATATATTTCATCTATGAGTTTTTCTAATTGATTTCTTTTTGAAAAACTGCTTTTGAAATATGAATCTGCATCTAGCTTTTTTAAATCATTCTCTCATATAGATCTAGATCGGATTCTTGACTGATTTCTTCAAGAGTATGGTTTCTTGAAGAAATTGGTCTTTCTCCCATAAATCCAAAGTTTGGTTTCGTTCTAAGTTGGAGCTTGCAAGCTAGTGCCATGGGATGAACGAGCTGGAGAAGGAGCTGTCATTGCCATGAAGAACATAGCTTCAAGCTTTGCTAAGTTGGAGAAGAAGATTGCACAAAGGAGGTATAGCTCATCTTCCTAAATAGATCTAGGTTTTACTTGAGCTTGCTTGTATTCCTTTGTAAGAATCTTTTTCTACTTAGTGGATTGCCTAGTCGGTTGATGACTCCCGGTTTTTCCCAATGGTGGGTTTCTGGGTAAACAAAATCTGTTTTGCATTTCTGGGTTTCTGTTCTTGGTGTTTGACTAGTCATCTATATATGCTGTTTGCTGTTTAATTGATATTGATGACTTCACACACTTTCACCATAGTTGTTGCTAGCACAGGGGATGCCTAGATTGATGGGTCCTTCTGAGTGCCTAAGTTGTCACTAGTAATCTTCTAGGGATGCAGGTACCTTGTGGTATGATGTGTGTGTTCTCTTGATTGTTGTGTTGTTGTGTCTTGTTTGTTTAGATAAATTTACCCCTCGTCACCTAAGTATCAATTTCAAAACCATATGGATTGAAGAAAGTTAGATTCCGGATTTCTATTGAAGTTGTTTACTAACCCATATGGAATTGGGGTATAGGAGTCGTACTAATTACTAAAATGTCCTCGTTGTTGGGTTAAAGTAGATGGCAAATTTGAAATTTTGAAAATTGTAACAAATATGAATTCCTAATGGGTTAGTTTCTCCAGGAATTAGAATACTACCTCTCACCTAAGAATTGAATTCCTCCAAAATCAGGAATTCAATTCCTAATTTTATGTGGGCCCCACTTATTTTTTAATTCCTTGATGTTAATTAAACGCATGAATCCTCCATATGTGGAATTCAATTCCTGATAAGAATTTCAATTCCTAATTACTAAACATACCCTTACTGTAGATGACTAGTATTCAGAACTAGTCATCCAATACTACTTTTTTCAGACAAGACACAAACATCCTAAATCAATTCAGAAACTCTAAACTCATTCCATCAAATTATCCAACACATGGCATGCATTCAAAGTGACTTTCTAGACACTCATAAGGATCTATCAAACTAGGACTCCGCAGTGCTAGCAACAACTAAGGTGATTCAAGTGTGTGTTCAAATCCATACATTCAAAAGCAAATAATAAGACATGCTGATGAAATAAACTAAAGGAACTTTGCAAAACAAAGATACAGAACAGCCATTATGTTAGGTTATGATTAACCATATTGGTTTTTAACTTTTCCTGACACTCTTGTAATTTTACTTTGTAATATTTAAAAGCTCAATGGATCTAGATTAGGATAATGGTGCTAGCATAAATTTTTTACTTTGTGTATAAGCATAAATTTTTTAGAGATATCGTTACATTGTCAGATGATATTAGTAATTTACGTTTTATAATTAATATAGATGAATGACGTATTGATATGTGCATGCATACGTATTATAAAGTAGATTGAAACCACTCTACATTCCCCATGTGTCGCAAAGGAAGACTTATTATAAGACGTTGCCTCTATCCGCTTATAATTTTAAGGGAGAGTTGCTCAACTTTATAAAGCAGAATTATTTCATCTTTTTTGCCAAAGACAACAATATGAAATACTTTAAGTTTCTAGACTTGTCTATTGTCATGTTTGAATAACTCCATTTCGGTCTGTTCAAATTCTCCCTCTATCGGTAGCTCTTTTTTTTTTTGGGTAAAAATGCGTAATATGGGCCGCTTGGCTTCACTAAAGAAAGTAAGTAGTTGGGTTAATTTGTTCTGATTTCTTTCTATCAGTAGCTCTTCAGTCTCAGGTTAGTAAGGATTTTCACTATGACTAGATTAGAATTTGATAAGAGGATTTGATGGTTGTTAGCGGGGCAAAACAGAGGAAAAAAACTTATTTTAATTCTTTGGAAAGAGAGACGTGGAAACATTTGCGAGAGAGAGAGTTAGGTCAGTTTTTGGAGAATTATATATCTAACTACTTTTAGTTTCCATAACATGCCAGAAAACAATTGGAGACCCATGAAGACTCAACTGTGCCTTCAGCACGAAGACTCAACTGTACACGAAGACTCAACTGTAGAGGCCGCCTCACGAAGACTCAACTGGGCACGAAGACTTAGACTTAAAGGCCGCCTCATGAAGACTCAACTGGGCACGAAGATTTAGACTTAAAGGCCGCCTCACGAAGACTTAGACTTAAAGGCCGCCTCACGAAGACTCAACTGTGCACGAAGACTTAGAGGTCGCCTCCTATTTTCTTATTGCTACTTTTGGAAAAAATCTGAAAAGATGAATGCAAACAAGATCGACGTCCAATGGCGGACTCAGAATTATACGTAGGGGTAGGCTAAATTTTTTTTTTTGTGTGTAAAGTATAAGCCCTTGTTTGTTACAAATTTTTTCTTTTATAAGCACTCTTTTTTCAGTATATTTTTTTTATCATATTTAGAACTTTTTGTTATTATATGACATTTGAAACATAAACAATGTTGGAATTATTGATAATATTGTTGAAATATTTGGGCGGAATTGAAGGAAACAAAGAAAGAAAAAAAAAACAAATATTTAGAAGAAATTGAAGTAAAAATAAAATAAAAACATTGATCACCTATTGTTGGGCAGTGCACCTGACAAAATAAAAACACATCCCATCCCAACACATATCTCCCCCTTTCTTTTTTATTCTATTTCCTCTCTCTCTCTCTCTTTCCATTTGTTTAATCTCTCACTCTTTTTTTTTTTATATTCTTTTTCCTCTTTCTCTCTCTTTCTTTATTTTTTTCCTTCTTCCTCTCTTCTTCTTTTCTTTCTTTCTCTCTCCGTCTGCTCTATTTCTCCTTTCTTTCTTCATGCAGCCGGCTGATTTCTTGTCCATGGCGGGCTGATTTCTTTGATTGGTCTAGATTGAGCCTACACTATAAGCCTAATCTCAAAATTCAGCACTATGCTAGAGCACATGCTAGCCTATACGTGGATCCGTCCTTGTCGACGTCCTATCTGCTTTTAAGAGAGATTTGCTAAACAACAACCGAATTATTTCATCTTTTTAGCCAAAGACAATAACACTCAACTTCATTGTGCAATAATAGAATATGATAATACTTTGTTTAATTCGTTTTCGTTCTGTCCAAATTATCTCTTCAAATTATATTTAATTTTCCAACTTTGATAATGACATTCAACTTTTAGTTTTCCACACACATAATTGACTTTGAACAAGCACCTAGCTGCTGGTCATAGTTCATAGGACATCCTATATATATATATATATATATATATATATATATATATATATATCATCAATAAGCGAGAGTAGGTACTCAATATTATTTGGAGCTGTGGTTTAACGAGAGCGAGCTACTTGGGCTACTTGGGTTTGTGAATAATTTGTACACTTCAGAGAGGATCTTGAGTCATAAATAAGCTTGAGACATGATCAATCCGGTCAATGAAGTATCAATTGAGTTGAGGTTAATTTCTTTATGTACCCTAAGACCTTTTTCTTTTTCTTTTTTTTTTCTTTTTCTTTTTTCTTTTTTTGAGAAGATTTTTCTTTTTCATTAAGTAGATGTTTTATGAAACAATAGGGCCTCGCATTTGGAGTGGCTTCAACATGTTTTATTAAGTGGCTTTAATCCAATCCACCATGACCAATTAAACAACTTTTCTACTACACAATACCACTACATTAAGTGGCGTAAAGACTTTTTTAGTACACTTGTAGATATTTATTCAAAGATCATCTTTATAAAAAGAAAATCACTTGAATCCGATATCATTTGACCACTTAGTTAAATTATTGAAATTCAAATAATTTCTTAAAGCACCGTGTTCATTTTTTTGTTAATTTGTTGTGTCTTGTTCAGTAATCTAGATGTGCAGGGGGAATCTTCCAAGCTCAAGGAAGATGGAGGACACAGAAGTATAAGTAGTGCTGCAGCAAAACGGTCAAATGGGGAGGAAGTTGTTAAGCCACCACATGATCATCATCAGCCAAAAATATTCCTTCCAAAGTGGGAAATCATATTTACTGTAGCATCTGCATTTGCTGTGTTCGTTGATCCTTTGAGCTGCTACGTTCCCGTCATGATCGACGATAGCTCGTGCTACCATTGGGACAAAACCGTGATGTGGATATTTTTCGCCTTACGATCAGCCGGCGATCTATTTTATGCAATGGACATTTTTGTTTTCATAAAGCGACGTCGCCGCAATGTTAATGCCAAGCCATTTGGGGCCTCCTGGATAAAGTATTTTGGCGGTCCTGATTCCACAATTTGCAAGGTGTTAGGCATTCTACCTCGCATTTGTGCTGCTCTTCCCATTCTACAGGTATATAAGATCGTACTTCTTCCACGTAATTAAATATCTTATCCTGAAAATAATATAATTTTAAAAAAACTATTAGTCATGCCGCCATGTCAAAAACTGGAATATTACCTTGTCTAGACTTGGCAACATACATAAACATTTATCTTTATATGTTAAAAATGATTTAATATTGGTTACACAGTAATCAAATTTTAACTGTTGGCTTTAAATGTGTTCAGGCAATCATGTTCACTGGACAATATACGACATACTTTGGTATCATATACATTTATCTTTTTTATCTAATTCCAATCCAATATACTTTACGGGCTTATAATCTCTACCGATGGCTGAATCGGCATTCTAAAATAGAGACTGCAATAAAAAGATTTCTTAAATATGCTCTGGACTTCCTTCCATTCATCCTTGCTGCTCATGTAAGTTCCAATCTTATCTTCCACATTTAAAGAAAAAAATAATCAACTTGTTCTTAATTTGCTTTTAACCTCCACGAAGTTTGCGTTAATTATGTTTAGTTAGTTAATTATGTTTAGTTACTTGCTGAAACTTTGAGAATCATAATATTATATTTTCAATGAATTATATATTGATTATTAACTATGTGCTTGTCTCTTCTTTTCAGCTCTTCGGAGCCTCGTGGTACTATTTTGCTGTGAACCGAAAGATAGTTTGTTGGGAGGAGCATGCTTGTAAATTCCATCAAATGTGTGGTCGTGAAATGCTTGATCATTTATTCTATTGCAAAAGTTTTAAAAATCCAAGAAATCCATCCGAGTTACTAAATAATATGGGCTATAATAAGATGTTCAATATCTCGCTTTTACGGGAGTCGTGCGCTGTACAACTTTCAGAAAATGTAACAACTTTACCTTTCGATTTTGGTATATATCTATACGCTTTCCAATCTAATATGACAAGCTCGAGAAATCTTCCAGTGAAGATGTTGCAATGTATTTGGTGGGGCTTGCGAAATTTGAGGTTTGTATATTTATAAGGCCTTTTAACTTTTCTTGATGATCCCCCAAAAATAAATAAATAATGTTTTGATCTCATAATTACAATTTACAAGGATGACATAGTAGTAAACACGTTCTTACATTTCTGATTTTTTTTTTAAAAAACCGTTCTTATATTCTAACACTTATTTATATATAGAATTTCACGTAAAGTTTTAAACCCTTCAATAATTCTTTCTTGAAGAGCATCAACCTATATATCAAATTGCCACATGGACATGAAATCTCCCCCCTCCCCCCTCCCAACAATTAGCAGTTGGAATTTTCATTATAACCTGCGATATACACTTAATTATCAAATATATTGCTTCTTCATTTTCTTTTTGCAGTTCTTTTGGTTCAAACCTCCAGACCGGTTTCTTTTGGGACGAAATCATCTTTTCGATTGTGATCTCTATAAGTGGCTTGGCACTATTTTTAGTATATCTCAATTCAAGGGTGCAGGTTGGTGTTTAAAAAAACCTGATGTCTTTTTTGTTTGACAAAACGATATTCTAAACTAAATTTATGTCTTTAAAATTGAAGCTCCTTCATATAAATTTTCGTATTAATTCTTTTGTATCTATAAAATTAATAATTATATGCAGGGGTCGAAAAAAGTATCAGATCAGCTTAAATTGCAACAGAAGATTGAAGCGAAATATCCAGACATAATACAGCAAATGCGTAATATGGGCCGCTTGGCTTCACTAAAGAAAGTAAGTAGTTGGGTTAATTTGCTCTGATTTCTTTCTATTAAATTTTGTTCAACATTATTAAATTATATATATATTGGTAGGTGCCGTTGCTTGAAAGTACAGATGAGAAAGTGTTACAAGCAATCTTCCAGTATCTTAAGCCGGTGACTTATGGCGAGGATGTTTATATCATTCGAGAGGGAGAACCACTTCGAAAGATGTTTTTCATCACACGAGGCACTGCATTGACCTACACAACTATTAAGGGTGGAACAAATGTGTGCAAATCCCTTGAGAAAAGTGATTTTTATGGAGAAGAACTTCTAAATTGGGCATTCAAATTTTGCTCATTTTCTAGTTGCCTGTCTCCATTACAAATGTTATATCCCAAACAAAAGTTGAAGTATTTTCAATTAGGGCCAACAACTTGAAGTCAATTGTCGCTCAATTTTGGTGGCATTTTCAGAGGGAGCTTCCTCGTTCTCAATTGGAGCATTTTGCAGCTTCTTCCATACAGGCATTCTGGCGCTGCCCGTCGTGCAAAGGCTAAGGGCCCAACTGGATGGGACAAACTTATATTAAATTAGCCAAAACTACCACATTCGAAAAAATAGTGTGAGAAAATCACATAAACCAACTTTTTTTTTCCTATCTTGTGTGGGTATTTTGTTTGTGTTTGTGTTGCTTTGTTGTTTTCAATTGTTTACTATTTGTCGTCCTTGGTTTGTTCCCTTCCAATGTCGAGGTGTGGACTGCTATGAATTTGTTTTGGACTTTGTAACACGCAATAATTTATTGTCGTTTTGGAGTTGTGCCTTGTTTTGAGTTTTTTAAAGTGCTTTTCTTCGGCCTTGGCCCTTTTCTAGGTTTCTTGTTAAGTAATGATCTTGTGACGGAAAAAAAAAATGGCAACTTTTTCTTTCTTTCAGTAACACCTTTGAATAATGACAATGCTAAAAAAGTCAAATTTGCTTGCTAAAAATATTAAGGGTCTTTTGACCTCTGAGGGTGGAACAAATATGTGCAAGTCCCTTGAGAAAAGTGATTTTTATGGAGAAGAACTTCTAAATTGGGCATTCAAATCTTGCATATTTTCTGAGTTACCTATCTCCACTACAACTCTTATGTCCCAAACAAAAGTTGAAGCATTTTCAATTAGGGCCAACAACTTGAAGTCAATTGTCGGTCAATTTTGGTTCGATTATTGGAGGGAGCTTCCTCATTCTCAATTGGAGCATTTTGCAGCTTCTTACATACAGGCATTATGGCGGTGCCACCGTGCAAAGGCTAAGGTAGCATTTTCTGAGGGAGCTTCCTCGTACTCAATTGGAGCATTGTGCAGCTTCTTCCATACAGGCATTATGGCGCCCCATCGTGCAAATTCTAAGGGCCCAATTGGATGAGACAAACTTACATTAAATTAGCCAAACTACAAAATCCAAAAAAAAGAGTGACCTTTTTTTTTCCTTATCTTGTGTGGGTATTTTGTTTGTGTTTGTGTTGCTTTGTTGTTTTCGATTGTTTACTAATTGTCGTCCTTGGTTCGTTCCTTTCATATGTCGAGGTGTGGACTGCTTTGAATTTGTTTTGGACCTTGTAACATGCAATAATTTATTGTCGTTAGGAGTTGTGCCTTATTTTGAGTTTTTTTAAACTACTTTTCTTCGGCCTTGGCTCTTTTTGTATATGTACTTGTTTTGGCTTTGTACAATCCACTAGGTTTCTTGTTAAGTAATGATCTTGTGACTGAAAAAAAAAATGGCAACTTTTTATTTCTTTCAGTAACACCTTTGAATAATGACAATACTAAAAAAGTCAAATTTTCTTGCTAAAAATATTAAGTGTCTTTTGACCTCTAAGGCAATAGTTGTTGTAAGAGTGTTTTCATTTGGCTAATTTACGCAAATACTGTTTTTGCATTTATTAATAATAATAATAATGATTGAGTGCTGCTATTTTCACCTCTGTTCTATTTCCCCACCCACCTTATCTTCAAAATTTTAAATACAAATTTACCCATTTGTAAAATGACTTTTAAGAACTTTAAGAAAAACCTCAAATTTACCCCTTCTCCTCCCAGCTAGCTCCCCCAACCGGTTTCTTTTCTTTTATATTTTCTTTATTTTTTGAAAATGGGTAATTACAATTTTGGTCACTAGGTTAGGCTCGAAATTTAAATTTGGTCACCGAAATTTCAAATTTTCAATTTTTGTCACTATACTTGCAGTCTCTAACAAATCAAGTTGAATCCATCAATTCCGTCAATTAAGTCCCATTATTAAAATTTTAAAATAAATAAAAAAAAGTACACTGGTTATGTGCTTTTTTAACATAATCAACATAATGAACCAAATTAGCAACCAAATCCAAATTCCACCCAGTTTCTCCATCAAAATTATCAAAATTTCAGTAATTCTGTGTGTTAATCTACAAGCATAGATGAGAAAATGCTACAAGCAATCTGCGAGCATCTTAATTTACACTTTATATGATATTATTAATTTACGCTTTATAATTAATATAGATGAATGACATATTAATATGTGCATGCATACGTATTATAAAGTAGATTGAAACCACCCTACATTCCACGTGTCGCAAAGAAAGACATATTATAATACGTCGCCTCCTATCCTCTTATTGTTACTTATTCTAACAACCAGAAAAGATGACTAAAAATGGACGTGGAAAAAGACAAGAGCATCGTCCTATATAATTTTAAGAGAGTGCTCAACTTTTTTTTTTCTTTTTTTGGGTAAGAGAGATCTGCTCTCAGCTTTATAAAAAGCAGAATTATTTAATCTTTTTTGCCAGAGACAAGAATATGAAATACTTTCTTTAAGTTTCTAGACTTGTCTATTGTCACGCTTGAAAAACTCCATTTCCTTCTGTCCAAATTCTCCCTCTATCAGTATCTCTTCAGTCTCAGGTTAAAATTTGATAAGAGAATTTGATGGTTCTTAGAGGGGCAAAACAGAGAGGAAAAAAAACTTATTCTAGTTCTTTGGAAAGAGAGATACACGTGGAAACATTTGCGGGAGAGAGTTGGGCAATCATGAAGCCTCTAGCACCAAGACTCAACCGAGCACGAACACTGAATAGAGCAGAAAGCATAGTGGAAGCAAAATTATTTCATCTTTTTATTAACAATAATTCTTTTGACAACACTCCCAACTTTATTGGGCCATACTTGAAATTTAAATTCAGACATTTATCTTCCCTTTTGTATTTTTTCCAAAAGACGCACGCACACTCTCTCTCTCTCGCTGTGTACCTGTATAAATTTGATCAGGTGTAAGTACTGGTAATCTGGAATGTACTTTTTTTAAACTCTCTCCACATCTTATATGAATCATCTCTTGAGTCTCAGGTTAGCAGGGGGCTTCTCACAAGGACTAGCTAGATTAAAATTTGATAATGATATCCAACTTTTAGTTTTCCACACACATAATTGAGTTATGGCTGACTCCAATCCGGACTCAACAGCCATAAGGTTAGCTTTTTTTCTTCTTTTTTTTTTTTTATCCTTTGGACATTCAAACGTTATTATCGTACAAATGCCATGTATTTTGTACTACCCCTCTCTATTTTCCTACTTGTTTATAATGACATCCGCATGATAATAACGCATGAATATCCGGATGAGAGAATAACTATATATATATATATATAGTAGACAAAAGATACTACGCACCAAGTGTGGAAATATAATTTTTTAGATTTATTTACTAAAGAAAAATAGCTGTTGCATGTATTAGTGTTCACCACTTTAACATGATGTCTTCCAAGCCCAAAAAAAAAAATTCAAAAAAATACCTACATATGTTATAAGACCAGTCCAAAATTGAAAAAAATTAAAATAAACCCTACATCATATCTTCTCCGCCCATCTAGGTGGTCCTATATCTTCTCTCTCCTTCTCTTTTGCCTATGTGACATCAACTTGTTTCTTTATCTTTTAGCTACCTGAAATCATCAGCACCTTCTTTCTCCTTCCATTTCTATATATCTTTAATTATATAGTTTTAATTTAAAATTGAGTATTCTAGGGTTTAATTAGGGATGAAAGAGAGTTTTCTAATAATATCGATAATGCATTGATAATTGAAGAATTTAAGAGTTCTAAGCATCGATAGTTTTGTTTTATTTTGCATTGCATTTACTTTTGATTTTAGTTTTCGTGTTTGCATTTGTGGAACTTTTATTTATGGATATATATGCATTTGAGGGTAATGCTCATTACGTCCTCCTTGACTAGGTGTATCTTTTATGTTTATTAGTGAAATTCACTCATACCGTCGAGTTTAGTATGTAAGTTTTGCCCAGCGGGCTTTCAAATCCTAGAACTGCCACTGTATATATATATCACTACTGCCAATATATCTCTATTCAGTCTCAGTCTCAGTCTCCATCTTAATTATATGAATCATTTGTCCATCTTATAAACACTTGACTATTTGCAGGAGTAAATATTATTTTGTGGTACGTATTGTACTGGTATTTTAACGAGCTCCTTAGGGCTGTTCTGCTATATATATATATCGTGTCATCAATTATGGCGAATGACTCAACAGTCATAAGGTTAGTTAGTCATTTTTTTTCTTCTGATTTTGTTTCTTTCTCTAACTCTCAAAACATTTTCCTTTTTTCTTTTAAAGAAAAACTTGCATCTAAATGCTTGTTTGTTTGTGTGTCTTGTTTAGTGTTGATCATGATGGGAATGTGGAGTGGGAATCTGGATCTGGTTATTATGAAGCTGGAGGGCACAGATCAAGTAGAAAATGGCCAACAACAAAGGAGATACTTGGTCCACATGAGCAGCCAGCAATGACGTTCCTCAGAAAGTGGGATATAGCATTTACGATATCATGTGTATTTGCTGTCTTCAATGATCCTTTATACCCTTACATTCCTGTCGTAGATGGGGACCGTACGTGCTACTATTGGCACCAATACTTGATGTGATCATTTTTGGGCTTACGATCCGCCCTAGATCTCTTTTATGCAATGGACATTGCCATATTTTGTCGGAGGCGAATTTGTAGCGAGCCTAATGCTAAGACATCTGGGTCCTCCTCCACAAAAAGGAAACAAGAGGAGAGAAATCATTTAAGGCAAGAACCATCCTTAAGCTGTTACCCATTCTACCTCGTGTTGTTCGTGCTCTCTCTCTCTCTGTACCTTTATAAATTAAACTACTCCCCAATTAAAATGAACTGATAAGGTACAGTATCACTACTGCAAGTACTGGTGTAAGTTTCAATGCACTTTTTAAACTCTCTCTCCATCCATCTTATATGAATCATCTCTTTAGTCTCAGGTTATAGCAGGGGGTTTCTCTTCTCACTAGGACTTGCTAATTATATCCAACTTTTGTGGAACTGGCTTTTAACATGCTTCTTGCTGCTGCTCATACTCCATAGGACATCTCCTATCATTAAAAAGCTTCAGTTATGGCGGACTCCAGTCATGAATCCACAACCATAAGGTTAATTAGCTAGTTTTTCTTCTTCTTTAATTCCTGATTGAAAGGTCAGAGTTTCTTTCTTTAAACTTTTCTGTGTATAAACAAAAGATCCTATACGTAGAAATGATTTTTTTTTTTTATAGATTTATTTACAAAAAGAAAAAAAAAAGATAGAGAATGAGAATGAGAAATCAAATGATAGAGAACGAAAAAAACTTATGGTGCCTTTGGTTAATGAGCAATGGGACATGAGAATGAGAAATGGAAATGTTAGATATGGGAAATGGTTCCCTATCACATGGGAAATTGGGGGAAATGAAACCCTCCACCCTAGTTCTCCTGGACTCTATGGTCCAAAGAATTTGTGGTCACCCACTCTTGGATTTAATCTAAGGGCAGAGAAAAAAAACTAATTAAAGAATTCATCTATCTATATAAAGCAAAAGGCAGAGAATGGTGAAACATTCAAAATACCAGAAAATACCCTTAGTTAATGCAAATATTAAGAATTGAAATTATTAATTAAATGAGGATAATATGGTAAATTCATACTTTTTCATATTAAAAAAATTTATAATTAAAAGAAAAATTAGATAATGGATCCTATTTTTATGGAACACAACTACCCATTATCTTTTTTAATTCTAAAATAAATTAAAAATTAAAAAAAATGCATCTCGCAAGTGCGGAAGCGCGTGCAGAGAGTCTTATAATATTAATTTAAAGGGAGTTTTAATTTATAGTCATTTGGGAGTTTACTATTGTGGTAGATAATAATCAAATTTCACCTAATTTGGTTAAGGTCAATGGCCAAAAAGTGGCATATAATTTTACAATAATACACTGAAAACACATCAAAATTACGAAAAATGCCATTAGTAGTCGTTGTGGTATTCACGATTTCATTATAACAAGTCACAAATATTGGAAATTCACGGAGAGATCATCGAATGTAAGAATATTGTAAAGCCATAAGGTTAGTTATAGTCATTTTTTGTCTTGTGATTTAAAGGCTAGTTTCTTTCTCTACTCTCAGAACATTTTCCTTTTTTCTTTGAAAGAAAAACTTGTATCTAAATGCTTGTTTGTTTGTGTGTCTTGTTTAGTGTTGATCATGATGGGAATGTGGAGTGGGAATCTGGATCTGGTTATGATGAAGCTGGAGGGCACAGATCAAGTAGAAAATGGCCAACAACAGAGGAGATTCTTAGTCCACATGAGCAGCCAGCAAATACGTTCCTCAGAAAGTGGGATATAGTATTTACGATATCATGTGTATTTGCTGTCTTCCTTGATCCTGTATACCCTTACATTCCTGTCGTAGATGGGGACCGTACGTGCTACTATTGGGACCAATACTTGATGTGGTCATTTTTCGGCTTACGATCCGCCCTAGATCTCTTTTATGCAATGGACATTGCCATCTTTTGTCGTCGGTGAATTTGTAGCAAGCCTAATGCTAAGACATCACTTAAGGCAAGAACCATCCTTAAGCTGTTACCTCGTGTTTTTCGTGCTCTTCCCATTCCACAGGTAATCAACATAAGCCTTCTATTCTGTCAATTTCATTCATTTTGCTTTTCAACTACACGCATGCATGGTATAGCTGCAGCTAATGGCATTCTGGTATAGCTGCAGCTGCAAATTAATCACCAATAGACCCAGATGTTATCTACTAAATGTAACATATGTGAAATACAACAGATCATTATTGTAATTTATTTAATATACTTTTTATAATATCAGATTTAATTTGGCTTAAATCATCGTATAATGTTTCCAGGTAGTGTTACTCACTGGACAATATACGAACTTTAATAATGTGTTTCTTTGTAATGTTCTGCTTTCCGACCCAATATACACTACGGGTTTATCTGTCACGCCCCGGATCCGGGGTAGGTGGAAATTCCGCGCCCGGTGCGTGAGTAAAATAAAATAAAAAGAAATACAAAGAAGGGTTTAAAATAAACTTCTGTTATAAAAATAGTTCCAAAATCTTACAACTTTACATGAAATAAATAAAGCTCTATCGCTCTCATCTAATTCAGCCTCAACTAGTTTAGTCATTGTCTTGCCCACTAATTCATCTGAAAAATTAAACAGGGTGAGGGATGAGCAACCACCGCTCAGGAGGGATATGAGACCTTACCACAGGAGATTGATATAACTAAATTAAGTGACATGCCGTTAATTCATATAACTGGACAAGCAGACCTGCACGTCCCATACCATGCTCATACCACTTGGTCCCGAATGCCCATTTATATGAACTAACACCCATTTCAACTGTCCCATAATTCCCCCTTTTGTTAGTCATCTTGCCTAACTCCCTTTCGCCAGTCCCGAATCACCCAATAAAAACCATGTGCACTGTGGGATCCCTTAGACCTGGTACCTGCCAAAAGTTAGACTCAACTACACAAAAGACTATCCATTACCCTCTTTTCCATCATTATTATCTCTAACCAACATCTCCAACTAATTTCCATGATATGATATAATTATGCATTTCACATATAATAATAGCATGCATAATATAGTGCTCACGAAATTTAATTAGATCAATCCCCGTAAAGGCACCCTAAGAAATCCCTACCTCGATTCAAAGGCATTGCTCCAAGTTAAGAAAATACAAGCTAAGTCCTATATCTCCCGCAAGAAATTCATCACCTCTCTCTCTCTCTCTCTCTCTCTCTCTCTCTCTCTCTCTCTCTCTCTCTCTCTCTCTCTCTCTCCCCCCCCCTCTCTCTCTCTCATGTTGCATATTTGTTATCAATGGAAGCAATAGTAAAACTTGCAAGCTTCCTATTTATACTAGAGTAAAGTCGGCAACAAATCACTTCTTATTGGATGGTGCAATGGCGGTTGACTGATACTTGCCATCCAAGTTATATTCTAGCTATGCAGATAAGATTGTAATGATGAATTGACAAAGCTATAGCCATGCTAACTTAGCATTTGGCTTTCTTTGACACGTCTACACTATCAATGACTAAGCATAACCATATATAATAATAGGATATATATGTAATACACACATATATATAATAAGATATACGTATATATATATAATAGAATAAGATATTTATCTTAATAGAATAATATATGTAGTAAAATAAGATATAAATAAAATAAGATGTAAATATTTATTTCTTCAAATTATTAATATATATACTTTTAAAAATACGGTCTTCACATTATCACACGTACGGGCTTCTCAAGCAGTGTCCTAACATAGAAACTGAAATAGGAAGATGGCTTAAAGCTACATTGGATTTTCTTCCCTTCATCCTTGCTGCTCACGTAAGTTTCAATCTTATCTCCCATATGTACATATTTCAGCTTATTTTAATTTAGTTTTAGCACAAAAATTTCCTTAAGTAAACTTGCATTATCGATGTATGGATGGATATATAATGACAAAACAAAAAATGTTTGAATGGTATATGAAATTTGGGTTTTTTTTTCTTTTTTTCCCAATTCGGGAACCCGAGCTTTGGCTTCTGTCCAAATTCCTAAATTATAATTTGTCACAATTTAATGCCTAAATAGTTTTTTTTATACATGCGATATTGGGGGAGAGAGTTTTTTTCACACACAGTGTCAATGTGCCATGAGGGTTCGAATCTTAGACCATTAGTCTACAAGTAAATGTCTTTTTCTATTAGGCTAGAGCCCATTGACCCTAAATTAATTTTTTGAGTCTAGTACGTTTGAAACAAACTTCGTCTAAAATGATTTTGTCACTTCATGGAGACCATACTCACACATTTAACCGCCCCCAAAATAACAAGGGGGTTTGTATCAAAGAAAAAAAAACACAAGGGGCTTCTAACTCAATGTGTTCAATTATTCCTCTTCTCCACTATTACTTTTACTTTGTATAAAAAAATATTTTTTAAAACTTGAGATTATTATTATTAACTGCCGCTTTCTATTCAACGAGAGGTAGATTGTTGGTGGTACGCCTGTCAAGATAATAGCGTGGGATGTGATATTTCTCAAACAGATTATGGTTTCTCCTGTGGTACCGAGATTTACGTCCCCAATTTGCGTCTCAATATCACGCATATAAAGTCATCATGCCCTATAAATCCCCCAGATGCAACTATCTTCGATTTTGGTATATTTCTCTACGCTCTTCAGTCTAACACGACCAGGTCAACATCTATTCCACGAAACATGTTTCAATGTTTCTGGTGGGGATTGCGCAGTCTGAGGTATCATAACTGTTTGATGTTTATAAACTAAATTCTAATATAAATTCATTAGATTTGTTGGTGAATTTAATATGCAATATACATGTAATCCAACGTCTAAGATTAGAAATCCTTAACTAATTCTAAACATAAAATTCTTAATAGGGTATTTCACTTTATCTATACAAGATCCCACAACTAATTAATGCTTTTCATATACAAATTAAAATGGTTGTATTATGTCATTGGGACAATTAAATGACGTTTCGAAAAAAGCTTCATCATCCAACATTAGACAGGGAAATATATAAAATCCTAACTGCTAAGAGGGAGAGAGAAAGCTTTAGATCGGGGGTTTTCCCCGGATCTTCTTTGTTCTTCGATTTTTGGTGGACTTTATATCGATTTAGTCTTCTCTGGGCTGGTATTGGTTGTGCCTCATCTTGTGAGGCCGCTCTTTAAGGTGTTGCAGCTTGGTCATAGTAGATCCACTGCTCATTTGTGTGTTGAGGTCCTAGAGTTACTAAGTGGCGCTCTCTATGTCATGTCCTGAAGGAAGATTAGTCGCGGTTGGCTTTCCTTTTGCCATAATTGTTTTAGTTATTTTTTTTGTTCAATTTGTTCAATACATTCCAGAAACTCTATGAGTTTTCTATGTTTTTTTTTCTCTTATGATTCCATAAACTTAGTTGAGTTTGCTGAGTGTTCTTAGTCTATCTAGGAGAGTCATGCCGGTTAGAGGCTAGTTTTTGTCCGTAATGTCATTGGACTAGATTCGAGAAAATTATGGATGTTGATAGGGGTTATAGAAAAGTTACTTTGGAGAGTGATTCTCTCTAGATCATTTTATGCTTATTGATTTAATAAAATTCTAATAACCTTCTATAAAAAAGAAATTTAAATGACGTTGCTTTCTTGAAGAAAGAACCAAGTTCAAATCTTTTTTATTTTTTGGATAAAGAACTAAGTTCAAATCCGGTGAAGGAAATATAAAGCACATTAAAGTTACTACTTCGAATTAGACATCGGAGAGATTCTCCAATAAGTATTAAGTTAAAGATTGGTTATATATTTCTAATCTTGGCAGTTGGATTGCATTCATTAGATGTGCTGGTAGATTTAATATGCAATATACATGCAATCCAATAGTCAAGATTAGAAATATGTAATCAATTCTTAACATAAAATACTTATTGAAGAATTTGCCTAGACCTAATATATTGTCTTTTTAATTTTGCAGTTCTTTTGGTTCAAACCTCCAGAATTGTCTCTATTGGGCGGAAATCTTTTTTACGATTTTGGTATCTATAAGTGGCATGGTGCTATTTTTAATATATCTCAATAAAAGGATACAGGTTTGTGTGATCAGCCTTTAACCCCTTATGAAATTTTTTTCAAAGATCTAAACTATTTATTTTTCACATCTTCATTTTGACTGGTTATGAAATTAACGGCATGCAGATGTCACGACAAAGATCAAGTCAGCTTAAATTGAGACAAAAGATGCAGATGATGAATCTAGATATAGATTTATGGTTGTATAAAAACGGCCTTTATGATAAGAATTTGAAGATGGTCATCATGAAAAACTTACACCAAAAAGTTGAAGAAAACAAAGAAGTTGATGTGGAGAATATTCTCTCTTTTGTTCCTATTATACACCGAAGAAGTATTTTGTGGCTTCTCAGCCTGAATTTGCTAAAAAAATTAAGTGCTTAATTTGTCTACCAAATTATGGAATATATATATATATATATTTACAAGAATTTGAAGTAAAGAAAAATGTATGTACTAGTTTATGGGATTTTTCATCATAACATAACATGCATGCGTTCGTATTCCTAGCTAGTCTAAATTTATATCCCTTGCTAGATTAATTTATTCTCTTTGTTTTTTTTCTTGAATAAAATTAATATTATATAGGTCCCAATGCTGGAAATTATGAATGAAAACGTGTTGAAAGCAATCTGTGAGCATCTTAAGTTGGTGAGGTATAGCGAAGACAAGTATATTGTTCGAGAGGGAGAACCACTTGATAAGATTCTCTTCATCACACAAGGTACGGCATGGTCATACCCAACCAATGCAAGTGGTTCCTCAGCGATCAAGTGTCTTGTGAAAGGTGACTTCTACGGAGAAGAGCTTCTAAATTGGGCATCAAAATTGCCATATTTTTCTGAATTTCCCAACTCAACCAGAATTGTCAAGGCCCATACGAAAGTTGAAGCATTTGCCATCAGAGCCAACAACTTGAACATTGTTGTCTCCAAATTTTGGTGGCATTTTAGCAAGAGGTTCGATCACATAGAGGACTCTCAGTTGGAGAGGTGGCAAAGTTTGGCAGCTTCTTCCATACAAGCAAAATGGCGCCGCCGCATGCAAGGCCGAGCTGGGGCGTAGGCTGGGATAACTTTAAAATATATTAGCTTAAAAAGTATCTTATGTTGTATCAAAAACACAAATTATCGCATGCAATTTCTTTTTCTTGTTTTTGGTTACTCAAAACCTATATATATGTATATATATATATATATGTTTTATGAAATATGATGAATAACAACTAGCTAGCTACCTTGTTCTTCAGCTGTTCGGAGCTCTGTGGTACTATAACGCCATTTCATAAGAGATGGGCATGGTACTATTTTTAATGTATCTCAATGAAAGTGTGCAGGTTGGTCTAAATGTGCGTGCGTACGTATATACATATGTATATTTGTTTTTGTTTTTTCTTTAAGGTTAAAGCTCCTCCATACAAATGTTTCTTTTGAGTATCTATATATGTGATAGTTGCTTGCTAGCTATATATAATCACTAATCATACAAAGCTTAACCACACATGCATAGTATAACAAATGTGAGATTTTATACAAAAGGGCCTCGATTGGTATTATAATCGGTAGTGGAACTGAATGTCTACATTCTTCAACAGTAAGATCACCCACAATACTCATGTACAATTTGAACCTGTAAACCTACTTGTTATGCTTGTGGAACAGACATATAATTAAGCAACTGGCAGAAAGAATATCGAAGATTAAGCTTCAATTCAAACGCAAGATGCAAATGATAAATCCGGAGATAGATTTGTGGTTATCTAAAAACTCACTCCCCAAGGATATGAAGATATATAGTGGTCCTTGTCCATAGAAGGTCATTTGACAACAACATAGTCTTTGGGTCCCCAATTAGTCGTTGTAGTTACGATTTCATTATGACAAGTCACAAAAAGTAAGTCCATGGATGATCGATATAAGAATATATACTCTACTTCTAATTTTGCTTTTGGCATGTGATTTTACTTGCATTCTTTGGAAATCATTTGCTTCAAAATGTTAAATGTGTTGGTGTGGGCTTGTGAGCGAGGATAAATTTTTTAGGGTCAAGTTAGGAATATAATGTCGGTGCAATTTCTTTCCTTTAAATGAATGGGATGAGCTAAGAGCACATGGGCCCAACTACTGGTACTACCTCGTCCGTACAAAGAGCAAAATCCTATCCGCTCTAAAGAAGAAAGAGTTGCGCAACTTTAATAAAGCAGAAAACATAGTGAAAGAGCATTAGAGTATCTCTAATAATCTCTTTAATAGAGTATCTCTAATAATCTCTTTAATTATTTTGGATTACTAAAATAGGTGAGCCAAATTATAAAAAATCTCTCCAATAATTTTGTCAAACTCAGTCATCAAAACTGTAACATATTTCTCTCTCAAAAAAAAAAGGGTTGACTTTGGCTCTTCAAATCATTTAATTTTACTTTGAAAAAACAAAACCTACCTTGAAAATGTTAAAAACATGCATTTTTGCTTTTCAAATAATAAATATATAGACATTTTTCACATGTTTTCATAATTTTCATTATTTTCTATGATATTGCATTAATTGAATTGAAGAGTCGGTTGGAGCAAAAATTATTCAAATAACAAATAAACTTTTTCAAATTGCAACATAGCTCAACAAACTTTAATATGAAGAGTTTAATTTACCACAACTCATGTTTTTGCTAAAGAGTATATATATTCTTAGCTAGGGGAACACTCAAACGATATATAGAACATATCACCTCTCTTTAATTTTCTACTTTTTTTTATGACCAAAAAAAAAAAGTTAGATTCGGATCCCATTTCTCTTCTCATCTTTATGTCCTAATTATTCCTCTCTCTCTCTCTCTCTCTCTCTCTCTCTCTCTCTCTCTCTCCACCTTGTACCTATATAAATTAAGCTATACTTGTGAACATTGATCAGGTGTATCTCTCTATTTAATTCTCTCCATCTTAAACACACAAATATATATTTTATTATTTGCAGGAGTCAATATTATATTGTGCTGCTGGTATTTTAACTCTGATAACATAGTTCATAGAATATCGTAATCATCAATTATGGCGGACTCCAATTATGACTCAACAGCCGTAAGGTTAGCTTTTCTTTTCTCTGATTGAAAGGTTAGTCTTTTTCTCTAACTCTGATGACATTTTCTTGTAAAGAAAAATTTTAGCGTTAGTAAATTTATCCATTTTATTTTATTTGAGTATGTAAAAAAACACATGTAAGTAACTATTGATATGAAGTTATTGAATTATACCATTGCAAGTAAAATTGATATTCAATTCAATAGATACTAAAATAGTTCAATTTATTGAACTATTAAACAATCATTATGGATGCTCTAAAGAGCTCAATGAAACTCTATTAGTTTTCCAATGTGGGACTAATTTCAACTAAAACATAGCTTGCAACCATCTTACAAAGCCAATATTGATAAATTAGGCACAAGTACATAATACAAGTAGAGACTAGAAAATAATCAAACAAGCAACTCACAAAGGGTTGATGTAATTATTACAAAATAAGAAAACTGCAAACAAACAACAACCAAAAACCATAAAATAGCTTTCTAGTGTTTTTAACTAAAAAATAGGGAGAATGATTGTAGATGTGCTCTTAGAAAAAATTGATATTAATTTGATAATTCTCTAACTTCCACTGTTCTCCATATTTGGCTACTATTCGCAGGAGTACGTACTCAATATTAATTGGTGTTAGTTAACTATATATGGTTTAACGAGAGCCAGCTACTTGGGTTTGTGAATAATTCGAAAACTTCAGAGAGGATTTTGCGTCATAAATAAGCTTGAGACATGAGCCACCGGGTTGCTGAAGTAAAAATTCCGTTGAGGTTAATTTCTTTACGTACTCCATAACTTTTTCATTTTCATTAAGTAGATGTTTGATGGAACAATATAGCTCTCGCATTTGCAGTAACTGCTTCAACATAATTATTTAGGTTAATTTTTTTTATATATCATTTAGAAAATTAATGTTTACTATTAATTATATTATATTCATCACTTATATATACATGTTGGAAGTAGTGCTGCAGCAAAACGGCCAGAACTGGAGGAAGTTGTTAACGCACCACATGATCATCATCGGCCAAAAAAATTCCTTCCAAAGTGGGATATCATATTTACAGTAGCATCTGCATTTGCTGTGTTCGTTGATCCTTTGAGCTGCTACGTTCCCGTCATCATCGACGATAGCACGTGCTTCTCTTTGGACCACACCTTGATGTGGGCATTTTTCGCCTTACGATCAGCCGGCGATCTATTTTATGGAATGGACATTTTGATTTTCATAAAGCGACGTCGCGGCAGAGGTAATGCCAAGAAATATGGGGCCTCCTGTATAAAGTTTTTTGGCGGTCCTGATTCCAAAATTTGCAAGGTGTTGAAATTGAATGGCCAGAAATCACTTGGGTTCTTAGGCATTCTACCTCGCATTTGTGCTGCTCTTCCCATTCTACAGGTATATAAGATCGTACTTCTTCCACGTAATTAAATATCTTATCCTGAAAATAATATAATTATTATAAATAAAAAAAACTATTACTCATGCCGCCATGCCAGAGTTATGCTGTCAAAAACTGGAATATTACTTTGTTTAGACTTGGCAACATACATAAACATTTATCTTTATATGTTAATAATAATTTAATAGTGGTTACACAGTAATCAAATTTTAACTGTTGTCTTTAAATGTGTCCAGGCAATCATACTCACTGGACAATATACATACTTTGGTAACATATACAGTAAACTTATTTATCTAATTCCAATCCAATATACTTTACGGGCTTATAATCTCTACCGATGGCTCGATCAGCATGCTAACATAGAGACCGCAGTAAAAAGATTTCTTAAATATGCCCTGGACTTCCTTCCATTCATCCTTGCTGCTCATGTAAGTTTCAATCTTATCTTCCACATTTAAAGAAAAAAATATTCAACTTGTTCTAATTTGCTTTTAACCTCCACAAAGTTTGCTTTAATTAATGTTAATTATGTTTAGTTTCTTGCTGAAACCTTGAGAATCATAATATATATATCGATCCCAAGCCTCTGCATTTAGAGGTCGTTCATTTACCCGCATTTCGTTAAATATGGATCCCAAACCTCTAAATTCATCTTATTTTCAATCAATATATTTAAGGTTTACTCAATTTCTCTAGTGGATTCCGACGTGTTACTTGTAAGGTTATCGTTTGATCGCCCTATTCTCTTATATCTCGCCGAGTCAAAAGTTAACTTCGTTTCCCAACCCATACTTTCCTCTCCTCACCACTACCACGCCCTTTCCTCTCTTTCTCTCACTTCTCTCCATCTCTTATTTGCAGTCAAGGAATTTATTCAATTAGATTTTGGATCGTAAATTGCCAAGTTTTTTCTGCTCATAACTTGGGATGGAAAGATTCTAATAAATCTCTGTGCAATTTTGAGCTTTTGTTTAAATTCATATGTGTTTTGATAGAATTATCAATGAAAATCTTTGAAATATTTTTCTTTGGAACCACATACAGAAAGAGAGAGGTATAAGCGGTGGAGGACATGTGCGGTTTACCACTAGCAAAAAGCATTACGACGTCTATGTTAATGTTTAACGTCAGTTATTAAAAAAAATTCCTTAACTCAAAGCTTGATGATGTGTCATGTATTTGAGGGTTAGATTATTAAAATGGCTTTAACGAAATGCAGGTAAATGCACGGCCTACAAATCCAGAGGCTCGAGATTATATATATACAGTGAGCTTCGGTTTAGGGATCCCTCAAATATTGAGGGACACCCTTGTAGAGCCCACCATACATGGTATGTCATTAATCCAAATCGTCTATTTTGTAGGCATTCATTTGAAGATCATCTTTGCAAAAAATACTTGAATCCGATATCATTTGACTACTCAATTAAATTATTGAAATTTTAGTACTTTCTTGAAGCATGGTATTCATTGATTTTGTAGGACAAAATTAAATGTCTAAACAGTTTCCAATTTGTTTAATTTTTTTTGGTAAGGATAATCTATGAATGAAGACCTAAAAAATATATGATTTGGATCATTATAAAAAAAATTATGAGGTACCTTAAAGGGCGTCCCTCAAATAAAATTATTTGAAAGATCCCTCAATAGAAAGGGACTAAATATATATATATATACACACACACACTCACAATATTATACAGAGGCATGTAGATTTTAGGGGCTACTATATGCACTCTAACGAAAATGTATTGTATACATATATACAGTCCTATTCTCCTGGACTCTATGGTCCAAGGATATTATGGTCATTTACCTTTAGATCTAATGGTGGAGAAAAAACATACTTAAAAATTTATTTTATTTTATATTATTTTTTAATGCTTAATATATTAATTTAACTTAAACAAAAACTGAAAGTAAAAGAAAAAAAAAAGAGTCACTAGGTGTTTGGAGCATTAAAAATAAAATAGACTTTTATCTAAACGGAGGTTAAATTAATATATTAAGCTTTGATTTTCCATTTACCCTTGCGAAAATACCCTCAATATATTATAATGGTGTTATACAAGCCCGCACTGGACTTACTTTCTTTCATTACAACTCGTTCGTTAGCGTCATTTTCCTCCCTTTCAATGCAATCTAATTAGAGTGTTATAAGATGATCTAATTAAAATGGCCAATGGGTCTAGCTCAATAGAAAATGGTCTTAATTTGCATATCAGAGATCTCAAGTTCAAATTCCCTATATATTGATTACTAACTATGTGCTTGTCGCTCCTCCTCAGCTATTCGGAGCCTTGTGGTACTATTTTGCTGTGGATCGAAAAATAATTTGTTGGGAGGAGCATGTTTGTAAATTCAATAAAACTATGTGTGGTCGTGAAAGTGAAATGCTTGATCGTTTATTCTATTGCGACAGTTCTTCTAAACCAAGAGTACCACCTTGGAATATCTCGCGTTTACGGGAGTCGTGCGCTGTACAACTTTCAGCAAATGTAACAACTTTACCTATCGATTTTGGTATATATATATACGCTCTCCAATCTGATATGACAAGCTCAAAAGATCTTCCACTGAAGATATTGCAATGTTTTTGGTGGGGTCTGCGAAATCTGAGGTTTGTATATTTATAAGACTTTTTAACTTTTCATGATGATCCCCAAAAATAAATAAATCATGTTCTGATCCTTAATTACAATTTACAAGGATGTCATAGTATGTAATTAATATGTACTTATATTTCTGATCCCCCAAAAAAAAAAAATAGTTCTTATATTCTAACACTACCAATTAATTTTATTCATATATAGAATTTCATGCAAAGTTTTAAACCCATTTTAATTTTATTTTTTACATTAGAAGAAAGAAACTTCACTAAAGTTCGATCCTGGGTGGGTGTCATGGGAGAGAGGAAATCCTCCACCGCTGTACTGAGACTCATCAATTCTTCCTTGTGTGCCAGAGGAAATTTCTTTGACTGAAAATTTATTTATCTTAGATGAGTCAGTTTTGTTAAAAGATTATTCCTAAAGTACCCTAGTGAGTTATTTCTTATTGTGTGATAATTTATACCATACCTAGAAGTTACTAAGGCTTACAAGAACCTTTGACAAAAGACTACTTTGAGCTAGGTAGCAGATGGAATTTTCATTATAACGTGCGATATACACTTATCAAATATATTCCTTTTTCATTTTTGTTTTGCAGTTCTTTTGGTTCAAACCTCTCGACCAGTTACTTTAAGGAAGAAATTATCCTTTCGATTATTATCTCCATAAGTGGCTTGGTACTATTTTTAGTATATCTCAATTCAAGGGTGCAGGTTGGTGTTTAAACAACATTTATGTTTTTTTTTTAATTTTTGATAAAGCTATATTCTAAACTAAATTTATGCCTTTAAACTTGAAGCTCCTCCATATAAATTTCCATATTAATTTTTGTGCATTTATAAAATTAATAATTATAAAAAGTGTCATATCAGCTCCAATTGCAACAGAAAATCAAAATGATGTATCCAGAGGACATGACAAAGCAAATGCGTAATATGTGGAATATGAGCTTGGCTTCATTAAAGAAAGTAAGTGGTTGGGTTAATTTGCTTTGATTTCTTTCTATTAAATTTTGTTCAACATTATTAAATTATATATATTGGTAGGTGCCGTTGCTTGAGCGTACTGATGAGAAAGTGTTAAAAGCAATCTGCCAGTATCTTAAGCCGGTGACTTATGGCGAGGATGTTTATATCATTCGAGAGGGAGAACCACTTCGAAAGATGTTTTTCATCACACGAGGCACTGCATTGACCTACACAAAGGGTGGAACAAATGTGTGCAAGTGCCTTGAGAAAAGTGATTTTTACGGAGAAGAACTTCTAAATTGGGCATTCAAATCTTGCATATTTTCTGAGTTACCTATCGCCACTACAACTCTTATGTCCCAAACAAAAGTTGAAGCATTTTCAATTAGGGCCAACCACTTGAAGTCAATTGTCGCTCAATTTTGGTTGGATTTTCGGAGGGGGCTTCCTCATTCTCAATTGGAGTATTTTGCAGCTTCTTATATACAGGCATTCTGCCGCGGACGTTGTGCAAAGGCTAAGGGCCCAACTGGATGGGACAAACTTATATTACTGGATTGGACAAACTTATATTAAATTAGCCAAAACTACCACATTCGAAAAAATAGTGTGAGAAAATCACATAAACCAACTTTTTTTTTTCCTATCTTGTGTGGGTATTTTGTTTGTGTTTGTGTTGCTTTGTTGTTTTCAATTGTTTACTATTTGTCGTCCTTGGTTTGTTCCCTTCCAATGTCGAGGTGTGGACTGCTATGAATTTGTTTTGGACTTTGTAACACGCAATAATTTATTGTCGTTTTGGAGTTGTGCCTTGTTTTTAGTTTTTTAAAGTGCTTTTCTTCGGCCTTGGCCCTTTTCTAGGTTTCTTGTTAAGTAATGATCTTGTGACTGAAAAAAAAATTGGCAACTTTTTTTTTTCAGTAACACCTTTGAATAATGACAATACTAAAAAAGTCAAATTTGCTTGCTAAAAATATTAAGTGTCTTTTGACCTCTAAGGCAATAGTTGTTGTAAGAGTGTTTTCATTTGGCTAATTTACGCAAACACTGTTTTTGCATTTAATAATAATAATAGAGTGCTGCTATTTCCCCATCCATCTTATCTTCAAAATTTTAAAGACAAATTTACCCCTTCATAAAATGACTTTTAAGAACTTTAAGAAAAACCTCAAATTTACCCCTTTTCCTCTTAGCTAGCTCCCCCAACTGGTTTCTTTCTTCTGTTTTTTTTTTTGTGGGTGAAAATGCTTAATTACAATTTTGGTCACTGGGGTTTAGGCTCGAAATTTCAATTTTTCGATTTTCATCACTATACTTGCAATCGCTAACAAATCAAGTCGAATCCATCAATTCCGTCAGTTAAGTCCCAAAAATAATAAATAAAGTATACTGGTTATGCGCTTTTTTAACATAATCAACATCAGGATGAACCAAATTAGCAACCAAATCCAAAATCCACCCAACTTTTCCCATCAAAGTTATCAAAATTTCAGTAATCCTGTGTGTTAATCTACAAGCATCATATAGAACCGAATCAAAGACTCTAACGGACAACAAAACTTCACAAGAAGAGTTCAAAGTAGCGGATAACCTCTTAGATAGTTTCAAATTAGACTTTTGAATCTCACCCAACTTCATGGTCTTTTTTATCAATTTCTGTATGTAACCTGTTGGACATGGTTCCCAAAGTCCAAAGCTTGCTCTGATTCTTTTGCACCTGAGCTTCCAAGCTTAGAGCTCTTATGTAAACTAGCTTAACAAACTAACAGCTAAGCTTAACAGTAACTAGAACACGTGCTACTCATGCATGTGATAAACTAACTACCTTTACAACTGACTTGTACAGTCATCACTATATATATATATATATATATATATATTCCAAAGAAAAGAGTTTAAGTTGAATCCTTTATTTTGTGGTGTGTTCTTATGTTTATATGCCAATGGCACACATTTTTGGTGCAAAAAAACAAAATCTAACTAAAATGTGTACATGCTTTTCTCTCATACATCTTTAATCTAATTTTGCCTCGACAACGATGTATGGTTGAGTTTGATCTTAAGCACCTAACAAAAAAAATGTAGAAAACTTGATGCAGAAAAAATGGAACAATAAAGAGACTGACCTTTCTTGATACTCAAAGCTCCATTTTCTCATGATTCATGAATGACCTAAGCTCCATTATACTCAATCAGATCATATGTAATTAATCCTTCAATTTCAATTTCATCACACAGTTTAGCGCATCGCACAAAAATAGAAATTTCTGTAACATCATATTACTACTGATTGCAATTTACATGCTAAATACATACTCGTACTTGAATACTATTAAGGCCTATTAGTCAATTATTAGCAACCCCAAAGCAAAGTTTGAGTTGCTTGCTATTTGTTTATTGCTTTTCGCATTTGATTCTGGTTTTAATTGGGTAATTCTCTCTAACTTTCACTCTTCTCCATATTTGTTCAATATTATTTGGTGCTAATTAACTCTAGTTTAACAAGAGCGAGCGAGCTACCTGGGTTTGTGAATAATTCGCACACTTGAGAGAGAGGATATTGCGTCACAAATAAGCTTGAGATACATATGATCACCCCGGTTGACCAAGTATCAATTCAGTTGAGGTTAATTTCTTTATACCTTCTTAAGCCTGCTTGATTATTTTCATCACTTATATATTTGTAAATTTGTTGTGTCTTGTTCAGTCCTGAACCAGAACAGAGTGTAAGTACTACACCAAAATGGCCAGAATCGAAGGAAGTTGTCGAGGCACATGGTCAAAATCACCGTTCAAAATGGGATATGACCTTTGCAGCATCATCTGCATTTGCTGTATTCATTGATCCATTGATCTGTTATGCTCCCGTACTCATCGACAATAGCGCGTGCTACTATTGGTTCCAAACGTTGATATGGACATTTTTCGCCTTACGATCAGCTACAGATCTCTTTTATGCGACGGCCATTTTTGTTTTCCTAAGTCGAAGTCATGCTGAGCCATTTGCTACTTCATGGACAAGAATTATTGGCGGTCCTCAAACGAAAATTTGTAAAATCTTGAAATGGCAGGAAAACACTTAGGTTCTTACGCATTATGCCTCGCATTTGTGCTGCGCTTCCCATTCTACAGGTAAGATTTTGTACCTAATTAAGACAACTAAGAGAAGAGAAGATAAGATAAGCTAGCTAACCAGCCTTTTGGACATAATTATATATATTTGTTGGTTTAAATGTGTGCAGGCAGTAATCCTCACGGGAAAATATACTTCTGTTGATAAGACTAAGTTCTTCTATCTAATTCCAATCCAATATACCCTACGGGCTATTAGGCTCTACCGACGGCTCTATCGGAGTTCTAACATAGAGACTTCAGTAAGAAGATTGCTTAAAGCTATTTTGGACTTCCTTCCCTTCATCCTTGCTGCTCATGTAAGTTTCAATCTCATCTCTCATATTTGGAAAAAAGAAGAAGAAATTAAAATTGAGAACTATGAACATTTCGATGAAGTACTTCACTTTTTTTTTCATACTTTTCAAATTTTCGATGAACTGTTGATTATTAACTATCTGCTCCGCTCGTTGGTCCTCCAGCTATTCAGAGCCTTGTGGTACTTTTTTGCTGTGAATCGAAAGATAGTTTGTTGGCAGGAGCATGTCTGTAAATTTGATGATATATGTGTGGTTGGAAAACACTTGATCATTTCTTCTATTGCAGTAGCTTCACTCCAGAAAACAATATGAAGTTCAATATCTCGCTTTTGCACAAGTCATGCGCTGTACAGCTTCAGCAAATATAACAAGTTTACCTTTCGATTTTGGTATATATCTATACGCTCTCCAATCTGATATGACAAGCTCAAGAGTTCTTCCAGTGAAGATGCTGCAATGTCTTTGGTGGGGCCTGCGAAATCAGAGGTATTGCTTTTAATTATAACTTCAGATATACATTTGTCAGATATATATTGCTTTTCATTTTATTTTTGCAGTTCTTTTGGTTCAAACCTGCAGACCAGTTTCTTTAAGGATGAAATCATCTTTTCAATTCTGATCTCTATAAGTGGCTTGGCACTATTTTTAGTATATCTCAATGCAAGGGTGCAGGTTGGTGCATGTTTAAACTATATATATATTACTTACAAATTTTCCTATTAATTAATTCTTGTGTGTATATATTTCGTGATATAATTAATTATTTAACTCATCATGAAATTGTTTTTAAAACTAATAAATAAGCAAATATGTGCAGGGGTCGCAAAAAATATTAGATCAGCTCAACTTGAGAGAGAAGATGTAAACAATATATCCACAGATAATAAACCAAATGCGTATTATGTGCCATCTCCGCTTGGCTTCACTAAAGAAAGTAAGTAGTTGGGTTCATTTGTTCTCATTCTTTCTATTAATTTGTGTTCAAATTAATTAATTGTACCTAATTAAATATATATACACATTGGTATGGTAGGTGCCGATGCTTAAAATTATAGATGAGAAAATGTTACAAGCAATCTGCGAGCATCTTAAGCTAATAACTTATGGGGAGGATATTTATATAATTCGAGAAGGGAACCACTTCGAAAGATGCTTTTCATCACGCAAGGCACTGCATTGACCTACACAACCATTAAGGGTGGAACAAATGTTTGCAAGTGCCTTGAGAAAAGTGACTTTTATGGAGAAGAAGTTCTAAATTGGGCCTTCAAATGTTGCTCATTTTCTGAGTTACCTATCTCTGCTACATCTGTTGTACTGCAAACAAAAGTTGAAGCGTTTTCTATTAGGGCCAACCACTTGAAATCTGTTAGTCGCTCAATTTTGGTGTCGTTTTCAAAGGGAGCTCCCTTGTTCTCAGTTGGAGCATTTTGCTGCTTCTTCCTTACAGAAATACTGGCGCTGTTACATTAAATTAACTAAAAGTACAGGATTTAAAGAAAAGAGAGAGTAATAAGTACATGATACCGACTAAAATTCTCCTAGGTTGCTTTGGATCTTGTAACACACAACAATTCTTGCCATATTGGGGTTAGGCCTTGTTTCGAGTTTTTTTAAAACTACTTTTCGTTGGCCTTCACCTTTTTTCTATATGTTTATTGTTTTGTCTTGTTTTGGGTTTCTGCTGACCGCCGCTAGGTGTGTTGTTCATCAATGATCTTTGTTTTTTTTAGGAAAATCTATAGAGAATGAGTACAGATATATAGGGCTACTTGTTTTGTGACGTATACCATATTGTTTTGGGATTTATACTAGTCTATAGAGAAAACTAGATAGAAGCCTTTGAATAATGAAAACTAGATAAAATAAAAGCCTTTAAAAAGTATCTTATGTTTTATCAGCGTCAAAAACACAAATTATCTCATGCTATTTTTTTCTTCTTGTTTTTGGTTACTCAAAACCTACTATGAATTTTTAATTTGTGGATTCGCTCTCTTGTTTAATTTATGGCCTTTGTGTGTGCGTGCCAATCTTCTTGTTGAGTTTTGTTAATGTATGAATTTTGAGTATTTCTTTTGGCTTCCCTTGACAATTTTGTAATAGGATTTTTATTGTTTTTATCAAGCTCAAGTTTAGATTAAGAATAGCTTCTCTAAGTGTTCTTAACTAACATCTATCCTATGGAGGCTCATGCAATTTGACAAAGGTAAATTATGCATTGCATCATTGCATTAAATTGATTTCATAAAATGATGACTAGTCAACCTCTGCTTAGTGTGATTTCCAGCTCACCGTTTCCAACTCACTGTTTCCAGCTGGACTCTACCCATCTATTTTGTCCTATTCTGTGAAATTCATTGCTGCCATTGTACGATTCTAACCTAGGAATTTTGATTAAAAAAGCAAACCAATTGCTCCTTTGTAGCCGTCACTTTTGTAGGCAAGTTTTGGAAAGTTTCTTTGGAAACTTTTGCTTCTTCCTCAAGAGCCATCTTCATATTTTTCATCTTTGAGTTTTCCAAATTGTTTCTTTTTGAAAACTGCATTTGAAAAATGAAAATCTGCATCTAGCTAATTAAAACACTCTCTCATTTATATCTAGGTCAGATTCAAGATTGATTTCTTCAAGAGTATGGTTTCTTGAAGAAATTGGTCATTCTCCTTTGAATCCAAAGTTTGGTTTCGGTTTTAGTTTGAGCTTGCAAGCTAGTGCCATGGGATGATCGAGCCGGAGAAGGAGCTGTCATTGCCATGAAGAACTAAGCTTCAAGCTTTGCTAAGTTGGAGAAGAAGATTGCACAAAGGAGGTATAGCTCATCTTCCTAAATAGATCTAGGTTTTGCTTGAGCTTGCTTGTATTCCTTTGTAAGAATCTTTTTCTACTTAGTGGATTGCCTGGTCGGTTGATGACCTCCAGCTTTTCCCAATGGTGGGTTTCTGGGTGAACAAAATCTGTTTTGCAAATCTGTAAATTTTTCTGGGTTTCTGTTCTTGGTGGTTGACTAGTCATCTTTATCTGTTGTTTGCTGTTTACTTGATAATGATGATTTCACACACTTTCACCATAGTTGTTGCTAGCACAGGGGATGCCTAGATTGACGGGTCCTTCTGAGTGCCTAGGTTGTCACTAGTAATCTTCTAGGGTTGTAGGTACTTTGTGGCATGCTCCGTATGTTCTTTTGATTGTGGTTGTTCATGACTAGTATTGGTCAAGGTCTAAAGTGTGTGAAGCCCGCTGTGGTTGTGTTTGTGTCATTTAATTTACCCCTCGTCACCTAAGTGCCAATTTCAATTGGTATCAGAGCACCAGCTCTTAATATAAATAGAGAGATCCTTTGGGTGCTAATTGGTATTAGGTGTGTAAGCATAAAAATGGATCAAATTGCTCCTTGCATTCATGATGAGCTTGCTTTGTTTGTTAAGAAATATAGAAGGGTTGTCAAAGATAAAACTGAAGTCACTAGGAATTGTCAAAATCCTCCTAGTTTGTTTGCATTTGTGTCTCAAGAAAATTTTCTTAAGGAGAGGAATTTTTTGGATTCTTATGGCCTTAGGGAGAACAAAAGTTTGAAGGGTCTTGTAAAGTGCTATACATGTGGTGGTGTTGGACACATTGATGTGGAATGTGCAAATAACCACATGATAGAGTCTGAAAGGAGAGAAGAGTCAATTAGTGCACAATGGAGTGATAGTGTTAGTGATAATTCCAACAAGTATATCTCTTCACCTTATGAAGAGGCAAATCATTTTGCCTTTGCTATTTCTGTTCATAACTCTAGGCTTGCTAGAATTCATGTAGTTAATAAGGGAGAATATGATTCTGGAAATGAATCTAAATCTGGAGATGATGGGCAGGATGACCAGTCATACCTGGGTATGTGTGAAAAATATGATGTTCTTTTTGCTGAAACTTCCAAGCTTAAGGAAAGAAATCTCTTACTTGAAGGGAAGGTAAAGGACCTGGAAATTCTTAATTGCACTTTTAAAGAAGCAAATAATGAATTGAGTGAAGATGTTGAGACCTTGGAGAGTGAAAGGGATTCATTGATTGTTATTAAAAATGACATTTCAAACCAAGTGAATGTGCTCAAGGAAAACAACTTGGTTTTCCAAGCCTCCAACAAGAATTTGTTGACTCAGATAAATGAGGCAAATGACACGGTGATCAAGCTTACCATAGGGGATAAAAAGGTGGATAAAATGTTGAATATGGATAAGGTTCATGGAGACAAAACTGGTCTTGGTTATGGTTGGTCTAGTTCATGTGTGTCTCCTCCTTTGACCACATTTTTCAAGGAGTCAAATACAAAGTTTGATGTTTTAGAGCCAACTAGAACTCAAAGATTCATTCCTACTTGTCACCATTGTGGTGTGAAAGGTCACATTCGACCTAGGTGTAATGCTCAAAGGAATGTGTCTAGAGAAACCAATGCAAATGGCTCTAAGAGTCATGTTTCATCTCTTAAAACATGTGAGCTCTTGCAAAATCTGTTCTTTGTACAAGGGATGAACATTCTTCACTTACAAAATTTGGTTTCCCTAAACCAAAAAGGTTCATTCCTACATGCCATCATTGTGGCACATTAGGACATATTAGACCAAAGTGTTTTGAGCTTAGGAATTTTGAGCAAAAGCCTTTTGTTCATTTCAAGAAAGTAAATGATGACTCACTTCACACTCAAGTGAATGATCTTCTTTATAAAGCACTCAAAATTTCTAAGGTGATCTCCTTGCCTCGTAAAGTTTCAAAAGTCAAGCAAGTTTGGACCAAGAAGGAAGACCATGTTCTTCCTCATGTTGGTGACTAGTTTCTTTATCTTATGTATCTAGACCATTCTCTTATTTGTGTGTGCTTCATGGAGTCTAGATACATTCTCATGCATATGCACCTTACTTGTTCTTTTGTTTTATTTGTTTTAAATGTGGTCACTGCATGCATGTCTTTCAATCATCTCTCTCACAGTGCTTTGAACCATTGGGTGATCAACACAATTTCATGTTCTTTTGAACTTGTTCACATTTATCTTGTTGGTCTTGTCTATACCTTTTCTCTTGATGGTAAGGAATACATCCTAGTCATTGTAGATGACTTCTTTGGGTTTACATGGGTCTTATTCTTGAGTGATAAGTTTGAAAATTTTTATTTCAAAAAATTCAAATATGTGTGTCACTTTCTGCATAACGAAAAGTTGATTAGTCATCTGCCAATAATCAGAGTTCCAACATAACCATGAGACTAAGTTTGATAAATTTTGTGAGAAAATGGGAAATTCTTTTATGTTGGCAACAACCTTGCTGTTTGGCATTGTGAGAAATATAATTATGATTTTTTTGTCCATAGCAAAGGCCGAGTTCTTTTGGATGAAACATATGTTGGATGACTATGCTTTTCAACAATCATTATTTCTCATCTATTTTGGTCTCATAGTTTCACTTTGGATATCATGTTCATTTAAACTTCATGATGTGTGAGATCCTGTAGATGTTTGACTAATTGACTTAAGGTATTTTCTTACATAAGAGATCTTGGTGAAAAAACAATGACTTGAAATTTGTGCATATTGAGAAGCAACTAGCCCTTTTTTTTTTTTTTTAAACCGCTAGATACTTGAAGGTATTGATTTCCTTCAAAGATCTATTGGGTTGTGCAAAATGGATTAACTTGTGTTTTCAATTTCGTGTGCTTATAATATGAATCTCCATTTTGTTTGTGTTTAAAAAAAAAAAATGTTGCATGTAAGCATTTGCTTTCTTCTCTCGAATGCATGATTCTTACGAGTAGGAGCCTTTTCATGATGTTGTGGGTGTGAAAGAGTTGTCCCCATTCTTGTCTACAATTTTGAGCTTTTTTGTTGAATATACTTGTGTTGCATGATATGCTTTGGCTATCTATAAAGTGTCTAAGATCACTTGTAGTTGTCTTTCTACCTTGATCTTTTGATCCATTTGAAAATCAAAATGCAAATAAGATGTTGGAGTAAAAGCCTTGGAAAAGCATTGTCTACAAATATAGAAAAAGCATTTTCAGACAAGCAAGTGTGCTGTACTTCATTTTTTCTCAAAGGTAAAAGCGCTTGGAAGAGCATTGTACATCAGAGTGAATTAACTTAAATGGAGTAGTACTCTTACTTGAACTTAATGGGTAGGGCACACGGTGACTTTTAGCCAAAATGCAAATGTCACATTTGAAGTCGGAGTCCTTGAAATCTGATAATAAGTTTGGTAGAATATGCTTCATATATCCAAAGGATGGATGCCCCAATCGACGGTGCCACAACCAGGAGTTGCCTTTGTTTGATATCATGTGTCACATTGTGAGCCATGCCTGTACTGAGATCCTCCATATAATATAGCCCCCCTTTCTTAGTACCACGACCAATAATCTCCTTAGTGTGAATATCCTGAAGTAAACAAAAACTCGGGTAGATTAATACACAACAATTCAATTGTTCAGGAATCTGACTAACTGACATTAGCTTATTTGATAGAGATGGAACAAGTAAAGTATTAGATAATGAAAGAGATGATGAGAGAGCCACAGTGCCAGCCCCTGTCACAGGAGAAGTAACTCCATTGGCATTAGCAATACTAGTTCGTCTGGGTTGACTAGTACTCAGAAAATCATCAGGATCAAATGTCATATGATCGGTTGCGCCAGAATCAATTATCCAGCCCGTTGAATTTCTATCATCCGAAGTATGGAATACATAGCCAGAGTCACCACTTGCAGCTTCATATCTCTTTTGATCTTTTTCATATCGTGCAGTTTCAGTCGGGGTAGAGGTCTGGATCATCGGGGTCGGTTGGTTGGGTCGGCGGCAACACCTAGTCCAGGTGAGGCCAATCGGTCGGGTCGGTGTCTGGGGTCGGGATCGGTGTCGTCAATGCTTCTAGGTAGGTAGGTTGAGAAGAGTTGGTGGTGCTATTTCCAGCAGGGAAAAAAACATCTTCTCCCATGATGGAAACAACAATTCAAGACTAGAGTCAGCAAGATCGCTGCTCTGATACCATGTTAAAACATAGAGAATATTAAGAGGAGATAGTGGAAAGTGTAGAGAGAATGAGAGTTGTGGAATATTTTCTGATTTTCACTTATGCATTCATTACTTACAATCAACACATATATATACAAATTCCTAAGACATTAGTCAAGCCCCCCAAGTTAGGCAACCAACCTAGTTAGGCAACCAAACTAATTAGGCAACCAAACTAGTTAGGCAACCAACATAGTCAAGCCCTCCAAGTTAGGCAACCAACCTAGTTAGGCAACCAAACTAATTAGGCAACCAAACTAGTTAGGCAACCAACCTAGTCAAGCCCCCCAAATATTGTAGGTGCCAAACATTATTTGACTACATAATTAACACATTAATTGACTATTGCTAACATCTTCCACCAAAGTTGTTTCAATGTTTTTGGTGGGGGTTACGAAATCTGAGGTATCATGAAACTGTTTGGTGTGTTTAGTTTGTTGGTATTTATCTATGTAAGAATCGATGGGGATTTAAGTAACGCTTTCATTTATGCAGTTCTATTGGTTCAAACCTCCAGACCAGTATCTATATGGTGGAAATCTGTTTTACGGTTTTGGTATCTATAAGTGGCATAGTCCTATTCTTAATATATCTCAATACGTGGGTACAGGTTCGTTCGTAATCATGTGTTTAAAAATACATATGTGTGTGTGTGGTTTTGTGTTTTTGTAATGTTTCTATGTTTATAATTATGGGTTCAAAATGAACTCGTTATGGAAATAACTGCATGCAGATGTCACAACAAAGATCTGGTCAGCTTAAATTGAGACAGAAGATGCAGATGATGAATCTGGTATTCGCTATGGATTTTTCATCATAACATAACATACATGCGTTCGTATTCGTAGCTAGCATAAATTTATACTCTTTGCTAGATTAATTTATTCTCTCTGTTTTTTTCTTGAATAAAATTAATATTATATAGGGCCCAATGCTGGAAAATATGAACGAAAACGTGTTGAAAGCAATCTGTGAGCATCTTAAGTTGGTGAAGTATAGCGAAGACAACTATATTGTTCGAGAGGGAGAACCACTTGATAAGATGCTCTTCATCACCCAAGTTACGGCATGGTCAAACCCAACCAATGCAAGTGGTTCCTCAGCGATCCAGTGTCTTGTGAAAGGTGACTTCTACGGAGAAGAGCTTCTAAATTGGGCATCAAAATTCAGCTCTTTTTCTGAATTTCCCAACTCAACCAGAATTGTCAAGGCCCATATGAAAGTTGAAGCATTTGCCATCAGAGCCAACAACTTGAACATTGTTGTCTCCAAATTTTGGTGGCATTTTAGCAAGAGGCTCGATCACATAGAGGACTCTCAGTTGGAGAGGTTGCAAAGTTTGGCAGCTTCTTCCATACAAGCAAAATGGCGCCGCCGCATGCAACGCCGAGCTAGGGGCGTACGCTGGGATAACTTTAAAATATGTTAGCCTAAAAAGTATCTTATGTTGTATCAACGTCAAAAACACAAATTATCGCATGCTATTTCTTTTTCTTGTTTTTGGTTACTCAAAGCCTATATATATGTATATATATGTTTTATGAAATATGATGAATAACAACTAGCTAGCTACCTTGTTCTTCAGCTGTTTGGAGCTATGAGGTACTATAATGCTATTTCATAAGAGATCGATTGTTGGTTCAATGCTTGCCACAAAGATGGTAATAACTGTGATGCCAGAAATTCAAACCTAATTGTTATGCTTGTGGTTATCTAAAAATGTCTACATATAAGCAACTGGCAGAAAGAATATCGAAGAAGCTTCAATTCAAACGCAATATGCAAATGATAAATCCGGAGATAGATTTGTGGTTATCTAAAAACTCACTCCCCAAGGATATGAAGATAGTGGTCCTTGTCCATAGAAGGTCATTTGACAACAACATAGTCTTTAGGTCCCCAATTAGTCGTTGTAGTTATGATTTCATTATGACAAGTCACAAAAAGTAAGTTCATGGATGATCGATATAAGAATATATATTCTACTTTTAATTTTGCTTTTGGCATGTGATTTTACTTGCATTCTTCGGAAATCATTTGCTTCAAAAAGTAAAATGTTAAAAACATGCATTTTATTTTTTGCTTTTCAAATAATAAATACATAGACATTTTTCACATGTTTTCATATTTTTCATTATTTTCTGTGATATTGTATTAATTGAATTGAAGAGTCGGTTGGAGCAAAAATTATTCAAGTAGCAAATAAACTTTTTCAAATTGCAACATAGCTCAACAAACTTTAATCTTAAGAGTTTAATTTACCACAACTCATGTTTTTGCTAAAGAGTATATATATATTCTTAGCTAGGGGAACACTCAAACGATATAGAACATATCACCTCTCTTTAATTTTCTACTTTCTTTTTATGACAAAAAAAAAATTTAGATTCGGATTCCATTTCTCTTCTCATCTTTATGTCCTAATTATTCCTCTCTCTCTCTCTCTCTCTCCACCTTGTACCTATATAAATTAAGTTATACTTGTGAACACTCATCAGGTGTATCTCTCTATTTAACTCTCTCCATCTTAAACACACAAATATATATTTTACTATTTGCAGGAGTCAATATTATTTTGTGCTGCTGGTATTTTAACAAGCTCATAGTTCATAGAACATCGTAATCATCAATTATGGCGGACTCCAATTATGACTCAACCGCCGTAAGGTTTGTTTTTCTTTTCTCTGATTGAAAGGTTAGTTTTTTTCTCTAACTCTGATAACATTTTCTTTTAAAGAAAAATTTTAGTGTTAGTAAATTTATCCATTTTTTTATATTTGAGTATGTAAAAAAACACATGTAAGTAACTATTGATATGAAGTTATTGAGAGGAAACCAAACTTTCGACCAAAAAAAAAAAGAGAAGAGAAGATAAGCTAGCTAACCAGCCTTTTGGACATAATTATATATATATATATAGGGGGCGGATTGCGTGGTACCATATTTTTGACACAATTTTTGACACAAGTTTTAAACCCTTGGATTAGCCCACTATCAATGGATGTGATTAAACAAATTAATTATTTTATTCTTTAAATAAGCAATTATTGAAAATAAATTTTAATTGACTTTTGTATTTCCTCTCTCTTCATTTAATTAAGTTTTGATGGCTTATTGACACAAGGCACTTCTTCTTCTTCTCTTCTTCGTGCCTTCTCATTAACAACACCTCCCTTCTTCTTTTTCTTGCTTTTTCAGTGACCCTGAAATCACAAACTAGCCATCCAATTTCAGCAAACCATTCCATCTAAATCACAAACTAGCAATTAATCCTTAGAGTTAAGATTTTTATTGGTAAATCATTGTTTTAATAATCTACACAACAAGTTGCAGAGTAGATCACATTAATCTAGCCAATTTGTGGGCGTTGGAGAGAAACTGGGTCTTTGTTTCTGTTCAATCAAAATTACTTCAGAGTTAGCGAAGTAACGCGCCTTAGTTTTCATTCTCTTTATTTCCTATTTGGCTCTTGCCCTTCATCCCTCTGCATCTCTGTGTCTCTCTCTTCTTTTCCATTCATTCATCTCCCCTCTACATCTTACAATTTCCCATCAATAATTATTACATTTTTTTTTAATAATGTTATATTTTAATCTATAGTATCGTACAATCTAGTTTCTTGCTTCTTCTTAATATTTTATTTTTATCACATAATAAATTTTTTTCAATAAATATTGGTTATGAAGATGTTGAATATAAAGTTAGAGCTAAAACATAGCATAGCATATGAGAAACTCGAAGAAAATCCAAATTAGTAGAGAAAATATGGAAGATTTCTTTGTTCCACAGACCATATAGAAGATGTCATTCGTAGAGAAGAGAAGATCGCAGGCGAATGATGAATGTAGAAGAAAGAGAGAGTAAAAAATGCAAAGGCAGCGAAGGAACAAAAGAATCTAGTAGGAAAGGGAAAGAACTAATTAAAGATAATTAATGAGATGAGAGAGAGAATGAATTCTTAATTAATATGGTATCACAATTTTAATCCCAACGAATAAATATAAATTGAAGAAAATTTATTGTTTTGAGAAATGAAAGTACATCTCAACCATTAAAAGTTTATAAATCTAAAGGTCTAAAACTTGTGTCAAAAATATGGTGCCATGGATCCGCCCCCTATATATATATATATATATATTTGTTGGTTTAAATGTGCGCATGCAGTAATCTTCACTGGAAAATATACATCCGTTGATAAGACTAAGTTCTTCTATCTAATTCCAATCCAATATACCCTACGGGATATTAGGCTCTACCGAGGGCTCAATCGGAGTTCTAACATAGAGACTTCAGTAAGAAGATTACTTAAAGCTATTTTGGACTTCCTTCCCTTCATCCTTGTTGCTCATGTAAGTTTCAATCTCATCTCTCATATTTGAAATGAAGAAGAAGAAGAACAAGAAATTAAAATTGAGAACTATGAAAAACATTCGATGAACTTCACTTTATTTTCGTACTTTTCAAATTTTTGATGAACTATATTGATTATTAACTATCTGCTCAGCTCGTTGGTCCTCCAGCTATTCGAGGCCTTGTTGTACTTTTTTGCTGTGGACCGAAAGTTTGTTGGCGGAAGCATGTTTGTAAATTTGATGATATATATGGTTGGAAAACACTTGATCATTTCTTCTATTGCAGTAGCTTCACTCCAGAAAACAATATGAAGTTCAATATCTCGCTTTTACACAAGTCATGCGCTGTACAGCTTTCAGCAAATATAACAAGTTTAGAACGAAGATAATTTAAACATGACCAATTAAACAACTTTTCTACTACACAACACCACTACACTATGCATATGCATTGGTGTAAAGACTTTTTAGTACACTATGCATATCCATTTGCAGTGGCTTAAACATGTTTTATTTTGGTATATATCTATACGCTCTCCAGTCTGATATGACAAGCTCAAGAGTTCTTCCAGTGAAGATGCTGCAATGTGGGGCCTGCGAAATCTGAGGTTTGTAATTTAAGCATACCTAGATTTTTTTTATAAAAAAAAACTTTTAATTATGACTTCAGATATACATTTGTCAGATATATATTGCTTTTCATTTTATTTTTGTAGTTCTTTTGGTTCAAACCTGCAGACCAGTTTCTTTAAGGATGAAATCATCTTTTCAATTCCGATCTCTATAAGTGGCTTGGCACTGTTTTTGGTATATCTCAATGCAAGGGTGCAGCTTGGTGCATGTTTAAACAATATATATATATATATATATATATATATATATATATATATATATTCGGCTCAAGAAATCAGATGCCCTATGATACATAGATTGTACCAAAGGATAACTCAATAACAATCAAACAAACAAACTGCACACATACTTGACCTTAACTAAACTTATGGCATGTTTACTAAGAATTGGATTAGGACGAATTGAATTGAGGAGGAGTTGGATTGAGGAGAATTACATTCCAAATTCCTATTGAAGTTGTTTATTAAATCATATGGATAGAGGAGAGTTAGATTCCGGATTTCTATTGAAGTTGCTTACTAAACCATATGGAATTGGGGTATGAGTGGTTCTAATTACGAAAATGTCATTGTTGTTGGGTTAAAGTAAATGACAAATTTGAAAATTTGAAAATTGTAACAAATATGAATCCCTAATGGGTTTGTTCTCCAGGAATTATGAAATTGGCACTTAGGTGACGAGGGGTAAATTAAATAACACAAATACAACCATAGTGGGCTTCACACACTTTAGACCTTGACCAATACTAGTCATGAACAACCACAATCAAAAGAACATACGGAGCATGCCACAAAGTACCTTCAACCCTAGAATATTACTAGTGACAACCTAGGCACTCAGAAGGACCCGTCAATCTAGGCATCCCCTGTGATAGCAACAACTATGGTGAAAGTGTGTGAAATCATCATTATCAAGTAAACAGCAAACAGCAGATAAAGATGACTAGTCAACCACCAAGAACAGAAACCCAGAAAAATTTACAGATTTGCAAAACAGATTTTGTTCACCCAGAAACCCACTATTGGGAAAAACTGGAGGTCATCAACCGACCAGGCAATCCACTAAGTAGAAAAAGATTCTTACAAAGGAATACAAGCAAGCTCAAGCAAAACTTAGATCTATTTAGGAAGATGAGCTATACCTCCTTTGTGCAATCTTCTTCTCCAACTTAGCAAAGCTTGAAGCTTAGTTCTTCATGGCAATGGCTGCTCCTTCTCCAGCTCGATCATCCCATGGCACTAGCTTGCAAGCTCAAACTCAAACCGAAACCAAACTTTGGATTCAAAGGAGAATGACCAATTTCTTCAAGAAACCATACTCTTGAATAAATCAATCTTGAATCTGACCTAGATATAAATGAGAGAGTGTTTTAATTAGCTAGATGCAGATTTTCATTTTTCAAATGCAGTTTTCAAAAAGAAACAATTTGGAAAACTCAAAGATGAAAAATATGAAGATGGCTCTTGAGGAAGAAGCAAAAGTTTCCAAAGAAACTTTCCAAAACTTGCCTACAAAAGTGACGGCTCCAAAGGAGCAATTGGTTTGCTTTTTAACCAAAATTCCTAGGTTAGAATCGTACAATGGCAGCAAGGAATTTCGCAGAAATAGGACAAGATAGATGGGTAGAGTCCAGCTGGAAACAATGAGCTGGAAATCACACTAAGCAGAAGTTGACTAGTCATCATTTTATGAAATCAATTTAATGCAATGATGCAATGCATAATTTACCTTTGTCAAATTGCATGAGCCTCCATAGGATAGATGTTAGTTAAGAACACCTAGAGAAGCTATTCTTAATCTAAACTTGAGCTTGATAAAAACAATAAAAATCCTATTACAAAATTGTCAAGGGAAGCCAAAAGAAATACTCAAAATTCATACATTAACAAATTAGAATACTACCTCCCACCTAAGAATTGAATTCCTCCAAAATCAGAAATTCAATTCCTAATTTTGTGTGGGCCCCACTTATTTTTTAATTCATTGATGTGAATTAAACTCAGGAATCCTCCATAGGTGAAAAGAATTCCAATTCCTAATTTTGTGTGGGCCCCACTTATTTTTTAATTCCTTGATGTGAATTAAACGCAGGAATCCCCCATAGGTGAAAAGAATTTCAATTCCTAATTAATAAACATACCAATATTACTGTAGATGACTACTATTCAGAACTAGTCATCCAATACTACTTTTTTCAGATGAGACACAAACATCCTAAATCAATTCAGAAACTCAAAACTCATTCCATCAAATTATCCAACACATGGCATGCATTCAAAGTGACATTCTAGACACTCAGAAGGATCCATCAAGCTAGGACTCCGCAGTGCTAGCAACAACTAAGGTGATTCGAGTGTGTGTTCAAATCCATACATTCAAAAGCAAATAATAAGACATGCTGATGAAATAAACTAAAGGAACTTTGCAAAACAAAGATACAGAACAACCATTATGTTAGGTTATGATTAACCATATTGGTTTTTAACTTTTCTTGACACTCTTGTAATTTTACTTTGTAATTTAAAAGCTCAATCGATCTAGATTAGGATAATGGTGCTAGCATAAATTTTTTACTTTGTGTATAAGTATAAATTTTTAAGAGATATCGTTACATTGTCAGATAATATCAGTAATTTACGTTTTATAATTAATATAGATGAATGACTTATTGATATGTGCATGCATACGTATTATAAAGTAGATTGAAACCACTCTACATTCCCCATGTGTCGCAAAGGAAGACTTATTATAAGACGTTGCCTCTATCCGCTTATAATTTTAAGGGAGAGTTGCTCAACTTTATAAAGCAGAATTATTTCATCTTTTTTGCCAAAGACAACAATATGAAATACTTTAAGTTTCTAGACTTGTCTATTGTCATGTTTGAATAACTCCATTTCGGTCTGTTCAAATTCTCCCTCTATCGGTAGCTCTTTTTTTTTTGGGTAAAAATGCGTAATATGGGCCGCTTGGCTTCACTAAAGAAAGTAAGTAGTTGGGTTAATTTGTTCTGATTTCTTTCTATCAGTAGCTCTTCAGTCTCAGGTTAGTAAGGATTCTCACTATGACTAGATTAGAATTTGATAAGAGGATTTGATGGTTGTTAGCGGGGCAAAACAGAGGAAAAAAACTTATTTTAATTCTTTGGAAAGAGAGACGTGGAAACATTTGCGAGAGAGAGAGTTAGGTCAGTTTTTGGAGAATTATATATCTAACTACTTTTAGTTTCCATAACATGCCAGAAAACAATTGGAGACCCATGAAGACTCAACTGTGCCTTCAGCACGAAGACTCAACTGTACACGAAGACTCAACTGTAGAGGCCGCCTCACGAAGACTCAACTGGGCACGAAGACTTAGACTTAAAGGCCGCCTCATGAAGACTCAACTGGGCACGAAGACTTAGACTTAAAGGCCGCCTCACGAAGACTTAGACTTAAAGGCCGCCTCACGAAGACTCAACTGTGCACGAAGACTTAGAGGTCGCCTCCTATTTTCTTATTGCTACTTTTGGAAAAAATCTGAAAAGATGAATGCAAACAAGATCGACGTCCAACGGCGGACTCAGAATTATACGTAGGGGTAGGCTAAATTTTTTTTTGTGTAAAGTATAAGCCCTTGTTTGTTACAAATTTTTTCTTTTATAAGCACTCTTTTTTCAATATATTTTTTTTATCATATTTAGAACTTTTTGTTATTATATGACATTTGAAACATAAACAATGTTAGAATTATTGATAATATTGTTGAAATATTTGGGCGGAATTGAAGGAAACAAAGAAAGAAAAAAAGAACAAATATTTAGAAGAAATTGAAGTAAAAATAAAATAAAGACATTGATCACCTATTGTTGGACAGTGCACCTGACAAAATAAAAACACATCCCATCCCAACACATATCTCCCCCTTTCTTTTTTATTCTATTTCCTCTCTCTCTCTTTCCATTTGTTTAATCTCTCACTCTCTTTTTTTTTATATTCTTTTTCCTCTTCTCTCTCTCTTTCTTTATTTTTTTCCTTCTTCCTCTCTTCTTCTTTTCTTTCTTCTCTCTCCGTCTGCTCTATTTCTCTGTTCTTTCTTCATGCAGCCGGCTGATTTCTTGTCCATGGCGGGCTGATTTCTTTGATTGGTCTAGATTGAGCCTACACTATAAGCCTAATCTCAAAATTCAGCACTATGCTAGAGCACATGTTAGCCTATACGTGGATCCGTCCTTGTCGACGTCCTATCTGCTTTTAAGAGAGATTTGCTAAACAACAACCGAATTATTTCATCTTTTTAGCCAAAGACAATAACACTCAACTTCATTGTGCAATAATAGAATATGATAATACTTTGTTTAATTCGTTTTCGTTCTGTCCAAATTATCTCTTCAAATTATATTTAATTTTCCAACTTTGATAATGACATTCAACTTTTAGTTTTCCACACACATAATTGACTTTGAACAAGCACCTAGCTGCTGGTCATAGTTCATAGGACATCCTATATATATATATATATATATATCATCAATAAGCGAGAGTAGGTACTCAATATTATTTGGAGCTGTGGTTTAACGAGAGCGAGCTACTTGGGCTACTTGGGTTTGTGAATAATTTGTACACTTCAGAGAGGATCTTGAGTCATAAATAAGCTTGAGACATGATCAATCCGGTCAATGAAGTATCAATTGAGTTGAGGTTAATTTCTTTATGTACCCTAAGACCTTTTTCTTTTTCTTTTTCTTTTTCTTTTCTTTTTTCTTTTTTTGAGAAGATTTTTCTTTTTCATTAAGTAGATGTTTTATGAAACAATAGGGCCTCGCATTTGCAGTGGCTTCAACATGTTTTATTAAGTGGCTTTAATCCAATCCACCATGACCAATTAAACAACTTTTCTACTACACAATACCACTACATTAAGTGGCGTAAAGACTTTTTTAGTACACTTGTAGATATTTATTCAAAGATCATCTTTATAAAAAAAAAAATCACTTGAATCCGATATCATTTGACCACTTAGTTAAATTATTAAAATTCAAGTAATTTCTTAAAGCACCGTGTTCATTTTTTTGTTAATTTGTTGTGTCTTGTTCAGTAATCTAGATGAGTTGGGGGAATCTTCCAAGCTCAAGGAAGATGGAGGACACAGAAGTATAAGTAGTGCTGCAGCAAAACGGTCAAATGGGGAGGAAGTTGTTAAGCCACCACATGATCATCATCAGCCAAAAATATTCCTTCCAAAGTGGGAAATCATATTTACTGTAGCATCTGCATTTGCTGTGTTCGTTGATCCTTTGAGCTGCTACGTTCCCGTCATGATCGACGATAGCTCGTGCTACCATTGGGACAAAACCGTGATGTGGATATTTTTCGCCTTACGATCAGCCGGCGATCTATTTTATGGAATGGACATTTTTGTTTTCATAAAGCGACGTCGCCGCAATGTTAATGCCAAGCCATTTGGGGCCTCCTGGATAAAGTATTTTGGCGGTCCTGATTCCACAATTTGCAAGGTGTTAGGCATTCTACCTCGCATTTGTGCTGCTCTTCCCATTCTACAGGTATATAAGATCGTACTTCTTCCACGTAATTAAATATCTTATCCTGAAAGTAATATAATTTTAAAAAAACTATTAGTCATGCCGCCATGTCAAAAACTGGAATATTACCTTGTCTAGACTTGGCAACATACATAAACATTTATCTTTATATGTTAAAATTGATTTAATATTGGTTACACAGTAATCAAATTTTAACTGTTGGCTTTAAATGTGTTCAGGCAATCATGTTCACTGGACAATATACGACATACTTTGGTATCATATACATTTATCTTTTTTATCTAATTCCAATCCAATATACTTTACGGGCTTATAATCTCTACCGATGGCTGAATCGGCATTCTAAAATAGAGACTGCAATAAAAAGATTTCTTAAATATGCTCTGGACTTCCTTCCATTCATCCTTGCTGCTCATGTAAGTTCCAATCTTATCTTCCACATTTAAAGAAAAAAATAATCAACTTGTTCTTAATTTGCTTTTAACCTCCACGAGTTTGCGTTAATTATGTTTAGTTACTTGCTGAAACTTTGAGAATCATAATATTATATTTTCAATGAATTATATATTGATTATTAACTATGTGCTTGTCTCTTCTTTTCAGCTCTTCGGAGCCTTGTGGTACTATTTTGCTGTGGACCGAAAGATAGTTTGTTGGGAGAAGCATGCTTGTAAATTCCATCAAATGTGTGGTCGTGCAACGCTTGATCATTTATTCTATTGCAAAAGTTTTAAAAATCCAAGAAATCTATCTGTGTTACTCAATAATATGGGCTATAAGATGTTCAATATCTCGCTTTTACGGGAGTCGTGCGCTGTACAACTTTCAGAAAATGTAACAACTTTACCTTTCGATTTTGGTATATATCTATACGCTTTCCAATCTAATATGACAAGCTCGAGAAATCTTCCGGTGAAGATGTTGCAATGTATTTGGTGGGGCTTGCGAAATTTGAGGTTTGTATATTTATAAGGCCTTTTAACTTTTCTTGATGATCCCCCAAAAATAAATAAATAATGTTTTGATCTCATAATTACAATTTACAAGGATGACATAGTAGTAAACACGTTCTTACATTTCTGATTTTTTTAAAAAAAACCGTTCTTATATTCTAACACTTATTTATATATAGAATTTCACGTAAAGTTTTAAACCCTTCAATAATTCTTCCTTGAAGAGCATCAACCGATATATCAAATTGCCACATGGACATGAAATCTCCCCCCTCCCCCTCTCCCAACAATTAGCAGTTGGAATTTTCATTATAACCTGCGATATACACTTAATTATCAAATATATTGCTTCTTCATTTTCTTTTTGCAGTTCTTTTGGTTCAAACCTCCAGACCGGTTTCTTTTGGGACGAAATCATCTTTTCGATTGTGATCTCTATAAGTGGCTTGGCACTATTTTTAGTATATCTCAATTCAAGGGTGCAGGTTGGTGTTTAAAAAAACCTGATGTCTTTTTTTGTTTGACAAAACGATATTCTAAACTAAATTTATGTCTTTAAAATTGAAGCTCCTTCATATAAATTTTCGTATTAATTTTTTTGTATTTATAAAATTAATAATTATATGCAGGGGTTGAAAAAAGTATCAGATCAGCTTAAATTGCAACAGAAGATTGAAGCGAAATATCCAGACATAATACAGCAAATGCGTAATATGGGCCGCTTGGCTTCACTAAAGAAAGTAAGTAGTTGGGTTAATTTGCTCTGATTTCTTTCTATTAAAATTTGTTCAACATTATTAAATTATATATATTGGTAGGTGCCGTTGCTTGAAAGTACAGATGAGAAAGTGTTACAAGCAATCTGCCAGTATCTTAAGCCGGTGACTTATGGCGAGGATGTTTATATCATTCGAGAGGGAGAACCACTTCGAAAGATGTTTTTCATCACACGAGGCACTGCATTGACCTACACAACTATTAAGGGTGGAACAAATGTGTGCAAATCCCTTGAGAAAAGTGATTTTTATGGAGAAGAACTTCTAAATTGGGCATTCAAATTTTGCTCATTTTCTGAGTTGCCTGTCTCCATTACAAATGTTATATCCCAAACAAAAGTTGAAGTATTTTCAATTAGGGCCAACAACTTGAAGTCAATTGTCGCTCAATTTTGGTGGCATTTTCAGAGGGAGCTTCCTCGTTCTCAATTGGAGCATTTTGCAGCTTCTTCCGTCAGGCATTCCTGGCGCTGCCGTCGTGCAAAGGCTAAGGGCCCAACTGGATGGGACAAACTTATATTAAATTAGCCAAAACTACCACATTCGAAAAAATAGTGTGAGAAAATCACATAAACCAACTTTTTTTTTCCTATCTTGTGTGGGTATTTTGTTTGTGTTTGTGTTGCTTTGTTGTTTTCAATTGTTTACTATTTGTCGTCCTTGGTTTGTTCGCTTCCAATGTCGAGGTGTGGACTGCTATGAATTTGTTTTGGACTTTGTAACAAGCAATAATTTATTGTCGTTTTGGAATTGTGCCTTGTTTTGAGTTTTTTAAAGTGCTTTTCTTCGGCCTTGGCCCTTTTCTAGGTTTCTTGTTAAGTAATGATCTTGTGACGGAAAAAAAAATGGCAACTTTTTCTTTCTTTCAGTAACACCTTTGAATAATGACAATACTAAAAAAGTCAAATTTGCTTGCTAAAAATATTAAGTGTCTTTTGACCTCTGAGGGTGGAACAAATATGTGCAAGTCCCTTGAGAAAAGTGATTTTTATGGAGAAGAACTTCTAAATTGGGCATTCAAATCTTGCATATTTTCTGAGTTACCTATCTCCACTACAACTCTTATGTCCCAAACAAAAGTTGAAGCATTTTCAATTAGGGCCAACAACTTGAAGTCAATTGTCGGTCAATTTTGGTTCGATTATCTGAGGGAGCTTCCTCATTCTCAATTGGAGCATTTTGCAACTTCTTACATACAGGCATTATGGCGGTGCCACCGTGCAAAGGCTAAGGTAGCATTTTCTGAGGGAGCTTCCTCGTACTCAATTGGAGCATTGTGCAGCTTCTTCCATACAGGCATTATGGCGCCCCGTCGTGCAAATTCTAAGGGCCGAATTGGATGAGACAAACTTACATTAAATTAGCCAAACTACAAAATCCAAAAAAAAGAGTGACCTTTTTTTTCCTTCCTTATCTTGTGTGGGTATTTTGTTTGTGTTTGTGTTGCTTTGTTGTTTTCGATTGTTTACTAATTGTCGTCCTTGGTTCGTTCCTTTCATATGTCGGGGTGTGGACTGCTTTGAATTTGTTTTGGACCTTGTAACATGCAATAATTTATTGTTGTTAGGAGTTGTGCCTTATTTTGAGTTTTTTTAAACTACTTTTCTTCGGCCTTGGCTCTTTTTGTATATGTACTTGTTTTGGCTTTGTACAATCCACTAGGTTTCTTGTTAAGTAATGATCTTGTGACTGAAAAAAAAATGGCAACTTTTTATTTCTTTCAGTAACACCTTTGAATAATGACAATACTAAAAAAGTCAAATTTGCTTGCTAAAAATATTAAGTGTCTTTTGACCTCTAAGGCAATAGTTGTTGTAAGAGTGTTTTCATTTGGCTAATTTACGCAAATACTGTTTTTGCATTTATTAATAATAATAATAATGATTGAGTGCTGCTATTTTCACCTCTGTTCTATTTCCCCACCCACCTTATATTCAAAATTTTAAATACAAATTTACCCATTTGTAAAATGATTTTTAAGAACTTTAAGAAAAACCTCAAATTTACCCCTTCTCCTCCCAGCTAGCTCCCCCAACCGGTTTCTTTTCTTTTCTATTTTCTTTATTTTTTGAAAAGGGGTAATTACAATTTTGGTCACTAGGTTAGGCTCGAATTTAAATTTGGTCACCGAAATTTCAAAATTTCAATTTTCGTCACTATACTTGCAGTCGCTAACAAATCAAGTCCGAATCCATCAATTCCGTCAATTAAGTCCCATTATTAAAAATTTAAAATAAAAAAAAAGTACACTGGTTATGTGCTTTTTTAACATAATCAACATAATGAACCAAATTAGCAACCAAATCCAAATTCCACCCAGTTTCTCCATCAAAATTATCAAAATTTCAGTAATTCTGTGTGTTAATCTACAAGCATAGATGAGAAAATGCTACAAGCAATCTGCGAGCATCTTAATTTACACTTTATATGATATTATTAATTTACGCTTTATAATTAATATAGATGAATGACATATTAATATGTGCATGCATACGTATTATAAAGTAGATTGAAACCACCCTACATTCCACGTGTCGCAAAGAAAGACATATTATAATACGTCGCCTCCTATCCTCTTATTGTTACTTATTCTAACAACCAGAAAAGATGAATAAAAATGGACGTGGAAAAAGACAAGAGCATCGTCCTATATAATTTTAAGAGAGTGCTCAACTTTTTTTTTTCTTTTTTTGGGTAAGAGAGATCTGCTCTCAGCTTTATAAAAAGCAGAATTATTTAATCTTTTTTGCCAAAGACAAGAATATGAAATACTTTCTTTAAGTTTCTAGACTTGTCTATTGTCACGCTTGAAAAACTCCACTTCCCTTTTGTATTTTTTCCAAAAGACGCACGCACACTCTCTCTCTCTCGCTGTGTACCTGTATAAATTTGATCAGGTGTAAGTACTGGTAATCTGGAATGTACTTTTTTTAAACTCTCTCCACATCTTATATGAATCATCTCTTGAGTCTCAGGTTAGCAGGGGGCTTCTCACAAGGACTAGCTAGATTAAAATTTGATAATGATATCCAACTTTTAGTTTTCCACACACATAATTGAGTTATGGCTGACTCCAATCCGGACTCAACAGCCATAAGGTTAGCTTTTTTTTTTTTTTTTTTTTTTTATCCTTTGGACATTCAAACGTTATTATTGATTACGGATGCCATGTATTTTGTACTACCCCTCTCTGTTTTCCTACTTGTTTATAATGACATCCGCATGATAATAACGCATGAACATCCGGATGAGAGAATAACTATATATATATATATAGTAGACAAAAGATACTACGCACCAAGTGTGGAAATATAATTTTTTAGATTTATTTACTAAAGAAAAATAGCTGTTGCATGTATTAGTGTTCACCACTTTAACATGATGTCTTCCAAGCCCAAAAAAAAAAATTCAAAAAAATACCTACATATGTTATAAGACCAGTCCAAAATTGAAAAAAATTAAAAGTAAACCCTACATCATATCTTCTCCGCCCATCTAGGTGGTCCTATATCTTCTCTCTCCTTCTCTTTTGCCTATGTGACATCAACTTGTTTCTTTATCTTTTAGCTACCTGAAATCATCAGCACCTTCTTTCTCCTTCCATTTCTATATATCTTTAATTATATAGTTTTAATTTAAAATTGAGTATTCTAGGGTTTAATTAGGGATGAAAGGGAGTTTTCTAATAATATCGATAATGCATTGATAATTGAAGAATTTAAGAGTTCTAAGCATCGATAGTTTTGTTTTATTTTGCATTGCATTTACTTTTGATTTTAGTTTTCGTGTTTGCATTTGTGGAACTTTTATTTATGGGTATATATGCATTTGAGGGTAATGCTCATTACGTCCTCCTTGACTATGTGTATCTTTTATGTTTATTAGTGAAATTCACTCATACCGTCGAGTTTAGTATGTAAGTTTTGCCCAGCGGGCTTTTCAAATCCTAGAACTGCCACTGTATATATATATATATATATCACTACTGCCAATATATCTCTATTCAGTCTCAGTCTCAGTCTCCATCTTAATTATATGAATCATTTGTCCATCTTATAAACACTTGACTATTTGCAGGAGTAAATATTATTTTGTGGTACGTATTGTACTGGTATTTTAACGAGCTCCTTAGGGCTGTTCTGCTATATATATATATCGTGTCATCAATTATGGCGAATGACTCAACAGTCATAAGGTTAGTTAGTCATTTTTTTTCTTCTGATTTTGTTTCTTTCTCTAACTCTCAAAACATTTTCCTTTTTTCTTTTAAAGAAAAACTTGCATCTAAATGCTTGTTTGTTTGTGTGTCTTGTTTAGTGTTGATCATGATGGGAATGTGGAGTGGGAATGTGGATCTGGTTATTATGAAGCTGTAGGGCACAGATCAAGTAGAAAATGGCCAACAACAAAGGAGATTCTTGATCCACATGAGCAGCCAGCAATGACGTTCCTCAGAAAGTGGGATATAGCATTTACGATATCATGTGTATTTGCTGTCTTCAATGATCCTTTATACCCTTACATTCCTGTCGTAGATGGGGACCGTACGTGCTACTATTGGCACCAATACTTGATGTGATCATTTTTGGGCTTACGATCCGCCCTAGATCTCTTTTATGCAATGGACATTGCCATATTTTGTCGGAGGCGAATTTGTAGCGAGCCTAATGCTAAGACATCTGGGTCCTCCTCCACAAAAAGGGAAACAAGAGGAGAGAAATCATTTAAGGCAAGAACCATCCTTAAGCTGTTACCCATTCTACCTCGTGTTGTTCGTGCTCTCTCTCTCTCTGTACCTTTATAAATTAAACTACTCCCCAATTAAAATGAACTGATAAGGTACAGTATCACTACTGCAAGTACTGGTGTAAGTTTCAATGCACTTTTTAAACTCTCTCTCCATCCATCTTATATGAATCATCTCTTTAGTCTCAGGTTATAGCAGGGGGTTTCTCTTCTCACTAGGACTTGCTAATTATATCCAACTTTTGTGGAACTGGCTTTTAACATGCTTCTTGCTGCTGCTCATACTCCATAGGACATCTCCTATCATTAAAAAGCTTCAGTTATGGCGGACTCCAGTCATGAATCCACAGCCATAAGGTTAATTAGCTAGTTTTTCTTCTTCTTTAATTCCTGATTGAAAGGTCAGAGTTTCTTTCTTTAAACTTTTCTGTGTATAAACAAAAGATCCTATACGTAGAAATGATTTTTTTTTTTAATAGATTTATTTACAAAAAGAAAAAAAAAGATAGAGAATGAGAATGAGAAATCAAATGATAGAGAACGAAAAAAACTTATGGTGCCTTTGGTTAATGAGCAATGGGACATGAGAATGAGAAATGGAAATGTTTGACAAGTCCAGATATGGGAAATGGTTCCCTATCACATGGAAAATTGGGGGAAATGAAACCCTCCACCCTAGTTCTCCTGGACTCTATGGTCCAAAGAATTTGTGGTCACCCACCCTTGGATTTAATCTAAGGGCAGAGAAAAAAACTAATTAAAGAATTCATCTATCTATATAAAGCAAAAGGCAGAGAATGGTGAAACATTCAAAATACCAGAAAATACCCTTAGTTAATGCAAATATTAAGAATTGAAATTATTAATTAAATGAGGATAATATGGTAAATTCATACTTTTTCATATTAAAAAAATTTATAATTAAAAGAAAAATTAGATAATGGATCCTATTTTTATGGAACACAACTACCCATTATCTTTTTTAATTCTAAAATAAATTAAAAATTAAAAAAAATGCATCTCGCAAGTGCGGAAGCGCGTGCAGAAAGTCTTATAATATTAATTTAAAGGGAGTTTTAATTTATAGTCATTTGGGAGTTTACTATTGTGGTAGATAATAATCAAATTTCACCTAATTTGGTTAAGGTCAATGGCCAAAAAGTGGCATATAATTTTACAATAATACACTGAAAACACATCAAAATTACGACAAATGCCATTAGTAGTCGTTGTGGTATTCACGATTTCATTATAACAAGTCACAAATATTGGAAATTCACGGAGAGATCATCGAATGTAAGAATATTGTAAAGCCATAAGGTTAGTTATAGTCATTTTTTGTCTTGTGATTTAAAGGCTAGTTTCTTTCTCTACTCTCAGAACATTTTCCTTTTTTCTTTGAAAGAAAAACTTGTATCTAAATGCTTGTTTGTTTGTGTGTCTTGTTTAGTGTTGATCATGATGGGAATGTGGAGTGGGAATCTGGATCTGGTTATGATGAAGCTGGAGGGCACAGATCAAGTAGAAAATGGCCAACAACAGAGGAGATTCTTAGTCCACATGAGCAGCCAGCAAATACGTTCCTCCGAAAGTGGGATATAGTATTTACGATATCATGTGTATTTGCTGTCTTCCTTGATCCTGTATACCCTTACATTCCTGTCGTAGATGGGGACCGTACGTGCTACTATTGGGACCAATACTTGATGTGGTCATTTTTCGGCTTACGATCCGCCCTAGATCTCTTTTATGCAATGGACATTGCCATCTTTTGTCGTCGGTGAATTTGTAGCAAGCCTAATGCTAAGACATCACTTAAGGCAAGAACCATCCTTAAGCTGTTACCTCGTGTTTTTCGTGCTCTTCCCATTCCACAGGTAATCAACATAAGCCTTCTATTCTGTCAATTTCATTCATTTTGCTTTTCAACTACACGCATGCATGGTATAGCTGCAGCTAATAGCATTCTGGTATAGCTGCAGCTGCAAATTAATCACCAATAGACCCAGATGTTATCTACTAAATGTAACATATGTGAAATACAACAGATCATTATTGTAATTTATTTAATATACTTTTTATAATATCAGATTTAATTTGGCTTAAATCATCGTATAATGTTTCCAGGTAGTGTTACTCACTGGACAATATACGAACTTTAATAATGTGTTTCTTTGTAATGTTCTGCTTTCCGACCCCAATATACACTACGGGTTTATCTGTCACGCCCCGGATCCGGGGTAGGTGGAAATCCCGCGCCCGGTGCGTGAGTAAAATAAAATAAAAAGAAATACAAAGAAGGGTTTAAAATAAACTTCTGTTATAAAAATAGTTCCAAAATCTTACAACTTTACATGAAATAAATAAAGCTCTATCGCTCTCATCTAATTCAGCCTCAACTAGTTTAGTCATTGTCTTGCCCACTAATTCATCTGAAAAATTAAACAGGGTGAGGGATGAGCAACCACCGCTCAGTAGGGACATGAGACCTTACCACAGGAGATTGATATAACTAAATTAAGTGACATGCCGTTAATTCATATAACTGGACAAGCAGACCTGCACGTCCCATACCATGCTCATACCACTTGGTCCCGAATGCCCATTTATATGAACTAACACCCATTTCAACTGTCCCATAATTCCCCCTTTTGTTAGTCATCTTGCCTAACTCCCTTTCGCCAGTCCCGAATCACCCAATAAAAACCATGTGCACTGTGGGATCCCTTAGACCTGGTACCTGCCAAAAGTTAGACTCAACTACACAAAAGACTATCCATTACCCTCTTTTCCATCATTATTATCTCTAACCAACATCTCCAACTAATTTCCATGATATGATATAATTATGCATTTCACATATAATAATAGCATGCATAATATAGTGCTCACGAAATTTAATTAGATCAATCCCCGTAAAGGCACCCTAAGAAATCCCTACCTCGATTCAAAGGCATTGCTCCAAGTTAAGAAAATACAAGCTAAGTCCTATATCTCCCGCAAGAAATTCATCACCTCTCTCTCTCTCTCTCTCTCTCTCTCTCTCTCTCTCTCTCTCTCTCTCTCTCTCTCTCTCTCTCTCTCTCTCTCTCTCTCTCTCTCTCTCTCTCATGTTGCATATTTGTTATCAATGGAAGCAATAGTAAAACTTGCAAGCTTCCTATTTATACTAGAGTAAAGTCGGCAACAAATCACTTCTTATTGGATGGTGCAATGGCGGTTGACTGATACTTGCCATCCAAGTTATATTCTAGCTATGCAGATAAGATTGTAATGATGAATTGAAAAAGCTATAGCCATGCTAACTTAGCATTTGGCTTTCTTTGACACGTCTACACTATCAATGACTAAGCATAACCATATATAATAATAGGATATATATGTAATACACACATATATATAATAAGATATACGTATATATATATAATAGAATAAGATATTTATCTTAATAGAATAATATATGTAGTAAAATAAGATATAAATAAAATAAGATGTAAATATTTATTTCTTCAAATTATTAATATATATACTTTTAAAAATACGGTCTTCACATTATCACACGTACGGGCTTCTCAAGCAGTGTCCTAACATAGAAACTGAAATAGGAAGATGGCTTAAAGCTACATTGGATTTTCTTCCCTTCATCCTTGCTGCTCACGTAAGTTTCAATCTTATCTCCCATATGTACATATTTCAGCTTATTTTAATTTAGTTTTAGCACAAAAATTTCCTTAAGTAAATGACAAAACAAAAAATGTTTGAATGGTATATGAAATTTGGGTTTTTTTTTCTTTTTTTCCCAATTCGGGAACCCGAGCTTTGGCTTCTGTCCAAATTCCTAAATTATAATTTGTCACAATTTAATGCCTAAATAGTTTTTTTTATACATGCGATATTGGGGGAGAGAGTTTTTTTCACACACAGTGTCAATGTGCCATGAGGGTTCGAATCTTAGACCATTAGTCTACAAGTAAATGTCTTTTTCTATTAGGCTAGAGCCCATTGACCCTAAATTAATTTTTTGAGTCTAGTACGTTTGAAACAAACTTCGTCTAAAATGATTTTGTCACTTCATGGAGACCATACTCACACATTTAACCGCCCCCAAAATAACAAGGGGGTTTGTATCAAAGAAAAAAAAACACAAGGGGCTTCTAACTCAATGTGTTCAATTATTCCTCTTCTCCACTATTACTTTTACTTTGTATAAAAAAATATTTTTTAAAACTTGAGATTATTATTATTAACTGCCGCTTTCTATTCAACGAGAGGTAGATTGTTGGTGGTACGCCTGTCAAGATAATAGCGTGGGATGTGATATTTCTCAAACAGATTATGGTTTCTCCTGTGGTACCGAGATTTACGTCCCCAATTTGCGTCTCAATATCACGCATATAAAGTCATCATGCCCTATAAATCCCCCAGATGCAACTATCTTCGATTTTGGTATATTTCTCTACGCTCTTCAGTCTAACACGACCAGGTCAACATCTATTCCACGAAACATGTTTCAATGTTTCTGGTGGGGATTGCGCAGTCTGAGGTATCATAACTGTTTGATGTTTATAAACTAAATTCTAATATAAATTCATTAGATTTGTTGGTGAATTTAATATGCAATATACATGTAATCGAACGTCTAAGATTAGAAATCCTTAACTAATTCTAAACATAAAATTCTTAATAGGGTATTTCACTTTATCTATACAAGATCCCACAACTAATTAATGCTTTTCATATACAAATTAAAATGGTTGTATTATGTCATTGGGACAATTAAATGACGTTTCAAAAAAGCTTCATCATCCAACATTAGACAGGGAAATATATAAAATCCTAACTGCTAAGAGGGAGAGAGAAAGCTTTAGATCGGGGGTTTTCCCCGGATCTTCTTTGTTCTTCGATTTTTGGTGGACTTTATATCGATTTAGTCTTCTCTGGGCTGGTATTGGTTGTGCCTCATCTTGTGAGGCCGCTCTTTAAGGTGTTGCAGCTTGGTCATAGTAGATCCACTGCTCATTTGTGTGTTGAGGTCCTAGAGTTACTAAGTGGCGCTCTCTATGTCATGTCCTGAAGGAAGATTAGTCGCGGTTGGCTTTCCTTTTGCCATAATTGTTTTAGTTATTTTTTTTGTTCAATTTGTTCAATACATTCCAGAAACTCTATGAGTTTTCTATGTTTTTTTTTCTCTTATGATTCCATAAACTTAGTTGAGTTTGCTGAGTGTTCTTAGTCTATCTAGGAGAGTCATGCCGGTTAGAGGCTAGTTTTTGTCCGTAATGTCATTGGACTAGATTCGAGAAAATTATGGATGTTGATAGGGGTTATAGAAAAGTTACTTTGGAGAGTGATTCTCTCTAGATCATTTTATGCTTATTGATTTAATAAAATTCTAATAACCTTCTATAAAAAAGAAATTTAAATGACGTTGCTTTCTTGAAGAAAGAACCAAGTTCAAATCTTTTTTATTTTTTGGATAAAGAACTAAGTTCAAATCCGGTGAAGGAAATATAAAGCACATTAAAGTTACTACTTCGAATTAGACATCGGAGAGATTCTCCAATAAGTATTAAGTTAAAGATTGGTTATATATTTCTAATCTTGGCAGTTGGATTGCATTCATTAGATGTGCTGGTAGATTTAATATGCAATATACATGCAATCCAATAGTCAAGATTAGAAATATGTAATCAATTCTTAACATAAAATACTTATTGAAGAATTTGCCTAGACCTAATATATTGTCTTTTTAATTTTGCAGTTCTTTTGGTTCAAACCTCCAGAATTGTCTCTATTGGGCGGAAATCTTTTTTACGATTTTGGTATCTATAAGTGGCATGGTGCTATTTTTAATATATCTCAATAAAAGGATACAGGTTTGTGTGATCAGCCTTTAACCCCTTATGAAATTTTTTTCAAAGATCTAAACTATTTATTTTTCACATCTTCATTTTGACTGGTTATGAAATTAACGGCATGCAGATGTCACGACAAAGATCAAGTCAGCTTAAATTGAGACAAAAGATGCAGATGATGAATCTAGATATAGATTTATGGTTGTATAAAAACGGCCTTTATGATAAGAATTTGAAGATGGTCATCATGAAAAACTTACACCAAAAAGTTGAAGAAAACAAAGAAGTTGATGTGGAGAATATTCTCTCTTTTGTTCCTATTATACACCGAAGAAGTATTTTGTGGCTTCTCAGCCTGAATTTGCTAAAAAAAGTAAGTGCTTAATTTGTCTACCAAATTATGGAATATATATATATATATTACAAGAATTTGAAGTAAAGAAAAATGTATGTACTAGTTTATGGGATTTTTCATCATAACATAACATGCATGCGTTCGTATTCCTAGCTAGTCTAAATTTATATCCCTTGCTAGATTAATTTATTCTCTTTGTTTTTTTTCTTGAATAAAATTAATATTATATAGGTCCCAATGCTGGAAATTATGAATGAAAACGTGTTGAAAGCAATCTGTGAGCATCTTAAGTTGGTGAGGTATAGCGAAGACAAGTATATTGTTCGAGAGGGAGAACCACTTGATAAGATTCTCTTCATCACACAAGGTACGGCATGGTCATACCCAACCAATGCAAGTGGTTCCTCAGCGATCAAGTGTCTTGTGAAAGGTGACTTCTACGGAGAAGAGCTTCTAAATTGGGCATCAAAATTGCCATATTTTTCTGAATTTCCCAACTCAACCAGAATTGTCAAGGCCCATACGAAAGTTGAAGCATTTGCCATCAGAGCCAACAACTTGAACATTGTTGTCTCCAAATTTTGGTGGCATTTTAGCAAGAGGTTCGATCACATAGAGGACTCTCAGTTGGAGAGGTGGCAAAGTTTGGCAGCTTCTTCCATACAAGCAAAATGGCGCCGCCGCATGCAAGGCCGAGCTGGGGCGTAGGCTGGGATAACTTTAAAATATATTAGCTTAAAAAGTATCTTATGTTGTATCAAAAACACAAATTATCGCATGCAATTTCTTTTTCTTGTTTTTGGTTACTCAAAACCTATATATATGTATATATATATATATATGTTTTATGAAATATGATGAATAACAACTAGCTAGCTACCTTGTTCTTCAGCTGTTCGGAGCTCTGTGGTACTATAACGCCATTTCATAAGAGATGGGCATGGTACTATTTTTAATGTATCTCAATGAAAGTGTGCAGGTTGGTCTAAATGTGCGTGCGTACGTATATACATATGTATATTTGTTTTTGTTTTTTCTTTAAGGTTAAAGCTCCTCCATACAAATGTTTCTTTTGAGTATCTATATATGTGATAGTTGCTTGCTAGCTATATATAATCACTAATCATACAAAGCTTAACCACACATGCATAGTATAACAAATGTGAGATTTTATACAAAAGGGCCTCGATTGGTATTATAATCGGTAGTGGAACTGAATGTCTACATTCTTCAACAGTAAGATCACCCACAATACTCATGTACAATTTGAACCTGTAAACCTACTTGTTATGCTTGTGGAACAGACATATAATTAAGCAACTGGCAGAAAGAATATCGAAGATTAAGCTTCAATTCAAACGCAAGATGCAAATGATAAATTCGGAGATAGATTTGTGGTTATCTAAAAACTCACTCCCCAAGGATATGAAGATATATAGTGGTCCTTGTCCATAGAAGGTCATTTGACAACAACATAGTCTTTGGGTTTAGGGTTTAAACCCATAGCTCAACAAAATTATTCAAGTAACAAATAAACTTTTTCAAATTGCAACATAGCTCAACAAACTTTAATATGAAGAGTTTAATTTACCACAACTCATGTTTTTGCTAAAGAGTATATATATTCTTAGCTAGGGGAACACTCAAACGATATATAGAACATATCACCTCTCTTTAATTTTCTACTTTTTTTATGACCAAAAAAAAAAAGTTAGATTCGGATCCCATTTCTCTTCTCATCTTTATGTCCTAATTATTCCTCTCTCTCTCTCTCTCTCTCTCTCTCTCTCTCTCTCTCTCCACCTTGTACCTATATAAATTAAGCTATACTTGTGAACATTGATCAGGTGTATCTCTCTATTTAATTCTCTCCATCTTAAACACACAAATATATATTTTATTATTTGCAGGAGTCAATATTATATTGTGCTGCTGGTATTTTAACTCTGATAACATAGTTCATAGAATATCGTAATCATCAATTATGGCGGACTCCAATTATGACTCAACAGCCGTAAGGTTAGCTTTTCTTTTCTCTGATTGAAAGGTTAGTCTTTTTCTCTAACTCTGATGACATTTTCTTGTAAAGAAAAATTTTAGCGTTAGTAAATTTATCCATTTTATTTTATTTGAGTATGTAAAAAAACACATGTAAGTAACTATTGATATGAAGTTATTGAATTATACCATTGCAAGTAAAATTGATATTCAATTCAATAGATACTAAAATAGTTCAATTTATTGAACTATTAAACAATCATTATGGATGCTCTAAAGAGCTCAATGAAACTCTATTAGTTTTCCAATGTGGGACTAATTTCAACTAAAACATAGCTTGCAACCATCTTACAAAGCCAATATTGATAAATTAGGCACAAGTACATAATACAAGTAGAGACTAGAAAATAATCAAACAAGCAACTCACAAAGGGTTGATGTAATTATTACAAAATAAGAAAACTGCAAACAAACAACAACCAAAAACCATAAAATAGCTTTCTAGTGTTTTTAACTAAAAAATAGGGAGAATGATTGTAGATGTGCTCTTAGAAAAAATTGATATTAATTTGATAATTCTCTAACTTCCACTGTTCTCCATATTTGGCTACTATTCGCAGGAGTACGTACTCAATATTAATTGGTGTTAGTTAACTATATATGGTTTAACGAGAGCCAGCTACTTGGGTTTGTGAATAATTCGAAAACTTCAGAGAGGATTTTGCGTCATAAATAAGCTTGAGACATGAGCCACCGGGTTGCTGAAGTAAAAATTCCGTTGAGGTTAATTTCTTTACGTACTCCATAACTTTTTCATTTTCATTAAGTAGATGTTTGATGGAACAATATAGCTCTCGCATTTGCAGTAACTGCTTCAACATAATTATTTAGGTTAATTTTTTTTATATATCATTTAGAAAATTAATGTTTACTATTAATTATATTATATTCATCACTTATATATACATGTTGGAAGTAGTGCTGCAGCAAAACGGCCAGAACTGGAGGAAGTTGTTAACGCACCACATGATCATCATCGGCCAAAAAAATTCCTTCCAAAGTGGGATATCATATTTACAGTAGCATCTGCATTTGCTGTGTTCGTTGATCCTTTGAGCTGCTACGTTCCCGTCATCATCGACGATAGCACGTGCTTCTCTTTGGACCACACCTTGATGTGGGCATTTTTCGCCTTACGATCAGCCGGCGATCTATTTTATGGAATGGACATTTTGATTTTCATAAAGCGACGTCGCGGCAGAGGTAATGCCAAGAAATATGGGGCCTCCTGTATAAAGTTTTTTGGCGGTCCTGATTCCAAAATTTGCAAGGTGTTGAAATTGAATGGCCAGAAATCACTTGGGTTCTTAGGCATTCTACCTCGCATTTGTGCTGCTCTTCCCATTCTACAGGTATATAAGATCGTACTTCTTCCACGTAATTAAATATCTTATCCTGAAAATAATATAATTATTATAAATAAAAAAAACTATTACTCATGCCGCCATGCCAGAGTTATGCTGTCAAAAACTGGAATATTACTTTGTTTAGACTTGGCAACATACATAAACATTTATCTTTATATGTTAATAATAATTTAATAGTGGTTACACAGTAATCAAATTTTAACTGTTGTCTTTAAATGTGTCCAGGCAATCATACTCACTGGACAATATACATACTTTGGTAACATATACAGTAAACTTATTTATCTAATTCCAATCCAATATACTTTACGGGCTTATAATCTCTACCGATGGCTGAATCAGCATGCTAACATAGAGACCGCAGTAAAAAGATTTCTTAAATATGCCCTGGACTTCCTTCCATTCATCCTTGCTGCTCATGTAAGTTTCAATCTTATCTTCCACATTTAAAGAAAAAAATATTCAACTTGTTCTAATTTGCTTTTAACCTCCACAAAGTTTGCTTTAATTAATGTTAATTATGTTTAGTTTCTTGCTGAAACCTTGAGAATCATAATATATATATCGATCCCAAGCCTCTGCATTTAGAGGTCGTTCATTTACCCGCATTTCGTTAAATATGGATCCCAAACCTCTAAATTCATCTTATTTTCAATCAATATATTTAAGGTTTACTCAATTTCTCTAGTGGATTCCGACGTGTTACTTGTAAGGTTATCGTTTGATCGCCCTATTCTCTTATATCTCGCCGAGTCAAAAGTTAACTTCGTTTCCCAACCCATACTTTCCTCTCCTCACCACTACCACGCCCTTTCCTCTCTTTCTCTCACTTCTCTCCATCTCTTATTTGCAGTCAAGGAATTTATTCAATTAGATTTTGGATCGTAAATTGCCAAGTTTTTTCTGCTCATAACTTGGGATGGAAAGATTCTAATAAATCTCTGTGCAATTTTGAGCTTTTGTTTAAATTCATATGTGTTTTGATAGAATTATCAATGAAAATCTTTGAAATATTTTTCTTTGGAACCACATACAGAAAGAGAGAGGTATAAGCGGTGGAGGACATGTGCGGTTTACCACTAGCAAAAAGCATTACGACGTCTATGTTAATGTTTAACGTCAGTTATTAAAAAAAATTCCTTAACTCAAAGCTTGATGATGTGTCATGTATTTGAGGGTTAGATTATTAAAATGGCTTTAACGAAATGCAGGTAAATGCACGGCCTACAAATCCGAGGCTCGAGATTATATATATACAGTGAGCTTCGGTTTAGGGATCCCTCAAATATTGAGGGACACCCTTGTAGAGCCCACCATACATGGTATGTCATTAATCCAAATCGTCTATTTTGTAGGCATTCATTTGAAGATCATCTTTGCAAAAAATACTTGAATCCGATATCATTTGACTACTCAATTAAATTATTGAAATTTTAGTACTTTCTTGAAGCATGGTATTCATTGATTTTGTAGGACAAAATTAAATGTCTAAACAGTTTCCGATTTGTTTAATTTTTTTTGGTAAGGATAATCTATGAATGAAGACCTAAAAAATATATGATTTGGATCATTATAAAAAAAATTATGAGGTACCTTAAAGGGCGTCCCTCAAATAAAATTATTTGAAAGATCCCTCAATAGAAGGGGACTAAATATATATATATATACACACACACACTCACAATATTATACAGAGGCATGTAGATTTTAGGGGCTACTATATGCACTCTAACGAAAATGTATTGTATACATATATACAGTCCTATTCTCCTGGACTCTATGGTCCAAGGATATTATGGTCATTTACCTTTAGATCTAATGGTGGAGAAAAAACATACTTAAAAATTTATTTTATTTTATATTATTTTTTAATGCTTAATATATTAATTTAACTTAAACAAAAACTGAAAGTAAAAGAAAAAAAAAAGAGTCACTAGGTGTTTGGAGCATTAAAAATAAAATAGACTTTTATCTAAACGGAGGTTAAATTAATATATTAAGCTTTGATTTTCCATTTACCCTTGCGAAAATACCCTCAATATATTATAATGGTGTTATACAAGCCCGCACTGGACTTACTTTCTTTCATTACAACTCGTTCGTTAGCGTCATTTTCCTCCCTTTCAATGCAATCTAATTAGAGTGTTATAAGATGATCTAATTAAAATGGCCAATGGGTCTAGCTCAATAGAAAATGGTCTTAATTTGCATATCAGAGATTCTCAAGTTCAAATTCCCTATATATTGATTACTAACTATGTGCTTGTCGCTCCTCCTCAGCTATTCGGAGCCTTGTGGTACTATTTTGCTGTGGATCGAAAAATAATTTGTTGGGAGGAGCATGTTTGTAAATTCAATAAAACTATGTGTGGTCGTGAAAGTGAAATGCTTGATCGTTTATTCTATTGCGACAGTTCTTCTAAACCAAGAGTACCACCTTGGAATATCTCGCGTTTACGGGAGTCGTGCGCTGTACAACTTTCAGCAAATGTAACAACTTTACCTTTCGATTTTGGTATATATATATACGCTCTCCAATCTGATATGACAAGCTCAAAAGATCTTCCACTGAAGATATTGCAATGTTTTTGGTGGGGTCTGCGAAATCTGAGGTTTGTATATTTATAAGACTTTTTAACTTTTCATGATGATCCCCAAAAATAAATAAATCATGTTCTGATCCTTAATTACAATTTACAAGGATGTCATAGTATGTAATTAATATGTACTTATATTTCTGATCCCCCAAAAAAAAAAAATAGTTCTTATATTCTAACACTACCAATTAATTTTATTCATATATAGAATTTCATGCAAAGTTTTAAACCCATTTTAATTTTATTTTTTACATTAGAAGAAAGAAACTTCACTAAAGTTCGATCCTGGGTGGGTGTCATGGGAGAGAGGAAATCCTCCACCGCTGTACTGAGACTCATCAATTCTTCCTTGTGTGCCAGAGGAAATTTCTTTGACTGAAAATTTATTTATCTTAGATGAGTCAGTTTTGTTAAAAGATTATTCCTAAAGTACCCTAGTGAGTTATTTCTTATTGTGTGATAATTTATACCATACCTAGAAGTTACTAAGGCTTACAAGAACCTTTGACAAAAGACTACTTTGAGCTAGGTAGCAGATGGAATTTTCATTATAACGTGCGATATACACTTATCAAATATATTCCTTTTTCATTTTTGTTTTGCAGTTCTTTTGGTTCAAACCTCTCGACCAGTTACTTTAAGGAAGAAATTATCCTTTCGATTATTATCTCCATAAGTGGCTTGGTACTATTTTTAGTATATCTCAATTCAAGGGTGCAGGTTGGTGTTTAAACAACATTTATGTTTTTTTTTTAATTTTTGATAAAGCTATATTCTAAACTAAATTTATGCCTTTAAACTTGAAGCTCCTCCATATAAATTTCCATATTAATTTTTGTGCATTTATAAAATTAATAATTATAAAAAGTGTCATATCAGCTCCAATTGCAACAGAAAATCAAAATGATGTATCCAGAGGACATGACAAAGCAAATGCGTAATATGTGGAATATGGGCTTGGCTTCATTAAAGAAAGTAAGTGGTTGGGTTAATTTGCTTTGATTTCTTTCTATTAAATTTTGTTCAACATTATTAAATTATATATATTGGTAGGTGCCGTTGCTTGAGAGTCCTGATGAGAAAGTGTTAAAAGCAATCTGCCAGTATCTTAAGCCGGTGACTTATGGCGAGGATGTTTATATCATTCGAGAGGGAGAACCACTTCGAAAGATGTTTTTCATCACACGAGGCACTGCATTGACCTACACAAAGGGTGGAACAAATGTGTGCAAGTGCCTTGAGAAAAGTGATTTTTACGGAGAAGAACTTCTAAATTGGGCATTCAAATCTTGCATATTTTCTGAGTTACCTATCGCCACTACAACTCTTATGTCCCAAACAAAAGTTGAAGCATTTTCAATTAGGGCCAACCACTTGAAGTCAATTGTCGCTCAATTTTGGTTGGATTTTCGAGGGGGCTTCCTCATTCTCAATTGGAGTATTTTGCAGCTTCTTATATACAGGCATTCTGCGCGGACGTTGTGCAAAGGCTAAGGGCCCAACTGGATGGGACAAACTTATATTACTGGATTGGACAAACTTATATTAAATTAGCCAAAACTACCACATTCGAAAAAATAGTGTGAGAAAATCACATAAACCAACTTTTTTTTTTCCTATCTTGTGTGGGTATTTTGTTTGTGTTTGTGTTGCTTTGTTGTTTTCAATTGTTTACTATTTGTCGTCCTTGGTTTGTTCCCTTCCAATGTCGAGGTGTGGACTGCTATGAATTTGTTTTGGACTTTGTAACACGCAATAATTTATTGTCGTTTTGGAGTTGTGCCTTGTTTTTAGTTTTTTAAAGTGCTTTTCTTCGGCCTTGGCCCTTTTCTAGGTTTCTTGTTAAGTAATGATCTTGTGACTGAAAAAAAAATTGGCAACTTTTTTTTTTCAGTAACACCTTTGAATAATGACAATACTAAAAAAGTCAAATTTGCTTGCTAAAAATATTAAGTGTCTTTTGACCTCTAAGGCAATAGTTGTTGTAAGAGTGTTTTCATTTGGCTAATTTACGCAAACACTGTTTTTGCATTTAATAATAATAATAGAGTGCTGCTATTTTCCCATCCATCTTATCTTCAAAATTTTAAAGACAAATTTACCCCTTCATAAAATGACTTTTAAGAACTTTAAGAAAAACCTCAAATTTACCCCTTTTCCTCTTAGCTAGCTCCCCCAACTGGTTTCTTTCTTCTGTTTTTTTTTTTGTGGGTGAAAATGCTTAATTACAATTTTGGTCACTGGGGTTAGGCTTGAAATTTCAATTTTTCGATTTTCATCACTATACTTGCAATCGCTAACAAATCAAGTCGAATCCATCAATTCCGTCAGTTAAGTCCCAAAAATAATAAATAAAGTATACTGGTTATGCGCTTTTTTAACATAATCAACATCAGGATGAACCAAATTAGCAACCAAATCCAAAATCCACCCAACTTTTCCCATCAAAGTTATCAAAATTTCAGTAATCCTGTGTGTTAATCTACAAGCATCATATAGAACCGAATCAAAGACTCTAACGGACAACAAAACTTCACAAGAAGAGTTCAAAGTAGCGGATAACCTCTTAGATAGTTTCAAATTAGACTTTTGAATCTCACCCAACTTCATGGTCTTTTTTATCAATTTCTGTATGTAACCTGTTGGACATGGTTCCCAAAGTCCAAAGCTTGCTCTGATTCTTTTGCACCTGAGCTTCCAAGCTTAGAGCTCTTATGTAAACTAGCTTAACAAACTAACAGCTAAGCTTAACAGTAACTAGAACACGTGCTACTCATGCATGTGATAAACTAACTACCTTTACAACTGACTTGTACAGTCATCACTATATATATATATATATATATATATATATATATACCAAAGAAAAGAGTTTAAGTTGAATCCTTTATTTTGTGGTGTGTTCTTATGTTTATATGCCAATGGCACACATTTTTGGTGCAAAAAAACAAAATCTAACTAAAATGTGTACATGCTTTTCTCTCATACATCTTTAATCTAATTTTGCCTCGACAACGATGTATGGTTGAGTTTGATCTTAAGCACCTAACAAAAAAAATGTAGAAAACTTGATGCAGAAAAAATGGAACAATAAAGAGACTGACCTTTCTTGATACTCAAAGCTCCATTTTCTCATGATTCATGAATGACCTAAGCTCCATTATACTCAATCAGATCATATGTAATTAATCCTTCAATTTCAATTTCATCACACAGTTTAGCGCATCGCACAAAAATAGAAATTTCTGTAACATCATATTACTACTGATTGCAATTTACATGCTAAATACATACTCGTACTTGAATACTATTAAGGCCTATTAGTCAATTATTAGCAACCCCAAAGCAAAGTTTGAGTTGCTTGCTATTTGTTTATTGCTTTTCGCATTTGATTCTGGTTTTAATTGGGTAATTCTCTCTAACTTTCACTCTTCTCCATATTTGTTCAATATTATTTGGTGCTAATTAACTCTAGTTTAACAAGAGCGAGCGAGCTACCTGGGTTTGTGAATAATTCGCACACTTGAGAGAGAGGATATTGCGTCACAAATAAGCTTGAGATACATATGATCACCCCGGTTGACCAAGTATCAATTCAGTTGAGGTTAATTTCTTTATACCTTCTTAAGCCTGCTTGATTATTTTCATCACTTATATATTTGTAAATTTGTTGTGTCTTGTTCAGTCCTGAACCAGAACAGAGTGTAAGTACTACACCAAAATGGCCAGAATCGAAGGAAGTTGTCGAGGCACATGGTCAAAATCACCGTTCAAAATGGGATATGACCTTTGCAGCATCATCTGCATTTGCTGTATTCATTGATCCATTGATCTGTTATGCTCCCGTACTCATCGACAATAGCGCGTGCTACTATTGGTTCCAAACGTTGATATGGACATTTTTCGCCTTACGATCAGCTACAGATCTCTTTTATGCGACGGCCATTTTTGTTTTCCTAAGTCGAAGTCATGCTGAGCCATTTGCTACTTCATGGACAAGAATTATTGGCGGTCCTCAAACGAAAATTTGTAAAATCTTGAAATGGCAGGAAAACACTTAGGTTCTTACGCATTATGCCTCGCATTTGTGCTGCGCTTCCCATTCTACAGGTAAGATTTTGTACCTAATTAAGACAACTAAGAGAAGAGAAGATAAGATAAGCTAGCTAACCAGCCTTTTGGACATAATTATATATATTTGTTGGTTTAAATGTGTGCAGGCAGTAATCCTCACGGGAAAATATACTTCTGTTGATAAGACTAAGTTCTTCTATCTAATTCCAATCCAATATACCATACGGGCTATTAGGCTCTACCGACGGCTCTACCGACGGCTCTAACATAGAGACTTCAGTAAGAAGATTGCTTAAAGCTATTTTGGACTTCCTTCCCTTCATCCTTGCTGCTCATGTAAGTTTCAATCTCATCTCTCATATTTGGAAAAAGAAGAAGAAATTAAAATTGAGAACTATGAACATTTCGATGAAGTACTTCACTTTTTTTTTCATACTTTTCAAATTTTCGATGAACTGTTGATTATTAACTATCTGCTCCGCTCGTTGGTCCTCCAGCTATTCAGAGCCTTGTGGTACTTTTTTGCTGTGAATCGAAAGATAGTTTGTTGGCAGGAGCATGTCTGTAAATTTGATGATATATGTGTGGTTGGAAAACACTTGATCATTTCTTCTATTGCAGTAGCTTCACTCCAGAAAACAATATGAAGTTCAATATCTCGCTTTTGCACAAGTCATGCGCTGTACAGCTTCAGCAAATATAACAAGTTTACCTTTCGATTTTGGTATATATCTATACGCTCTCCAATCTGATATGACAAGCTCAAGAGTTCTTCCAGTGAAGATGCTGCAATGTCTTTGGTGGGGCCTGCGAAATCAGAGGTATTGCTTTTAATTATAACTTCAGATATACATTTGTCAGATATATATTGCTTTTCATTTTATTTTTGCAGTTCTTTTGGTTCAAACCTGCAGACCAGTTTCTTTAAGGATGAAATCATCTTTTCAATTCTGATCTCTATAAGTGGCTTGGCACTATTTTTAGTATATCTCAATGCAAGGGTGCAGGTTGGTGCATGTTTAAACTATATATATATTACTTACAAATTTTCCTATTAATTAATTCTTGTGTGTATATATTTCGTGATATAATTAATTATTTAACTCATCATGAAATTGTTTTTAAAACTAATAATTAAGCAAATATGTGCAGGGGTCGCAAAAAATATTAGATCAGCTCAACTTGAGAGAGAAGATGTAAACAATATATCCACAGATAATAAACCAAATGCGTATTATGTGCCATCTCCGCTTGGCTTCACTAAAGAAAGTAAGTAGTTGGGTTCATTTGTTCTCATTCTTTCTATTAATTTGTGTTCAAATTAATTAATTGTACCTAATTAAATATATATACACATTGGTATGGTAGGTGCCGATGCTTAAAATTATAGATGAGAAAATGTTACAAGCAATCTGCGAGCATCTTAAGCTAATAACTTATGGGGAGGATATTTATATAATTTGAGAAGGGAACCACTTCGAAAGATGCTTTTCATCACGCAAGGCACTGCATTGACCTACACAACCATTAAGGGTGGAACAAATGTTTGCAAGTGCCTTGAGAAAAGTGGCTTTTATGGAGAAGAAGTTCTAAATTGGGCCTTCAAATGTTGCTCATTTTCTGAGTTACCTATCTCTGCTACATCTGTTGTACTGCAAACAAAAGTTGAAGCGTTTTCTATTAGGGCCAACCACTTGAAATCTGTTAGTCGCTCAATTTTGGTGTCGTTTTCAAAGGGAGCTCCCTTGTTCTCAGTTGGAGCATTTTGCTGCTTCTTCCTTACAGAAATACTGGCGCTGTTACATTAAATTAACTAAAAGTACAGGATTTAAAGAAAAGAGAGAGTAATAAGTACATGATACCGACTAAAATTCTCCTAGGTTGCTTTGGATCTTGTAACACACAACAATTCTTGCCATATTGGGGTTAGGCCTTGTTTCGAGTTTTTTTAAAACTACTTTTCGTTGGCCTTCACCTTTTTCTCTATATGTTTATTGTTTTGTCTTGTTTTGGGTTTCTGCTGACCGCCGCTAGGTGTGTTGTTCATCAATGATCTTTGTTTTTTTTAGGAAAATCTATAGAGAATGAGTACAGATATATAGGGCTACTTGTTTTGTGACGTATACCATATTGTTTTGGGATTTATACTAGTCTATAGAGAAAACTAGATAGAAGCCTTTGAATAATGAAAACTAGATAAAATAAAAGCCTTTAAAAAGTATCTTATGTTTTATCAGCGTCAAAAACACAAATTATCTCATGCTATTTTTTTCTTCTTGTTTTTGGTTACTCAAAACCTACTATGAATTTTTAATTTGTGGATTCGCTCTCTTGTTTAATTTATGGCCTTTGTGTGTGCGTGCCAATCTTCTTGTTGAGTTTTGTTAATGTATGAATTTTGAGTATTTCTTTTGGCTTCCCTTGACAATTTTGTAATAGGATTTTTATTGTTTTTATCAAGCTCAAGTTTAGATTAAGAATAGCTTCTCTAAGTGTTCTTCACTAACATCTATCCTATGGAGGCTCATGCAATTTGACAAAGGTAAATTATGCATTGCATCATTGCATTAAATTGATTTCATAAAATGATGACTAGTCAACCTCTGCTTAGTGTGATTTCCAGCTCACTGTTTCCAACTCACTGTTTCCAGCTGGACTCTACCCATCTATTTTGTCCTATTCTGTGAAATTCCTTGCTGCCATTGTACGATTCTAACCTAGGAATTTTGATTAAAAAAGCAAACCAATTGCTCCTTTGTAGCCGTCACTTTTGTAGGCAAGTTTTGGAAAGTTTCTTTGGAAACTTTTGCTTCTTCCTCAAGAGCCATCTTCATATTTTTCATCTTTGAGTTTTCCAAATTGTTTCTTTTTGAAAACTGCATTTGAAAAATGAAAATCTGCATCTAGCTAATTAAAACACTCTCTCATTTATATCTAGGTCAGATTCAAGATTGATTTCTTCAAGAGTATGGTTTCTTGAAGAAATTGGTCATTCTCCTTTGAATCCAAAGTTTGGTTTCGGTTTTAGTTTGAGCTTGCAAGCTAGTGCCATGGGATGATCGAGCCGGAGAAGGAGCTGTCATTGCCATGAAGAACTAAGCTTCAAGCTTTGCTAAGTTGGAGAAGAAGATTGCACAAAGGAGGTATAGCTCATCTTCCTAAATAGATCTAGGTTTTGCTTGAGCTTGCTTGTATTCCTTTGTAAGAATCTTTTTCTACTTAGTGGATTGCCTGGTCGGTTGATGACCTCCAGTTTTTCCCAATGGTGGGTTTCTGGGTGAACAAAATCTGTTTTGCAAATCTGTAAATTTTTCTGGGTTTCTGTTCTTGGTGGTTGACTAGTCATCTTTATCTGTTGTTTGCTGTTTACTTGATAATGATGATTTCACACACTTTCACCATAGTTGTTGCTAGCACAGGGGATGCCTAGATTGACGGGTCCTTCTGAGTGCCTAGGTTGTCACTAGTAATCTTCTAGGGTTGTAGGTACTTTGTGGCATGCTCCGTATGTTCTTTTGATTGTGGTTGTTCATGACTAGTATTGGTCAAGGTCTAAAGTGTGTGAAGCCCGCTGTGGTTGTGTTTGTGTCATTTAATTTACCCCTCGTCACCTAAGTGCCAATTTCAATTGGTATCAGAGCACCAAGCTCTTAATATAAATAGAGAGATCCTTTGGGTGCTAATTGGTATTAGGTGTGTAAGCATAAAAATGGATCAAATTGCTCCTTGCATTCATGATGAGCTTGCTTTGTTTGTTAAGAAATATAGAAGGGTTGTCAAAGATAAAACTGAAGTCACTAGGAATTGTCAAAATCCTCCTAGTTTGTTTGCATTTGTGTCTCAAGAAAATTTTCTTAAGGAGAGGAATTTTTTGGATTCTTATGGCCTTAGGGAGAACAAAAGTTTGAAGGGTCTTGTAAAGTGCTATACATGTGGTGGTGTTGGACACATTGATGTGGAATGTGCAAATAACCACATGATAGAGTCTGAAAGGAGAGAAGAGTCAATTAGTGCACAATGGAGTGATAGTGTTAGTGATAATTCCAACAAGTATATCTCTTCACCTTATGAAGAGGCAAATCATTTTACCTTTGCTATTTCTGTTCATAACTCTAGGCTTGCTAGAATTCATGTAGTTAATAAGGGAGAATATGATTCTGGAAATGAATCTAAATTCTGGAGATGATGGGCAGGATGACCAGTCATACCTGGGTATGTGTGAAAAATATGATGTTCTTTTTGCTGAAACTTCCAAGCTTAAGGAAAGAAATCTCTTACTTGAAGGGAAGGTAAAGGACCTGGAAATTCTTAATTGCACTTTTAAAGAAGCAAATAATGAATTGAGTGAAGATGTTGAGACCTTGGAGAGTGAAAGGGATTCATTGATTGTTATTAAAAATGACATTTCAAACCAAGTGAATGTGCTCAAGGAAAACAACTTGGTTTTCCAAGCCTCCAACAAGAATTTGTTGACTCAGATAAATGAGGCAAATGACACGGTGATCAAGCTTACCATAGGGGATAAAAAGGTGGATAAAATGTTGAATATGGATAAGGTTCATGGAGACAAAACTGGTCTTGGTTATGGTTGGTCTAGTTCATGTGTGTCTCCTCCTTTGACCACATTTTTCAAGGAGTCAAATACAAAGTTTGATGTTTTAGAGCCAACTAGAACTCAAAGATTCATTCCTACTTGTCACCATTGTGGTGTGAAAGGTCACATTCGACCTAGGTGTAATGCTCAAAGGAATGTGTCTAGAGAAACCAATGCAAATGGCTCTAAGAGTCATGTTTCATCTCTTAAAACATGTGAGCTCTTGCAAAATCTGTTCTTTGTACAAGGGATGAACATTCTTCACTTACAAAATTTGGTTTCCCTAAACCAAAAAGGTTCATTCCTACATGCCATCATTGTGGCACATTAGGACATATTAGACCAAAGTGTTTTGAGCTTAGGAATTTTGAGCAAAAGCCTTTTGTTCATTTCAAGAAAGTAAATGATGACTCACTTCACACTCAAGTGAATGATCTTCTTTATAAAGCACTCAAAATTTCTAAGGTGATCTCCTTGCCTCGTAAAGTTTCAAAAGTCAAGCAAGTTTGGACCAAGAAGGAAGACCATGTTCTTCCTCATGTTGGTGACTAGTTTCTTTATCTTATGTATCTAGACCATTCTCTTATTTGTGTGTGCTTCATGGAGTCTAGATACATTCTCATGCATATGCACCTTACTTGTTCTTTTGTTTTATTTGTTTTAAATGTGGTCACTGCATGCATGTCTTTCAATCATCTCTCTCACAGTGCTTTGAACCATTGGGTGATCAACACAATTTCATGTTCTTTTGAACTTGTTCACATTTATCTTGTTGGTCTTGTCTATACCTTTTCTCTTGATGGTAAGGAATACATCCTAGTCATTGTAGATGACTTCTTTGGGTTTACATGGGTCTTATTCTTGAGTGATAAGTTTGAAAATTTTTATTTCAAAAAATTCAAATATGTGTGTCACTTTCTGCATAACGAAAAGTTGATTAGTCATCTGCCAATAATCAGAGTTCCAACATAACCATGAGACTAAGTTTGATAAATTTTGTGAGAAAATGGGAAATTCTTTTATGTTGGCAACAACCTTGCTGTTTGGCATTGTGAGAAATATAATTATGATTTTTTTGTCCATAGCAAAGGCTGAGTTCTTTTGGATGAAACATATGTTGGATGACTATGCTTTTCAACAATCATTATTTCTCATCTATTTTGGTCTCATAGTTTCACTTTGGATATCATGTTCATTTAAACTTCATGATGTGTGAGATCCTGTAGATGTTTGACTAATTGACTTAAGGTATTTTCTTACATAAGAGATCTTGGTGAAAAAACAATGACTTGAAATTTGTGCATATTGAGAAGCAACTAGCCCTTTTTTTTTTTTTTAAACCGCTAGATACTTGAAGGTATTGATTTCCTTCAAAGATCTATTGGGTTGTGCAAAATGGATTAACTTGTGTTTTCAATTTCGTGTGCTTATAATATGAATCTCCATTTTGTTTGTGTTTAAAAAAAAAAATGTTGCATGTAAGCATTTGCTTTCTTCTCTCGAATGCATGATTCTTACGAGTAGGAGCCTTTTCATGATGTTGTGGGTGTGAAAGAGTTGTCCCCATTCTTGTCTACAATTTTGAGCTTTTTTGTTGAATATACTTGTGTTGCATGATATGCTTTGAGCTATCTATAAAGTGTCTAAGATCACTTGTAGTTGTCTTTCTACCTTGATCTTTTGATCCATTTGAAAATCAAAATGCAAATAAGATGTTGGAGTAAAAGCCTTGGAAAAGCATTGTCTACAAATATAGAAAAAGCATTTTCAGACAAGCAAGTGTGCTGTACTTCATTTTTTCTCAAAGGTAAAAGCGCTTGGAAGAGCATTGTACATCAGAGTGAATTAACTTAAATGGAGTAGTACTCTTACTTGAACTTAATGGGTAGGGCACACGGTGACTTTTAGCCAAAATGCAAATGTCACATTTGAAGTCGGAGTCCTTGAAATCTGATAATAAGTTTGGTAGAATATGCTTCATATATCCAAATGATGGATGCCCCAATCGACGGTGCCACAACCAGAGTTGCCTTTGTTTGATATCATGTGTCACATTGTGAGCCATGCCTGTCCTGAGATCCTCCATATAATATAGCCCCCCTTTCTTAGTACCACGACCAATAATCTCCTTAGTGTGAATATCCTGAAGTAAACAAAAACTCGGGTAGATTAATACACAACAATTCAATTGTTCAGGAATTCTGACTAACTGACATTAGCTTATTTGATAGAGATGGAACAAGTAAAGTATTAGATAATGAAAGAGATGATGAGAGAGCCACAGTGCCAGCCCCTGTCACAGGAGAAGTAACTCCATTGGCATTAGCAATACTAGTTCGTCTGGGTTGACTAGTACTCAGAAAATCATTAGGATCAAATGTCATATGATCGGTTGCGCAGAATCAATTATCCAGCCCGTTGAATTTCTATCATCCGAAGTATGGAATACATAGCCAGAGTCACCACTTGCAGCTTCATATCTCTTTTGATCTTTTTCATATCGTGCAGTTTCAGTCGGGGTAAAGGTCTCGATTCATCGGGGTCGGTTGGTTGGGTCGGCGGCAACACCTAGTCCAGGTGAGGCCAATCGGTTTGGTCGGTGTCTGGGTCGGGATCGGTGTCGTCAATGCTTCTAGGTAGGTAGGTTGAGAAGAGTTGGTGGTGCTATTTCCAGCAGGGAAAAAAACATCTTCTCCCATGATGGAAACAACAATTCAAGACTAGAGTCAGCAAGATCGCTGCTCTGATACCATGTTAAAACATAGAGAATATTGAGAGGAGATAGTGGAAAGTGTAGAGAGAATGAGAGTTGTGGAATATTTTCTGATTTTCACTTATGCATTCATTACTTACAATCAACACATATATATACAAATTCCTAAGACATTAGTCAAGCCCCCCAAGTTAGGCAACCAACCTAGTTAGGCAACCAAACTAATTAGGCAACCAAACTAGTTAGGCAACCAACATAGTCAAGCCCTCCAAGTTAGGCAACCAACCTAGTTAGGCAACCAAACTAATTAGGCAACCAAACTAGTTAGGCAACCAACCTAGTCAAGCCCCCCAAATATTGTAGGTGCCAAACATTATTTGACTACATAATTAACACATTAATTGACTATTGCTAACATCTTCCACCAAAGTTGTTTCAATGTTTTTGGTGGGGGTTACGAAATCTGAGGTATCATGAAACTGTTTGGTGTGTTTAGTTTGTTGGTATTTATCTATGTAAGAATCGATGGGGATTTAAGTAACGCTTTCATTTATGCAGTTCTATTGGTTCAAACCTCCAGACCAGTATCTATATGGTGGAAATCTGTTTTACGGTTTTGGTATCTATAAGTGGCATAGTCCTATTCTTAATATATCTCAATACGTGGGTACAGGTTCGTTCGTAATCATGTGTTTAAAAATACATATGTGTGTGTGTGGTTTTGTGTTTTTGTAATGTTTCTATGTTTATAATTATGGGTTCAAAATGAACTCGTTATGGAAATAACTGCATGCAGATGTCACAACAAAGATCTGGTCAGCTTAAATTGAGACAGAAGATGCAGATGATGAATCTGGTATTCGCTATGGATTTTTCATCATAACATAACATACATGCGTTCGTATTCGTAGCTAGCATAAATTTATACTCTTTGCTAGATTAATTTATTCTCTCTGTTTTTTTCTTGAATAAAATTAATATTATATAGGGCCCAATGCTGGAAAATATGAACGAAAACGTGTTGAAAGCAATCTGTGAGCATCTTAAGTTGGTGAAGTATAGCGAAGACAACTATATTGTTCGAGAGGGAGAACCACTTGATAAGATGCTCTTCATCACCCAAGTTACGGCATGGTCAAACCCAACCAATGCAAGTGGTTCCTCAGCGATCCAGTGTCTTGTGAAAGGTGACTTCTACGGAGAAGAGCTTCTAAATTGGGCATCAAAATTCAGCTCTTTTTCTGAATTTCCCAACTCAACCAGAATTGTCAAGGCCCATATGAAAGTTGAAGCATTTGCCATCAGAGCCAACAACTTGAACATTGTTGTCTCCAAATTTTGGTGGCATTTTAGCAAGAGGCTCGATCACATAGAGGACTCTCAGTTGGAGAGGTTGCAAAGTTTGGCAGCTTCTTCCATACAAGCAAAATGGCGCCGCCGCATGCAACGCCGAGCTAGGGGCGTACGCTGGGATAACTTTAAAATATGTTAGCCTAAAAAGTATCTTATGTTGTATCAACGTCAAAAACACAAATTATCGCATGCTATTTCTTTTTCTTGTTTTTGGTTACTCAAAGCCTATATATATGTATATATATGTTTTATGAAATATGATGAATAACAACTAGCTAGCTACCTTGTTCTTCAGCTGTTTGGAGCTATGAGGTACTATAATGCTATTTCATAAGAGATCGATTGTTGGTTCAATGCTTGCCACAAAGATGGTAATAACTGTGATGCCAGAAATTCAAACCTAATTGTTATGCTTGTGGTTATCTAAAAATGTCTACATATAAGCAACTGGCAGAAAGAATATCGAAGAAGCTTCAATTCAAACGCAATATGCAAATGATAAATCCGGAGATAGATTTGTGGTTATCTAAAAACTCACTCCCCAAGGATATGAAGATAGTGGTCCTTGTCCATAGAAGGTCATTTGACAACAACATAGTCTTTAGGTCCCCAATTAGTCGTTGTAGTTATGATTTCATTATGACAAGTCACAAAAAGTAAGTTCATGGATGATCGATATAAGAATATATATTCTACTTTTAATTTTGCTTTTGGCATGTGATTTTACTTGCATTCTTCGGAAATCATTTGCTTCAAAAAGTAAAATGTTAAAAACATGCATTTTATTTTTTGCTTTTCAAATAATAAATACATAGACATTTTTCACATGTTTTCATATTTTTCATTATTTTCTGTGATATTGTATTAATTGAATTGAAGAGTCGGTTGGAGCAAAAATTATTCAAGTAGCAAATAAACTTTTTCAAATTGCAACATAGCTCAACAAACTTTAATCTTAAGAGTTTAATTTACCACAACTCATGTTTTTGCTAAAGAGTATATATATATTCTTAGCTAGGGGAACACTCAAACGATATAGAACATATCACCTCTCTTTAATTTTCTACTTTCTTTTTATGACAAAAAAAAAATTTAGATTCGGATTCCATTTCTCTTCTCATCTTTATGTCCTAATTATTCCTCTCTCTCTCTCTCTCTCTCTCTCTCTCTCTCTCTCCACCTTGTACCTATATAAATTAAGTTATACTTGTGAACACTCATCAGGTGTATCTCTCTATTTAACTCTCTCCATCTTAAACACACAAATATATATTTTACTATTTGCAGGAGTCAATATTATTTTGTGCTGCTGGTATTTTAACAAGCTCATAGTTCATAGAACATCGTAATCATCAATTATGGCGGACTCCAATTATGACTCAACCGCCGTAAGGTTTGTTTTTCTTTTCTCTGATTGAAAGGTTAGTTTTTTTCTCTAACTCTGATAACATTTTCTTTTAAAGAAAAATTTTAGTGTTAGTAAATTTATCCATTTTTTTATATTTGAGTATGTAAAAAAACACATGTAAGTAACTATTGATATGAAGTTATTGAGAGGAAACCAAACTTTCGACCAAAAAAAAAAAGAGAAGAGAAGATAAGCTAGCTAACCAGCCTTTTGGTACCATATTTTTGACACAATTTTTGACACAAGTTTTAAACCCTTGGATTAGCCCACTATCAATGGATGTGATTAAACAAATTAATTATTTTATTCTTTAAATAAGCAATTATTGAAAATAAATTTTAATTGACTTTTGTATTTCCTCTCTCTTCATTTAATTAAGTTTTGATGGCTTATTGACACAAGGCACTTCTTCTTCTTCTCTTCTTCGTGCCTTCTCATTAACAACACCTCCCTTCTTCTTCTTTTTCTTGCTTTTTCAGTGACCCTGAAATCACAAACTAGCCATCCAATTTCAGCAAACCATTCCATCTAAATCACAAACTAGCAATTAATCCTTAGAGTTAAGATTTTTATTGGTAAATCATTGTTTTAATAATCTACACAACAAGTTGCAGAGTAGATCACATTAATCTAGCCAATTTGTGGGCGTTGGAGAGAAACTGGGTCTTTGTTTCTGTTCAATCAAAATTACTTCAGAGTTAGCGAAGTAACGCGCCTTAGTTTTCATTCTCTTTATTTCCTATTTGGCTCTTGCCCTTCATCCCTCTGCATCTCTGTGTCTCTCTCTTCTTTTCCATTCATTCATCTCCCCTCTACATCTTACAATTTCCCATCAATAATTATTACATTTTTTTTTAATAATGTTATATTTTAATCTATAGTATCGTACAATCTAGTTTCTTGCTTCTTCTTAATATTTTATTTTTATCACATAATAAATTTTTTTCAATAAATATTGGTTATGAAGATGTTGAATATAAAGTTAGAGCTAAAACATAGCATAGCATATGAGAAACTCGAAGAAAATCCAAATTAGTAGAGAAAATATGGAAGATTTCTTTGTTCCACAGACCATATAGAAGATGTCATTCGTAGAGAAGAGAAGATCGCAGGCGAATGATGAATGTAGAAGAAAGAGAGAGTAAAAAATGCAAAGGCAGCGAAGGAACAAAAGAATCTAGTAGGAAAGGGAAAGAACTAATTAAAGATAATTAATGAGATGAGAGAGAGAATGAATTCTTAATTAATATGGTATCACAATTTTAATCCCAACGAATAAATATAAATTGAAGAAAATTTATTGTTTTGAGAAATGAAAGTACATCTCAACCATTAAAAGTTTATAAATCTAAAGGTCTAAAACTTGTGTCAAAAATATGGTGCCATGGATCCGCCCCCTATATATATATATATATATATATTTGTTGGTTTAAATGTGCGCATGCAGTAATCTTCACTGGAAAATATACATCCGTTGATAAGACTAAGTTCTTCTATCTAATTCCAATCCAATATACCCTACGGGATATTAGGCTCTACCGAGGGCTCAATCGGAGTTCTAACATAGAGACTTCAGTAAGAAGATTACTTAAAGCTATTTTGGACTTCCTTCCCTTCATCCTTGTTGCTCATGTAAGTTTCAATCTCATCTCTCATATTTGAAATGAAGAAGAAGAAGAACAAGAAATTAAAATTGAGAACTATGAAAAACATTCGATGAACTTCACTTTATTTTCGTACTTTTCAAATTTTTGATGAACTATATTGATTATTAACTATCTGCTCAGCTCGTTGGTCCTCCAGCTATTCGAGGCCTTGTTGTACTTTTTTGCTGTGGACCGAAAGTTTGTTGGCGGAAGCATGTTTGTAAATTTGATGATATATATGGTTGGAAAACACTTGATCATTTCTTCTATTGCAGTAGCTTCACTCCAGAAAACAATATGAAGTTCAATATCTCGCTTTTACACAAGTCATGCGCTGTACAGCTTTCAGCAAATATAACAAGTTTAGAACGAAGATAATTTAAACATGACCAATTAAACAACTTTTCTACTACACAACACCACTACACTATGCATATGCATTGGTGTAAAGACTTTTTAGTACACTATGCATATCCATTTGCAGTGGCTTAAACATGTTTTATTTTGGTATATATCTATACGCTCTCCAGTCTGATATGACAAGCTCAAGAGTTCTTCCAGTGAAGATGCTGCAATGTGGGGCCTGCGAAATCTGAGGTTTGTAATTTAAGCATACCTAGATTTTTTTTATAAAAAAAAACTTTTAATTATAACTTCAGATATACATTTGTCAGATATATATTGCTTTTCATTTTATTTTTGTAGTTCTTTTGGTTCAAACCTGCAGACCAGTTTCTTTAAGGATGAAATCATCTTTTCAATTCCGATCTCTATAAGTGGCTTGGCACTGTTTTTGGTATATCTCAATGCAAGGGTGCAGCTTGGTGCATGTTTAAACAATATATATATATATTCGGCTCAAGAAATCAGATGGCCTATGATACATAGATTGTACCAAAGGATAACTCAATAACAATCAAACAAACAAACTGCACACATACTTGACCTTAACTAAACTTATGGCATGTTTACTAAGAATTGGATTAGGACGAATTGAATTGAGGAGGAGTTGGATTGAGGAGAATTACATTCCAAATTCCTATTGAAGTTGTTTATTAAATCATATGGATAGAGGAGAGTTAGATTCCGGATTTCTATTGAAGTTGCTTACTAAACCATATGGAATTGGGGTATGAGTGGTTCTAATTACGAAAATGTCATTGTTGTTGGGTTAAAGTAAATGACAAATTTGAAAATTTGAAAATTGTAACAAATATGAATCCCTAATGGGTTTGTTCTCCAGGAATTATGAAATTGGCACTTAGGTGACGAGGGGTAAATTAAATAACACAAATACAACCACAGTGGGCTTCACACACTTTAGACCTTGACCAATACTAGTCATGAACAACCACAATCAAAAGAACATACGGAGCATGCCACAAAGTACCTTCAACCCTAGAATATTACTAGTGACAACCTAGGCACTCAGAAGGACCCGTCAATCTAGGCATCCCCTGTGCTAGCAACAACTATGGTGAAAGTGTGTGAAATCATCATTATCAAGTAAACAGCAAACAGCAGATAAAGATGACTAGTCAACCACCAAGAACAGAAACCCAGAAAAATTTACAGATTTGCAAAACAGATTTTGTTCACCCAGAAACCCACTATTGGGAAAAGCTGGAGGTCATCAACCGACCAGGCAATCCACTAAGTAGAAAAAGATTCTTACAAAGGAATACAAGCAAGCTCAAGCAAAACTTAGATCTATTTAGGAAGATGAGCTATACCTCCTTTGTGCAATCTTCTTCTCCAACTTAGCAAAGCTTGAAGCTTAGTTCTTCATGGCAATGGCTGCTCCTTCTCCAGCTCGATCATCCCATGGCACTAGCTTGCAAGCTTAAACTAAAACCGAAACCAAACTTTGGATTCAAAGGAGAATGACCAATTTCTTCAAGAAACCATACTCTTGAATAAATCAATCTTGAATCTGACCTAGATATAAATGAGAGAGTGTTTTAATTAGCTAGATGCAGATTTTCATTTTTCAAATGCAGTTTTCAAAAAGAAACAATTTGGAAAACTCAAAGATGAAAAATATGAAGATGGCTCTTGAGGAAGAAGCAAAAGTTTCCAAAGAAACTTTCCAAAACTTGCCTACAAAAGTGACGGCTCCAAAGGAGCAATTGGTTTGCTTTTTAACCAAAATTCCTAGGTTAGAATCGTACAATGGCAGCAAGGAATTTCGTAGAATAGGACAAGATAGATGGGTAGAGTCCAGCTGGAAACAATGAGCTGGAAATCACACTAAGCAGAAGTTGACTAGTCATCATTTTATGAAATCAATTTAATGCAATGATGCAATGCATAATTTACCTTTGTCAAATTGCATGAGCCTCCATAGGATAGATGTTAGTTAAGAACACCTAGAGAAGCTATTCTTAATCTAAACTTGAGCTTGATAAAAACAATAAAAATCCTATTACAAAATTGTCAAGGGAAGCCAAAAGAAATACTCAAAATTCATACATTAACAAATTAGAATACTACCTCCCACCTAAGAATTGAATTCCTCCAAAATCAGAAATTCAATTCCTAATTTTGTGTGGGCCCCACTTATTTTTTAATTCATTGATGTGAATTAAACTCAGGAATCCTCCATAGGTGAAAAGAATTCCAATTCCTAATTTTGTGTGGGCCCCACTTATTTTTTAATTCCTTGATGTGAATTAACGCAATGAAATCCCCCATAGGTGAAAAGAATTTCAATTCATAATTAATAAACATACCAATATTACTGTAGATGACTACTATTCAGAACTAGTCATCCAATACTACTTTTTTCAGATGAGACACAAACATCCTAAATCAATTCAGAAACTCAAAACTCATTCCATCAAATTATCCAACACATGGCATGCATTCAAAGTGACATTCTAGACACTCAGAAGGATCCATCAAGCTAGGACTCCGCAGTGCTAGCAACAACTAAGGTGATTCGAGTGTGTGTTCAAATCCATACATTCAAAAGCAAATAATAAGACATGCTGATGAAATAAACTAAAGGAACTTTGCAAAACAAAGATACAGAACAACCATTATGTTAGGTTATGATTAACCATATTGGTTTTTAACTTTTCTTGACACTCTTGTAATTTTACTTTGTAATTTAAAAGCTCAATCGATCTAGATTAGGATAATGGTGCTAGCATAAATTTTTTACTTTGTGTATAAGTATAAATTTTTAAGAGATATCGTTACATTGTCAGATAATATCAGTAATTTACGTTTTATAATTAATATAGATGAATGACTTATTGATATGTGCATGCATACGTATTATAAAGTAGATTGAAACCACTCTACATTCCCCATGTGTCGCAAAGGAAGACTTATTATAAGACGTTGCCTCTATCCGCTTATAATTTTAAGGGAGAGTTGCTCAACTTTATAAAGCAGAATTATTTCATCTTTTTTGCCAAAGACAACAATATGAAATACTTTAAGTTTCTAGACTTGTCTATTGTCATGTTTGAATAACTCCATTTCGGTCTGTTCAAATTCTCCCTCTATCGGTAGCTCTTTTTTTTTTTGGGTAAAAATGCGTAATATGGGCCGCTTGGCTTCACTAAAGAAAGTAAGTAGTTGGGTTAATTTGTTCTGATTTCTTTCTATCAGTAGCTCTTCAGTCTCAGGTTAGTAAGGATTCTCACTATGACTAGATTAGAATTTGATAAGAGGATTTGATGGTTGTTAGCGGGGCAAAACAGAGGAAAAAAACTTATTTTAATTCTTTGGAAAGAGAGACGTGGAAACATTTGCGAGAGAGAGAGTTAGGTCAGTTTTTGGAGAATTATATATCTAACTACTTTTAGTTTCCATAACATGCCAGAAAACAATTGGAGACCCATGAAGACTCAACTGTGCCTTCAGCACGAAGACTCAACTGTACACGAAGACTCAACTGTAGAGGCCGCCTCACGAAGACTCAACTGGGCACGAAGACTTAGACTTAAAGGCCGCCTCATGAAGACTCAACTGGGCACGAAGACTTAGACTTAAAGGCCGCCTCACGAAGACTTAGACTTAAAGGCCGCCTCACGAAGACTCAACTGTGCACGAAGACTTAGAGGTCGCCTCCTATTTTCTTATTGCTACTTTTGGAAAAAATCTGAAAAGATGAATGCAAACAAGATCGACGTCCAACGGCGGACTCAGAATTATACGTAGGGGTAGGCTAAATTTTTTTTTGTGTGTAAAGTATAAGCCCTTGTTTGTTACAAATTTTTTCTTTTATAAGCACTCTTTTTTCAATATATTTTTTTATCATATTTAGAACTTTTTGTTATTATATGACATTTGAAACATAAACAATGTTAGAATTATTAATAATATTGTTGAAATATTTGGGCGGAATTGAAGGAAACAAAGAAAGAAAAAAAGAACTAATATTTAGAAGAAATTGAAGTAAAAATAAAATAAAGACATTGATCACCTATTGTTGGACAGTGCACCTGACAAAATAAAAACACATCCCATCCCAACACATATCTCCCCCTTTCTTTTTTATTCTATTTCCTCTCTCTCTCTTTCCATTTGTTTAATCTCTCACTCTCTTTTTTTTTATATTCTTTTTCCTCTTCTCTCTCTCTTTCTTTATTTTTTTCCTTCTTCCTCTCTTCTTCTTTTCTTTCTTCTCTCTCCGTCTGCTCTATTTCTCTGTTCTTTCTTCATGCAGCCGGCTGATTTCTTGTCCATGGCGGGCTGATTTCTTTGATTGGTCTAGATTGAGCCTACACTATAAGCCTAATCTCAAAATTCAGCACTATGCTAGAGCACATGTTAGCCTATACGTGGATCCGTCCTTGTCGACGTCCTATCTGCTTTTAAGAGAGATTTGCTAAACAACAACCGAATTATTTCATCTTTTTAGCCAAAGACAATAACACTCAACTTCATTGTGCAATAATAGAATATGATAATACTTTGTTTAATTCGTTTTCGTTCTGTCCAAATTATCTCTTCAAATTATATTTAATTTTCCAACTTTGATAATGACATTCAACTTTTAGTTTTCCACACACATAATTGACTTTGAACAAGCACCTAGCTGCTGGTCATAGTTCATAGGACATCCTATATATATATATATATATCATCAATAAGCGAGAGTAGGTACTCAATATTATTTGGAGCTGTGGTTTAACGAGAGCGAGCTACTTGGGCTACTTGGGTTTGTGAATAATTTGTACACTTCAGAGAGGATCTTGAGTCATAAATAAGCTTGAGACATGATCAATCCGGTCAATGAAGTATCAATTGAGTTGAGGTTAATTTCTTTATGTACCCTAAGACCTTTTTCTTTTTCTTTTTTTTTCTTTTTCTTTTTCTTTTTCTTTTCTTTTTTTTTTTTTTTAGAAGATTTTTCTTTTTCATTAAGTAGATGTTTTATGAAACAATAGGGCCTCGCATTTGCAGTGGCTTCAACATGTTTTATTAAGTGGCTTTAATCCAATCCACCATGACCAATTAAACAACTTTTCTACTACACAATACCACTACATTAAGTGGCGTAAAAACTTTTTTAGTACACTTGTAGATATTTATTCAAAGATCATCTTTATAAAAAAAAAAATCACTTGAATCCGATATCATTTGACCACTTAGTTAAATTATTAAAATTCAAGTAATTTCTTAAAGCACCGTGTTCATTTTTTTGTTAATTTGTTGTGTCTTGTTCAGTAATCTAGATGAGTTGGGGGAATCTTCCAAGCTCAAGGAAGATGGAGGACACAGAAGTATAAGTAGTGCTGCAGCAAAACGGTCAAATGGGGAGGAAGTTGTTAAGCCACCACATGATCATCATCAGCCAAAAATATTCCTTCCAAAGTGGGAAATCATATTTACTGTAGCATCTGCATTTGCTGTGTTCGTTGATCCTTTGAGCTGCTACGTTCCCGTCATGATCGACGATAGCTCGTGCTACCATTGGGACAAAACCGTGATGTGGATATTTTTCGCCTTACGATCAGCCGGCGATCTATTTTATGGAATGGACATTTTTGTTTTCATAAAGCGACGTCGCCGCAATGTTAATGCCAAGCCATTTGGGGCCTCCTGGATAAAGTATTTTGGCGGTCCTGATTCCACAATTTGCAAGGTGTTAGGCATTCTACCTCGCATTTGTGCTGCTCTTCCCATTCTACAGGTATATAAGATCGTACTTCTTCCACGTAATTAAATATCTTATCCTGAAAATAATATAATTTTAAAAAAACTATTAGTCATGCCGCCATGTCAAAAACTGGAATATTACCTTGTCTAGACTTGGCAACATACATAAACATTTATCTTTATATGTTAAAATTGATTTAATATTGGTTACACAGTAATCAAATTTTAACTGTTGGCTTTAAATGTGTTCAGGCAATCATGTTCACTGGACAATATACGACATACTTTGGTATCATATACATTTATCTTTTTTATCTAATTCCAATCCAATATACTTTACGGGCTTATAATCTCTACCGATGGCTCGAATCGGCATTCTAAAATAGAGACTGCAATAAAAAGATTTCTTAAATATGCTCTGGACTTCCTTCCATTCATCCTTGCTGCTCATGTAAGTTCCAATCTTATCTTCCACATTTAAAGAAAAAAATAATCAACTTGTTCTTAATTTGCTTTTAACCTCCACGAGTTTGCGTTAATTATGTTTAGTTACTTGCTGAAACTTTGAGAATCATAATATTATATTTTCAATGAATTATATATTGATTATTAACTATGTGCTTGTCTCTTCTTTTCAGCTCTTTGGAGCCTTGTGGTACTATTTTGCTGTGGACCGAAAGATAGTTTGTTGGGAGAAGCATGCTTGTAAATTCCATCAAATGTGTGGTCGTGCAACGCTTGATCATTTATTCTATTGCAAAAGTTTTAAAAATCCAAGAAATCTATCTGTGTTACTCAATAATATGGGCTATAAGATGTTCAATATCTCGCTTTTACGGGAGTCGTGCGCTGTACAACTTTCAGAAAATGTAACAACTTTACCTTTCGATTTTGGTATATATCTATACGCTTTCCAATCTAATATGACAAGCTCGAGAAATCTTCCAGTGAAGATGTTGCAATGTATTTGGTGGGGCTTGCGAAATTTGAGGTTTGTATATTTATAAGGCCTTTTAACTTTTCTTGATGATCCCCCAAAAATAAATAAATAATGTTTTGATCTCATAATTACAATTTACAAGGATGACATAGTAGTAAACACGTTCTTACATTTCTGATTTTTTTTTTTTAAAAACCGTTCTTATATTCTAACACTTATTTATATATAGAATTTCACTTAAAATTTTAAAGCCTTCAATAATTCTTCCTTGAAGAGCATCAATCGATATATTAAATTGCCACATAGACATGAAATCTCCCCCCTCCCCCCTCCCAACAATTAGCAGTTGGAATTTTCATTATAACCTGCGATATACACTTAATTATCAAATATATTGCTTCTTCATTTTCTTTTTGCAGTTCTTTTGGTTCAAACCTCCAGACCGGTTTCTTTTGGGACGAAATCATCTTTTCGATTGTGATCTCTATAAGTGGCTTGGCACTATTTTTAGTATATCTCAATTCAAGGGTGCAGGTTGGTGTTTAAAAAAACCTGATGTCTTTTTTTGTTTGACAAAACGATATTCTAAACTAAATTTATGTCTTTAAAATTGAAGCTCCTTCATATAAATTTTCGTATTAATTCTTTTGTATCTATAAAATTAATAATTATATGCAGGGGTCGAAAAAAGTATCAGATCAGCTTAAATTGCAACAGAAGATTGAAGAGAAATATCCAGACATAATACAGCAAATGTGTAATATGGGCCGCTTGGCTTCACTAAAGAAAGTAAGTAGTTGGGTTAATTTGCTCAGATTTCTTTCTATTAAATTTTGTTCAACATTATTAAATTATATATATATTGGTAGGTGCCGTTGCTTGAAAGTACAGATGAGAAAGTGTTACAAGCAATCTGCCAGTATCTTAAGCCGGTGACTTATGGCGAGGATGTTTATATCATTCGAGAGGGAGAACCACTTCGAAAGATGTTTTTCATCACACGAGGCACTGCATTGACCTACACAACTATTAAGGGTGGAACAAATGAGTGCAAATCCCTTGAGAAAAGTGATTTTTATGGAGAAGAACTTCTAAATTGGGCATTTAAATTTTGCTCATTTTCTAAGTTGCCTGTCTCCATTACAAATGTTATATCCCAAACAAAAGTTGAAGTATTTTCAATTAGGGCCAACAACTTGAAGTCAATTGTCGCTCAATTTTGGTGGCATTTTCAGAGGGAGCTTCCTCGTTCTCAATTGGAGCATTTTGCAGCTTCTTCCATACAGGCATTCCTGGCGCCCGTCGTCGTGCAAAGGCTAAGGGCTCAACTGGATGGGACAAACTTATATTAAATTAGCCAAAACTACCACATTCGAAAAAATAGTGTGAGAAAATCACATAAACCAACTTTTTTTTTCCTATCTTGTGTGGGTATTTTGTTTGTGTTTGTGTTGCTTTGTTGTTTTCAATTGTTTACTATTTGTCGTCCTTGGTTTGTTCCCTTCCAATGTCGAGGTGTGGACTGCTATGAATTTGTTTTGGACTTTGTAACACGCAATAATTTATTATCGTTTTGGAGTTGTGCCTTGTTTTGAGTTTTTTAAAGTGCTTTTCTTCGGCCTTGGCCCTTTTCTAGGTTTCTTGTTAAGTAATGATCTTGTGACGGAAAAAAAAATGGCAACTTTTTCTTTCTTTCAGTAACACCTTTGAATAATGACAATACTAAAAAAGTCAAATTTGCTTGCTAAAAACATTAAGTGTCTTTTGACCTCTGAGGGTGGAACAAATATGTGCAAGTCCCTTGAGAAAAGTGATTTTTATGGAGAAGAACTTCTAAATTGGGCATTCAAATCTTGCATATTTTCTGAGTTACCTACGTCCCAAACAAAAGTTGAAGCATTTTCAATTAGGGCCAACAACTTGAAGTCAATTATCGGTCAATTTTGGTTCGATTATTTGGAGGGAGCTTCCTCATTCACAATTGGAGCATTTTGCAGCTTCTTACATACAGGCATTATGGCGGTGCCACCGTGCAAAGGCTAAGGTAGCATTTTCTGAGGGAGCTTCCTCGTACTCAATTGGAGCATTGTGCAGCTTCTTCCATACAGGCATTATGGCGCCCCGTCGTGCAAATTCTAAGGGCCGAATTGGATGAGACAAACTTACATTAAATTAGCCAAACTACAAAATCCAAAAAAAAGAGTGACCTTTTTTTTTCCTTATCTTGTGTGGGTATTTTGTTTGTGTTTGTGTTGCTTTGTTGTTTTCGATTGTTTACTAATTGTCGTCCTTGGTTCGTTCCTTTCATATGTCGGGGTGTGGACTGCTTTGAATTTGTTTTGGACCTTGTAAGATGCAATAATTTATTTTCGTTAGGAGTTGTTCCTTATTTTGAGTTTTTTTAAACTACTTTTCTTCGGCCTTGGCTCTTTTTGTATATGTACTTGTTTTGGCTTTGTACAATCCACTAGGTTTCTTGTTAAGTAATGATCTTGTGACTGAAAAAAAAATGGCAACTTTTTATTTCTTTCAGTAACACCTTTGAATAATGACAATACTAAAAAAGTCAAATTTGCTTGCTAAAAATATTAAGTGTCTTTTGACCTCTAAGGCAATAGTTGTTGTAAGAGTGTTTTCATTTGGCTAATTTACGCAAATACTGTTTTTGCATTTATTAATAATAATAATGATTGAGTGCTGCTATTTTCACCTCTGTTCTATTTCCCCACCCACCTTATTTTCAAAATTTTAAATACAAATTTACCCATTTGTAAAATGATTTTTAAGAACTTTAAGAAAAACCTCAAATTTACCCCTTCTCCTCCCAGCTAGCTCCCCCAACCGGTTTCTTTTCTTTTCTATTTTCTTTATTTTTTGAAAAGGGGTAATTACAATTTTGGTCACTAGGTTAGGCTTGGAATTTAAATTTGGTCACTGAAATTTCAAATTTTCAATTTTCGTCACTATACTTGCAGTCGCTAACAAATCAAGTCGAATCCATCAATTCCGTCAATTAAGTCCCATTATTAAAAATTTAAAATAAATAAAAAAAGTACACTGGTTATGTGCTTTTTTAACATAATCAACATAATGAACCAAATTAGCAACCAAATCCAAATTCCACCCAGTTTCTCCATCAAAATTATCAAAATTTCAGTAATTCTGTGTGTTAATCTACAAGCATAGATGAGAAAATGCTACAAGCAATCTGCGAGCATCTTAATTTACACTTTATATGATATTATTAATTTACGCTTTATAATTAATATAGATGAATGACATATTAATATGTGCATGCATACGTATTATAAAGTAGATTGAAACCACCCTACATTCCACGTGTCGCAAAGAAAGACATATTATAATACGTCGCCTCCTATCCTCTTATTGTTACTTATTCTAACAACCAGAAAAGATGAATAAAAATGGACGTGGAAAAAGACAAGAGCATCGTCCTATATAATTTTAAGAGAGTGCTCAACTTTTTTTTTTCTTTTTTTGGGTAAGAGAGATCTGCTCTCAGCTTTATAAAAAGCAGAATTATTTAATCTTTTTTGCCAAAGACAAGAATATGATATACTTTCTTTAAGTTTCTAGACTTGTCTATTGTCACGCTTGAAAAACTCCATTTCCTTCTGTCCAAATTCTCCCTCTATCTGGTTAAAATTTGATAAGAGAATTTGATGGTTCTTAGAGGGGCAAAACAGAGAGGAAAAAAAACTTATTCTAGTTCTTTGGAAAGAGAGATACACGTGGAAACATTTGCGGGAGAGAGTTGGGCAATCATGAAGCCTCTAGCACCAAGACTCAACCGAGCACGAACACTGAATAGAGCAGAAAGCATAGTGGAAGCAAAATTATTTCATCTTTTTATTAACAATAATTCTTTTGACAACACTCCCAACTTTATTGGGCCATACTTGAAATTTAAATTCAGACATTTATCTTCCCTTTTGTATTTTTTCCAAAAGACGCACGCACACTCTCTCTCTCTCGCTGTGTACCTGTATAAATTTGATCAGGTGTAAGTACTGGTAATCTGGAATGTACTTTTTTTAAACTCTCTCCACATTTTATATGAATCATCTCTTGAGTTTCAGGTTAGCAGGGGGCTTCTCACAAGGACTAGCTAGATTAAAATTTGATAATGATATCCAACTTTTAGTTTTCCACACACATAATTGAGTTATGGCTGACTCCAATCCGGACTCAACAGCCATAAGGTTAGCTTTTTTTCTTCTTCTTTTTTTTATCCTTTGGACATTCAAACGTTATTATCGTACGGATGCATGTATTTTGTACTACCCCTCTCTGTTTTCCTACTTGTTTATAATGACATCCGCATGATAATAACGCATGAACATCCGGATGAGAGAATAACTATATATATATATAGTAGACAAAAGATACTACGCACCAAGTGTGGAAATATAATTTTTTAGATTTATTTACTAAAGAAAAATAGCTGTTGCATGTATTAGTGTTCACCACTTTAACATGATGTCTTCCAAGCCCAAAAAAAAAAAATTCAAAAAAATACCTACATATGTTATAAGACCAGTCCAAAATTGAAAAAAATTAAAAGTAAACCCTACATCATATCTTCTCCGCCCATCTAGGTGGTCCTATATCTTCTCTCTCCTTCTCTTTTGCCTATGTGACATCAACTTGTTTCTTTATCTTTTAGCTACCTGAAATCATCAACACCTTCTTTCTCCTTCCATTTCTATATATCTTTAATTATATAGTTTTAATTTAAAATTGAGTATTCTAGGGTTTAATTAGGGATGAAAGAGAGTTTTCTAATAATATCGATAATGCATTGATAATTGAAGAATTTAAGAGTTCTAAGCATCGATAGTTTTGTTTTATTTTGCATTGCATTTACTTTTGATTTTAGTTTTCGTGTTTGCATTTGTGGAACTTTTATTTATGGATATATATGCATTTGAGGGTAATGCTCATTACGTCCTCCTTGACTAGGTGTATCTTTTATGTTTATTAGTGAAATTCACTCATACCGTCGAGTTTAGTATGTAAGTTTTGCCCAGCGGGCTTTTCGAATCCTAGAACTGCCACTATATATATATCACTACTGCCAATATATCTCTATTCAGTCTCAGTCTCAGTCTCCATCTTAATTATATGAATCATTTGTCCATCTTATAAACACTTGACTATTTGCAGGAGTAAATATTATTTTGTGGTACGTATTGTACTGGTATTTTAACGAGCTCCTTAGGGCTGTTCTGCTATATATATATCGTGTCATCAATTATGGCGAATGACTCAACAGTCATAAGGTTAGTTAGTCATTTTTTTTCTTCTGATTTTGTTTCTTTCTCTAACTCTCAAAACATTTTCCTTTTTTCTTTTAAAGAAAAACTTGCATCTAAATGCTTGTTTGTTTGTGTGTCTTGTTTAGTGTTGATCATGATGGGAATGTGGAGTGGGAATCTGGATCTGGTTATTATGAAGCTGGAGGGCACAGATCAAGTAGAAAATGGCCAACAACAAAGGAGATTCTTGATCCACATGAGCAGCCAGCAATGACGTTCCTCAGAAAGTGGGATATAGCATTTACGATATCATGTGTATTTGCTGTCTTCAATGATCCTTTATACCCTTACATTCCTGTCGTAGATGGGGACCGTACGTGCTACTATTGGCACCAATACTTGATGTGATCATTTTTGGGCTTACGATCCGCCCTAGATCTCTTTTATGCAATGGACATTGCCATATTTTGTCGGAGGCGAATTTGTAGCGAGCCTAATGCTAAGACATCTGGGTCCTCCTCCACAAAAAGGGAAACAAGAGGAGAGAAATCATTTAAGGCAAGAACCATCCTTAAGCTGTTACCCATTCTACCTCGTGTTGTTCGTGCTCTCTCTCTCTCTGTACCTTTATAAATTAAACAACTCCCCAATTAAAATGAACTGATAAGGTACAGTATCACTACTGCAAGTACTGGTGTAAGTTTCAATGCACTTTTTAAACTCTCTCTCCATCCATCTTATATGAATCATCTCTTTAGTCTCAGGTTATAGCAGGGGGTTTCTCTTCTCACTAGGACTTGCTAATTATATCCAACTTTTGTGGAACTGGCTTTTAACATGCTTCTTGCTGCTGCTCATACTCCATAGGACATCTCCTATCATTAAAAAGCTTCAGTTATGGCGGACTCCAGTCATGAATCCACAGCCATAAGGTTAATTAGCTAGTTTTTCTTCTTCTTTAATTCCTGATTGAAAGGTCAGAGTTTCTTTCTTTAAACTTTTCTGTGTATAAACAAAAGATCCTATACGTAGAAATGATTTTTTTTTTTTATAGATTTATTTACAAAAAGAAAAAAAAAGATAGAGAATGAGAATGAGAAATCAAATGATAGAGAACGAAAAAAACTTATGGTGCCTTTGGTTAATGAGCAATGGGACATGAGAATGAGAAATGGAAATGTTTGACAAGTCCAGATATGGGAAATGGTTCCCTATCACATGGGAAATTGGGGGAAATGAAACCCTCCACCCTAGTTCTCCTGGACTCTATGGTCCAAAGAATTTGTGGTCACCCACCCTTGGATTTAATCTAAGAGCAGAGAAAAAAACTAATTAAAGAATTCATCTATCTATATAAAGCAAAAGGCAGAGAATGGTGAAACATTCAAAATACCAGAAAATACCCTTAGTTAATGCAAATATTAAGAATTGAAATTATTAATTAAATGAGGATAATATGGTAAATTCATACTTTTTCATATTAAAAAAATTTATAATTAAAAGAAAAATTAGATAATGGATCCTATTTTTATGGAACACAACTACCCATTATCTTTTTTAATTCTAAAATTGACAGGACCGGCCCAGGAATTCCTCCGAACTCGAGACGAATCCTGTGGAATTTTTCGACATCACACCGATGTCGGGCCCACTTACAAAAATCGAGCCTCTTTACCGAAAAGGAGAAGGCCACGAGACTTCTGCCGAAATTTCGCAGAGTCTCCCCTGTAAATTGGACATTTCCCAAATTTCAACCTGCACAAAATTCACATTTTTATATCCCAACAGGCAGCACGCACAATATAATTTCATGCAATTCATATAATCGGCCTTCGGCCTTCAGATAATTCGGAACAGAAACAACAATATTCTCGAGTCAATTACTACATAAACCATGTACTTAAAGTCTTCAAACAACTTTACAAACACCACAGAAATCCTTAAACTGGATTCACATCCAACAATCACATACGCAGAATCGAACAAATATGTTAAACACATTAATACTTCGCGGCTGCACCTGGTGAGACCCCAGGCTGCCTACGTACCCTTGGACAAGGGATCAAGCCACACGTAGTTCTCATCTCAACGGTCACAACTCCGAAAATAAACAATTATTTATGACAGAACCATCTATACATTTCAGATCTAACACAATCCCAATTCCAACAAAAACACAATGAGCACATTCTCGAATTCTTCCTTTGTAACTAGGGGTGGGCGCGGTCCCTTTCGGTCCCTTTGAACCTTAAACCCTAAACCGAAATTCGGTACTATTTAACATTTAACCGGTCCCGTTCGGTTGGTTTAAGTAAAAAAAATTTCAAAAACCGGCCGGTTCGGTTCTGACCGGTTCCGGTCCGGTTTCTGACCGGTTTCGGTTTTTAACCGGTTTATTAATTTTTTATTTTTTAATTATTTTTTTATTTTTTAAAAAAAAAATATTTTTTTTTATTTTTTTAATTAAAAATTTATAATAAATAACTTATTTTTTTGGCTTAAAAATTAACAAATAATCCAATTCATACATTTAGAAATTTTTTGAAGTTGAACTATAGTGATTATAACATTTAAAATATGAGATTATATTTTAAAAATTTGTAAATAAAAAATAAAAAAAAAAAAAAAAAAAAAATATGACCGGTCCGGTTTCGGTCCGGTGCGGTGTAGTGTAAAACTGGAACCGGAACCGGTTGGAACCGGTTCGGTTCGGTTGGTCCGGTTTGTTGACTTTTTTGGTCAACCGGTTTTTTTTTCGTTTTTTTTTCACGGTTCGGTTTTCGGTTTCGGTGTTCCGAATTTCCGTTATGCCCACCCCTATTTGTAACAGTTCAATTTCGTACCCATACCTTATTCAAGGTGTATGTACATTAAACACATCATCCAATTATTCCCCTTTTTAGTTCAATCCCGCAACCATACCCTATCCAAGGCGTATGACGCCAAACAACACTGCCCAAATCCAGGGCTTATACGTTCATACATGTACAGGCTCACAAATCTCAAACCAGAATTAAAACCACATATACATATATGTAATATGTATAACAAGAAAAGAATAAATATTGTAAGGTTCTTATTTGAACCAATATTGTATTTTGGCTATTCTCTTAAACCAACAAACCTTTGTAATATTAATTAGATTCTAGGTTAGAATCAGTGTGGGTTGAAGGGCTTCCATGTCTCCTCGTTGCAGTTCAAAGGTAAAATCATTTGCATTGTTCACATGGATTAATCCATATTCACTTGGATTGATCCGACGTACATTCCTGCATGCTGCCCTGTATTCACTTGGATTAAGCCATTCTCACTTGTATTAATCCATGCTGCGTCTTTTTCAAGTTGTTGGCAGATTTCCTTATTTATTCCTTCTTCATTCCTTTTGTTGAATGTTTACTCGTGTGTGGAGGTTGGTAAATCTGTGTGTGGAAATATAATATATAATTTTATAATTTATTGTAGGGAGCTTGTATTAAATGACCCATCCCTTGTCCCTTAAATTATGTTGTCTCCCTTTACAAAAGATGGGTTTTGGGTTTCTTTTTTAAAGTCTACTTTTCAGACTTGGACCATGTGCTGCTCCTTGTTTTTCATTTCCTTTACTATTGTGTCAGCTCATCTTGTCTCTAAAGGAATCAAACATTCCCTTCCCGTTGGGTTGTGTCTTGAGCTGTTCATGGTTCAAGGGTTATGGGCTGTGGCTTTAAAAACAGAAAGTTTGACTCTCCTTAAATCCTTGTCGGCTGGTCCTTCTTGGAAAGAGTCATCCCTTCCTTCTCTTTGCTATTTTCATAAAATAACTTCTTGAAAAACTGCTTCTGCATTTCTCCTTGCTTGCGGCTTTGGTTCCTTCTCTGCAAAACACATGGGTTGCTTATATTCATTCATTGTGGTTCATGGTTTTTTATTTCAAGTGGTTGTTTCATCTTGAGCACACAATATTAGTTTTTAATATGTTGCTCCATACTCTCAACGGATGGATATGCAGATTGCATATTCCTTCTGTTTTATTCTCTTGATTCAGAGCATTTATTCTTTCCTCTTTGAAAAACTGTTTTTATCAAAGTCTATTTAAACAAAGCTTGTCTCTCTTGATCAAACGTAAGGATGATGGAAATTGGTGCTGCACTTTCCTCTGAAATATGAAGCAGACCATTCATCCTTCATGAAAAAAAGAAGAAACTGCACATACACGTATAATCTTATGCAGTCATGTTTTAGTTTTTGAAAAACAATTCTAATTTGCTATTGAGCATTCAAAAACTTTTGTTATTTCTTCAGCCATTGTGATTTAATTGAGAGCATGGTTATGATTGCATAATTCATTGAAAAACTCCAATTTAAATCACATTGATTTCGGCTGAAGTTTCTTTGTTTCATTGTTGTTATTTTGAGTTAAACTATTTGCTTCAAGTTCATTACTTCTAGTTTAATCATCACAACACTTGGGTTTCATTTGTCTAGCTCAATCATACTTTGTGATTGAGATAGATGAATATGTGAAACCATAGCTCACTACATACATCAAACTACATGCAACTAGAGCTTGGTGCTCTTGGGAGGATTTGCTGCTGCTAAGAAACAAAGAGATGGTGCTTGCTGAAGGATGATTGAAGCTGCCTATAGGTAATAGATTGAGTTTTGTCTTCCTTCATTTCCTTGTATTTCTTATTGAGTGGATTGAATCTCTCCTAGCTTGGTGCTCCCAGTTTTTTCCCTTGTTGGGTTTCCTGGGTCAACAACTCTTTGTGTATGTTTTTATTCATGTTGTCATTGTTGTACTTGCTGCATTCTGTTCAAATGACTTCAGCACACTAACGTGGATCAATACGTGTTGTACTGTATTGATCCAAAATCACAGGAGCTTCTGTTTGTATTAATACGTGGTGTGTCTGTTTCAATCCAAGTTTCATGCAGTTCAGTTCCTTTTACTCACTGCAGATGCTAAGTTTTTAAACACCATGTTTGTGCTTGTGTTTATGTTTCCGCATATTTATTCTTAGCTGAGCTCAATTTTTAATTTGGTAGGTCTTTGACCTATAACCTACTTCACCCCCCCTCTGGAGGATTTTAGAGCCTAGGGCCTGGTTTTACAAATATATATTTATATATATACATAAATACATCCACATACACCCACCTCTCACCATCATCATGTACCAGGGGGAAACAATCCAACCGGGGATTGTTGACTAGCTCACACTTATCCGGCCCTCAAAAGTCCATGTGGCTAGGGACGAGCCGTCCAACTGGGGGACTGAACTCAACCAGCCCGTACGGACGAAGAATCAAGACCCGTACGTCTGAAAACAGTCATACGCGCGCAGACTACCCAATCAAGGGTCTCAGCGACACCCCGTTAAGGTATGCCCCGGGTTCCGTCATATCCAGACCATATCCATAATTTCCATGTATCAGTATCCAAGGGGAGGTACATGTGATGTTGCACATCATGTACTGAGGGGAAACAATCCAGGGGGGATTGTTGACTAGCTCACACTTATCCGGCTCTCAAACGTCCATGTGGCTAGGGATGAGTCGTCCAACTGGGGGCTGACACTCTAACCCAGCACGTACGGACGAAGAATCAAGACCCGTACGCCTGGAACTGTCCTACGCGCGCAGACTACCCAATCAAGGGTCTACAGCGACACCCCGTTAAGGTATGCCCCGGGTTCCGTCATATCCATACCATATCCACAATTTTTCCGGCATCCCACAATTCCGGGATCCATGACCAAATAAGCCCACACGCCCGAAACCCGGCACGTGTGTGAATAGTATATCCAAAACATATCCATATATCCATTTCCATGTATCCCAGTGTCCATATCCACTGTTTCCAAATATCATCATCCAAGGGGGAGGTACGTATGATGGTGGAGTTCGTAATCCTTATATAAATATTATATAAATAATATTCTCATCCTTAGTTCAATTTTCCCAAAACAAAATACATATTCATAGTAGACAAATGACTCACAAACATAAAACCCATAACCGGGGAAGTAACTAAGATAGTGTTTTCTCAAATATTATATATATAAACTCCATGACACTATAATATATCAAATCCACAAATATATTACAAATACTCTACAAAATAATAATTTCGACTATTAAATATAAAGTGCATTTCAATAAAGCATTTAATTCATATGCATAACATTTCCATCTTAAAACCATGCCATTTATTTGAAGCAATGCCCATTCTCTTCCTAATAATCATAACCGAGTCCCAAGACTCACTTTCACAACTCTACAAATCAAGTATCCCATAATTATTCATTTCATAATTTCAATTATCAAATAATATCCAAGAATCCCATAAGATATTATAAACAAGCTCATACTCCCAATATAATCCAAATAACTCAAATAACAATTAAAACTCATTTACAAGGTCATCCTAACACTTTTCGAAGTGTGAAACTACCTCTGAAGACTCACGGTCAACCGAGAGTCAAACTTTCCAAATTCGGTCAACCGGGCCCGTGGGCCCCACGACCTCCATTTTACGATCCGAACATCCCTAAGGGTTCGACAAGGTTTAATAAACCTATCCTTCAAGTTTGGTCCGAATTCGGACGGTCGGATCACTCACGATCGGACGACGATTATCGTAAAAATACAAACTTTAACTTATTGAATTCGGAAACATCGGGGCTCCGATTCACGATCCGTGAAATCCTACACAATCCTAGGAATGCCTAGATTAACATATATTAAATTCGAAGCGATCCAACGGTTCCAACATATCGAACCCGGAATTCACACAATATGTAAAATCCGTTCGGGTTCAAACGTTATCCGAATTGAGTTCCGTAAATTCCTACGCGCTCGTGACAACCAGGAGATCATTTTAGGATAAAAATGTCTCTATGCTACAGTGCCCACGCCGCACGCGCCGACAGCACGTGGGTGTCCAAAGCGATAACCACTCGCCGAAAAACTTAACATCTTGACTCCAAACTCCTACTCTAGGTAATACACCTAATTTAGAGTCACTTTTGTTCTTGGGCTAAGGCCAAAAGGTGGCCGGAAGTGGCCGGAAATTCAAATTGAAAACCGGCCAGCTTTGAATCCAAAATCGAACTACCTATGTTAGAAATTGATGTAATCCTACCCAACCATCAGCTAGAGCATGAAAATAAGTCGAAAAATCATACCTAATTCGTCCGATTTGGTGACCGGAGGAGGGAGTTCGAGAGGTTTGAAATTCGGAGAAAAACCACCCAAAAATCCGCGAATTTCCGGTGGCTGAAACTGTCGACGGAGGCGGCGCATGTCGGAGGTGCGACGGTGAGGTCCGGCTGACATGTGGGCTCTGATCCCGTGGGCTAGGGTGGTCAGCTAGGTGGTTATGGAGGTGTGGGTGGGGCTGCAAAATAACAGGGAGGGGAGCTCGCACGGGAGGGAAGGAAGGAGGAAGAAGAAGTAGAAGAAAAATATAAAAACGCCGGTTCCTACTGTAGCAGCTACAGTAACAATTTAAAAATATTCCATTTATGTCCCTTTTGTTTTCAGACTTTTTCTCCTTCGTTACAAATCGGAATTGGGCATGCCGCATGTCTACGAACTTGTATCGACGAGCTCTGCAACGGTACAACCGGAAGTCCCAAATTCCTTCCCGAATTTAAAATGACCTTTTTGCCCCTTTTTATATTAAATAATATTTTAAATTTTTTAAAAAAACTTAATTAATTCAAATAATTTTATTTTATTGTTTACTCCAATTTATTTTCTCTTAATTTAATTCTTTTACTTCTTTTTAGGACCGGGATGTTACAAAAATAAATTAAAAATTAAAAAAAATGCATCTCGCAAGTGCGGAAGCGCGTGCAGAGAGTCTTATAATATTAATTTAAAGGGAGTTTTAATTTATAGTCATTTGGGAATTTACTATTGTGGTAGATAATAATCAAATTTCACCTAATTTGGTCAAGGTCAATGGCCAAAAAGTGGCATATAATTTTACAATAATACACTGAAAACACATCAAAATTACGAAAAATGCCATTAGTAGTCGTTGTGGTATTCACGATTTCATTATAACAAGTCACAAATATTGGAAATTCACGGAGAGATCATCGAATGTAAGAATATTGTAAAGCCATAAGGTTAGTTATAGTCATTTTTTGTCTTGTGATTTAAAGGCTAGTTTCTTTCTCTACTCTCAGAACATTTTCCTTTTTTCTTTGAAAGAAAAACTTGTATCTAAATGCTTGTTTGTTTGTGTCTTGTTTAGTGTTGATCATGATGGGAATGTGGAGTGGGAATCTGGATCTGGTTATGATGAAGCTGGAGGGCACAGATCAAGTAGAAAATGGCCAACAACAGAGGAGATTCTTAGTCCACATGAGCAGCCAGCAAATACGTTCCTCCGAAAGTGGGATATAGTATTTACGATATCATGTGTATTTGCTGTCTTCCTTGATCCTGTATACCCTTACATTCCTGTCGTAGATGGGGACCGTACGTGCTACTATTGGGACCAATACTTGATGTGGTCATTTTTCGGCTTACGATCCGCCCTAGATCTCTTTTATGCAATGGACATTGCCATCTTTTGTCGTCGGTGAATTTGTAGCAAGCCTAATGCTAAGACATCACTTAAGGCAAGAACCATCCTTAAGCTGTTACCTCGTGTTTTTCGTGCTCTTCCCATTCCACAGGTAATCAACATAAGCCTTCTATTCTGTCAATTTCATTCATTTTGCTTTTCAACTACACGCATGCATGGTATAGCTGCAGCTAATAGCATTCTGGTATAGCTGCAGCTGCAAATTAATCACCAATAGACCCAGATGTTATCTACTAAATGTAACATATGTGAAATACAACAGATCATTATTGTAATTTATTTAATATACTTTTTATAATATCAGATTTAATTTGGCTTAAATCATCGTATAATGTTTCCAGGTAGTGTTACTCACTGGACAATATACGAACTTTAATAATGTGTTTCTTTGTAATGTTCTGCTTTCCGACCCAATATACACTACGGGTTTATCTGTCACGCCCCGGATCCGGGGGTAGGTGGAAATCCCGCGCCCGGTGCGTGAGTAAAATAAAATAAAAAGAAATACAAATAAGGGTTTAAAATAAACTTCTGTTATAAAAATAGTTCCAAAATCTTACAACTTTACAAGAAATAAATAAAGCACTATCGCTCTCATCTAATTCAGCCTCAACTAGTTTAGTCATTGTCTTGCCCACTAATTCATCTGAAAAATTAAACAGGGTGAGGGATGAGCAACCACCGCTCAGTAAGGACATGAGACCTTACCACAGGAGATTGATATAACTAAATTAAGTGACATGCAATCACATAGCCAAATATCATATAATTATGAATAATGCATGAATGAATGCTCTTCATCTAATCCCGTTAATTCATATAACTGGACAAGCAGACCTGCACGTCCCATACCATACTCATACCACTTGGTCCCGAATGCCCATTTATATGAACTAACACCCATTTCAACTGTCCCATAATTCCCCCTTTTGTTAGTCATCTTGCCTAACTCCCTTTCGCCAGTCCCGAATCACCCAATAAAAACCATGTGCACTGTGGGATCCCTTAGACCTGGTACCTGTCAAAAGTTAGACTCAACTACACAAAAGACTATATCCATTAGCCTCTTTTCCATCATTATTATCTCCAACCAATATTTCCAACTAATTTCCATGATATGATATAATTATGCATTTCACATATAATAATAGCATGCATAATATAGTGCTCACGAAATTTAATTAGATCAATCCCCGTAAAGGCACCCTAAGAAATCCCTACATCGATTCCAAGGCATTGCTCCAAGTTAAGAAAATACAAGCTAAGTCCTATATCTCCCACAAGAAATTCATCACCTCTCTCTCTCTCTCTCTCTCTCTCTCTCTCTCTCTCTCTCTCTCTCTCTCTCTCTCTCTCTCTCTCTCTCTCTCTCTCTCTCTCTCTCTCTCTCTCTCTCTCTCTCATGTTGCATATTTGTTATCAATGGAAGCAATAGTAAAACTTGCAAGCTTCCTATTTATACTAGAGTAAAGTCGGCAACAAATCACTTCTTATTGGATGGTGCAATGGCGGTTGACTGATACTTGCCATCCAAGTTATATTCTAGCTATGCAGATAAGATTGTAATGATGAATTGACAAAGCTATAGCCATGCTAACTTAGCATTTGGCTTTCTTTGACACGTCTACACTATCAATGACTAAGCATAACCATATATAATAATAGGATATATATGTAATACACACATATATATAATAAGATATACGTGTATATATATATATATAATAGAATAAGATATTTATCTTAATAGAATAATATATGTAATAAAATAAGCTGTAAATATTTATTTCTTCAAATTATTAATATATATACTTTTAAAAATACGGTCTTCACATTATCACACGTACGGGCTTCTCAAGCAGTGTCCTAACATAGAAACTGAAATAGGAAGATGGCTTAAAGCTACATTGGATTTTCTTCCCTTCATCCTTGCTACTCACGTAAGTTTCAATCTTATCTCCCATATGTACATATTTCAGCTTATTTTAATTTAGTTTTAGCACAAAAATTTCCTTAAGTAAACTTGCATTATCGATGTATGGATGGATATATAATGACAAAACAAAAAATGTTTGAATGGTATATGAAATTTGGGTTTTTTTTTTTTTTTTTTCCAATTCGGGAACCCGAGCTTTGGCTTCTGTCCAAATTCCTAAATTATAATTTGTCACAATTTAATGCCTAAATAATTTTTTTTATACATGCGATATTGGGGGAGAGAGTTTTTTTCACACACAGTGTCAATGTGCCATGAGGGTTCGAATCTTAGACCATTAGTCTACAAGTAAATGTCTTTTTCTATTAGGCTAGAGCCCATTGACCCTAAATTAATTTTTTGAGTCTAGTACGTTTGAAACAAACTTCGTCTAAAATGATTTTGTCACTTCATGGAGACCATACTCACACATTTAACCGCCCCCAAAATAACAAGGGGGTTTGTATCAAAGAAAAAAAAACACAAGGGGCTTCTAACTCAATGTGTTCAATTATTCCTCTTCTCCATTATTACTTTTACTTTGTATAAAAAAATATTTTTTAAAACTTGAGATTATTATTATTAACTGCCTTGTCGGTGTCCTTCAGCTATATGGAGCCTTGTGGTACTATCTTTCTATTCAACGAGAGGTAGATTGTTGGTGGTATGCCTGTCAAGATAATAGCGTGGGATGTGATATTTCTCAAACAGATTATGGTTTCTCCTGTGGTACCGAGATTTACGTCCCCAATTTGCGTCTCAATATCACGCATATAAAGTCATCATGCCCTATAAATCCCCCAGATGCAACTATCTTCGATTTTGGTATATTTCTCTACGCTCTTCAGTCTAACACGACCAGGTCAACGTCTATTCCACGAAACATGTTTCAATGTTTCTGGTGGGGATTGCGCAGTCTGAGGTATCATAACTGTTTGATGTTTATAAACTAAATTCTAATATAAATTCATTAGATTTGTTGGTGAATTTAATATGCAATATACATGTAATCCAACGTCTGAGATTAGAAATCCTTAAGTAATTCTAAACATAAAATTCTTAATAGAGTATTTCACTTTATCTATACAAGATCCCACAACTAATTAATGCTTTTCATATACAAATTAAAATGGTTGTATTATGTCATTGGGACAATTAAATGACGTTTCCAAAAAAAGCTTCATCATCCAACATTAGACAGAGAAATATATAAAATCCTAACTGCTAAGAGGGAGAGAGAAAGCTTTAGATCGGGGTTTTCCCCGGATCTTCTTTGTTCTTCGATTTTTGGTGGACTTTATATCGATTTAGTCTTCTCTGGGCTGGTATTGGTTGTGCCTCATCTTGTGAGGCCGCTCTTTAAGGTGTTGCAGCTTGGTCATAGTAGATCCACTGCTCATTTGTGTGTTGAGGTCCTAGAGTTACTAAGTGGCGCTCTCTATGTCATGTCCTGAAGGAAGATTAGTCGCGGTTGGCTTTCCTTTTGCCATAATTGTTTTAGTTATTTTTTTTGTTCAATTTGTTCAATACATTCCAGAAACTCTATGAGTTTTCTATGTTTTTTTTCTCTTATGATTCCATAAACTTAGTTGAGTTTGCTGAGTGTTCTTAGTCTATCTAGGAGAGTCATGCCGGTTAGAGGCTAGTTTTTGTCCGTAATGTCATTGGACTAGATTCGAGAAAATTATGGCAGTTGATAGGGGTTATAGAAAAGTTACTTTGGAGAGTGATTCTCTCTAGATCATTTTATGCTTATTGATTTAATAAAATTCTAATAACCTTCTATAAAAGAGAAATTTAAATGACGTTGCTTTCTTGAAGAAAGAACCAAGTTCAAATCTTTTTTATTTTTTGGATAAAGAACTAAGTTCAAATCCGGTGAAGGAAATATAAAGCACATTAAAGTTACTACTTCGAATTAGACATCGGAGAGATTCTCCAATAAGAATTAAGTTAAAGATTGGTTATATATTTCTAATCTTGGCCGTTGGATTGCATTCATTAGATGTGCTGGTAGATTTAATATGCAATATACATGCAATCCAATAGTCAAGATTAGAAATATGTAATCAATTCTTAACATAAAATACTTATTGAAGAATTTGCCTAGACCTAATATATTGTCTTTTTAATTTTGCAGTTCTTTTGGTTCAAACCTCCAGAATTGTCTCTATTGGGCGGAAATCTTTTTTACGATTTTGGTATCTATAAGTGGCATGGTGCTATTTTTAATATATCTCAATAAAAGGATACAGGTTTGTGTGATCAGCCTTTAACCCCTTATGAATTTTTTTTCAAAGATCTAAACTATTTATTTTTCACATCTTCATTTTGACTGGTTATGAAATTAACGGCATGCAGATGTCACGACAAAGATCAAGTCAGCTTAAATTGAGACAAAAGATGCAGATGATGAATCTAGATATAGATTTATGGTTGTATAAAAACGGCCTTTATGATAAGAATTTGAAGATGGTCATCATGAAAAACTTACACCAAAAAGTTGAAGAAAACAAAGAAGTTGATGTGGAGAATATTCTCTCTTTTGTTCCTATTATACGCCGAAGAAGTATTTTGTGGCTTCTCAGCCTGAATTTGCTAAAAAAAGTAAGTGCTTAATTTGTCTACCAAATTATGGAATATATATATATATATATATATTACAAGAATTTGAAGTAAAGAAAAATGTATGTACTAGTTTATGGGATTTTTCATCATAACATAACATGCATGCGTTCGTATTCCTAGCTAGTCTAAATTTATATCCCTTGCTAGATTAATTTATTCTCTTTGTTTTTTTTCTTGAATAAAATTAATATTATATAGGTCCCAATGCTGGAAATTATGAATGAAAACGTGTTGAAAGCAATCTGTGAGCATCTTAAGTTGGTGAGGTATAGCGAAGACAAGTATATTGTTCGAGAGGGAGAACCACTTGATAAGATTCTCTTCATCACACAAGGTACGGCATGGTCATACCCAACCAATGCAAGTGGTTCCTCAGCGATCAAGTGTCTTGTGAAAGGTGACTTCTACGGAGAAGAGCTTCTAAATTGGGCATCAAAATTGCCATATTTTTCTGAATTTCCCAACTCAACCAGAATTGTCAAGGCCCATACGAAAGTTGAAGCATTTGCCATCAGAGCCAACAACTTGAACATTGTTGTCCCCAAATTTTGGTGGCATTTTAGCAAGAGGTTCGATCACATAGAGGACTCTCAGTTGGAGAGGTGGCAAAGTTTGGCAGCTTCTTCCATACAAGCAAAATGGCGCCGCCGCATGCAAGGCCGAGCTGGGGCGTAGGCTGGGATAACTTTAAAATATATTAGCTTAAAAAGTATCTTATGTTGTATCAAAAACACAAATTATCGCATGCAATTTCTTTTTCTTGTTTTTGGTTACTCAAAACCTATATATATGTATATATATATATATATATATATATATTATGAAATATGATGAATAACAACTAGCTAGCTACCTTGTTCTTCAGCTGTTCGGAGCTCTGTGGTACTATAACGCCATTTCATAAGAGATGGGCATGGTACTATTTTTAATGTATCTCAATGAAAGTGTGCAGGTTGGTCTAAATGTGCGTGCGTATGTATATACATATGTATATTTGTTTTTGTTTTTTCTTTAAGGTTAAAGCTCCTCCATACAAATGTTTCTTTTGAGTATCTATATATGTGATAGTTGCTTGCTAGCTATATATAATCACTAATCATACAAAGCTTAACCACACATGCATAGTATAACAAATGTGAGATTTTATACAAAAGGGCCTCGATTGGTATTATAATCGGTAGTGGAACTGAATGTCTACATTCTTCAACAGTAAGATCACCCACAATACTCATGTACAATTTGAACCTGTAAACCTACTTGTTATGCTTGTGGAACAGACATATAATTAAGCAACTGGCAGAAAGAATATCGAAGATTAAGCTTCAATTCAAACGCAATATGCAAATGATAAATCCGGAGATAGATTTGTGGTTATCTAACAACTCACTCCCCAAGGATATGAAGATATATAGTGGTCCTTGTCCATAGAAGGTCATTTGACAACAACATAGTCTTTGGGTCCCCAATTAGTCGTTGTAGTTACGATTTCATTATGACAAGTCACAAAAAGTAAGTCCATGGATGATCGATATAAGAATATATACTCTACTTCTAATTTTGCTTTTGGCATGTGATTTTACTTGCATTCTTTGGAAATTATTTGCTTCAAAATGTTAAATGTGTTGGTGTGGGCTTGTGAGCGAGGATAAATTTTTTAGGGTCAAGTTAGGAATATAATGTCGGTGCAATTTCTTTCCTTTAAATGAATGGGATGAGCTAAGAGCACATGGGCCCCAACTACTGGTACTACCTCGTCCGTACAAAGAGCAAAATCCTATCCGCTCTAAAGAAGAAAGAGTTGCGCAACTTTAATAAAGCAGAAAACATAGTGAAAGAGCATTAGAGTATCTCTAATAATCTCTTTAATTATTTTGGATTACTAAAATAGGTGAGCCAAATTATAAAAAATCTCTCCAACAATTTTGTCAAACTCAGTCATCAAAACTGTAACATATTTCTTTCTCAAAAAAAAAAAGGTTGACTTTGGCTCTTCAAATCATTTAATTTTACTTTGAAAAAACAGAACATACCTTGAAAATGTTAAAAACATGCATTTTTGCTTTTCAAATAATAAATATATAGACATTTTTCACATGTTTTCATAATTTTCATTATTTTCTATGATATTGCATTAATTGAATTGAAGAGTCGGTTGGAGCAAAAATTATTCAAGTAACAAATAAACTTTTTCAAATTGCAACATAGCTCAACAAACTTTAATATGAAGAGTTTAATTTACCACAACTCATGTTTTTGCTAAAGAGTATATATATTCTTAGCTAGGGGAACACTCAAACGATATATAGAACATATCACCTCTCTTTAATTTTCTACTTTTTTTTATGACCAAAAAAAAAAGTTAGATTCGGATCCCATTTCTCTTCTCATCTTTATGTCCTAATTATTCCTCTCTCTCTCTCTCTCTCTCTCTCTCTCTCTCTCTCTCCTCCACCTTGTACCTATATAAATTAAGCTATACTTGTGAACATTGATCAGGTGTATCTCTCTATTTAATTCTCTCCATCTTAAACACACAAATATATATTTTATTATTTGCAGGAGTCAATATTATATTGTGCTGCTGGTATTTTAACTCTGATAACATAGTTCATAGAATATCGTAATCATCAATTATGGCGGACTCCAATTATGACTCAACAGCCGTAAGGTTAGCTTTTCTTTTCTCTGATTGAAAGGTTAGTCTTTTTCTCTAACTCTGATGACATTTTCTTGTAAAGAAAAATTTTAGCGTTAGTAAATTTATCCATTTTATTTTATTTGAGTATGTAAAAAAACACATGTAAGTAACTATTGATATGAAGTTATTGAATTATACCATTGCAAGTAAAATTGATATTCAATTCAATAGATACCAAAATAGTTCAATTTATTGAACTATTAAACAATCATTATGGATGCTCTAAAGAGCTCAATGAAACTCTATTAGTTTTCCAATGTGGGACTAATTTCAACTAAAACATAGCTTGCAACCATCTTACAAAGCCAATATTGATAAATTAGGCACAAGTACATAATACAAGTAGAGACTAGAAAATAATCAAACAAGCAACTCACAAAGGGTTGATGTAATTATTACAAAATAAGAAAACTGCAAACAAACAACAACCAAAAACCATAAAATAGCTTTCTAGTGTTTTTAACTAAAAAATAGGGAGAATGATTGTAGATGTGCTCTTAGAAAAAATTGATATTAATTTGATAATTCTCTAACTTCCACTGTTCTCCATATTTGGCTACTATTCGCAGGAGTACGTACTCAATATTAATTGGTGTTAGTTAACTATATATGGTTTAACGAGAGCCAGCTACTTGGGTTTGTGAATAATTCGAAAACTTCAGAGAGGATTTTGCGTCATAAATAAGCTTGAGACATGAGCCACCGGGTTGCTGAAGTAAAAATTCCGTTGAGGTTAATTTCTTTACGTACTCCATAACTTTTTCATTTTCATTAAGTAGATGTTTGATGGAACAATATAGCTCTCGCATTTGCAGTAACTGCTTCAACATAATTATTCAGGTTAATTTTTTTTATATATCATTTAGAAAATTAATGTTTACTATTAATTATATTATATTCATCACTTATATATACATGTTGGAAGTAGTGCTGCAGCAAAACGGCCAGAACTGGAGGAAGTTGTTAACGCACCACATGATCATCATCAGCTAAAAATATTCCTTCCAAAGTGGGAAATCATATTTACAGTAGCATCTGCATTTGCTGTGTTCGTTGATCCTTTGAGCTGCTACGTTCCCTTCATCATCGACGATAGCACATGCTTCTCTTTGGACCACAACTTGATGTGGACATTTTTCACCTTACGATCAGCCGGCGATCTATTTTATGCAACGGACATTTTTGTTTACATAAATGTTAATGCCAAGCCATTTGGGGCCTCCTGGACAAAGCATTTTGGCGGTCCTGATTCCAAATTTTGGAAGGTGTTGAATGGCAAGAAATCACTTAGGTTCTTAGGCATTGTACCTCGCATTTGTGCTGCTCTTCCCATTCTACAGGTATATAAGATCGTACTTCTTCCACGTAATTAAATATCTTATCCTGAAAATAATATAATTATTATATTAAAAAAACTATTACTCATGCCGCCATGCCAGAGTTATGCTGTCAAAAACTGGAATATTACTTTGTCTAGACTTGGCAACATACATAAACATTTATCTTTATATGTTAATAATAATTTAATAGTGGTTACACAGTAATCAAATTTTAACTGTTGGCTTTAAATGTGTCCAGGCAATCATACTCACTGGACAATATACATACTTTGGTAACATATACAGTAAACTTTTTTATCTAATTCCAATCCAATATACTTTACGGGCTTATAATGTAATACCTCGAAAAATTTAAGGTGGATTATCATATTTTAGTGAAAAATAATATAATGGTAGAGAAGATTATGGGTATTTTATCAAGAGATTTTGGATTGAGATTATTAAATTAAGTATGTTTAATTTGAAGTTGGACAAAAATGACCAAAAAAAATACCCCTATGTGTGAAAGATTACCAAAATAGCCTTGTAGATAATAACCACACAAAAAAAGAAAAAAAAAAAAGAGAGGAAGAGGCAACGTGTAAGCCAAGAGTTCTTCCTTTCCTTCATTCTTCCCCCATTCCCTCTTTCTTTCTCTTCAAAAATCAGATTTTGGGATGAGTTGTAAACCTTTGGGTAGATGAGTCACCTAGTCTAGGCTAAGGAAATTAATGGCATGAACTAAAGATAAGTTTGGGATGAAAGAGATGAAAATTGGTTGAGGAAGAAAGGAGAAGATAGGAGGAAGAGAAGAAGAGAGTTTCTAAGGTGAGTTGATTTCGAAATTTCTGGTTTTAACCTTGTGGTTGTGTGATTTTAATCTCTTAAGGTATGATTTGAGTCATATGAGTGTTGGGAAGATTGAATTGGAAGATGTTGAATCTCTATTTTCGGGTTGGGTGGATAGAGTGATTTTTCAAGTGTGGGTGTTGTGTTTTTGGTTGTATTTTGAGTTTTTGATGAGTTATAATGATAGGTATGAAGTTTAGAAGAGTTTTAGAAGCCTTAAGAACCACTTGGGGTGTTAGAATGGTTGAAAACAACTTTGAACAAAATCTGGAAATTTGCATTTTCTGGAAATTTGCAGTCCACGAGCCTCACTTTGGCTCTATTTTTCTCCTAATCCTTTGAGTTTTTGAGGAAACCATCTGTTGGGTTTTTAACTAGACTTGGCGAGGAACAAAACCCAATTGGTTTCGTCGATTTTGGTTGAGTTTTGATAGGTTGAACACTTGTGCAAAGTTTGGAAAAAAACTCTGTTTTCTGCAGAAAACCAGCCACGAGCCCAACTTTGGAGCTGATTTTCTCCTTTATTGGTAAATCATTGTTTTAATAATCTACACAACAAGTTGCAGAGTAGATCACATTAATCTAGCCAATTTGTGGGCGTTGGAGAGAAACTGGGTCTTTGTTTCTGTTCAATCAAAATTACTTCAGAGTTAGCGAAGTAACGCGCCTTAGTTTTCATTCTCTTTATTTCCTATTTGGCTCTTGCCCTTCATCCCTCTGCATCTCTGTGTCTCTCTCTTCTTTTCCATTCATTCATCTCCCCTCTACATCTTACAATTTCCCACCAATAATTATTACATTTTTTTTTAATAATGTTATATTTTAATCTATAGTATCGTACAATCTAGTTTCTTGCTTCTTCTTAATATTTTATTTTTATCACATAATAAATTTTTTTCAATAAATATTGGTTATGAAGATGTTGAATATAAAGTTAGAGCTAAAACATAGCATAGCATATGAGAAACTCGAAGAAAATCCAAATTAGTAGAGAAAATATGGAAGATTTCTTTGTTCCACAGACCATATAGAAGATGTCATTCGTAGAGAAGAGAAGATCGCAGGCGAATGATGAATGTAGAAGAAAGAGAGAGTAAAAAATGCAAAGGCAGCGAAGGAACAAAAGAATCTAGTAGGAAAGGGAAAGAACTAATTAAAGATAATTAATGAGATGAGAGAGAGAATGAATTCTTAATTAATATGGTATCACAATTTTAATCCCAACGAATAAATATAAATTGAAGAAAATTTATTGTTTTGAGAAATGAAAGTACATCTCAACCATTAAAAGTTTATAAATCTAAAGGTCTAAAACTTGTGTCAAAAATATGGTGCCATGGATCCGCCCCCTATATATATATATATATATATATATATATTTGTTGGTTTAAATGTGCGCATGCAGTAATCTTCACTGGAAAATATACATCCGTTGATAAGACTAAGTTCTTCTATCTAATTCCAATCCAATATACCCTACGGGATATTAGGCTCTACCGAGGGCTCAATCGGAGTTCTAACATAGAGACTTCAGTAAGAAGATTACTTAAAGCTATTTTGGACTTCCTTCCCTTCATCCTTGTTGCTCATGTAAGTTTCAATCTCATCTCTCATATTTGAAATGAAGAAGAAGAAGAACAAGAAATTAAAATTGAGAACTATGAAAAACATTCGATGAACTTCACTTTATTTTCGTACTTTTCAAATTTTTGATGAACTATATTGATTATTAACTATCTGCTCAGCTCGTTGGTCCTCCAGCTATTCGAGGCCTTGTTGTACTTTTTTGCTGTGGACTGAAAGTTTGTTGGCGGAAGCATGTTTGTAAATTTGATGATATATATGGTTGGAAAACACTTGATCATTTCTTCTATTGCAGTAGCTTCACTCCAGAAAACAATATGAAGTTCAATATCTCGCTTTTACACAAGTCATGCGCTGTACAGCTTTCAGCAAATATAACAAGTTTAGAACGAAGATAATTTAAACATGACCAATTAAACAACTTTTCTACTACACAACACCACTACACTATGCATATGCATTGGTGTAAAGACTTTTTAGTACACTATGCATATCCATTTGCAGTGGCTTAAACATGTTTTATTTTGGTATATATCTATACGCTCTCCAGTCTGATATGACAAGCTCAAGAGTTCTTCCAGTGAAGATGCTGCAATGTGGGGCCTGCGAAATCTGAGGTTTGTAATTTAAGCATACCTAGATTTTTTTTATAAAAAAAAACTTTTAATTATAACTTCAGATATACATTTGTCAGATATATATTGCTTTTCATTTTATTTTTGTAGTTCTTTTGGTTCAAACCTGCAGACCAGTTTCTTTAAGGATGAAATCATCTTTTCAATTCCGATCTCTATAAGTGGCTTGGCACTGTTTTTGGTATATCTCAATGCAAGGGTGCAGCTTGGTGCATGTTTAAACAATATATATATATATTCGGCTCAAGAAATCAGATGGCCTATGATACATAGATTGTACCAAAGGATAACTCAATAACAATCAAACAAACAAACTGCACACATACTTGACCTTAACTAAACTTATGGCATGTTTACTAAGAATTGGATTAGGACGAATTGAATTGAGGAGGAGTTGGATTGAGGAGAATTACATTCCAAATTCCTATTGAAGTTGTTTATTAAATCATATGGATAGAGGAGAGTTAGATTCCGGATTTCTATTGAAGTTGCTTACTAAACCATATGGAATTGGGGTATGAGTGGTTCTAATTACGAAAATGTCATTGTTGTTGGGTTAAAGTAAATGACAAATTTGAAAATTTGAAAATTGTAACAAATATGAATCCCTAATGGGTTTGTTCTCCATGAATTATGAAATTGGCACTTAGGTGACGAGGGGTAAATTAAATAACACAAATACAACCACAGTGGGCTTCACACACTTTAGACCTTGACCAATACTAGTCATGAACAACCACAATCAAAAGAACATACGGAGCATGCCACAAAGTACCTTCAACCCTAGAAGATTACTAGTGACAACCTAGGCACTCAGAAGGACCCGTCAATCTAGGCATCCCTTGTGCTAGCAACAACTATGGTGAAAGTGTGTGAAATCATCATTATCAAGTAAACAGCAAACAGCAGATAAAGATGACTAGTCAACCACCAAGAACAGAAACCCAGAAAAATTTACAGATTTGCAAAACAGATTTTGTTCACCCAGGAAACCCACTATTGGAAAAACTGGAGGTCATCAACCGACCAGGCAATCCACTAAGTAGAAAAACATTCTTACAAAGGAATACAAGCAAGCTCAAGCAAAACTTAGATCTATTTAGGAAGATGAGCTATACCTCCTTTGTGCAATCTTCTTCTCCAACTTAGCAAAGCTTGAAGCTTAGTTCTTCATGGCAATGGCTGCTCCTTCTCCAGCTCGATCATCCCATGGCACTAGCTTGCAAGCTCAAACTCAAACCGAAACCAAACTTTGGATTCAAAGGAGAATGACCAATTTCTTCAAGAAACCATACTCTTGAATAAATCAATCTTGAATCTGACCTAGATATAAATGAGAGAGTGTTTTAATTAGCTAGATGCAGATTTTCATTTTTCAAATGCAGTTTTCAAAAAGAAACAATTTGGAAAACTCAAAGATGAAAAATATGAAGATGGCTCTTGAGGAAGAAGCAAAAGTTTCCAAAGAAACTTTCCAAAACTTGCCTACAAAAGTGACGGCTCCAAAGGAGCAATTGGTTTGCTTTTTAACCAAAATTCCTAGGTTAGAATCGTACAATGGCAGCAAGGAATTTCGGAGAATAGGACAAGATAGATGGGTAGAGTCCAGCTGGAAACAATGAGCTGGAAATCACACTAAGCAGAGGTTGACTAGTCATCATTTTATGAAATCAATTTAATGCAATGATGCAATGCATAATTTACCTTTGTCAAATTGCATGAGCCTCCATAGGATAGATGTTAGTTAAGAACACCTAGAGAAGCTATTCTTAATCTAAACTTGAGCTTGATAAAAACAATAAAAATCCTATTACAAAATTGTCAAGGGAAGCCAAAAGAAATACTCAAAATTCATACATTAACAAATTAGAATACTACCTCCCACCTAAGAATTGAATTCCTCCAAAATCAGAAATTCAATTCCTAATTTTGTGTGGGCCCCACTTATTTTTTAATTCATTGATGTGAATTAAACTCAGGAATCCTCCATAGGTGAAAAGAATTCCAATTCCTAATTTTGTGTGGGCCCCACTTATTTTTTAATTCCTTGATGTGAATTAAACGCAGGAATCCCCCATAGGTGAAAAGAATTTCAATTCCTAATTAATAAACATACCAATATTACTGTAGATGACTACTATTCAGAACTAGTCATCCAATACTACTTTTTTCAGATGAGACACAAACATCCTAAATCAATTCAGAAACTCAAAACTCATTCCATCAAATTATCCAACACATGGCATGCATTCAAAGTGACATTCTAGACACTCAGAAGGATCCATCAAGCTAGGACTCCGCAGTGCTAGCAACAACTAAGGTGATTCGAGTGTGTGTTCAAATCCATACATTCAAAAGCAAATAATAAGACATGCTGATGAAATAAACTAAAGGAACTTTGCAAAACAAAGATACAGAACAACCATTATGTTAGGTTATGATTAACCATATTGGTTTTTAACTTTTCTTGACACTCTTGTAATTTTACTTTGTAATTTAAAAGCTCAATCGATCTAGATTAGGATAATGGTGCTAGCATAAATTTTTTACTTTGTGTATAAGTATAAATTTTTAAGAGATATCGTTACATTGTCAGATAATATCAGTAATTTACGTTTTATAATTAATATAGATGAATGACTTATTGATATGTGCATGCATACGTATTATAAAGTAGATTGAAACCACTCTACATTCCCCATGTGTCGCAAAGGAAGACTTATTATAAGACGTTGCCTCTATCCGCTTATAATTTTAAGGGAGAGTTGCTCAACTTTATAAAGCAGAATTATTTCATCTTTTTTGCCAAAGACAACAATATGAAATACTTTAAGTTTCTAGACTTGTCTATTGTCATGTTTGAATAACTCCATTTCGGTCTGTTCAAATTCTCCCTCTATCGGTAGCTCTTTTTTTTTTTGGGTAAAAATGCGTAATATGGGCCGCTTGGCTTCACTAAAGAAAGTAAGTAGTTGGGTTAATTTGTTCTGATTTCTTTCTATCAGTAGCTCTTCAGTCTCAGGTTAGTAAGGATTCTCACTATGACTAGATTAGAATTTGATAAGAGGATTTGATGGTTGTTAGCGGGGCAAAACAGAGGAAAAAAACTTATTTTAATTCTTTGGAAAGAGAGACGTGGAAACATTTGCGAGAGAGAGAGTTAGGTCAGTTTTTGGAGAATTATATATCTAACTACTTTTAGTTTCCATAACATGCCAGAAAACAATTGGAGACCCATGAAGACTCAACTGTGCCTTCAGCACGAAGACTCAACTGTACACGAAGACTCAACTGTAGAGGCCGCCTCACGAAGACTCAACTGGGCACGAAGACTTAGACTTAAAGGCCGCCTCATGAAGACTCAACTGGGCACGAAGACTTAGACTTAAAGGCCGCCTCACGAAGACTTAGACTTAAAGGCCGCCTCACGAAGACTCAACTGTGCACGAAGACTTAGAGGTCGCCTCCTATTTTCTTATTGCTACTTTTGGAAAAAATCTGAAAAGATGAATGCAAACAAGATCGACGTCCAACGGCGGACTCAGAATTATACGTAGGGGTAGGCTAAATTTTTTTTTGTGTGTAAAGTATAAGCCCTTGTTTGTTACAAATTTTTTCTTTTATAAGCACTCTTTTTTCAATATATTTTTTTATCATATTTAGAACTTTTTGTTATTATATGACATTTGAAACATAAACAATGTTAGAATTATTGATAATATTGTTGAAATATTTGGGCGGAATTGAAGGAAACAAAGAAAGAAAAAAAGAACTAATATTTAGAAGAAATTGAAGTAAAAATAAAATAAAGACATTGATCACCTATTGTTGGACAGTGCACCTGACAAAATAAAAACACATCCCATCCCAACACATATCTCCCCCTTTCTTTTTTATTCTATTTCCTCTCTCTCTCTTTCCATTTGTTTAATCTCTCACTCTCTTTTTTTTTATATTCTTTTTCCTCTTCTCTCTCTCTTTCTTTATTTTTTTCCTTCTTCCTCTCTTCTTCTTTTCTTTCTTCTCTCTCCGTCTGCTCTATTTCTCTGTTCTTTCTTCATGCAGCCGGCTGATTTCTTGTCCATGGCGGGCTGATTTCTTTGATTGGTCTAGATTGAGCCTACACTATAAGCCTAATCTCAAAATTCAGCACTATGCTAGAGCACATGTTAGCCTATACGTGGATCCGTCCTTGTCGACGTCCTATCTGCTTTTAAGAGAGATTTGCTAAACAACAACCGAATTATTTCATCTTTTTAGCCAAAGACAATAACACTCAACTTCATTGTGCAATAATAGAATATGATAATACTTTGTTTAATTCGTTTTCGTTCTGTCCAAATTATCTCTTCAAATTATATTTAATTTTCCAACTTTGATAATGACATTCAACTTTTAGTTTTCCACACACATAATTGACTTTGAACAAGCACCTAGCTGCTGGTCATAGTTCATAGGACATCCTATATATATATATATATATCATCAATAAGCGAGAGTAGGTACTCAATATTATTTGGAGCTGTGGTTTAACGAGAGCGAGCTACTTGGGCTACTTGGGTTTGTGAATAATTTGTACACTTCAGAGAGGATCTTGAGTCATAAATAAGCTTGAGACATGATCAATCCGGTCAATGAAGTATCAATTGAGTTGAGGTTAATTTCTTTATGTACCCTAAGACCTTTTTCTTTTTCTTTTTCTTTTTCTTTTTCTTTTCTTTTTTCTTTTTTTTAGAAGATTTTTCTTTTTCATTAAGTAGATGTTTTATGAAACAATAGGGCCTCGCATTTGCAGTGGCTTCAACATGTTTTATTAAGTGGCTTTAATCCAATCCACCATGACCAATTAAACAACTTTTCTACTACACAATACCACTACATTAAGTGGCGTAAAAACTTTTTTAGTACACTTGTAGATATTTATTCAAAGATCATCTTTATAAAAAAAAAAATCACTTGAATCCGATATCATTTGACCACTTAGTTAAATTATTAAAATTCAAGTAATTTCTTAAAGCACCGTGTTCATTTTTTTGTTAATTTGTTGTGTCTTGTTCAGTAATCTAGATGAGTTGGGGGAATCTTCCAAGCTCAAGGAAGATGGAGGACACAGAAGTATAAGTAGTGCTGCAGCAAAACGGTCAAATGGGGAGGAAGTTGTTAAGCCACCACATGATCATCATCAGCCAAAAATATTCCTTCCAAAGTGGGAAATCATATTTACTGTAGCATCTGCATTTGCTGTGTTCGTTGATCCTTTGAGCTGCTACGTTCCCGTCATGATCGACGATAGCTCGTGCTACCATTGGGACAAAACCGTGATGTGGATATTTTTCGCCTTACGATCAGCCGGCGATCTATTTTATGGAATGGACATTTTTGTTTTCATAAAGCGACGTCGCCGCAATGTTAATGCCAAGCCATTTGGGGCCTCCTGGATAAAGTATTTTGGCGGTCCTGATTCCACAATTTGCAAGGTGTTAGGCATTCTACCTCGCATTTGTGCTGCTCTTCCCATTCTACAGGTATATAAGATCGTACTTCTTCCACGTAATTAAATATCTTATCCTGAAAATAATATAATTTTAAAAAAACTATTAGTCATGCCGCCATGTCAAAAACTGGAATATTACCTTGTCTAGACTTGGCAACATACATAAACATTTATCTTTATATGTTAAAATTGATTTAATATTGGTTACACAGTAATCAAATTTTAACTGTTGGCTTTAAATGTGTTCAGGCAATCATGTTCACTGGACAATATACGACATACTTTGGTATCATATACATTTATCTTTTTTATCTAATTCCAATCCAATATACTTTACGGGCTTATAATCTCTACCGATGGCTCGATCGGCATTCTAAAATAGAGACTGCAATAAAAAGATTTCTTAAATATGCTCTGGACTTCCTTCCATTCATCCTTGCTGCTCATGTAAGTTCCAATCTTATCTTCCACATTTAAAGAAAAAAATAATCAACTTGTTCTTAATTTGCTTTTAACCTCCACGAGTTTGCGTTAATTATGTTTAGTTACTTGCTGAAACTTTGAGAATCATAATATTATATTTTCAATGAATTATATATTGATTATTAACTATGTGCTTGTCTCTTCTTTTCAGCTCTTTGGAGCCTTGTGGTACTATTTTGCTGTGGACCGAAAGATAGTTTGTTGGGAGAAGCATGCTTGTAAATTCCATCAAATGTGTGGTCGTGCAACGCTTGATCATTTATTCTATTGCAAAAGTTTTAAAAATCCAAGAAATCTATCTGTGTTACTCAATAATATGGGCTATAAGATGTTCAATATCTCGCTTTTACGGGAGTCGTGCGCTGTACAACTTTCAGAAAATGTAACAACTTTACCTTTCGATTTTGGTATATATCTATACGCTTTCCAATCTAATATGACAAGCTCGAGAAATCTTCCAGTGAAGATGTTGCAATGTATTTGGTGGGGCTTGCGAAATTTGAGGTTTGTATATTTATAAGGCCTTTTAACTTTTCTTGATGATCCCCCAAAAATAAATAAATAATGTTTTGATCTCATAATTACAATTTACAAGGATGACATAGTAGTAAACACGTTCTTACATTTCTGATTTTTTTTTTTTTAAAACCGTTCTTATATTCTAACACTTATTTATATATAGAATTTCACGTAAAGTTTTAAAGCCTTCAATAATTCTTCCTTGAAGAGCATCAATCGATATATTAAATTGTCACATAGACATGAAATCTCCCCCCACCCCCCTCCCAACAATTAGCAGTTGGAATTTTCATTATAACCTGCGATATACACTTAATTATCAAATATATTGCTTCTTCGTTTTCTTTTTGCAGTTCTTTTGGTTCAAACCTCCAGACCGGTTTCTTTTGGGACGAAATCATCTTTTCGATTGTGATCTCTATAAGTGGCTTGGCACTATTTTTAGTATATCTCAATTCAAGGGTGCAGGTTGGTGTTTAAAAAAACCTAATGTCTTTTTTTGTTTGACAAAACGATATTCTAAACTAAATTTATGTCTTTAAAATTGAAGCTCCTTCATATAAATTTTCGTATTAATTCTTTTGTATCTATAAAATTAATAATTATATGCAGGGGTTCGAAAAAAGTATCAGATCAGCTTAAATTGCAACAGAAGATTGAAGAGAAATATCCAGACATAATACAGCAAATGCGTAATATGGGCCGCTTGGCTTCACTAAAGAAAGTAAGTAGTTGGGTTAATTTGCTCAGATTTCTTTCTATTAAATTTTGTTCAACATTATTAAATTATATATATATTGGTAGGTGCCGTTGCTTGAAAGTACAGATGAGAAAGTGTTACAAGCAATCTGCCAGTATCTTAAGCCGGTGACTTATGGCGAGGATGTTTATATCATTCGAGAGGGAGAACCACTTCGAAAGATGTTTTTCATCACACGAGGCACTGCATTGACCTACACAACTATTAAGGGTGGAACAAATGTGTGCAAATCCCTTGAGAAAAGTGATTTTTATGGAGAAGAACTTCTAAATTGGGCATTTAAATTTTGCTCATTTTCTGAGTTGCCTGTCTCCATTACAAATGTTATATCCCAAACAAAAGTTGAAGTATTTTCAATTAGGGCCAACAACTTGAAGTCAATTGTCGCTCAATTTTGGTGGCATTTTCAGAGGGAGCTTCCTCGTTCTCAATTGGAGCATTTTGCAGCTTCTTCCATACAGGCATTCTGGCGCTGCCGTCGTGCAAAGGCTAAGGGCTCAACTGGATGGGACAAACTTATATTAAATTAGCCAAAACTACAACATTCGAAAAAATAGTGTGAGAAAATCACATAAACCAACTTTTTTTTTCCTATCTTGTGTGGGTATTTTGTTTGTGTTTGTGTTGCTTTGTTGTTTTCAATTGTTTACTATTTGTCGTCCTTGGTTTGTTCCCTTCCAATGTCGAGGTGTGGACTGCTATGAATTTGTTTTGGACTTTGTAACACGCAATAATTTATTGTCGTCTTGGAGTTGTGCCTTGTTTTGAGTTTTTTAAAGTGCTTTTCTTCGGCCTTGGCCCTTTTCTAGGTTTCTTGTTAAGTAATGATCTTGTGACGGAAAAAAAAAATGGCAACTTTTTCTTTCTTTCAGTAACACCTTTGAATAATGACAATACTAAAAAAGTCAAATTTGCTTGCTAAAAACATTAAGTGTCTTTTGACCTCTGAGGGTGGAACAAATATGTGCAAGTCCCTTGAGAAAAGTGATTTTTATGGAGAAGAACTTCTAAATTGGGCATTCAAATCTTGCATATTTTCTGAGTTACCTATGTCCCAAACAAAAGTTGAAGCATTTTCAATTAGGGCCAACAACTTGAAGTCAATTATCGGTCAATTTTGGTTCGATTATCGGAGGGAGCTTCCTCATTCACAATTGGAGCATTTTGCAGCTTCTTACATACAGGCATTATGGCGGTGCCACCGTGCAAAGGCTAAGGTAGCATTTTCTGAGGGAGCTTCCTCGTACTCAATTGGAGCATTGTGCAGCTTCTTCCATACAGGCATTATGGCGCCCCGTCGTGCAAATTCTAAGGGCCGAATTGGATGAGACAAACTTACATTAAATTAGCCAAACTACAAAATCCAAAAAAAAGAGTGACCTTTTTTTTTCCTTATCTTGTGTGGGTATTTTGTTTGTGTTTGTGTTGCTTTGTTGTTTTCGATTGTTTACTAATTGTCGTCCTTGGTTCGTTCCTTTCATATGTCGGGGTGTGGACTGCTTTGAATTTGTTTTGGACCTTGTAAGATGCAATAATTTATTGTCGTTAGGAGTTGTGCCTTATTTTGAGTTTTTTTAAACTACTTTTCTTCGGCCTTGGCTCTTTTTGTATATGTACTTGTTTTGGCTTTGTACAATCCACTAGGTTTCTTGTTAAGTAATGATCTTGTGACTGAAAAAAAAATGGCAACTTTTTATTTCTTTCAGTAACACCTTTGAATAATGACAATACTAAAAAAGTCAAATTTGCTTGCTAAAAATATTAAGTGTCTTTTGACCTCTAAGGCAATAGTTGTTGTAAGAGTGTTTTCATTTGGCTAATTTACGCAAATACTGTTTTTGCATTTATTAATAATAATAATGATTGAGTGCTGCTATTTTCACCTCTGTTCTATTTCCCCACCCACCTTATTTTCAAAATTTTAAATACAAATTTACCCATTTGTAAAATGATTTTTAAGAACTTTAAGAAAAACCTCAAATTTACCCCTTCTCCTCCCAGCTAGCTCCCCCAACCGGTTTCTTTTCTTTTCTATTTTCTTTATTTTTTGAAAAGGGGTAATTACAATTTTGGTCACTAGGTTAGGCTTGGAATTTAAATTTGGTCACCGAAATTTCAAATTTTCAATTTTCGTCACTATACTTGCAGTCGCTAACAAATCAAGTCGAATCCATCAATTCCGTCAATTAAGTCCCATTATTAAAAATTTAAAATAAATAAAAAAAGTACACTGGTTATGTGCTTTTTTAACATAATCAACATAATGAACCAAATTAGCAACCAAATCCAAATTCCACCCAGTTTCTCCATCAAAATTATCAAAATTTCAGTAATTCTGTGTGTTAATCTACAAGCATAGATGAGAAAATGCTACAAGCAATCTGCGAGCATCTTAATTTACACTTTATATGATATTATTAATTTACGCTTTATAATTAATATAGATGAATGACATATTAATATGTGCATGCATACGTATTATAAAGTAGATTGAAACCACCCTACATTCCACGTGTCGCAAAGAAAGACATATTATAATACGTCGCCTCCTATCCTCTTATTGTTACTTATTCTAACAACCAGAAAAGATGAATAAAAATGGACGTGGAAAAAGACAAGAGCATCGTCCTATATAATTTTAAGAGAGTGCTCAACTTTTTTTTTTCTTTTTTTGGGTAAGAGAGATCTGCTCTCAGCTTTATAAAAAGCAGAATTATTTAATCTTTTTTGCCAAAGACAAGAATATGATATACTTTCTTTAAGTTTCTAGACTTGTCTATTGTCACGCTTGAAAAACTCCATTTCCTTCTGTCCAAATTCTCCCTCTATCTGGTTAAAATTTGATAAGAGAATTTGATGGTTCTTAGAGGGGCAAAACAGAGAGGAAAAAAAACTTATTCTAGTTCTTTGGAAAGAGAGATACACGTGGAAACATTTGCGGGAGAGAGTTGGGCAATCATGAAGCCTCTAGCACCAAGACTCAACCGAGCACGAACACTGAATAGAGCAGAAAGCATAGTGGAAGCAAAATTATTTCATCTTTTTATTAACAATAATTCTTTTGACAACACTCCCAACTTTATTGGGCCATACTTGAAATTTAAATTCAGACATTTATCTTCCCTTTTGTATTTTTTTCAAAAGACGCACGCACACTCTCTCTCTCTCGCTGTGTACCTGTATAAATTTGATCAGGTGTAAGTACTGGTAATCTGGAATGTACTTTTTTTAAACTCTCTCCACATTTTATATGAATCATCTCTTGAGTTTCAGGTTAGCAGGGGGCTTCTCACAAGGACTAGCTAGATTAAAATTTGATAATGATATCCAACTTTTAGTTTTCCACACACATAATTGAGTTATGGCTGACTCCAATCCGGACTCAACAGCCATAAGGTTAGCTTTTTTTCTTCTTCTTTTTTTTTATCCTTTGGACATTCAAACGTTATTATTGATTCGGATGCCATGTATTTTGTACTACCCCTCTCTGTTTTCCTACTTGTTTATAATGACATCCGCATGATAATAACGCATGAACATCCGGATGAGAGAATAACTATATATATATATAGTAGACAAAAGATACTACGCACCAAGTGTGGAAATATAATTTTTTAGATTTATTTACTAAAGAAAAATAGCTGTTGCATGTATTAGTGTTCACCACTTTAACATGATGTCTTCCAAGCCCAAAAAAAAAAAATTCAAAAAAATACCTACATATGTTATAAGACCAGTCCAAAATTGAAAAAAATTAAAAGTAAACCCTACATCATATCTTCTCCGCCCATCTAGGTGGTCATATATCTTCTCTCTCCTTCTCTTTTGCCTATGTGACATCAACTTGTTTCTTTATCTTTTAGCTACCTGAAATCATCAGCACCTTCTTTCTCCTTCCATTTCTATATATCTTTAATTATATAGTTTTAATTTAAAATTGAGTATTCTAGGGTTTAATTAGGGATGAAAGAGAGTTTTCTAATAATATCGATAATGCATTGATAATTGAAGAATTTAAGAGTTCTAAGCATCGATAGTTTTGTTTTATTTTGCATTGCATTTACTTTTGATTTTAGTTTTCGTGTTTGCATTTGTGGAACTTTTATTTATGGATATATATGCATTTGAGGGTAATGCTCATTACGTCCTCCTTGACTAGGTGTATCTTTTATGTTTATTAGTGAAATTCACTCATGCCGTCGAGTTTAGTATGTAAGTTTTGCCCAGCGGGCTTTCGAATCCTAGAACTGCCACTGTATATATATATATATATATATATCACTACTGCCAATATATCTCTATTCAGTCTCAGTCTCAGTCTCCATCTTAATTATATGAATCATTTGTCCATCTTATAAACACTTGACTATTTGCAGGAGTAAATATTATTTTGTGGTACGTATTGTACTGGTATTTTAACGAGCTCCTTAGGGCTGTTCTGCTATATATATATCGTGTCATCAATTATGGCGAATGACTCAACAGTCATAAGGTTAGTTAGTCATTTTTTTTCTTCTGATTTTGTTTCTTTCTCTAACTCTCAAAACATTTTCCTTTTTTCTTTTAAAGAAAAACTTGCATCTAAATGCTTGTTTGTTTGTGTGTCTTGTTTAGTGTTGATCATGATGGGAATGTGGAGTGGGAATCTGGATCTGGTTATTATGAAGCTGGAGGGCACAGATCAAGTAGAAAATGGCCAACAACAAAGGAGATTCTTGATCCACATGAGCAGCCAGCAATGACGTTCCTCAGAAAGTGGGATATAGCATTTACGATATCATGTGTATTTGCTGTCTTCAATGATCCTTTATACCCTTACATTCCTGTCGTAGATGGGGACCGTACGTGCTACTATTGGCACCAATACTTGATGTGATCATTTTTGGGCTTACGATCCGCCCTAGATCTCTTTTATGCAATGGACATTGCCATATTTTGTCGGAGGCGAATTTGTAGCGAGCCTAATGCTAAGACATCTGGGTCCTCCTCCACAAAAAGGGAAACAAGAGGAGAGAAATCATTTAAGGCAAGAACCATCCTTAAGCTGTTACCCATTCTACCTCGTGTTGTTCGTGCTCTCTCTCTCTCTGTACCTTTATAAATTAAACTACTCCCCAATTAAAATGAACTGATAAGGTACAGTATCACTACTGCAAGTACTGGTGTAAGTTTCAATGCACTTTTTAAACTCTCTCTCCATCCATCTTATATGAATCATCTCTTTAGTCTCAGGTTATAGCAGGGGGTTTCTCTTCTCACTAGGACTTGCTAATTATATCCAACTTTTGTGGAACTGGCTTTTAACATGCTTCTTGCTGCTGCTCATACTCCATAGGACATCTCCTATCATTAAAAAGCTTCAGTTATGGCGGACTCCAGTCATGAATCCACAGCCATAAGGTTAATTAGCTAGTTTTTCTTCTTCTTTAATTCCTGATTGAAAGGTCAGAGTTTCTTTCTTTAAACTTTTCTGTGTATAAACAAAAGATCCTATACGTAGAAATGATTTTTTTTTTTTTATAGATTTATTTACAAAAAGAAAAAAAAAGATAGAGAATGAGAATGAGAAATCAAATGATAGAGAACGAAAAAAACTTATGGTGCCTTTGGTTAATGAGCAATGGGACATGAGAATGAGAAATGGAAATGTTTGACAAGTCCAGATATGGGAAATGGTTCCCTATCACATGGGAAATTGGGGGAAATGAAACCCTCCACCCTAGTTCTCCTGGACTCTATGGTCCAAAGAATTTGTGGTCACCCACTCTTGGATTTAATCTAAGGGCAGAGAAAAAAAACTAATTAAAGAATTCATCTATCTATATAAAGCAAAAGGCAGAGAATGGTGAAACATTCAAAATACCAGAAAATACCCTTAGTTAATGCAAATATTAAGAATTGAAATTATTAATTAAATGAGGATAATATGGTAAATTCATACTTTTTCATATTAAAAAAATTTATAATTAAAAGAAAAATTAGATAATGGATCCTATTTTTATGGAACACAACTACCCATTATCTTTTTTAATTCTAAAATTGACAGGACCGGCCCCCGGAATTCCTCGGAACTTGAGACGAATCCTGTGGAAATTTTTCGACATCACACCGATGTCGGGCCCACTTACAAAAATCGAGCCTCTTTACCGAAAAGGAGAAGGCCACGAGACTTTCTGCCGAAATTTCGCAGAGTCTCCCCCTGGAAATTGGACATTTCCCAAATTTCAACCTGCACAAAATTCACATTTTTATATCCCAACAGGCAGCACGCACAATATAATTTCATGCAATTCATATAATCGGCCTTCGGCCTTCAGATAATTCGGAACAGAAACAACAATATTCTCGAGTCAATTACTACATAAACCATGTACTTAAAGTCTTCAAACAACTTTACAAACACCACAGAAATCCTTAAACTGGATTCACATCCAACAATCACATACGCAGAATCGAACAAATATGTTAAACACATTAATACTTCGCGGCTGCACCTGGTGAGACCCCAGGCTGCCTACGTACCCTTGGACAAGGGATCAAGCCACACGTAGTTCTCATCTCAACGGTCACAACTCCGAAAATAAACAATTATTTATGACAGAACCATCTATACATTTCAGATCTAACACAATCCCAATTCCAACAAAAACACAATGAGCACATTCTCGAATTCTTCCTTTGTAACAGTTCAATTTCGTACCCATACCTTATTCAAGGTGTATGTACATTAAACACATCATCCAATTATTCCCCTTTTTACAGTTCAATCCCGCAACCATACCCTATCCAAGGCGTATGGCGCCAAACAACACTGCCCAAATCCAGGGCTTATACGTTCATACATGTACAGGCTCACAAATCTCAAACCAGAATTAAAACCACATATACATATATGTAATATGTATAACAAGAAAAGAATAAATATTGTAAGGTTCTTATTTGAACCAATATTGTATTTTGGCTCTTCTCTTAAACCAACAAACCTTTGTAATATTAATTAGATTCTAGGTTAGAATCAGTGTGGGTTGAAGGGCTTCCATGTCTCCTCGTTGCAGTTCAAAGGTAAAATCATTTGCATTGTTCACATGGATTAATCCATATTCACTTGGATTGATCCGACGTACATTCCTGCATGCTGCCCTGTATTCACTTGGATTAAGCCATTCTCACTTGTATTAATCCATGCTGCGTCCCGTTTTTCAAGTTGTTGGCAGATTTCCTTATTTATTCCTTCTTCATTCCTTTTGTTGAATGTTTACTCGTGTGTGGAGGTTGGTAAATCTGTGTGTGGAAATATAATATATAATTTTATAATTTATTGTAGGGAGCTTGTATTAAATGACCCATCCCTTGTCCCTTAAATTATGTTGTCTCCCTTTACAAAAGATGGGTTTTGGGTTTCTTTTTTAAAGTCTACTTTTCAGACTTGGACCATGTGCTGCTCCTTGTTTTTCATTTCCTTTACTATTGTGTCAGCTCATCTTGTCTCTAAAGGAATCAAACATTCCCTTCCCGTTGGGTTGTGTCTTGAGCTGTTCATGGTTCAAGGGTTATGGGCTGTGGCTTTAAAAACAGAAAGTTTGACTCTCCTTAAATCCTTGTCGGCTGGTCCTTCTTGGAAAGAGTCATCCCTTCCTTCTCTTTGCTATTTTCATAAAATAACTTCTTGAAAAACTGCTTCTGCATTTTCTCCCTTGCTTGCGGCTTTGGTTCCTTCTCTGCAAAACACATGGGTTGCTTATATTCATTCATTGTGGTTCATGGTTTTTTATTTCAAGTGGCTGTTTCATCTTGAGCACACAATATTAGTTTTTAATATGTTGCTCCATACTCTCAACGGATGGATATGCAGATTGCATATTCCTTCTGTTTTATTCTCTTGATTAGAGCATTTATTCTTTCCTCTTTGAAAAACTGTTTTTATCAAAGTCTATTTAAACAAAGCTTGTCTCTGATCAAACGTAAGGATGATGGAAATTGGTGCTGCACTTTCCTCTGAAATATGAAGCAGACCATTCATCCTTCATGAAAAAAAAACAGAAAACTGCACATACACGTATAATCTTATGCAGTCATGTTTTAGTTTTTGAAAAACAATTCTAATTTGCTATTGAGCATTCAAAAACTTTTGTTATTTCTTCAGCCATTGTGATTTAATTGAGAGCATGGTTATGATTGCATAATTCATTGAAAAACTCCAATTTAAATCACATTGATTTCGGCTGAAGTTTCTTTGTTTCATTGTTGTTATTTTGAGTTAAACTATTTGCTTCAAGTTCATTACTTCTAGTTTAATCATCACAACACTTGGGTTTCATTTGTCTAGCTCAATCATACTTTGTGATTGAGATAGATGAATATGTGAAACCATAGCTCACTACATACATCAAACTACATGCAACTAGAGCTTGGTGCTCTTGGGAGGATTTGCTGCTGCTAAGAAACAAAGAGATGGTGCTTGCTGTAAGGATGATTGAAGCTGCCTATAGGTAATAGATTGAGTTTTGTCTTCCTTCATTTCCTTGTATTTCTTATTGAGTGGATTGAATCTCTCCTAGCTTGGTGCTCCCAGTTTTTTCCCTTGTTGGGTTTCTGGGTCAACAACTCTTTGTGTATGTTTTTATTCATGTTGTCATTGTTGTACTTGCTGCATTCTGTTCAAATGACTTCAGCACACTAACGTGGATCAATACGTGTTGTACCTGTATTGATCCAAAATCACAGGAGCTTCTGTTTGTATTAATACGTGGTGTGTCTTTCAATCCAAGTTTCATGCAGTTCAGTTCCTTTTACTCACTGCAGATGCTAAGTTTTTAAACACCATGTTTGTGCTTGTGTTTATGTTTCCGCATATTTATTCTTAGCTGAGCTCAATTTTTAATTTGGTAGGTCTTTGACCTATAGCCTACTTCACCCCCCCTCTGTAGGATTTTAGAGCCTAGGGCCTGGTTTTACAAATATATATTTATATATATACATAAATACATCCACATACACCCACCTCTCACCATCATCATGTACCAGGGGGAAACAATCCAACCGGGGATTGTTGACTAGCTCACACTTATCCGGCCCTCAAAAGTCCATGTGGCTAGGGACGAGCCGTTCAACTGGGGGACTGAACTCAACCAGCCCGTACGGACGAAGAATCAAGACCCGTACGTCTGAAAACAGTCATACGCGCGCAGACTACCCAATCAAGGGTCTCAGCGACACCCCGTTAAGGTATGCCCCGGGTTCCGTCATATCCAGACCATATCCATAATTTCCATGTATCAGGATCCAAGGGGAGGTACATGTGATGTTGCACATCATGTACTGAGGGGAAACAATCCAACAGGGGATTGTTGACTAGCTCACACTTATCCGGCCCTCAAACGTCCATGTGGCTAGGGATGAGTCGTCCAACTGGGGGCTGACACTCTAACCCAGCACGTACGGACGAAGAATCAAGACCCGTACGCCTGGAACTGTTCTACGCGCGCAGACTACCCAATCAAGGGTCTCAGCGACACCCGTTAAGGTATGCCCCGGGTTCCGTCATATCCATACCATATCCACAATTTTTCCGGCATCCCACAATTCCGGGATCCATGACCAAATAAGCCCACACGCCCGAAACCCGGCACGTGTGTGAATAGTATATCCAAAACATATCCATATATCCATTTCCATGTATCCCAGTGTCCATATCCACTGTTTCCAAATATCATCATCCAAGGGGGAGGTACGTATGATGGTGGAGTTCGTAATCCTTATATAAATATTATATAAATAATATTCTCATCCTTAGTTCAATTTTCCCAAAACAAAATACATATTCATAGTAGACAAATGACTCACAAACATAAAACCCATAACCGGGGAAGTAACTAAGATAGTGTTTTCTCAAATATTATATATATAAACTCCATGACACTATAATATATCAAATCCACAAATATATTACAAATACTCTACAAAATAATAATTTCGACTATTAAATATAAAGTGCATTTCAATAAAGCATTTAATTCATATGCATAACATTTCCATCTTAAAACCATGCCATTTATTTGAAGCAATGCCCATTCTCTTCCTAATAATCATAACCGAGTCCCAAGACTCACTTTCACAACTCTACAAATCAAGTATCCCATAATTATTCATTTCATAATTTCAATTATCAAATAATATCCAAGAATCCCATAAGATATTATAAACAAGCTCATACTCCCAATATAATCCAAATAACTCAAATAACAATTAAAACTCATTTACAAGGTCATCCTAACACTTTTCGAAGTGTGAAACTACCTCTGGAAGACTCACGGTCAACCGAGAGTCAAACTTTCCAAATTCGGTCAACCGGGCCCCGTGGGCCCCACGACCTCCATTTTACGATCCGAACATCCCTAAGGGTTCGACAAGGTTTAATAAACCTATCCTTCAAGTTTGGTCCGAATTGGACGGTCGGATCACTCACGATTTTGGACGATTATCGTAAAAATACAAACTTTAACTTATTGAATCGGAACATCGGGCTCCGATTCACGATACCGTGAAATCCTACACAATCCTAGGAATGCCTAGATTAACATATATTAAATTCGAAGCGATCCAACGGTTCCAACATATCGAACCCGGAATTCACACAATATGTAAAATCCGTTCGGGTTCAAACGTTATCCGAATTGAGTTCCGTAAATTCCTACGCGCTCGTGACAACCAGGAGATCATTTTAGGATAAAAATGTCTCTATGCTACAGTGCCCACGCCGCACGCGCCGAGCACGTGGGTGTCCAAAGCGATAACCACTCGCCGGAAAAACTTAACATCTTGACTCCAAACTCCTACTCTAGGTAATACACCTAATTTAGAGTCACTTTTGTTCTTGGGCTAAGGCCAAAAGGTGGCCGGAAATTCAAATTGAAAACCGGCCAGCTTTGAATCCAAAATCGAACTACCTATGTTAGAAATTGATGTAATCCTACCCAACCATCAGCTAGAGCATGAAAATCAGTCAAAAAATCATACCGAATTCGTCCGATTTGGTGACCGGAGGAGGGAGTTCGAGAGGTTTGAAATTCGGAGAAAAACCACCCAAAAATCCGCGAATTTCCGGTGGCTGAAACTGTCGACGGAGGCGGCGCATGTCGGAGGTGCGACGGTGAGGTCCGGCTGACATGTGGGCTCTGATCCCGTGGGCTAGGGTGGTCAGCTAGGTGGTTATGGAGGTGTGGCTGGGGCTGCAAAATAACAGGGAGGGGAGCTCGCACGGGAGGGAAGGAAGGAGGAAGAAGAAGAAGAAGAAAAATATAAAAACGCCGGTTATTGTAGCAGCTACAAGAAATTCATCACCTCTCTCTCTCTCTCTCTCTCTCTCTCTCTCTCTCTCTCTCTCATGTTGCATATTTGTTATCAATGGAAGCAATAGTAAAACTTGCAAGCTTCCTATTTATACTAGAGTAAAGTCGGCAACAAATCACTTCTTATTGGATGGTGCAATGGCGGTTGACTGATACTTGCCATCCAAGTTATATTCTAGCTATGCAGATAAGATTGTAATGATGAATTGACAAAGCTATAGCCATGCTAACTTAGCATTTGGCTTTCTTTGACACGTCTACACTATCAATGACTAAGCATAACCATATATAATAATAGGATATATATGTAATACACACATATATATAATAAGATATACGTGTATATATATAATAGAATAAGATATTTATCTTAATAGAATAATATATGTAATAAAATAAGATGTAAATATTTATTTCTTCAAATTATTAATATATATACTTTTAAAAATACGGTCTTCACATTATCACACGTACGGGCTTCTCAAGCAGTGTCCTAACATAGAAACTGAAATAGGAAGATGGCTTAAAGCTACATTGGATTTTCTTCCCTTCATCCTTGCTACTCACGTAAGTTTCAATCTTATCTCCCATATGTACATATTTCAGCTTATTTTAATTTAGTTTTAGCACAAAAATTTCCTTAAGTAAACTTGCATTATCGATGTATGGATGGATATATAATGACAAAACAAAAAATGTTTGAATGGTATATGAAATTTGGGTTTTTTTTTTCTTTTTTTCCCAATTCGGGAACCCGAGCTTTGGCTTCTGTCCAAATTCCTAAATTATAATTTGTCACAATTTAATGCCTAAATAATTTTTTTTATACATGCGATATTGGGGGAGAGAGTTTTTTTCACACACAGTGTCAATGTGCCATGAGGGTTCGAATCTTAGACCATTAGTCTACAAGTAAATGTCTTTTTCTATTAGGCTAGAGCCCATTGACCCTAAATTAATTTTTTGAGTCTAGTACGTTTGAAACAAACTTCGTCTAAAATGATTTTGTCACTTCATGGAGACCATACTCACACATTTAACCGCCCCCAAAATAACAAGGGGGTTTGTATCAAAGAAAAAAAAACACAAGGGGCTTCTAACTCAATGTGTTCAATTATTCCTCTTCTCCATTATTACTTTTACTTTGTATAAAAAAATATTTTTTAAAACTTGAGATTATTATTATTAACTGCCTTGTCGGTGTCCTTCAGCTATATGGAGCCTTGTGGTACTATCTTTCTATTCAACGAGAGGTAGATTGTTGGTGGTATGCCTGTCAAGATAATAGCGTGGGATGTGATATTTCTCAAACAGATTATGGTTTCTCCTGTGGTACCGAGATTTACGTCCCCAATTTGCGTCTCAATATCACGCATATAAAGTCATCATGCCCTATAAATCCCCCAGATGCAACTATCTTCGATTTTGGTATATTTCTCTACGCTCTTCAGTCTAACACGACCAGGTCAACGTCTATTCCACGAAACATGTTTCAATGTTTCTGGTGGGGATTGCGCAGTCTGAGGTATCATAACTGTTTGATGTTTATAAACTAAATTCTAATATAAATTCATTAGATTTGTTGGTGAATTTAATATGCAATATACATGTAATCCAACGTCTGAGATTAGAAATCCTTAAGTAATTCTAAACATAAAATTCTTAATAGAGTATTTCACTTTATCTATACAAGATCCCACAACTAATTAATGCTTTTCATATACAAATTAAAATGGTTGTATTATGTCATTGGGACAATTAAATGACGTTTCGAAAAAGCTTCATCATCCAACATTAGACAGAGAAATATATAAAATCCTAACTGCTAAGAGGGAGAGAGAAAGCTTTAGATCGGGGGTTTTCCCCGGATCTTCTTTGTTCTTCGATTTTTGGTGGACTTTATATCGATTTAGTCTTCTCTGGGCTGGTATTGGTTGTGCCTCATCTTGTGAGGCCGCTCTTTAAGGTGTTGCAGCTTGGTCATAGTAGATCCACTGCTCATTTGTGTGTTGAGGTCCTAGAGTTACTAAGTGGCGCTCTCTATGTCATGTCCTGAAGGAAGATTAGTCGCGGTTGGCTTTCCTTTTGCCATAATTGTTTTAGTTATTTTTTTTGTTCAATTTGTTCAATACATTCCAGAAACTCTATGAGTTTTCTATGTTTTTTTTCTCTTATGATTCCATAAACTTAGTTGAGTTTGCTGAGTGTTCTTAGTCTATCTAGGAGAGTCATGCCGGTTAGAGGCTAGTTTTTGTCCGTAATGTCATTGGACTAGATTCGAGAAAATTATGGCAGTTGATAGGGGTTATAGAAAAGTTACTTTGGAGAGTGATTCTCTCTAGATCATTTTATGCTTATTGATTTAATAAAATTCTAATAACCTTCTATAAAAGAGAAATTTAAATGACGTTGCTTTCTTGAAGAAAGAACCAAGTTCAAATCTTTTTTATTTTTTGGATAAAGAACTAAGTTCAAATCCGGTGAAGGAAATATAAAGCACATTAAAGTTACTACTTCGAATTAGACATCGGAGAGATTCTCCAATAAGAATTAAGTTAAAGATTGGTTATATATTTCTAATCTTGGCCGTTGGATTGCATTCATTAGATGTGCTGGTAGATTTAATATGCAATATACATGCAATCCAATAGTCAAGATTAGAAGTATGTAATCAATTCTTAACATAAAATACTTATTGAAGAATTTGCCTAGACCTAATATATTGTCTTTTTAATTTTGCAGTTCTTTTGGTTCAAACCTCCAGAATTGTCTCTATTGGGCGGAAATCTTTTTTACGATTTTGGTATCTATAAGTGGCATGGTGCTATTTTTAATATATCTCAATAAAAGGATACAGGTTTGTGTGATCAGCCTTTAACCCCTTATGAATTTTTTTTCAAAGATCTAAACTATTTATTTTTCACATCTTCATTTTGACTGGTTATGAAATTAACGGCATGCAGATGTCACGACAAAGATCAAGTCAGCTTAAATTGAGACAAAAGATGCAGATGATGAATCTAGATATAGATTTATGGTTGTATAAAAACGGCCTTTATGATAAGAATTTGAAGATGGTCATCATGAAAAACTTACACCAAAAAGTTGAAGAAAACAAAGAAGTTGATGTGGAGAATATTCTCTCTTTTGTTCCTATTATACGCCGAAGAAGTATTTTGTGGCTTCTCAGCCTGAATTTGCTAAAAAAAGTAAGTGCTTAATTTGTCTACCAAATTATGGAATATATATATATATATATATATATTACAAGAATTTGAAGTAAAGAAAAATGTATGTACTAGTTTATGGGATTTTTCATCATAACATAACATGCATGCGTTCGTATTCCTAGCTAGTCTAAATTTATATCCCTTGCTAGATTAATTTATTCTCTTTGTTTTTTTTCTTGAATAAAATTAATATTATATAGGTCCCAATGCTGGAAATTATGAATGAAAACGTGTTGAAAGCAATCTGTGAGCATCTTAAGTTGGTGAGGTATAGCGAAGACAAGTATATTGTTCGAGAGGGAGAACCACTTGATAAGATTCTCTTCATCACACAAGGTACGGCATGGTCATACCCAACCAATGCAAGTGGTTCCTCAGCGATCAAGTGTCTTGTGAAAGGTGACTTCTACGGAGAAGAGCTTCTAAATTGGGCATCAAAATTGCCATATTTTTCTGAATTTCCCAACTCAACCAGAATTGTCAAGGCCCATACGAAAGTTGAAGCATTTGCCATCAGAGCCAACAACTTGAACATTGTTGTCCCCAAATTTTGGTGGCATTTTAGCAAGAGGTTCGATCACATAGAGGACTCTCAGTTGGAGAGGTGGCAAAGTTTGGCAGCTTCTTCCATACAAGCAAAATGGCGCCGCCGCATGCAAGGCCGAGCTGGGGCGTAGGCTGGGATAACTTTAAAATATATTAGCTTAAAAAGTATCTTATGTTGTATCAAAAACACAAATTATCGCATGCAATTTCTTTTTCTTGTTTTTGGTTACTCAAAACCTATATATATGTATATATATATATATATATATATTATGAAATATGATGAATAACAACTAGCTAGCTACCTTGTTCTTCAGCTGTTCGGAGCTCTGTGGTACTATAACGCCATTTCATAAGAGATGGGCATGGTACTATTTTTAATGTATCTCAATGAAAGTGTGCAGGTTGGTCTAAATGTGCGTGCGTATGTATATACATATGTATATTTGTTTTTGTTTTTTCTTTAAGGTTAAAGCTCCTCCATACAAATGTTTCTTTTGAGTATCTATATATGTGATAGTTGCTTGCTAGCTATATATAATCACTAATCATACAAAGCTTAACCACACATGCATAGTATAACAAATGTGAGATTTTATACAAAAGGGCCTCGATTGGTATTATAATCGGTAGTGGAACTGAATGTCTACATTCTTCAACAGTAAGATCACCCACAATACTCATGTACAATTTGAACCTGTAAACCTACTTGTTATGCTTGTGGAACAGACATATAATTAAGCAACTGGCAGAAAGAATATCGAAGATTAAGCTTCAATTCAAACGCAAGATGCAAATGATAAATCCGGAGATAGATTTGTGGTTATCTAACAACTCACTCCCCAAGGATATGAAGATATATAGTGGTCCTTGTCCATAGAAGGTCATTTGACAACAACATAGTCTTTGGGTCCCCAATTAGTCGTTGTAGTTACGATTTCATTATGACAAGTCACAAAAAGTAAGTCCATGGATGATCGATATAAGAATATATACTCTACTTCTAATTTTGCTTTTGGCATGTGATTTTACTTGCATTCTTTGGAAATTATTTGCTTCAAAATGTTAAATGTGTTGGTGTGGGCTTGTGAGCGAGGATAAATTTTTTAGGGTCAAGTTAGGAATATAATGTCGGTGCAATTTCTTTCCTTTAAATGAATGGGATGAGCTAAGAGCACATGGGCCCCAACTACTGGTACTACCTCGTCCGTACAAAGAGCAAAATCCTATCCGCTCTAAAGAAGAAAGAGTTGCGCAACTTTAATAAAGCAGAAAACATAGTGAAAGAGCATTAGAGTCTCTAATAATCTCTTTAATTATTTTGGATTAGTAAAATAGGTGAGCCAAATTATAAAAAATCTCTCCAACAATTTTGTCAAACTCAGTCATCAAAACTGTAACATATTTCTTTCTCAAAAAAAAAAAGGTTGACTTTGGCTCTTCAAATCATTTAATTTTACTTTGAAAAAACAAAACATACCTTGAAAATGTTAAAAACATGCATTTTTGCTTTTCAAATAATAAATATATAGACATTTTTCACATGTTTTCATAATTTTCATTATTTTCTATGATATTGCATTAATTGAATTGAAGAGTCGGTTGGAGCAAAAATTATTCAAGTAACAAATAAACTTTTTCAAATTGCAACATAGCTCAACAAACTTTAATATGAAGAGTTTAATTTACCACAACTCATGTTTTTGCTAAAGAGTATATATATTCTTAGCTAGGGGAACACTCAAACGATATATAGAACATATCACCTCTCTTTAATTTTCTACTTTTTTTTATGACCAAAAAAAAAAGTTAGATTCGGATCCCATTTCTCTTCTCATCTTTATGTCCTAATTATTCCTCTCTCTCTCTCTCTCTCTCTCTCTCTCTCTCTCTCTCCACCTTGTACCTATATAAATTAAGCTATACTTGTGAACATTGATCAGGTGTATCTCTCTATTTAATTCTCTCCATCTTAAACACACAAATATATATTTTATTATTTGCAGGAGTCAATATTATATTGTGCTGCTGGTATTTTAACTCTGATAACATAGTTCATAGAATATCGTAATCATCAATTATGGCGGACTCCAATTATGACTCAACAGCCGTAAGGTTAGCTTTTCTTTTCTCTGATTGAAAGGTTAGTCTTTTTCTCTAACTCTGATGACATTTTCTTGTAAAGAAAAATTTTAGCGTTAGTAAATTTATCCATTTTATTTTATTTGAGTATGTAAAAAAACACATGTAAGTAACTATTGATATGAAGTTATTGAATTATACCATTGCAAGTAAAATTGATATTCAATTCAATAGATACCAAAATAGTTCAATTTATTGAACTATTAAACAATCATTATGGATGCTCTAAAGAGCTCAATGAAACTCTATTAGTTTTCCAATGTGGGACTAATTTCAACTAAAACATAGCTTGCAACCATCTTACAAAGCCAATATTGATAAATTAGGCACAAGTACATAATACAAGTAGAGACTAGAAAATAATCAAACAAGCAACTCACAAAGGGTTGATGTAATTATTACAAAATAAGAAAACTGCAAACAAACAACAACCAAAAACCATAAAATAGCTTTCTAGTGTTTTTAACTAAAAAATAGGGAGAATGATTGTAGATGTGCTCTTAGAAAAAATTGATATTAATTTGATAATTCTCTAACTTCCACTGTTCTCCATATTTGGCTACTATTCGCAGGAGTACGTACTCAATATTAATTGGTGTTAGTTAACTATATATGGTTTAACGAGAGCCAGCTACTTGGGTTTGTGAATAATTCGAAAACTTCAGAGAGGATTTTGCGTCATAAATAAGCTTGAGACATGAGCCACCGGGTTGCTGAAGTAAAAATTCCGTTGAGGTTAATTTCTTTACGTACTCCATAACTTTTTCATTTTCATTAAGTAGATGTTTGATGGAACAATATAGCTCTCGCATTTGCAGTAACTGCTTCAACATAATTATTCAGGTTAATTTTTTTTATATATCATTTAGAAAATTAATGTTTACTATTAATTATATTATATTCATCACTTATATATACATGTTGGAAGTAGTGCTGCAGCAAAACGGCCAGAACTGGAGGAAGTTGTTAACGCACCACATGATCATCATCAGCTAAAAATATTCCTTCCAAAGTGGGAAATCATATTTACAGTAGCATCTGCATTTGCTGTGTTCGTTGATCCTTTGAGCTGCTACGTTCCCTTCATCATCGACGATAGCACATGCTTCTCTTTGGACCACAACTTGATGTGGACATTTTTCACCTTACGATCAGCCGGCGATCTATTTTATGCAACGGACATTTTTGTTTACATAAATGTTAATGCCAAGCCATTTGGGGCCTCCTGGACAAAGCATTTTGGCGGTCCTGATTCCAAATTTTGGAAGGTGTTGAATGGCAAGAAATCACTTAGGTTCTTAGGCATTATACCTCGCATTTGTGCTGCTCTTCCCATTCTACAGGTATATAAGATCGTACTTCTTCCACGTAATTAAATATCTTATCCTGAAAATAATATAATTATTATATTAAAAAAACTATTACTCATGCCGCCATGCCAGAGTTATGCTGTCAAAAACTGGAATATTACTTTGTCTAGACTTGGCAACATACATAAACATTTATCTTTATATGTTAATAATAATTTAATAGTGGTTACACAGTAATCAAATTTTAACTGTTGGCTTTAAATGTGTCCAGGCAATCATACTCACTGGACAATATACATACTTTGGTAACATATACAGTAAACTTTTTTATCTAATTCCAATCCAATATACTTTACGGGCTTATAATGTAATACCTCGAAAAATTTAAGGTGGATTATCATATTTTAGTGAAAAATAATATAATGGTAGAGAAGATTATGGGTATTTTATCAAGAGATTTTGGATTGAGATTATTAAATTAAGTATGTTTAATTTGAAGTTGGACAAAAATGACCAAAAAAAATACCCCTATGTGTGAAAGATTACCAAAATAGCCTTGTAGATAATAACCACACAAAAAAAGAAAAAAAAAAAAAGAGAGGAAGAGGCAACGTGTAAGCCAAGAGTTCTTCCTTTCCTTCATTCTTCCCCCATTCCCTCTTTCTTTCTCTTCAAAAATCAGATTTTGGGATGAGTTGTAAACCTTTGGGTAGATGAGTCACCTAGTCTAGGCTAAGGAAATTAATGGCATGAACTAAAGATAAGTTTGGGATGAAAGAGATGAAAATTGGTTGAGGAAGAAAGGAGAAGATAGGAGGAAGAGAAGAAGAGAGTTTCTAAGGTGAGTTGATTTCGAAATTTCTGGTTTTAACCTTGTGGTTGTGTGATTTTAATCTCTTAAGGTATGATTTGAGTCATATGAGTGTTGGGAAGATTGAATTGGAAGATGTTGAATCTCTATTTTCGGGTTGGGTGGATAGAGTGATTTTTCAAGTGTGGGTGTTGTGTTTTTGGTTGTATTTTGAGTTTTTGATGAGTTATAATGATAGGTATGAAGTTTAGAAGAGTTTTAGAAGCCTTAAGAACCACTTGGGGTGTTAGAATGGTTGAAAACAACTTTGAACAAAATCTGGAAATTTGCATTTTCTGGAAATTTGCAGTCCACGAGCCTCACTTTGGCTCTATTTTTCTCCTAATCCTTTGAGTTTTTGAGGAAACCATCTGTTGGGTTTTTAACTAGACTTGGCGAGGAACAAAACCCAATTGGTTTCGTCGATTTTGGTTGAGTTTTGATAGGTTGAACACTTGTGCAAAGTTTGGAAAAAAACTCTGTTTTCTGCAGAAAACCAGCCACGAGCCCAACTTTGGAGCTGATTTTCTCCTTTATTGGTAAATCATTGTTTTAATAATCTACACAACAAGTTGCAGAGTAGATCACATTAATCTAGCCAATTTGTGGGCGTTGGAGAGAAACTGGGTCTTTGTTTCTGTTCAATCAAAATTACTTCAGAGTTAGCGAAGTAACGCGCCTTAGTTTTCATTCTCTTTATTTCCTATTTGGCTCTTGCCCTTCATCCCTCTGCATCTCTGTGTCTCTCTCTTCTTTTCCATTCATTCATCTCCCCTCTACATCTTACAATTTCCCACCAATAATTATTACATTTTTTTTTAATAATGTTATATTTTAATCTATAGTATCGTACAATCTAGTTTCTTGCTTCTTCTTAATATTTTATTTTTATCACATAATAAATTTTTTTCAATAAATATTGGTTATGAAGATGTTGAATATAAAGTTAGAGCTAAAACATAGCATAGCATATGAGAAACTCGAAGAAAATCCAAATTAGTAGAGAAAATATGGAAGATTTCTTTGTTCCACAGACCATATAGAAGATGTCATTCGTAGAGAAGAGAAGATCGCAGGCGAATGATGAATGTAGAAGAAAGAGAGAGTAAAAAATGCAAAGGCAGCGAAGGAACAAAAGAATCTAGTAGGAAAGGGAAAGAACTAATTAAAGATAATTAATGAGATGAGAGAGAGAATGAATTCTTAATTAATATGGTATCACAATTTTAATCCCAACGAATAAATATAAATTGAAGAAAATTTATTGTTTTGAGAAATGAAAGTACATCTCAACCATTAAAAGTTTATAAATCTAAAGGTCTAAAACTTGTGTCAAAAATATGGTGCCATGGATCCGCCCCCTATATATATATATATATATTTGTTGGTTTAAATGTGCGCATGCAGTAATCTTCACTGGAAAATATACATCCGTTGATAAGACTAAGTTCTTCTATCTAATTCCAATCCAATATACCCTACGGGATATTAGGCTCTACCGAGGGCTCAATCGGAGTTCTAACATAGAGACTTCAGTAAGAAGATTACTTAAAGCTATTTTGGACTTCCTTCCCTTCATCCTTGTTGCTCATGTAAGTTTCAATCTCATCTCTCATATTTGAAATGAAGAAGAAGAAGAACAAGAAATTAAAATTGAGAACTATGAAAAACATTCGATGAACTTCACTTTATTTTCGTACTTTTCAAATTTTTGATGAACTATATTTGATTATTAACTATCTGCTCAGCTCGTTGGTCCTCCAGCTATTCGAGGCCTTGTTGTACTTTTTTGCTGTGGACTGAAAGTTTGTTGGCGGAAGCATGTTTGTAAATTTGATGATATATATGGTTGGAAAACACTTGATCATTTCTTCTATTGCAGTAGCTTCACTCCAGAAAACAATATGAAGTTCAATATCTCGCTTTTACACAAGTCATGCGCTGTACAGCTTTCAGCAAATATAACAAGTTTAGAACGAAGATAATTTAAACATGACCAATTAAACAACTTTTCTACTACACAACACCACTACACTATGCATATGCATTGGTGTAAAGACTTTTTAGTACACTATGCATATCCATTTGCAGTGGCTTAAACATGTTTTATTTTGGTATATATCTATACGCTCTCCAGTCTGATATGACAAGCTCAAGAGTTCTTCCAGTGAAGATGCTGCAATGTGGGGCCTGCGAAATCTGAGGTTTGTAATTTAAGCATACCTAGATTTTTTTTATAAAAAAAAACTTTTAATTATAACTTCAGATATACATTTGTCAGATATATATTGCTTTTCATTTTATTTTTGTAGTTCTTTTGGTTCAAACCTGCAGACCAGTTTCTTTAAGGATGAAATCATCTTTTCAATTCCGATCTCTATAAGTGGCTTGGCCCTGTTTTTGGTATATCTCAATGCAAGGGTGCAGCTTGGTGCATGTTTAAACAATATATATATATATTCGGCTCAAGAAATCAGATGGCCTATGATACATAGATTGTACCAAAGGATAACTCAATAACAATCAAACAAACAAACTGCACACATACTTGACCTTAACTAAACTTATGGCATGTTTACTAAGAATTGGATTAGGACGAATTGAATTGAGGAGGAGTTGGATTGAGGAGAATTACATTCCAAATTCCTATTGAAGTTGTTTATTAAATCATATGGATAGAGGAGAGTTAGATTCCGGATTTCTATTGAAGTTGCTTACTAAACCATATGGAATTGGGGTATGAGTGGTTCTAATTACGAAAATGTCATTGTTGTTGGGTTAAAGTAAATGACAAATTTGAAAATTTGAAAATTGTAACAAATATGAATCCCTAATGGGTTTGTTCTCCATGAATTATGAAATTGGCACTTAGGTGACGAGGGGTAAATTAAATAACACAAATACAACCACAGTGGGCTTCACACACTTTAGACCTTGACCAATACTAGTCATGAACAACCACAATCAAAAGAACATACGGAGCATGCCACAAAGTACCTTCAACCCTAGAAGATTACTAGTGACAACCTAGGCACTCAGAAGGACCCGTCAATCTAGGCATCCCTTGTGCTAGCAACAACTATGGTGAAAGTGTGTGAAATCATCATTATCAAGTAAACAGCAAACAGCAGATAAAGATGACTAGTCAACCACCAAGAACAGAAACCCAGAAAAATTTACAGATTTGCAAAACAGATTTTGTTCACCCAGAAACCCACTATTGGAAAAACTGGAGGTCATCAACCGACCAGGCAATCCACTAAGTAGAAAAAGATTCTTACAAAGGAATACAAGCAAGCTCAAGCAAAACTTAGATCTATTTAGGAAGATGAGCTATACCTCCTTTGTGCAATCTTCTTCTCCAACTTAGCAAAGCTTGAAGCTTAGTTCTTCATGGCAATGGCTGCTCCTTCTCCAGCTCGATCATCCCATGGCACTAGCTTGCAAGCTCAAACTCAAACCGAAACCAAACTTTGGATTCAAAGGAGAATGACCAATTTCTTCAAGAAACCATACTCTTGAATAAATCAATCTTGAATCTGACCTAGATATAAATGAGAGAGTGTTTTAATTAGCTAGATGCAGATTTTCATTTTTCAAATGCAGTTTTCAAAAAGAAACAATTTGGAAAACTCAAAGATGAAAAATATGAAGATGGCTCTTGAGGAAGAAGCAAAAGTTTCCAAAGAAACTTTCCAAAACTTGCCTACAAAAGTGACGGCTCCAAAGGAGCAATTGGTTTGCTTTTTAACCAAAATTCCTAGGTTAGAATCGTACAATGGCAGCAAGGAATTTCGAGAAATAGGACAAGATAGATGGGTAGAGTCCAGCTGGAAACAATGAGCTGGAAATCACACTAAGCAGAGGTTGACTAGTCATCATTTTATGAAATCAATTTAATGCAATGATGCAATGCATAATTTACCTTTGTCAAATTGCATGAGCCTCCATAGGATAGATGTTAGTTAAGAACACCTAGAGAAGCTATTCTTAATCTAAACTTGAGCTTGATAAAAACAATAAAAATCCTATTACAAAATTGTCAAGGGAAGCCAAAAGAAATACTCAAAATTCATACATTAACAAATTAGAATACTACCTCCCACCTAAGAATTGAATTCCTCCAAAATCAGAAATTCAATTCCTAATTTTGTGTGGGCCCCACTTATTTTTTAATTCATTGATGTGAATTAAACTCAGGAATCCTCCATAGGTGAAAAGAATTCCAATTCCTAATTTTGTGTGGGCCCCACTTATTTTTTAATTCCTTGATGTGAATTAAAATGCAGGAATCACCCATAGGTGAAAAGAATTTCAATTCCTAATTAATAAACATACCAATATTACTGTAGATGACTACTATTCAGAACTAGTCATCCAATACTACTTTTTTCAGATGAGACACAAACATCCTAAATCAATTCAGAAACTCAAAACTCATTCCATCAAATTATCCAACACATGGCATGCATTCAAAGTGACATTCTAGACACTCAGAAGGATCCATCAAGCTAGGACTCCGCAGTGCTAGCAACAACTAAGGTGATTCGAGTGTGTGTTCAAATCCATACATTCAAAAGCAAATAATAAGACATGCTGATGAAATAAACTAAAGGAACTTTGCAAAACAAAGATACAGAACAACCATTATGTTAGGTTATGATTAACCATATTGGTTTTTAACTTTTCTTGACACTCTTGTAATTTTACTTTGTAATTTAAAAGCTCAATCGATCTAGATTAGGATAATGGTGCTAGCGTAAATTTTTTACTTTGTGTATAAGTATAAATTTTTAAGAGATATCGTTACATTGTCAGATAATATCAGTAATTTACGTTTTATAATTAATATAGATGAATGACTTATTGATATGTGCATGCATACGTATTATAAAGTAGATTGAAACCACTCTACATTCCCCATGTGTCGCAAAGGAAGACTTATTATAAGACGTTGCCTCTATCCGCTTATAATTTTAAGGGAGAGTTGCTCAACTTTATAAAGCAGAATTATTTCATCTTTTTTGCCAAAGACAACAATATGAAATACTTTAAGTTTCTAGACTTGTCTATTGTCATGTTTGAATAACTCCATTTCGGTCTGTTCAAATTCTCCCTCTATCGGTAGCTCTTTTTTTTTTGGGTAAAAATGCGTAATATGGGCCGCTTGGCTTCACTAAAGAAAGTAAGTAGTTGGGTTAATTTGTTCTGATTTCTTTCTATCAGTAGCTCTTCAGTCTCAGGTTAGTAAGGATTCTCACTATGACTAGATTAGAATTTGATAAGAGGATTTGATGGTTGTTAGCGGGGCAAAACAGAGGAAAAAAACTTATTTTAATTCTTTGGAAAGAGAGACGTGGAAACATTTGCGAGAGAGAGAGTTAGGTCAGTTTTTGGAGAATTATATATCTAACTACTTTTAGTTTCCATAACATGCCAGAAAACAATTGGAGACCCATGAAGACTCAACTGTGCCTTCAGCACGAAGACTCAACTGTACACGAAGACTCAACTGTAGAGGCCGCCTCACGAAGACTCAACTGGGCACGAAGACTTAGACTTAAAGGCCGCCTCATGAAGACTCAACTGGGCACGAAGACTTAGACTTAAAGGCCGCCTCACGAAGACTCAACTGTGCACGAAGACTTAGAGGTCGCCTCCTATTTTCTTATTGCTACTTTTGGAAAAAATCTGAAAAGATGAATGCAAACAAGATCGACGTCCAACGGCGGACTCAGAATTATACGTAGGGGTAGGCTAAATTTTTTTTTGTGTGTAAAGTATAAGCCCTTGTTTGTTACAAATTTTTTCTTTTATAAGCACTCTTTTTTCAATATATTTTTTTATCATATTTAGAACTTTTTGTTATTATATGACATTTGAAACATAAACAATGTTAGAATTATTGATAATATTGTTGAAATATTTGGGCGGAATTGAAGGAAACAAAGAAAGAAAAAAAGAACAAATATTTAGAAGAAATTGAAGTAAAAATAAAATAAAGACATTGATCACCTATTGTTGGACAGTGCACCTGACAAAATAAAAACACATCCCATCCCAACACATATCTCCCCCTTTCTTTTTTATTCTATTTCCTCTCTCTCTCTTTCCATTTGTTTAATCTCTCACTCTCTTTTTTTTTATATTCTTTTTCCTCTTCTCTCTCTCTTTCTTTATTTTTTTCCTTCTTCCTCTCTTCTTCTTTTCTTTCTTTCTTCTCTCTCCGTCTGCTCTATTTCTCTGTTCTTTCTTCATGCAGCCGGCTGATTTCTTGTCCATGGCGGGCTGATTTCTTTGATTGGTCTAGATTGAGCCTACACTATAAGCCTAATCTCAAAATTCAGCACTATGCTAGAGCACATGTTAGCCTATACGTGGATCCGTCCTTGTCGACGTCCTATCTGCTTTTAAGAGAGATTTGCTAAACAACAACCGAATTATTTCATCTTTTTAGCCAAAGACAATAACACTCAACTTCATTGTGCAATAATAGAATATGATAATACTTTGTTTAATTCGTTTTCGTTCTGTCCAAATTATCTCTTCAAATTATATTTAATTTTCCAACTTTGATAATGACATTCAACTTTTAGTTTTCCACACACATAATTGACTTTGAACAAGCACCTAGCTGCTGGTCATAGTTCATAGGACATCCTATATATATATATATATATCATCAATAAGCGAGAGTAGGTACTCAATATTATTTGGAGCTGTGGTTTAACGAGAGCGAGCTACTTGGGCTACTTGGGTTTGTGAATAATTTGTACACTTCAGAGAGGATCTTGAGTCATAAATAAGCTTGAGACATGATCAATCCGGTCAATGAAGTATCAATTGAGTTGAGGTTAATTTCTTTATGTACCCTAAGACCTTTTTCTTTTTCTTTTTCTTTTTCTTTTTCTTTTCTTTTTTCTTTTTTTTAGAAGATTTTTCTTTTTCATTAAGTAGATGTTTTATGAAACAATAGGGCCTCGCATTTGCAGTGGCTTCAACATGTTTTATTAAGTGGCTTTAATCCAATCCACCATGACCAATTAAACAACTTTTCTACTACACAATACCACTACATTAAGTGGCGTAAAAACTTTTTTAGTACACTTGTAGATATTTATTCAAAGATCATCTTTATAAAAAAAAAAATCACTTGAATCCGATATCATTTGACCACTTAGTTAAATTATTAAAATTCAAGTAATTTCTTAAAGCACCGTGTTCATTTTTTTGTTAATTTGTTGTGTCTTGTTCAGTAATCTAGATGAGTTGGGGGAATCTTCCAAGCTCAAGGAAGATGGAGGACACAGAAGTATAAGTAGTGCTGCAGCAAAACGGTCAAATGGGGAGGAAGTTGTTAAGCCACCACATGATCATCATCAGCCAAAAATATTCCTTCCAAAGTGGGAAATCATATTTACTGTAGCATCTGCATTTGCTGTGTTCGTTGATCCTTTGAGCTGCTACGTTCCCGTCATGATCGACGATAGCTCGTGCTACCATTGGGACAAAACCGTGATGTGGATATTTTTCGCCTTACGATCAGCCGGCGATCTATTTTATGGAATGGACATTTTTGTTTTCATAAAGCGACGTCGCCGCAATGTTAATGCCAAGCCATTTGGGGCCTCCTGGATAAAGTATTTTGGCGGTCCTGATTCCACAATTTGCAAGGTGTTAGGCATTCTACCTCGCATTTGTGCTGCTCTTCCCATTCTACAGGTATATAAGATCGTACTTCTTCCACGTAATTAAATATCTTATCCTGAAAATAATATAATTTTAAAAAAACTATTAGTCATGCCGCCATGTCAAAAACTGGAATATTACCTTGTCTAGACTTGGCAACATACATAAACATTTATCTTTATATGTTAAAATTGATTTAATATTGGTTACACAGTAATCAAATTTTAACTGTTGGCTTTAAATGTGTTCAGGCAATCATGTTCACTGGACAATATACGACATACTTTGGTATCATATACATTTATCTTTTTTATCTAATTCCAATCCAATATACTTTACGGGCTTATAATCTCTACCGATGGCTGAATCGGCATTCTAAAATAGAGACTGCAATAAAAAGATTTCTTAAATATGCTCTGGACTTCCTTCCATTCATCCTTGCTGCTCATGTAAGTTCCAATCTTATCTTCCACATTTAAAGAAAAAAATAATCAACTTGTTCTTAATTTGCTTTTAACCTCCACGAGTTTGCGTTAATTATGTTTAGTTACTTGCTGAAACTTTGAGAATCATAATATTATATTTTCAATTAATTATATATTGATTATTAACTATGTGCTTGTCTCTTCTTTTCAGCTCTTTGGAGCCTTGTGGTACTATTTTGCTGTGGACCGAAAGATAGTTTGTTGGGAGAAGCATGCTTGTAAATTCCATCAAATGTGTGGTCGTGCAACGCTTGATCATTTATTCTATTGCAAAAGTTTTAAAAATCCAAGAAATCTATCTGTGTTACTCAATAATATGGGCTATAAGATGTTCAATATCTCGCTTTTACGGGAGTCGTGCGCTGTACAACTTTCAGAAAATGTAACAACTTTACCTTTCGATTTTGGTATATATCTATACGCTTTCCAATCTAATATGACAAGCTCGAGAAATCTTCCAGTGAAGATGTTGCAATGTATTTGGTGGGGCTTGCGAAATTTGAGGTTTGTATATTTATAAGGCCTTTTAACTTTTCTTGATGATCCCCCAAAAATAAATAAATAATGTTTTGATCTCATAATTACAATTTACAAGGATGACATAGTAGTAAACACGTTCTTACATTTCTGATTTTTTTTTTTTTTAAAACCGTTCTTATATTCTAACACTTATTTATATATAGAATTTCACGTAAAGTTTTAAAGCCTTCAATAATTCTTCCTTGAAGAGCATCAATCGATATATTAAATTGTCACATAGACATGAAATCTCCCCCCACCCCCCTCCCAACAATTAGCAGTTGGAATTTTCATTATAACCTGCGATATACACTTAATTATCAAATATATTGCTTCTTCGTTTTCTTTTTGCAGTTCTTTTGGTTCAAACCTCCAGACCGGTTTCTTTTGGGACGAAATCATCTTTTCGATTGTGATCTCTATAAGTGGCTTGGCACTATTTTTAGTATATCTCAATTCAAGGGTGCAGGTTGGTGTTTAAAAAAACCTGATGTCTTTTTTTGTTTGACAAAACGATATTCTAAACTAAATTTATGTCTTTAAAATTGAAGCTCCTTCATATAAATTTTCGTATTAATTCTTTTGTATCTATAAAATTAATAATTATATGCAGGGGTCGAAAAAAGTATCAGATCAGCTTAAATTGCAACAGAAGATTGAAGAGAAATATCCAGACATAATACAGCAAATGCGTAATATGGGCCGCTTGGCTTCACTAAAGAAAGTAAGTAGTTGGGTTAATTTGCTCAGATTTCTTTCTATTAAATTTTGTTCAACATTATTAAATTATATATATATTGGTAGGTGCCGTTGCTTGAAAGTACAGACTGAGAAAGTGTTACAAGCAATCTGCCAGTATCTTAAGCCGGTGACTTATGGCGAGGATGTTTATATCATTCGAGAGGGAGAACCACTTCGAAAGATGTTTTTCATCACACGAGGCACTGCATTGACCTACACAACTATTAAGGGTGGAACAAATGTGTGCAAATCCCTTGAGAAAAGTGATTTTTATGGAGAAGAACTTCTAAATTGGGCATTTAAATTTTGCTCATTTTCTGAGTTGCCTGTCTCCATTACAAATGTTATATCCCAAACAAAAGTTGAAGTATTTTCAATTAGGGCCAACAACTTGAAGTCAATTGTCGCTCAATTTTGGTGGCATTTTCAGAGGGAGCTTCCTCGTTCTCAATTGGAGCATTTTGCAGCTTCTTCCATACAGGCATTCCTGGCGCTCCGTCGTGCAAAGGCTAAGGGCTCAACTGGATGGGACAAACTTATATTAAATTAGCCAAAACTACAACATTCGAAAAAATAGTGTGAGAAAATCACATAAACCAACTTTTTTTTTCCTATCTTGTGTGGGTATTTTGTTTGTGTTTGTGTTGCTTTGTTGTTTTCAATTGTTTACTATTTGTCGTCCTTGGTTTGTTCCCTTCCAATGTCGAGGTGTGGACTGCTATGAATTTGTTTTGGACTTTGTAACACGCAATAATTTATTGTCGTCTTGGAGTTGTGCCTTGTTTTGAGTTTTTTAAAGTGCTTTTCTTCGGCCTTGGCCCTTTTCTAGGTTTCTTGTTAAGTAATGATCTTGTGACGGAAAAAAAAATGGCAACTTTTTCTTTCTTTCAGTAACACCTTTGAATAATGACAATACTAAAAAAGTCAAATTTGCTTGCTAAAAACATTAAGTGTCTTTTGACCTCTGAGGGTGGAACAAATATGTGCAAGTCCCTTGAGAAAAGTGATTTTTATGGAGAAGAACTTCTAAATTGGGCATTCAAATCTTGCATATTTTCTGAGTTACCTATGTCCCAAACAAAAGTTGAAGCATTTTCAATTAGGGCCAACAACTTGAAGTCAATTATCGGTCAATTTTGGTTCGATTATTGGAGGGAGCTTCCTCATTCACAATTGGAGCATTTTGCAGCTTCTTACATACAGGCATTATGGCGGTGCCACCGTGCAAAGGCTAAGGTAGCATTTTCTGAGGGAGCTTCCTCGTACTCAATTGGAGCATTGTGCAGCTTCTTCCATACAGGCATTATGGCGCCCCGTCGTGCAAATTCTAAGGGCCGAATTGGATGAGACAAACTTACATTAAATTAGCCAAACTACAAAATCCAAAAAAAAGAGTGACCTTTTTTTTTCCTTATCTTGTGTGGGTATTTTGTTTGTGTTTGTGTTGCTTTGTTGTTTTCGATTGTTTACTAATTGTCGTCCTTGGTTCGTTCCTTTCATATGTCGGGGTGTGGACTGCTTTGAATTTGTTTTGGACCTTGTAAGATGCAATAATTTATTGTCGTTAGGAGTTGTGCCTTATTTTGAGTTTTTTTAAACTACTTTTCTTCGGCCTTGGCTCTTTTTGTATATGTACTTGTTTTGGCTTTGTACAATCCACTAGGTTTCTTGTTAAGTAATGATCTTGTGACTGAAAAAAAAATGGCAACTTTTTATTTCTTTCAGTAACACCTTTGAATAATGACAATACTAAAAAAGTCAAATTTGCTTGCTAAAAATATTAAGTGTCTTTTGACCTCTAAGGCAATAGTTGTTGTAAGAGTGTTTTCATTTGGCTAATTTACGCAAATACTGTTTTTGCATTTATTAATAATAATAATGATTGAGTGCTGCTATTTTCACCTCTGTTCTATTTCCCCACCCACCTTATTTTCAAAATTTTAAATACAAATTTACCCATTTGTAAAATGATTTTTAAGAACTTTAAGAAAAACCTCAAATTTACCCCTTCTCCTCCCAGCTAGCTCCCCCAACCGGTTTCTTTTCTTTTCTATTTTCTTTATTTTTTGAAAAGGGGTAATTACAATTTTGGTCACTAGGTTAGGCTCTAAATTTAAATTTGGTCACCGAAATTTCAAATTTTCAATTTTCGTCACTATACTTGCAGTCGCTAACAAATCAAGTTCGAATCCATCAATTCCGTCAATTAAGTCCCATTATTAAAAATTTAAAATAAATAAAAAAAGTACACTGGTTATGTGCTTTTTTAACATAATCAACATAATGAACCAAATTAGCAACCAAATCCAAATTCCACCCAGTTTCTCCATCAAAATTATCAAAATTTCAGTAATTCTGTGTGTTAATCTACAAGCATAGATGAGAAAATGCTACAAGCAATCTGCGAGCATCTTAATTTACACTTTATATGATATTATTAATTTACGCTTTATAATTAATATAGATGAATGACATATTAATATGTGCATGCATACGTATTATAAAGTAGATTGAAACCACCCTACATTCCACGTGTCGCAAAGAAAGACATATTATAATACGTCGCCTCCTATCCTCTTATTGTTACTTATTCTAACAACCAGAAAAGATGAATAAAAATGGACGTGGAAAAAGACAAGAGCATCGTCCTATATAATTTTAAGAGAGTGCTCAACTTTTTTTTTTCTTTTTTTGGGTAAGAGAGATCTGCTCTCAGCTTTATAAAAAGCAGAATTATTTAATCTTTTTTGCCAAAGACAAGAATATGATATACTTTCTTTAAGTTTCTAGACTTGTCTATTGTCACGCTTGAAAAACTCCATTTCCTTCTGTCCAAATTCTCCCTCTATCTGGTTAAAATTTGATAAGAGAATTTGATGGTTCTTAGAGGGGCAAAACAGAGAGGAAAAAAAACTTATTCTAGTTCTTTGGAAAGAGAGATACACGTGGAAACATTTGCGGGAGAGAGTTGGGCAATCATGAAGCCTCTAGCACCAAGACTCAACCGAGCACGAACACTGAATAGAGCAGAAAGCATAGTGGAAGCAAAATTATTTCATCTTTTTATTAACAATAATTCTTTTGACAACACTCCCAACTTTATTGGGCCATACTTGAAATTTAAATTCAGACATTTATCTTCCCTTTTGTATTTTTTCCAAAAGACGCACGCACACTCTCTCTCTCTCGCTGTGTACCTGTATAAATTTGATCAGGTGTAAGTACTGGTAATCTGGAATGTACTTTTTTTAAACTCTCTCCACATTTTATATGAATCATCTCTTGAGTTTCAGGTTAGCAGGGGGCTTCTCACAAGGACTAGCTAGATTAAAATTTGATAATGATATCCAACTTTTAGTTTTCCACACACATAATTGAGTTATGGCTGACTCCAATCCGGACTCAACAGCCATAAGGTTAGCTTTTTTTCTTCTTCTTTTTTTTTTATCCTTTGGACATTCAAACGTTATTATCGTACGGATGCCATGTATTTTGTACTACCCCTCTCTGTTTTCCTACTTGTTTATAATGACATCCGCATGATAATAACGCATGAACATCCGGATGAGAGAATAACTATATATATATATAGTAGACAAAAGATACTACGCACCAAGTGTGGAAATATAATTTTTTAGATTTATTTACTAAAGAAAAATAGCTGTTGCATGTATTAGTGTTCACCACTTTAACATGATGTCTTCCAAGCCCAAAAAAAAAAAAATTCAAAAAAATACCTACATATGTTATAAGACCAGTCCAAAATTGAAAAAAATTAAAAGTAAACCCTACATCATATCTTCTCCGCCCATCTAGGTGGTCATATATCTTCTCTCTCCTTCTCTTTTGCCTATGTGACATCAACTTGTTTCTTTATCTTTTAGCTACCTGAAATCATCAGCACCTTCTTTCTCCTTCCATTTCTATATATCTTTAATTATATAGTTTTAATTTAAAATTGAGTATTCTAGGGTTTAATTAGGGATGAAAGAGAGTTTTCTAATAATATCGATAATGCATTGATAATTGAAGAATTTAAGAGTTCTAAGCATCGATAGTTTTGTTTTATTTTGCATTGCATTTACTTTTGATTTTAGTTTTCGTGTTTGCATTTGTGGAACTTTTATTTATGGATATATATGCATTTGAGGGTAATGCTCATTACGTCCTCCTTGACTAGGTGTATCTTTTATGTTTATTAGTGAAATTCACTCATACCGTCGAGTTTAGTATGTAAGTTTTGCCCAGCGGGCTTTCCAATCCTAGAACTGCCACTGTATATATATATATATATATATATATATCACTACTGCCAATATATCTCTATTCAGTCTCAGTCTCAGTCTCCATCTTAATTATATGAATCATTTGTCCATCTTATAAACACTTGACTATTTGCAGGAGTAAATATTATTTTGTGGTACGTATTGTACTGGTATTTTAACGAGCTCCTTAGGGCTGTTCTGCTATATATATATCGTGTCATCAATTATGGCGAATGACTCAACAGTCATAAGGTTAGTTAGTCATTTTTTTTCTTCTGATTTTGTTTCTTTCTCTAACTCTCAAAACATTTTCCTTTTTTCTTTTAAAGAAAAACTTGCATCTAAATGCTTGTTTGTTTGTGTGTCTTGTTTAGTGTTGATCATGATGGGAATGTGGAGTGGGAATCTGGATCTGGTTATTATGAAGCTGGAGGGCACAGATCAAGTAGAAAATGGCCAACAACAAAGGAGATTCTTGATCCACATGAGCAGCCAGCAATGACGTTCCTCAGAAAGTGGGATATAGCATTTACGATATCATGTGTATTTGCTGTCTTCAATGATCCTTTATACCCTTACATTCCTGTCGTAGATGGGGACCGTACGTGCTACTATTGGCACCAATACTTGATGTGATCATTTTTGGGCTTACGATCCGCCCTAGATCTCTTTTATGCAATGGACATTGCCATATTTTGTCGGAGGCGAATTTGTAGCGAGCCTAATGCTAAGACATCTGGGTCCTCCTCCACAAAAAGGGAAACAAGAGGAGAGAAATCATTTAAGGCAAGAACCATCCTTAAGCTGTTACCCATTCTACCTCGTGTTGTTCGTGCTCTCTCTCTCTCTGTACCTTTATAAATTAAACTACTCCCCAATTAAAATGAACTGATAAGGTACAGTATCACTACTGCAAGTACTGGTGTAAGTTTCAATGCACTTTTTAAACTCTCTCTCCATCCATCTTATATGAATCATCTCTTTAGTCTCAGGTTATAGCAGGGGGTTTCTCTTCTCACTAGGACTTGCTAATTATATCCAACTTTTGTGGAACTGGCTTTTAACATGCTTCTTGCTGCTGCTCATACTCCATAGGACATCTCCTATCATTAAAAAGCTTCAGTTATGGCGGACTCCAGTCATGAATCCACAGCCATAAGGTTAATTAGCTAGTTTTTCTTCTTCTTTAATTCCTGATTGAAAGGTCAGAGTTTCTTTCTTTAAACTTTTCTGTGTATAAACAAAAGATCCTATACGTAGAAATGATTTTTTTTTTTTTTTAGATTTATTTACAAAAAGAAAAAAAAAGATAGAGAATGAGAATGAGAAATCAAATGATAGAGAACGAAAAAAACTTATGGTGCCTTTGGTTAATGAGCAATGGGACATGAGAATGAGAAATGGAAATGTTTGACAAGTCCAGATATGGGAAATGGTTCCCTATCACATGGGAAATTGGGGGAAATGAAACCCTCCACCCTAGTTCTCCTGGACTCTATGGTCCAAAGAATTTGTGGTCACCCACTCTTGGATTTAATCTAAGGGCAGAGAAAAAAACTAATTAAAGAATTCATCTATCTATATAAAGCAAAAGGCAGAGAATGGTGAAACATTCAAAATACCAGAAAATACCCTTAGTTAATGCAAATATTAAGAATTGTAATTATTAATTAAATGAGGATAATATGGTAAATTCATACTTTTTCATATTAAAAAAATTTATAATTAAAAGAAAAATTAGATAATGGATCCTATTTTTATGGAACACAACTACCCATTATCTTTTTTAATTCTAAAATTGACAGGACCGGCCCCGAATTCCTCCTAAACTTGAGACGAATCCTGTGGAAATTTTTCGACATCACACCGATGTCGGGCCCCACTTACAAAAATCGAGCCTCTTTACCGAAAAGGAGAAGGCCACGAGACTTTCTGCCGAAATTTCGGCAGAGTCTCCCCTGTAAATTGGACATTTCCCAAATTTCAACATGCACAAAATTCACATTTTTATATCCCAACAGGCAGCACGCACAATATAATTTCATGCAATTCATATAATCGGCCTTCGGCCTTCAGAATTCCGAACAGAAACAACAATATTCTCGAGTCAATTACTACATAAACCATGTACTTAAAGTCTTCAAACAACTTTACAAACACCACAGAAATCCTTAAACTGGATTCACATCCAACAATCACATACGTAGAATCGAACAAATATGTTAAACACATTAATACTTCGCGGCTGCACCTGGTGAGACCCCAGGCTGCCTACGTACCCTTGGACAAGGGATCAAGCCACACGTAGTTCTCATCTCAACGGTCACAACTCCGAAAATAAACAATTATTTATGACAGAACCATCTATACATTTCAGATCTAACACAATCCCAATTCCAACAAAAACACAATGAGCACATTCTCGAATTCTTCCTTTGTAACAGGTTTCAATTTCGTACCCATACCTTATTCAAGGTGTATGTACATTAAACACATCATCCAATTATTCCCCTTTTTACAGTTCAATCCCGCAACCATACCCTATCCAAGGCGTATGGCGCCAAACAACACTGCCCAAATCCAGGGCTTATACGTTCATACATGTACAGGCTCACAAATCTCAAACCAGAATTAAAACCACATATACATATATGTAATATGTATAACAAGAAAAGAATAAATATTGTAAGGTTCTTATTTGAACCAATATTGTATTTTGGCTCTTCTCTTAAACCAACAAACCTTTGTAATATTAATTAGATTCTAGGTTAGAATCAGTGTGGGTTGAAGGGCTTCCATGTCTCCTCGTTGCAGTTCAAAGGTAAAATCATTTGCATTGTTCACATGGATTAATCCATATTCACTTGGATTGATCCGACGTACATTCCTGCATGCTGCCCGTATTCACTTGGATTAAGCCATTCTCACTTGTATTAATCCATGCTGCGTCTTTTTCAAGTTGTTGGCAGATTTCCTTATTTATTCCTTCTTCATTCCTTTTGTTGAATGTTTACTCGTGTGTGGAGGTTGGTAAATCTGTGTGTGGAAATATAATATATAATTTTATAATTTATTGTAGGGAGCTTGTATTAAATGACCCATCCCTTGTCCCTTAAATTATGTTGTCTCCCTTTACAAAAGATGAGTTTTGGGTTTCTTTTTTAAAGTCTACTTTTCAGACTTGGACCATGTGCTGCTCCTTGTTTTTCATTTCCTTTACTATTGTGTCAGCTCATCTTGTCTCTAAAGGAATCAAACATTCCCTTCCCGTTGGGTTGTGTCTTGAGCTGTTCATGGTTCAAGGGTTATGGGCTGTGGCTTTAAAAACAGAAAGTTTGACTCTCCTTAAATCCTTGTCGGCTGGTCCTTCTTGGAAAGAGTCATCCCTTCCTTCTCTTTGCTATTTTCATAAAATAACTTCTTGAAAAACTGCTTCTGCATTTTTCCTTGCTTGCGGCTTTGGTTCCTTCTCTGCAAAACACATGGGTTGCTTATATTCATTCATTGTGGTTCATGGTTTTTTATTTCAAGTGGCTGTTTCATCTTGAGCACACAATATTAGTTTTTAATATGTTGCTCCATACTCTCAACGGATGGATATGCAGATTGCATATTCCTTCTGTTTTATTCTCTTGATTAGAGCATTTATTCTTTCCTCTTTGAAAAACTGTTTTTATCAAAGTCTATTTAAACAAAGCTTGTCTCTGATCAAACGTAAGGATGATGGAAATTGGTGCTGCACTTTCCTCTGAAATATGAAGCAGACCATTCATCCTTCATGAAAAAAAAACAGAAACTGCACATACACGTATAATCTTATGCAGTCATGTTTTAGTTTTTGAAAAACAATTCTAATTTGCTATTGAGCATTCAAAAACTTTTGTTATTTCTTCAGCCATTGTGATTTAATTGAGAGCATGGTTATGATTGCATAATTCATTGAAAAACTCCAATTTAAATCACATTGATTTCGGCTGAAGTTTCTTTGTTTCATTGTTGTTATTTTGAGTTAAACTATTTGCTTCAAGTTCATTACTTCTAGTTTAATCATCACAACACTTGGGTTTCATTTGTCTAGCTCAATCATACTTTGTGATTGAGATAGATGAATATGTGAAACCATAGCTCACTACATACATCAAACTACATGCAACTAGAGCTTGGTGCTCTTGGGAGGATTTGCTGCTGCTAAGAAACAAAGAGATGGTGCTTGCTGTAAGGATGATTGAAGCTGCCTATAGGTAATAGATTGAGTTTTGTCTTCCTTCATTTCCTTGTATTTCTTATTGAGTGGATTGAATCTCTCCTAGCTTGGTGCTCCCAGTTTTTTCCCTTGTTGGGTTTCTGGGTCAACAACTCTTTGTGTATGTTTTTATTCATGTTGTCATTGTTGTACTTGCTGCATTCTGTTCAAATGACTTCAGCACACTAACGTGGATCAATACGTGTTGTACTGTATTGATCCAAAATCACAGGAGCTTCTGTTTGTATTAATACGTGGTGTGTCCTTTTCAATCCAAGTTTCATGCAGTTCAGTTCCTTTTACTCACTGCAGATGCTAAGTTTTTAAACACCATGTTTGTGCTTGTGTTTATGTTTCCGCATATTTATTCTTAGCTGAGCTCAATTTTTAATTTGGTAGGTCTTTGACCTATAGCCTACTTCACCCCCCCTCTGTAGGATTTTAGAGCCTAGGGCCTGGTTTTACAAATATATATTTATATATATACATAAATACATCCACATACACCCACCTCTCACCATCATCATGTACCAGGGGGAAACAATCCAACCGGGGATTGTTGACTAGCTCACACTTATCCGGCCCTCAAAAGTCCATGTGGCTAGGGACGAGCCGTTCAACTGGGGGACTGAAACTCAACCAGCCCGTACGGACGAAGAATCAAGACCCGTACGTCTGAAACAGTCATGCGCGCGCAGACTACCCAATCAAGGGTCTAGAGCGACACCCCGTTAAGGTATGCCCCGGGTTCCGTCATATCCAGACCATATCCATAATTTCCATGTATCAGGATCCAAGGGGAGGTACATGTGATGTTGCACATCATGTACTGAGGGGAAACAATCCAACAGGGGATTGTTGACTAGCTCACACTTATCCGGCCCTCAAACGTCCATGTGGCTAGGGATGAGTCGTCCAACTGGGGGCTGACACTCTAACCCAGCACGTACGGACGAAGAATCAAGACCCGTACGCCTGGAACTGTTCTACGCGCGCAGACTACCCAATCAAGGGTCTACAGCGACACCCCGTTAAGGTATGCCCCGGGTTCCGTCATATCCATACCATATCCACAATTTTTCCGGCATCCCACAATTCCGGGATCCATGACCAAATAAGCCCACACGCCCGAAACCCGGCACGTGTGTGAATAGTATATCCAAAACATATCCATATATCCATTTCCATGTATCCCATGTCCATATCCACTGTTTCCAAATATCATCATCCAAGGGGGAGGTACGTATGATGGTGGAGTTCGTAATCCTTATATAAATATTATATAAATAATATTCTCATCCTTAGTTCAATTTTCCCAAAACAAAATACATATTCATAGTAGACAAATGACTCACAAACATAAAACCCATAACCGGGGAAGTAACTAAGATAGTGTTTTCTCAAATATTATATATATAAACTCCATGACACTATAATATATCAAATCCACAAATATATTACAAATACTCTACAAAATAATAATTTCGACTATTAAATATAAAGTGCATTTCAATAAAGCATTTAATTCATATGCATAACATTTCCATCTTAAAACCATGCCATTTATTTGAAGCAATGCCCATTCTCTTCCTAATAATCATAACCGAGTCCCAAGACTCACTTTCACAACTCTACAAATCAAGTATCCCATAATTATTCATTTCATAATTTCAATTATCAAATAATATCCAAGAATCCCATAAGATATTATAAACAAGCTCATACTCCCAATATAATCCAAATAACTCAAATAACAATTAAAACTCATTTACAAGGTCATCCTAACACTTTTCGAAGTGTGAAACTACCTCTGAAGACTCACGGTCAACCGAGAGTCAAACTTTCCAAATTCGGTCAACCGGGCCCGTGGGCCCCACGACCTCCATTTTACGATCCGAACATCCCTAAGGGTTCGACAAGGTTTAATAAACCTATCCTTCAAGTTTGGTCCGAATTTGGACGGTTCGGATCACTCACGATCTTGGACGATTATCGTAAAAATACAAACTTTAACTTATTGAATCGGAACATCGGGGCTCTCGATTCACGATCCGTGAAATCCTACACAATCCTAGGAATGCCTAGATTAACATATATTAAATTCGAAGCGATCCAACGGTTCCAACATATCGAACCCGGAATTCACACAATATGTAAAATCCGTTCGGGTTCAAACGTTATCCGAATTGAGTTCCGTAAATTCCTACGCGCTCGTGACAACCAGGAGATCATTTTAGGATAAAAATGTCTCTATACTACAGTGCCCACGCCGCACGCGCCGCAGCACGTGGGTGTCCAAAGCGATAACCACTCGCCGGAAAAACTTAACATCTTGACTCCAAACTCCTACTCTAGGTAATACACCTAATTTAGAGTCACTTTTGTTCTTGGGCTAAGGCCAAAAGGTGGCCGGAAATTCAAATTGAAAACCGGCCAGCTTTGAATCCAAAATCGAACTACCTATGTTAGAAATTGATGTAATCCTACCCAACCATCAGCTAGAGCATGAAAATCAGTCAAAAAATCATACCGAATTCGTCCGATTTGGTGACCGGAGGAGGGAGTTCGAGAGGTTTGAAATTCGGAGAAAAACCACCCAAAAATCCGCGAATTTCCGGGCTGAAACTGTCGACGGAGGCGGCGCATGTCGGAGGTGCGACGGTGAGGTCCGGCTGACATGTGGGCTCTGACCCCGTGGGCTAGGGTGGTCAGCTAGGTGGTTATGGAGGTGTGGCTGGGGCTGCAAAATAACAGGGAGGGGAGCTCGCACGGGAGGGAAGGAAGGAGGAAGAAGAAGAAGAAGAAAAATATAAAACGCCGGTTACTGTAGCAGCTACCGTAACAATTTAAAAATATTCCATTTATGTCCCTTTTGTTTTCAGACTTTTTCTCCTTCGTTACAAATCGGAATTGGGCATGCCGCATGTCTACGAACTCGTATCAACGAGCTCTACGCAACGGTACAACCGGAAGTCCCAAATTCCTTCCCGAACTTAAAATGATCTTTTTGCCCCTTTTTATATTAAATAATATTTTAAATTTTTTAAAAAAACTTAATTAATTCAAATAATTTTATTTTATTGTTTACTCCAATTTATTTTCTCTTAATTTAATTCTTTTACTTCTTTTTAGGACCGGGATGTTACAAAAATAAATTAAAAATTAAAAAAAATGCATCTCGCAAGTGCGGAAGCGCGTGCAGAGAGTCTTATAATATTAATTTAAAGGGAGTTTTAATTTATAGTCATTTGGGAGTTTACTATTGTGGTAGATAATAATCAAATTTCACCTAATTTGGTCAAGGTCAATGGCCAAAAAGTGGCATATAATTTTACAATAATACACTGAAAACACATCAAAATTACGAAAAATGCCATTAGTAGTCGTTGTGGTATTCACGATTTCATTATAACAAGTCACAAATATTGGAAATTCACGGAGAGATCATCGAATGTAAGAATATTGTAAAGCCATAAGGTTAGTTATAGTCATTTTTTGTCTTGTGATTTAAAGGCTAGTTTCTTTCTCTACTCTCAGAACATTTTCCTTTTTTCTTTGAAAGAAAAACTTGTATCTAAATGCTTGTTTGTTTGTGTCTTGTTTAGTGTTGATCATGATGGGAATGTGGAGTGGGAATCTGGATCTGGTTATGATGAAGCTGGAGGGCACAGATCAAGTAGAAAATGGCCAACAACAGAGGAGATTCTTAGTCCACATGAGCAGCCAGCAAATACGTTCCTCCGAAAGTGGGATATAGTATTTACGATATCATGTGTATTTGCTGTCTTCCTTGATCCTGTATACCCTTACATTCCTGTCGTAGATGGGGACCGTACGTGCTACTATTGGGACCAATACTTGATGTGGTCATTTTTCGGCTTACGATCCGCCCTAGATCTCTTTTATGCAATGGACATTGCCATCTTTTGTCGTCGGTGAATTTGTAGCAAGCCTAATGCTAAGACATCACTTAAGGCAAGAACCATCCTTAAGCTGTTACCTCGTGTTTTTCGTGCTCTTCCCATTCCACAGGTAATCAACATAAGCCTTCTATTCTGTCAATTTCATTCATTTTGCTTTTCAACTACACGCATGCATGGTATAGCTGCAGCTAATAGCATTCTGGTATAGCTGCAGCTGCAAATTAATCACCAATAGACCCAGATGTTATCTACTAAATGTAACATATGTGAAATACAACAGATCATTATTGTAATTTATTTAATATACTTTTTATAATATCAGATTTAATTTGGCTTAAATCATCGTATAATGTTTCCAGGTAGTGTTACTCACTGGACAATATACGAACTTTAATAATGTGTTTCTTTGTAATGTTCTGCTTTTCGACCCAATATACACTACGGGTTTATCTGTCACGCCCCGGATCCGGGGTAGGTGGAAATCCCGCACCCGGTGCGTGAGTAAAATAAAATAAAAAGAAATACAAATAAGGGTTTAAAATAAACTTCTGTTATAAAAATAGTTCCAAAATCTTACAACTTTACAAGAAATAAATAAAGCACTATCGCTCTCATCTAATTCAGCCTCAACTAGTTTAGTCATTGTCTTGCCCACTAATTCATCTGAAAAATTAAACAGGGTGAGGGATGAGCAACCACCGCTCAGGAGGGACATGAAACCTTACCACAGGAGATTGATATAACTAAATTAAGTGACATGCAATCACATAGCCAAATATCATATAATTATGAATAATGCATGAATGAATGCTCTTCATCTAATCCCGTTAATTCATATAACTGGACAAGCAGACCTGCACGTCCCATACCATACTCATACCACTTGGTCCCGAATGCCCATTTATATGAACTAACACCCATTTCAACTGTCCCATAATTCCCCATTTTGTTAGTCATCTTGCCTAACTCCCTTTCGCCAGTCCCGAATCACCCAATAAAAACCATGTGCACTGTGGGATCCCTTAGACCTGGTACCTGTCAAAAGTTAGACTCAACTACACAAAAGACTATATCCATTAGCCTCTTTTCCATCATTATTATCTCCAACCAATATCTCCAACTAATTTCCATGATATGATATAATTATGCATTTCACATATAATAATAGCATGCATAATATAGTGCTCACGAAATTTAATTAGATCAATCCCCGTAAAGGCACCCTAAGAAATCCCTACATCGATTCCAAGGCATTGCTCCAAGTTAAGAAAATACAAGCTAAGTCCTATATCTCCCACAAGAAATTCATCACCTCTCTCTCTCTCTCTCTCTCTCTCTCTCTCTCTCTCTCTCTCTCTCTCTCTCTCTCTCTCTCTCTCTCTCTCTCTCTCTCTCTCTCTCTCTCTCTCTCTCTCTCTCATGTTGCATATTTGTTATCAATGGAAGCAATAGTAAAACTTGCAAGCTTCCTATTTATACTAGAGTAAAGTCGGCAACAAATCACTTCTTATTGGATGGTGCAATGGCGGTTGACTGATACTTGCCATCCAAGTTATATTCTAGCTATGCAGATAAGATTGTAATGATGAATTGACAAAGCTATAGCCATGCTAACTTAGCATTTGGCTTTCTTTGACACGTCTACACTATCAATGACTAAGCATAACCATATATAATAATAGGATATATATGTAATACACACATATATATAATAAGATATACGTGTATATATATAATAGAATAAGATATTTATCTTAATAGAATAATATATGTAATAAAATAAGATGTAAATATTTATTTCTTCAAATTATTAATATATATACTTTTAAAAATACGGTCTTCACATTATCACACGTACGGGCTTCTCAAGCAGTGTCCTAACATAGAAACTGAAATAGGAAGATGGCTTAAAGCTACATTGGATTTTCTTCCCTTCATCCTTGCTACTCACGTAAGTTTCAATCTTATCTCCCATATGTACATATTTCAGCTTATTTTAATTTAGTTTTAGCACAAAAATTTCCTTAAGTAAACTTGCATTATCGATGTATGGATGGATATATAATGACAAAACAAAAAATGTTTGAATGGTATATGAAATTTGGGTTTTTTTTTTCTTTTTTTCCCAATTCGGAACCCGAGCTTTGGCTTCTGTCCAAATTCCTAAATTATAATTTGTCACAATTTAATGCCTAAATAATTTTTTTTATACATGCGATATTGGGGGAGAGAGTTTTTTTCACACACAGTGTCAATGTGCCATGAGGGTTCGAATCTTAGACCATTAGTCTACAAGTAAATGTCTTTTTCTATTAGGCTAGAGCCCATTGACCCTAAATTAATTTTTTGAGTCTAGTACGTTTGAAACAAACTTCGTCTAAAATGATTTTGTCACTTCATGGAGACCATACTCACACATTTAACCGCCCCCAAAATAACAAGGGGGTTTGTATCAAAGAAAAAAAAACACAAGGGGCTTCTAACTCAATGTGTTCAATTATTCCTCTTCTCCATTATTACTTTTACTTTGTATAAAAAAATATTTTTTAAAACTTGAGATTATTATTATTAACTGCCTTGTCGGTGTCCTTCAGCTATATGGAGCCTTGTGGTACTATCTTTCTATTCAACGAGAGGTAGATTGTTGGTGGTATGCCTGTCAAGATAATAGCGTGGGATGTGATATTTCTCAAACAGATTATGGTTTCTCCTGTGGTACCGAGATTTACGTCCCCAATTTGCGTCTCAATATCACGCATATAAAGTCATCATGCCCTATAAATCCCCCAGATGCAACTATCTTCGATTTTGGTATATTTCTCTACGCTCTTCAGTCTAACACGACCAGGTCAACGTCTATTCCACGAAACATGTTTCAATGTTTCTGGTGGGGATTGCGCAGTCTGAGGTATCATAACTGTTTGATGTTTATAAACTAAATTCTAATATAAATTCATTAGATTTGTTGGTGAATTTAATATGCAATATACATGTAATCCAACGTCTGAGATTAGAAATCCTTAAGTAATTCTAAACATAAAATTCTTAATAGAGTATTTCACTTTATCTATACAAGATCCCACAACTAATTAATGCTTTTCATATACAAATTAAAATGGTTGTATTATGTCATTGGGACAATTAAATGACGTTTCAAAAAAAGCTTCATCATCCAACATTAGACAGAGAAATATATAAAATCCTAACTGCTAAGAGGGAGAGAGAAAGCTTTAGATCGGGGGTTTTCCCCGGATCTTCTTTGTTCTTCGATTTTTGGTGGACTTTATATCGATTTAGTCTTCTCTGGGCTGGTATTGGTTGTGCCTCATCTTGTGAGGCCGCTCTTTAAGGTGTTGCAGCTTGGTCATAGTAGATCCACTGCTCATTTGTGTGTTGAGGTCCTAGAGTTACTAAGTGGCGCTCTCTATGTCATGTCCTGAAGGAAGATTAGTCGCGGTTGGCTTTCCTTTTGCCATAATTGTTTTAGTTATTTTTTTTGTTCAATTTGTTCAATACATTCCAGAAACTCTATGAGTTTTCTATGTTTTTTTTCTCTTATGATTCCATAAACTTAGTTGAGTTTGCTGAGTGTTCTTAGTCTATCTAGGAGAGTCATGCCGGTTAGAGGCTAGTTTTTGTCCGTAATGTCATTGGACTAGATTCGAGAAAATTATGGCAGTTGATAGGGGTTATAGAAAAGTTACTTTGGAGAGTGATTCTCTCTAGATCATTTTATGCTTATTGATTTAATAAAATTCTAATAACCTTCTATAAAAGAGAAATTTAAATGACGTTGCTTTCTTGAAGAAAGAACCAAGTTCAAATCTTTTTTATTTTTTGGATAAAGAACTAAGTTCAAATCCGGTGAAGGAAATATAAAGCACATTAAAGTTACTACTTCGAATTAGACATCGGAGAGATTCTCCAATAAGAATTAAGTTAAAGATTGGTTATATATTTCTAATCTTGGCCGTTGGATTGCATTCATTAGATGTGCTGGTAGATTTAATATGCAATATACATGCAATCCAATAGTCAAGATTAGAAATATGTAATCAATTCTTAACATAAAATACTTATTGAAGAATTTGCCTAGACCTAATATATTGTCTTTTTAATTTTGCAGTTCTTTTGGTTCAAACCTCCAGAATTGTCTCTATTGGGCGGAAATCTTTTTTACGATTTTGGTATCTATAAGTGGCATGGTGCTATTTTTAATATATCTCAATAAAAGGATACAGGTTTGTGTGATCAGCCTTTAACCCCTTATGAATTTTTTTTCAAAGATCTAAACTATTTATTTTTCACATCTTCATTTTGACTGGTTATGAAATTAACGGCATGCAGATGTCACGACAAAGATCAAGTCAGCTTAAATTGAGACAAAAGATGCAGATGATGAATCTAGATATAGATTTATGGTTGTATAAAAACGGCCTTTATGATAAGAATTTGAAGATGGTCATCATGAAAAACTTACACCAAAAAGTTGAAGAAAACAAAGAAGTTGATGTGGAGAATATTCTCTCTTTTGTTCCTATTATACGCCGAAGAAGTATTTTGTGGCTTCTCAGCCTGAATTTGCTAAAAAAAGTAAGTGCTTAATTTGTCTACCAAATTATGGAATATATATATATATATATATATTACAAGAATTTGAAGTAAAGAAAAATGTATGTACTAGTTTATGGGATTTTTCATCATAACATAACATGCATGCGTTCGTATTCCTAGCTAGTCTAAATTTATATCCCTTGCTAGATTAATTTATTCTCTTTGTTTTTTTTCTTGAATAAAATTAATATTATATAGGTCCCAATGCTGGAAATTATGAATGAAAACGTGTTGAAAGCAATCTGTGAGCATCTTAAGTTGGTGAGGTATAGCGAAGACAAGTATATTGTTCGAGAGGGAGAACCACTTGATAAGATTCTCTTCATCACACAAGGTACGGCATGGTCATACCCAACCAATGCAAGTGGTTCCTCAGCGATCAAGTGTCTTGTGAAAGGTGACTTCTACGGAGAAGAGCTTCTAAATTGGGCATCAAAATTGCCATATTTTTCTGAATTTCCCAACTCAACCAGAATTGTCAAGGCCCATACGAAAGTTGAAGCATTTGCCATCAGAGCCAACAACTTGAACATTGTTGTCCCCAAATTTTGGTGGCATTTTAGCAAGAGGTTCGATCACATAGAGGACTCTCAGTTGGAGAGGTGGCAAAGTTTGGCAGCTTCTTCCATACAAGCAAAATGGCGCCGCCGCATGCAAGGCCGAGCTGGGGCGTAGGCTGGGATAACTTTAAAATATATTAGCTTAAAAAGTATCTTATGTTGTATCAAAAACACAAATTATCGCATGCAATTTCTTTTTCTTGTTTTTGGTTACTCAAAACCTATATATATGTATATATATATATATATATATATTATGAAATATGATGAATAACAACTAGCTAGCTACCTTGTTCTTCAGCTGTTCGGAGCTCTGTGGTACTATAACGCCATTTCATAAGAGATGGGCATGGTACTATTTTTAATGTATCTCAATGAAAGTGTGCAGGTTGGTCTAAATGTGCGTGCGTATGTATATACATATGTATATTTGTTTTTGTTTTTTCTTTAAGGTTAAAGCTCCTCCATACAAATGTTTCTTTTGAGTATCTATATATGTGATAGTTGCTTGCTAGCTATATATAATCACTAATCATACAAAGCTTAACCACACATGCATAGTATAACAAATGTGAGATTTTATACAAAAGGGCCTCGATTGGTATTATAATCGGTAGTGGAACTGAATGTCTACATTCTTCAACAGTAAGATCACCCACAATACTCATGTACAATTTGAACCTGTAAACCTACTTGTTATGCTTGTGGAACAGACATATAATTAAGCAACTGGCAGAAAGAATATCGAAGATTAAGCTTCAATTCAAACGCAAGATGCAAATGATAAATCCGGAGATAGATTTGTGGTTATCTAACAACTCACTCCCCAAGGATATGAAGATATATAGTGGTCCTTGTCCATAGAAGGTCATTTGACAACAACATAGTCTTTGGGTCCCCAATTAGTCGTTGTAGTTACGATTTCATTATGACAAGTCACAAAAAGTAAGTCCATGGATGATCGATATAAGAATATATACTCTACTTCTAATTTTGCTTTTGGCATGTGATTTTACTTGCATTCTTTGGAAATTATTTGCTTCAAAATGTTAAATGTGTTGGTGTGGGCTTGTGAGCGAGGATAAATTTTTTAGGGTCAAGTTAGGAATATAATGTCGGTGCAATTTCTTTCCTTTAAATGAATGGGATGAGCTAAGAGCACATGGGCCCCAACTACTGGTACTACCTCGTCCGTACAAAGAGCAAAATCCTATCCGCTCTAAAGAAGAAAGAGTTGCGCAACTTTAATAAAGCAGAAAACATAGTGAAAGAGCATTAGAGTATCTCTAATAATCTCTTTAATTATTTTGGATTACTAAAATAGGTGAGCCAAATTATAAAAAATCTCTCCAACAATTTTGTCAAACTCAGTCATCAAAACTGTAACATATTTCTTTCTCAAAAAAAAAAAGGTTGACTTTGGCTCTTCAAATCATTTAATTTTACTTTGAAAAAACAAAACATACCTTGAAAATGTTAAAAACATGCATTTTTGCTTTTCAAATAATAAATATATAGACATTTTTCACATGTTTTCATAATTTTCATTATTTTCTATGATATTGCATTAATTGAATTGAAGAGTCGGTTGGAGCAAAAATTATTCAAGTAACAAATAAACTTTTTCAAATTGCAACATAGCTCAACAAACTTTAATATGAAGAGTTTAATTTACCACAACTCATGTTTTTGCTAAAGAGTATATATATTCTTAGCTAGGGGAACACTCAAACGATATATAGAACATATCACCTCTCTTTAATTTTCTACTTTTTTTTATGACCAAAAAAAAAAGTTAGATTCGGATCCCATTTCTCTTCTCATCTTTATGTCCTAATTATTCCTCTCTCTCTCTCTCTCTCTCTCTCTCTCTCTCTCTCTCTCCCACCTTGTACCTATATAAATTAAGCTATACTTGTGAACATTGATCAGGTGTATCTCTCTATTTAATTCTCTCCATCTTAAACACACAAATATATATTTTATTATTTGCAGGAGTCAATATTATATTGTGCTGCTGGTATTTTAACTCTGATAACATAGTTCATAGAATATCGTAATCATCAATTATGGCGGACTCCAATTATGACTCAACAGCCGTAAGGTTAGCTTTTCTTTTCTCTGATTGAAAGGTTAGTCTTTTTCTCTAACTCTGATGACATTTTCTTGTAAAGAAAAATTTTAGCGTTAGTAAATTTATCCATTTTATTTTATTTGAGTATGTAAAAAAACACATGTAAGTAACTATTGATATGAAGTTATTGAATTATACCATTGCAAGTAAAATTGATATTCAATTCAATAGATACCAAAATAGTTCAATTTATTGAACTATTAAACAATCATTATGGATGCTCTAAAGAGCTCAATGAAACTCTATTAGTTTTCCAATGTGGGACTAATTTCAACTAAAACATAGCTTGCAACCATCTTACAAAGCCAATATTGATAAATTAGGCACAAGTACATAATACAAGTAGAGACTAGAAAATAATCAAACAAGCAACTCACAAAGGGTTGATGTAATTATTACAAAATAAGAAAACTGCAAACAAACAACAACCAAAAACCATAAAATAGCTTTCTAGTGTTTTTAACTAAAAAATAGGGAGAATGATTGTAGATGTGCTCTTAGAAAAAATTGATATTAATTTGATAATTCTCTAACTTCCACTGTTCTCCATATTTGGCTACTATTCGCAGGAGTACGTACTCAATATTAATTGGTGTTAGTTAACTATATATGGTTTAACGAGAGCCAGCTACTTGGGTTTGTGAATAATTCGAAAACTTCAGAGAGGATTTTGCGTCATAAATAAGCTTGAGACATGAGCCACCGGGTTGCTGAAGTAAAAATTCCGTTGAGGTTAATTTCTTTACGTACTCCATAACTTTTTCATTTTCATTAAGTAGATGTTTGATGGAACAATATAGCTCTCGCATTTGCAGTAACTGCTTCAACATAATTATTCAGGTTAATTTTTTTTATATATCATTTAGAAAATTAATGTTTACTATTAATTATATTATATTCATCACTTATATATACATGTTGGAAGTAGTGCTGCAGCAAAACGGCCAGAACTGGAGGAAGTTGTTAACGCACCACATGATCATCATCAGCTAAAAATATTCCTTCCAAAGTGGGAAATCATATTTACAGTAGCATCTGCATTTGCTGTGTTCGTTGATCCTTTGAGCTGCTACGTTCCCTTCATCATCGACGATAGCACATGCTTCTCTTTGGACCACAACTTGATGTGGACATTTTTCACCTTACGATCAGCCGGCGATCTATTTTATGCAACGGACATTTTTGTTTACATAAATGTTAATGCCAAGCCATTTGGGGCCTCCTGGACAAAGCATTTTGGCGGTCCTGATTCCAAATTTTGGAAGGTGTTGAATGGCAAGAAATCACTTAGGTTCTTAGGCATTATACCTCGCATTTGTGCTGCTCTTCCCATTCTACAGGTATATAAGATCGTACTTCTTCCACGTAATTAAATATCTTATCCTGAAAATAATATAATTATTATATTAAAAAAACTATTACTCATGCCGCCATGCCAGAGTTATGCTGTCAAAAACTGGAATATTACTTTGTCTAGACTTGGCAACATACATAAACATTTATCTTTATATGTTAATAATAATTTAATAGTGGTTACACAGTAATCAAATTTTAACTGTTGGCTTTAAATGTGTCCAGGCAATCATACTCACTGGACAATATACATACTTTGGTAACATATACAGTAAACTTTTTTATCTAATTCCAATCCAATATACTTTACGGGCTTATAATGTAATACCTCGAAAAATTTAAGGTGGATTATCATATTTTAGTGAAAAATAATATAATGGTAGAGAAGATTATGGGTATTTTATCAAGAGATTTTGGATTGAGATTATTAAATTAAGTATGTTTAATTTGAAGTTGGACAAAAATGACCAAAAAAAATACCCCTATGTGTGAAAGATTACCAAAATAGCCTTGTAGATAATAACCACACAAAAAAAGAAAAAAAAAAAAAAGAGGAAGAGGCAACGTGTAAGCCAAGAGTTCTTCCTTTCCTTCATTCTTCCCCCATTCCCTCTTTCTTTCTCTTCAAAAATCAGATTTTGGGATGAGTTGTAAACCTTTGGGTAGATGAGTCACCTAGTCTAGGCTAAGGAAATTAATGGCATGAACTAAAGATAAGTTTGGGATGAAAGAGATGAAAATTGGTTGAGGAAGAAAGGAGAAGATAGGAGGAAGAGAAGAAGAGAGTTTCTAAGGTGAGTTGATTTCGAAATTTCTGGTTTTAACCTTGTGGTTGTGTGATTTTAATCTCTTAAGGTATGATTTGAGTCATATGAGTGTTGGGAAGATTGAATTGGAAGATGTTGAATCTCTATTTTCGGGTTGGGTGGATAGAGTGATTTTTCAAGTGTGGGTGTTGTGTTTTTGGTTGTATTTTGAGTTTTTGATGAGTTATAATGATAGGTATGAAGTTTAGAAGAGTTTTAGAAGCCTTAAGAACCACTTGGGGTGTTAGAATGGTTGAAAACAACTTTGAACAAAATCTGGAAATTTGCATTTTCTGGAAATTTGCAGTCCACAAGCCTCACTTTGGCTCTATTTTTCTCCTAATCCTTTGAGTTTTTGAGGAAACCATCTGTTGGGTTTTTAACTAGACTTGGCGAGGAACAAAACACAATTGGTTTCGTCGATTTTGGTTGAGTTTTGATAGGTTGAACACTTGTGCAAAGTTTGGAAAAAAACTCTGTTTTCTGCAGAAAACCAGCCACGAGCCCAACTTTGGAGCTGATTTTCTCCTTCGTTGTAGATCCATTTTCAGTGTGGTTTGTTGGGTTAGAAACTAGAGGTGTTAAGCTTCAAAACCCCTACAAGTTTGCCCATTTTCACTGACGTTTGGTTGGTCAAAATGGCTCACAAAATCTGAGATTTAAAACTGGAAAAACAGGGGAATTTGCAGGATTTTTTGAAGACGATGAACAGTAACCGGAGCAAGCCCACTCGCGGCTCGTGGCGGCTGTTCCGGCAGCCTCCGACGCTATATTTTTAGGCCATTCGACTCAATTTTTTGATCCGAGTCCGATGGTATATGTTTTGAGTCAATCCGAGGTGGTGCAAAATATCGGTTGTCATGGGGCCCACAAGACCCAAATAGTAACTTTTGGTTAACGGGTGTCGTTGGCCTTGTTTCGGTGTTGACAGGGCATAGGACCAAGTTTTAGATTATTTTGGACGAGATTTGACCACTTTGGATCCCGGGTTGGTCCTAGGGGCATTTTCGTCATTTTCGCACAAAATCTTTGAAACGCGTAAGGTTGAGGTTGGTCTTAAGTGAAATAGCGTGAAGATTTCTCAATATTAATTTGAATTTGAATTTGTTCAGGAATTGGATCAAAAGGGTAGATTCGACAACTCCGAGAATTTCCAAAGGGTAAATTTGGTACTTAAGCTAGCTGGACTTGAGGTAGGGTTTCTTGATTTCCCGATGATTGGGCTATATCACTTTTAATCTTGGTGCTTATATATAGTATTATAAATATGAATATTCTTGTTGCTTTGCTCGATGAATATTATTTGATGTTATGTGGACATTATTATTGATGTTTTTCCATGAATATTATTTGATGTTTTGTGAATATTATTATTCATGTGATTAAGCCTGATATATTATTGTTATTATCTGTGGCATTATTCAGTAGAAATAAATGATGTTTGTGCTGCATTACATATGCATCATAAAGACAGTGGTGTTTGGAGTGTGTGTGTGTGTCGTTTGAGATATATCTAAGGGGTGGGAGAAAGCTTTAGATATATCTGAATAAAATGTGGAGTATATTCAAGTGACGGGAGCAGAGCTTGAATATATTGGGGTGATGGGAGCAGGGCCTCTAATGATAAGTGAAAGTTGAGAAATTCGTAAACAAAAGAAAAATGGGTTAAGGGACGGATGGGCGCTAGTTCATATTTTAGGGTATTCGGAGCCACAGTGGTAAAACGCATGGTATGGGACATGCAGGCTTGTTGCCTTAGGATATGAATTAGTGGGATTAGAAGGGAGTGAGTTCATGGCATCACCGCATATGCAAATTTATTTATCTGGTATGATTTTATAATTTGTATATCTTGTGTTGTTTGATGCATGACACTTTGATTAACTGTGATAGCTGACTTTGAGGGGTTTGACGGTACTCTCCTGGGCATTAGAATGCTCATACCCTAATAGATTGTGCAGGATTAAAGAAGAAGTTTGAGGAAGCGGGTTCAACTGAGCTGCTGCTGGGCTTTTATTGTTGATTTGTGTAATTAATATTTGTAAGTAGTCAACCGTTTGTTAAAGATCCTAGTGTGTAGTTAACTACAAGCTACTGCGACTCTAATTTTGTAATGTTAAGTAAATTTTGTATTTTTGTGGCTCTATTTCTCATCATATCATGGTTGTAGGATTTTATTCTTATGACTATGGTATGACTCACGCCATGATTCGGGAATATTCTTTATTTTCGAATCGGGTCGTGACATATAACTCTCTACCGATGGCTCGATTGGCATGCTAACATAAAGACCGCAGTAAACAGATTTCTTAAATCTGCCCTGGACTTCCTTCCATTCATCCTTGCTGCTCATGTAAGTTTCAATCTTATCTTCCACATTTAAATAAAAAAATAATCAACTTGTTCTTAATTTGCTTTTAACCTCCACGAAGTTTGCTTTAATTAATGTTAATTATGTTTAGTTTCTTGCTGAAACCTTGAGAATCATAATATATATATGGATCCCAAGCCTCTGCATTTAGAGGTTGTGCATTTACCCGCATTTCGTTAAATATGGATCCCAAACCTCTACATTCATCTTATTTTCAATCAATATATTTAAGGTTTACTCAATTTCTCTAGTGGATTCCGGCGTGTTACTTGTAAGGTTATCGTTCGATCGCTCTATTCTCTTATATCTCGCCGAGTCAAAAGTTAACTTCGTTTCCCAACCCATACTTTCCTCTCCTCACCACTACCACGCCCTTCCTCTCTTTCTCTCACTTCTCTCCATCTCTTATTTGCAGTCAAGGAATTTATTCAATTAGATTTTGGATCGTAAATTGCCAAGTTTTTTCTGCTCATAACTTGGGATGGAAAGATTCTAATAAATCGCTGTGCAATTTTGAGCTTTTGTTTAAATTCATATGTGTTTTGATAGAATTATCAATGAAAATCTTTGAAATATTTTTCTTTGGAACCACATACAGAAAGAGAGAGGTATAAGTGGTGGAGGACATGTGCGGTTTACCACTAGCAAAAAGCATTACGACGTCTATGTTAATGTTTAACGTCAATTATTTAAAAAAAATTCCTTAACTCAAAGCTTGATGATGTGTCATGTATTTGAGGGTTAGATTATTAAAATGGCTTTAACGAAATGCAAGTAAATGCACGGCCTACAAATCCAGAGGCTCGGGATTCTATATATATATATATATATATATATATATATATATACAGTGAGTTTCGGTTTAGGGGATCCCTCAAATATTGAGGGACACTATTGTAGAGCCCACCATACATTGTATGTCATCCAAATCATCTATTTTGTAGGCATTCATTTGAAGATCATCTCTGCAAAAAATACTTGAATCCAATATCATTTGACTACTCAATTAAATTATTGAAATTTTAGTACTTTCTTGAAGTATGGTATTCATTGATTTTGTAGGACAAAATTAAATGTCTAAACAGTTTCCGATTTGTTTAATCTTTTTTGGTAAGGATGATCTATGAATGAAGACCTAAAAAATATATGATTTGGATCATTATAAAAAAAATTATGAGGTACCTTAAAGGGCGTCCCTGAAAATAAAATTATTTGAAAGATCCCTCAATAGAAGGGGACTAAATATATATATATACACACACACACTCACAATATTATATAGAGGCATGTAGATTTTAGGGGCTACTATATGCACTCTAACGAAAATGTATTGTATACATATATACAGTCCTATTCTCCTGGACTCTATGGTCCAAGGATATTATGGTCATTTACCTTTAGATCTAATGGTGGAGAAAAAACATACTTAAAAATTTATTTTATTTTATTTTATTTTTTAATGCTTAATATATTAATTTAACTTAAACAGAAACTGAAAGTAAAAGAAAAAAAAAGAGTCACTAGGTGTTTGGAGCATTAAAAATAAAATAGACTTTTATCTAAACGGAGGTTAAATTAATATATTAAGCTTTGATTTTCCATTTACCCTTGCGAAAATACCCTCAATATATTATAATGGTGTTATACAAGCCCGCACTGGACTTACTTTCTTTCATTACAACTCGTTCGTTAGCGTCATTTTCCTCCCTTTCAATGCAATCTAATTAGAGTGTTATAAGATGATCTAATTAAAATGGCCAATGGGTCTAGCTTAGGAGAAAAATGGTCTTAATTTGCATATCAGAGATCTCAAGTTCAAATTCCCTATATATTGATTACTAATTATGTGCTTGTCGCTCCTCTTCAGCTATTCGGAGCCTTGTGGTACTATTTTGCTGTTGATCGAAAAATAATTTGTTGGGAGGAGCATGTTTGTAAATTCAATAAAACTATGTGTGGTCGTGAAAGTGAAATGCTTGATCGTTTATTCTATTGCGACAGTTCTTCTAAACCAAGAGTACCACCTTGGAATATCTCGCGTTTACGGGAGTCGTGCGCTGTACAACTTTCAGCAAATGTAACAACTTTTCCTTTCGATTTTGGTATATATATATATATACGCTCTCCAATCTGATATGACAAGTAGGGGTGGGCACGGTACGGTATGGTACGGTATTTAGCCCGTACCGCTACCAATATCCGGAAATTTAAATCGGTATGGTACGGTATGGGATTATCATTTGTCAAAATTGGTACCAGCACCATACCGTACCGTGTCGGTATCGGTATTGGTATCTGGTACCATTTCGGTACCAAAATGACACAACTAAAAATGAACCAATTCAATATTCAACATATTCATTTACCAAAATAAGTGATGCATAAGTTACAAATTCAAAGATTCAACATATTCAATTATCAATATCCAAATCCTAATCAACATATTCAATATCCATCAACATATTCAATATCCAAATCAACCAAATTCTAATCAACATATTCAATATCCATTGAATATAACATATTCAATATCCATCAACATATTCAATATCCAAATCAACCAAATTCTAATCAACATATTCAATATCCATTGAATATAACATATTCAATATCCATCAACATATTCAATATCCAAATCAACCAAATCTTAATTAACATATGCAATATCCATCAACATATTCAATAGAAAATTATATATCTAAATAGTATTCGGTACGGTACGGTATTAATCGGTACCAAATACTTGATACCGCTACCATACCATACTCTATTGGTACGGTACGGTACGGTACCGATATTGATCGGTACCGAATGAAACGGTATGAAATCGGTATGGTACGGTTTCGGTTAGGGTACGGTTTCGGTATTTCGGTTTTAGATGCCCACCCCTAATGACAAGCTCAAAAGATCTTCCACTGAAGATATTGCAATGTTTTTGGTGGGGTCTGCGAAATCTGAGGTTTGTATATTTATAAGACTTTTTAACTTTTCATGATGATCCCCAAAAATAAATAAATCATGTTCTGATCCTTAATTACAATTTACAAGGAAGTCATAGTATGTAATTAATATGTACTTATATTTCTGATCCCCCAAAAAAAAAAATAGTTCTTATATTCTAACACTACCAATTAATTTTATTCATATATAGAATTTCATGCAAAGTTTTAAACCCATTTTAATTTTATTTTTTACATTAGAAGAAAGAAACTTCACTAAAGTTCGATCCTGGGTGGGTGTCATGGGAGAGAGGAAATCCTCCACCGCTGTACTGAGACTCATCAATTCTTCCTTGTGTGCCAGAGGAAATTTCTTTGACTGAAAATTTCTTTATCTTAGATGAGTCAGTTTTGTTAAAAGATTATTCCTAAAGTACCCTAGTGTGTTATTTCTTATTGTGTGATAATTTATACCATACCTAGAAGTTACTAAGGCTTACAAGAACCTTTGACAAAAGACTACTTTGAGCTAGATAGCAGATGGAATTTTCATTATAACTTGCGATATACACTTATCAAATATATTCCTTTTTCATTTTTGTTTTGCAGTTCTTTTGGTTCAAACCTCTCGACCAGTTTCTTTAAGGACGAAATTATCCTTTCGATTATTATCTCCATAAGTGGCTTGGTACTATTTTTAGTATATCTCAATTCAAGGGTGCAGGTTGGTGTTTAAACAACATTTATGTTTTTTTTTTTAATTTTTGATAAAGCTATATTCTAAACTAAATTTATGCCTTTAAACTTGAAGCTCCTCCATATAAATTTCCATATTAATTTTTGTGCATTTATAAAATTAATAATTATATACAGGGATCGAAAAAAGTGTCATATCAGCTCCAATTGCAAGTTGCAACAGAAAAGGGAAATGATGTATCCAGAGGACATGACAAAGCAAATGCGTAATATGTGGAATATGGGCTTGGCTTCATTAAAGAAAGTAAGTAGTTGGGTTAATTTGCTTTGATTTCTTTCTATTAAATTTTGTTCAACATTATTAAATTATATATATTGGTACGTAGGTGCCGTTGCTTGGAGAAAAACTTTCCTGGCACGGTGGTGTCAGGTCAGCATTACAGCTCAGTATCCCTAGCCAATGAAATGCTGCCAGCTGTGAATCTTTTTATTTCCTCTGCCTCTTCCCTTACCGCTCTCCCTGGCCCGCAATCCTCCTCCTTGATTGTTTTTTTCCCCCTTTATTCACGTTTGAACTCTCAACCTCCTCCCCCTTTAAATTCTCTCTCTCCTCCGTCCAGACCAAGCTCTTCTCCCTCCTCAGTAATACCTCTGCCACTCTCCTCTTTTGTTATGGAATACAAATCTGGGTTGTAAAACCCAAAGCTTTTTGTAACCCAAAAGCAAAAACCCCAAGCTTAAAAGTAAAAAAAAAAAGTATCCCTTCCCCCAAAATCACAGTTCTCTCCTCATATTTCTTATGTCTGTATTTGTTTTGGTTCATTTTGATGGGTAATGATTCACTCTTGAAATTGGTTTTGTTTTTGTGGCTTTCTTCCCCATTCTCAATTAGCTTAGAGTTCACCTACCATTGAAATTTTACAGTTTATCAGCTCTGTGAGTTGGAAGAGAGACTTAAGAATTGAGATTAAAAAGGGAGGGGAGTGTTGAGGTTTTAGACCAGAAAAACCGAGGGTTGCAGGGCAGGGAGAACGCAAGGTAAGATGTAAATAGAAGTAAAAAACCAGAAAAATAAAAAGAGGAGGAGGAGGAGGGTTGCAGGCCAGAAGGAATGGAAGGTAAGGGGAAGGAGAAAAAATAAAGGAGGGTTGCGGGCCAGGGACAGCGGTAAGGGAAGAGGGAAAGGAAATAAAAAAGATTCACAGCTGGCAGCATTTCATTGACTAGGGATACTGAGCTGAAATGCTGACCTGACACCTCCGTGCCAGGAAAGTTTTTCTCCGTTGAGAGTACTGATGAGAAAGTGTTAAAAGCAATCTACCAGTATCTTAAGCCGGTGACTTATGGCGAAGATGTTTATATCATTCGAGAGGGAGAACCACTTCGAAAGATGTTTTTCATCACACGAGGCACTGCATTGACCTACACAACTATTAAGGGTGGAACAAATGTGTGCAAGTGCCTTGAGAAAAGTGATTTTTATGGAGAAGAACTTCTAAATTGGGCATTCAAATCTTGCATATTTTCTGAGTTACCTATCGCCACTACAACTCTTATGTCCCAAACAAAAGTTGAAGCATTTTCAATTAGGGCCAACCACTTGAAGTCAATTGTCGCTCAATTTTGGTTGGATTTTCGAGGGGGCTTCCTCATTCTCAATTGGATGCAGCTTCTTACATACAGGCATTCTGGCGCCACCGTCGTGCAAAGGCTAAGGGCCCAACTGGATGGGACAAACTTATATTAAATTAGCCAAAACTACCACATCCGAAAAAATAGTGTGAGAAAAGCACATAAACAACTTTTTTTTTCCCTATCTTGTGTGGGTATTTTGTTTGTGTTTGTGTTACTTCGTTGTTTTCAATTGTTTACTATTTGTCGTCCTTGGTTTGTTCCCTTCCAATGTTGAGGTGTGGACTGCTTTGAATTTGTTTTGGACCATGTAACACACAATAATTTATCGTCGTTTTGGAGTTGTGCCTTGTTTTGAGTTTTTTAAAGTGCTTTTCTTCGGCCTTGGCCCTTTTCTAGGTTTCTTGTTAAGTAATGATCTTGTGACTGAAAAAAAAAATTGGCAACTTTTTTTTTTTCAGTAACACCTTTTAATAATGACAATACTAAAAAAGTCAAATTTGCTTGCTAAAAATATTAAGTGTCTTTTGACCTCTAAGGCAATAGTTGTTGTAAGAGTGTTTTCATTTTTGGCTAATTTACGCAAACACTGTTTTTGCATTTAATAATAATAATAATAATAATAATAGAGTGCTGCTATTTTCACCTATGTTCTATTTCCCCATCCACCTTATTTTCAAAATTTTAAAGGCAAATTTACTCCTTTGTAAAATGACTTTTAAGAACTTTAAGAAAAACCTCAAATTTACCCCTTCTCCTCCCAGCTAGCTCCCCCAACTGGTTTTTTTTTTTTTTGAAAAGGGGTAATTACAATTTTGGTCACTAGGGTTAGGCTCTAAATTTAAATTTGGTCACCGAAAAAATTCAATTTTTCGATTTTCGTCACTATACTTGCAGTCGCTAACAAATCAAGTCGAATCCATCAATTCCGTCAGTTAAGTCCCATTAAAAAACACAAAAAACAAAAAAGTACACTGGTTATGTGCTTTTTTAACATAATCAACATCAGGATGAACCAAATTAGCAACCAAATCCAAATTCCACCCAGCTTTCTCCATCAAAATTATCAAAATGTCAGTAATTCTGTGTGTTAATCTACAAGCATCATGTAGAACCGAATCAAAGACTCTAACGGACAACAAAACTTCCCAAGAAGAGTTCGAAGTAGCAGATAACCTCCTAGATAGTTTCAAATTAGACTTTTGAATCTCACCCAATTTTTTCCTCAGAGCCATATATAACTTCATTGTCTTTTTTATCAATTTCTGTATGTAACCTGTTGGACATGTATGGTTCCCGAAGTCCTAAGCTTGCTCTGATTCTCTTGCACCTGAGCTTAGCTTAGTGCTCTTAAGTGAGCTAGCTTAACAGTAACTAGAACACGTGCTACCCATGTGATAAACTAACAACCTTTACAACTGACTTGTACAGTCATCACTATACATACCAAAGAAAAGAGTTTAAGTTGAATCCTTTATTTTGTGGTGTGTTCTTATGTTTATATGTCAATGGCACTCATTTTTGGTGCAAAGAACAAAATCTAACTAAAATGTCTACTTGCTTTCCTCTCATACATCTTTAATCTAATTTTGCCTCCAACAACGATATATGGTCGAGTTTGATCTTAAGCACCTAACAAAAAAATGTAGAAAACTTAGGCAGAAAAATGGAGGAACAGACTGACCTTTCTTGATGCTCAAAGCTCCATTTTCTCATGATTCATGAATGACCTAAGCTCCATTATACTTAATCAGATCATATGTAATTAATCCTTCAATTTCAATTTCATCATACAGATTAGCGAATCACACAGGAATTTTTGCATGTTCCGTTTTCTTTGATAGGAAATAGAAATTTATGTAACATCATATTACTACTAATGACAATTTACATGCTACATACATACGAGGTTAATTATTATTTCCCACTCGCACAGTGCGAGTCGCACTTGAATATTATTAAGGCCTATTAGTCAATTATTAGCAACCCCAAAACAAAGTTTGAGTTGATTGCTATTTGTTTATTGCTTTTCGCATATGATTTTGGTGGGTTTGAGAGATGGCTTTTGTAATGGTTAGTGAGGACAAACTTGCTTTTGTAATGGTTAGTGAGGGGATGTGAGGACAAACTTTATTATTAGATAAAACAAGACTTGGGCAAAGGAGAAGACCTCAAAGCTGTTTGTTTAGTTGGCAAACTAGAGACTCTCGAGAATGTGTGTGAGAGTTTCTTTTGTCATATAAAGGAAAAGATATTTACAGCGATATATTTGTCAATGTCACGCATATAAAGGCATCATGCCCATGCGAATTTTTTTTTATTGGCTGGAAAGGCACATTAAAAAATTTTTTGGGTCCACGGTCCACCATTGACTAATATGTGCAAAACTAGTCAATCAAATATAAATTTCAAAACATGCAATTAATTAAAGCTGTTACCCATTCTACCACGTGCTGTTCGTGTTCTCTCTCTCTCCCTCTCTTTCTTGTGTTTATTGAGGTCTGTTCCCTATGCCAATCAAATCAATCTTCTATGTTTCTCATTTCTCACTCTTCTCCCTTTTCTTCCTCTCTCTCTCCCTCTCTCCCTCTCTTTCTCTCTCTCAATTCTCTCCGCCTCCTCTCTCTTATTTCTTTCCTCTCATTTCTTCTCTCTTATTCCTTCTTTCCCTCTTCTTCTCTCTCTCTCTTTTTCTTTCCTCTCATTTCTTCCTTCTTTTATTTTCTCTTCTTTCTTCACTGGCGACACTCTCGCACTCTCTTCTTCCTCCTTTTTTTTTTTTTTTTTTTTCTATCCCTCTCTTCTTCTTCTATCCTTCTCTTGTTATAACACTAGATAAAATGGATGCTTACCACACCTAGAAATGGTCTAATGACTCACCCCAATTTCTATTCTTTATTGTATAAGCCTACCACTATATTTATTGTTTACATATTTCCTATGCCTATAAATAGGCTTCAAAGATGAATAAGAAGATAGAACATCAACAAGCTTAACACTTCTAGTTCTCTCTCTATCATATTCTCCTAAACTTTCTCTTAAGTTTCCTTAGTGTTACAATACGTTATCAGCACGAGTTTGCTCATCAACCAAAGTCCCTGGAGAATCTCAATCCTGGTATATCATCTTTTTATAGTTCTTATCAATTTTCAATACATTTGTTTCACTAATGTTATTTTATGAAATTTATGCCTAATGGTCTATCTGGACAAAGTTCTTCCAAAAGATGATGACAGGAAATATCTATGTTCAAATTTGTCTCTAACCCCTTTTGATTATATATACTTTTTATTCTCAGTTTAGTGGAGTGGTTTTTTAACCCCCCACGTTTAATTTTTAAAAGGGAGTGGTTTTTCCTTTTAACCCCCCATGGTTATTTTCAAGTGGCGCGGTTTTTTCCCCCACATTTACTTTATTATTGTATGGTGTGGAACTAACCCTCATACAATAAACAAATTACTTTATGAATTTACTTTATTATTGTATGGTGTGGAACCAACCCTCATACAATAAACAATTTACTTTATGAATTTACTTTATTATTGTATGGTGTGGAATTAACCCTCATACAATTTACTTTATGAATTTACTTTATCGCACATTTTACTTGTATGGTGTGGAATTAACCATCATACAATAAGCAATTTACTTTATGAATTTATTTTCAAAAGCTTATAAGAATGAGGGCCCGAAGTTCCTCAAACTCAAGCTCCAGCCTGAAGTTTCGAGCATACCACATTTTTGGCCAGAAGTTCAAAAATGAATGTCATGTTAAGAACTTAAAAGTACACTATTATAAGTTCTGACGCATCTCAATTCTTCTATATAGATGGCGAACTTGGCAAAGTTGGAATTTGCAGCATTGGACATATCTGGCAATAATTATCTTCTATGGGCTCTCGATGCCAAACTCCACTTAGAAGCACATGGCCTTGGAGACACCATCAAGGATAAAAACAATTCATCTCCTGAACAAAATGCAAAAGCCATGATATTTCTCCGAGACATATCCATGAAGGATTGAAAAGCGAATACCTAGTGATTGAAAATCCACTAGATTTATGGAAGGCCTTGGAGGAAAGGTATAATCACCAGAAAACGGTGATCCTACCAAGAGCTCGCTATGAATGGACACATCTGCGGTTTCAGGATTACAAAACAGGATCTGAATATAACTCTGCCATGCATAGAATTACTTCTACAATGAAATTGTGCGGAGAGAAAATCACTCAGATCCTGAAATGCTTGAAAAAACATTCACCACATTTCATGCCACGAACTTGCTCCTGCAGCAACAATATCGAGAACGTGGCTTTACAAAGTACTCAGAGTTGGTGTCATGCCTTCTGTTAGAGAACAAAACAATGAACTGCGTTGAAAAATCATCAATCTCGACCAACAGGTTCTGCACCATTCTCTGAAGTGAATATTGTCTCCAGAAGAATAAATACCACATCTTCACGTGAAAACACTTACAAACGTAGACCAAGAGGTGGACGAGGTCGAGGAAGAAGAAATGGTAATCATCCTGCGAGCCTGAGTGCGAGGAATGACTCATTTCCTAAAAATGCATCCCGACATAAAGGGAAATCTTATATGAGGAACAACTCCACACCTAAAACCATTGAGGGAGTTTGCCATAGGTGTGGTAGTAATGGACATTGGGCTCGTATATGTCGTACACCCCAACACCTGGTGGAACTTTATAAGTCCTCACAAAAGGGAAGGCAAACTGAAATAAACTTCGTTGATCATTTTGATCCGATGAACAATCCAGAAGGGAATTTTGGGATACAAAGCCAGCCAGAAACGACACACCTAGACATTTCCGATTTCCATGCTTAAAGGAATAAAATGACATCAAATAATTTCCTCTATTTTTATTATTGTATAATTAATGTCATTTTTATCTACCATTGTATAATTAATGTCGTTTTTATCTACCATTGTATAATTAATGTCGTTTTTATCTACCATTGTATAATTAATGTCGTTTTATCTACCCTTGTATAATTAACGTTACATTTTGAATTCAAGAAACTGGTACTGTTTTTTCTAATATATCTAATAAATATATCTTATTTATTTGAAGGAATGGAAATGATTTCTGGATATTCCCAACGCAAAGATGTCGCAGATTTTTGTCTTGCAGACAGTGCGACTACTCACACGATCCTACAAGATCGAAAATATTTCTCAAACTTGATGCTAAGAAAAGCATGTGTAACAACTATATCAGGTCCAGGAGATCTGATAAATGGCTCAGGAACAGCCCAAATTATATTACCCAATGGCACAATATTGTCCATCAAAACTGCTTTATATGCAGCCAACTCCAAGAGAAACTTGTTGAGTTTTAAGGATATACGTTTGAATGGGTACCATATTGAGACACGAAATGAGAACAAGATAGAATATCTGTGTATTATCTCTGGTAATACCCAAAAACGTGTACTCGAGAAATTTTGTGCGCTTTCATCAGGATTGTATTATACAACTATACAAACGATTGAGGCACATATTGTAAAGCACCAACGATGCATTGACCCTAGTATTTTCCAAATGTGGCATGACCGTTTAGGTCACCTTGGATTTACAATGATGCGTCGAATCATTACCAACTCTCATGGCCACCCTTTGATAAACAAACATATGTCATCTTTTGGTAATAGCCATTGCCAGGCTTGTTCAAAGGGGAAGTTGGTAATCAGACCATCTCAATGCAAGGTTGATGTTGAATCTCCATCATTCTTACAGAGAATTCAAGGGGACATTTGTGGACCTATTCAACCACCTTGTGGACCATTTCGGTACTTTATGGTCTTGGTCAATGCATCCACACGTTGGTCGCATGTTTGCCTCCTGTCCACACGAAATGTGGCATTTGCTAGGCTCCTGGCTCAGATAATTAAATTAAGAGCTCAATTCCCGGATTATCCTATTAAGTCAATTCGACTAGATAATGCTGGTGAATTTACATCACATACTTTTGATGACTATTGCATGTCATTAGGCATTGAGGTTGAACATCCTGTTCCTCATGTTCATACTCAAAATGGTTTGGCAGAGGCTTTAATTAAACGTCTTCAATTCATAGCCCGTACTTTGCTAATGAAGACTATGTTACCCATTTATGCCTGGGGACATGCCATTTTACATGCAGCATCATTAGTAAGATTGAGGCCCATTGGTAACAACCAATACTCTTCGATACAACTTGTATTTGGAAATCAGCCAAACATTTCACATTTACGAATTTTTGGTTGTGCGGTTTATGTGCCTATTGCACCGCCCCAACGTACTAAGATGGGTCCTCAACGCAGAGTGGGAATCTATGTTGGTTTTGATTCACCCTCTATCCTTCGATATTTAGAGCCTTTGACAGGTGATGTTTTTACCGCACGGTTTGCGGATTGTCACTTTGATGAGACACTTTTCCCGCCGTTAGGGGAGAAAAGGTTGTTCATGAAAAACGGCGTGAATTATCATGGGATGTACCTACTTTGTCTCATCTCGATCCTAATACCACTCAATGTGAAAATGAAGTGAAGAGGATCATTCATCTCCAAAGAATTGCCAATCAACTACCAGATGCATTTAATGATGCAACAAAAGTGACAAAATCATATATTCCAGCAGCAAATGCACCTGCTAGGATTGATATACCTGTCAAACAGCATAATGTTGCAGCAAATGATTCATCAATTGCACGTCAGAAACGTGGCAGGCCATTAGGCTCAAAGGATTCAGCCCCTCGAAAAAGAAAGGCAATGGCAAAAATGAATCCAAAGGAAATTGATCATGAAAAAGAAACAAATATGGAACCCACAGGACATGATCTAAATGCCATCGAAAAGGCACAAATATTTCCTAAAAAGGACAATGTCGTAGATCTGACAAATGTCCCGGGGACGAAATGGTACCTAAAAATCAAGAGATCTCCATAAATTATGCATGCAATAACAAATTGTGGGATCGAAATGAAATAATCATCGATGAAATGTTTTCATTCTCAGTGGCTAATGAGATCACAGAAGACGATGACGTTGAGCCTCGCTCCGTCAATGAATGTAAACAAATAAATGATTGGCATAAATGGAAAAATGCAATCCAGGCAGAACTAAGTTCTTTGGAAAAACGGAGTGTTTTTGGATCAATTGTTCTGACCCCACCCAATGTTAAACCTGTGGGTTATAAGTGGGTATTTGTGAGAAAACGCAATGAGAAAAATGAAATTTCAAGGTATAAAGCGCGCCTCGTTGCACAAGGGTTTTCACAAAGGCCTGGGATTGACTATGAGGAAACATACTCTCCAGGAATGGACACAATTACGTTTCGTTACCTCATAAGTTTAGCGGTTTCAGAAAAACTTGACATGAGACTCATGGATGTCATTACCGCATATTTATATGGAGATTTGGATACCTGATATTTACATGAAAATCCCAGAAGGATTCAAGTTGCCTGAAGCAACTAATACTAAAACACGGGACATGTTCTCAATAAAATTGAGGCGATCATTGTATGGTTTAAAACAATCTGGTCGAATGTGGTACAATCGCCTCAGCGAATATTTACTCAAAGAATGATATACCAACAATCCTATTTGCCCTTGTGTGTTTATTAAGAAATCGGAATCTGGTTTCGCAATTGTGGCAGTATATGTTGATGACATGAATCTTGTTGGCACTCCAGCAGATATTCAAAGGACTGCTGAATATTTGAAACAAGAATTCGAAATGAAAGACCTTGGGAAAACACATTATTGTCTAGGGCTACAAATAGAGCATACTGATAGAGGAGTTCTTATCCATCAATCAGCTTACACTGAAAAGGTATTGAAGCGATTTGGGATGGACAAAGCCTATCCTCTCAGGACCCAATGGTTGTTAGATCTCTTGACACTAAGAAAGATCCATTTCGTCCAAAAGACGAAAATGAACCCATCCTTGGTCCAGAAGTGCCATATCTTAGTGCCATTGGTGCTTTATTATATTTAGCACAATGTACGAGACCAGATATCGCTTTTTCAGTAAATTTGTTGGCAAGATATAGTACTGCTCCAACCATTCGACATTGGACTGGCATCAAGCATATTCTACGATATCTTCGTGGAACAACAGGTATGGGCTTATTATATGAACCTAACAATGGGCATAGCATTATTGGATATGCAGATGCAGGATATCTCTCTGATCCACACAATGGTCGTTCCCAAACTGGATATGTATTTACATGTGGAGGAACGGCAATCTCATGGCGTTCTATAAAGCAATCATTAGTGGCTACATCATCCAATCACTCAGAAATACTTGCACTACATGAAGCCGGTCGTGAATGCGTTTGGTTAAGATCAATGATTCATCACATTCGGGCACATGCGATCTACCTTTGGTGACAAATACTCCAACAGCCATCTATGAAGATAATGCTGCTTGTATCACTCAAATCAAAGCAGGATACATCAAGGGAGACAGGACCAAACACATATCACCAAAGTTTTTCCACACACACGAACTTCAGGAGAAGGAAGAAATTGAAGTCAAAAAGATACGTTCAAATGATAATCTGGCAGACCTTTTCACCAAATCTCTACCAAAACATACATTTCAAAAACTGGTACATGGGATTGGATTACGCCGACTTTACAATCAGGAAAATGATTGCATACTTATCAGGGGAGATATTCATCAGAAAGGGGAGCGTGCTATCAACAAAGTCTCTATACACTTACTCTTTTTCCTTCGTCCAGGTTTTTATCCCACTGGGTTTTTCCTGGCAAGGTTTTAATGAGGCAGTGTTGCACGCTTATCAGGATCCCTCCTGCATAAGACAGAGCTATTTGAATGTGTACTCTTTTTCCCTTCGCCCATGTTTTTCTCCCATTGGGTTTTTACCTGGCAAAGTTTTTAATGAGGCATATTTCATGTATGGTGGCATCCAAGGGGGAGTGTTATAACACTAGATAAAATGGATGCTTACCACACCTAGAAATGGTCTAATGACTCACCCCAATTTCTATTCTTTATTGTATAAGCCTACCACTATATTTATTGTTTACATATTTCCTATGCCTATAAATAGGCTTCAAAGATGAATAAGAAGATAGAACATCAACAAGCTTAACACTTCTAGTTCTCTCTCTATCATATTCTCCTAAACTTTCTCTTAAGTTTCCTTAGTGTTACAATATCTCTCTCTTTTTTTTTTTTTTTTTTATTTCTTCTTTCTTTTCTCCCTTCCCTGTGTTGACGCTCTCTCTCTCTTCTTCTTCTCTCTTTTTTTTTTATTTTAATAACTATCCTTCTCTTCTTCTCTCTTTTTCTTTTTTCTTCCCTCTCTCTCTCTCTCTCTCCCCCTGAAGAAAACCTAGCCTCAACTTCTTCTTCTCCTCCTCCTCTCCTCTCCTCTCCTCTCCTCTCTCTGATTTCTCCTTTTGTTTTGCTGGATCTGTTTTGCTCGATAGATTGGAGGATCTGTTTTTTGTTTTGCTGGATCTGATTGCTGGAAAAATGCACCAAGAGAAGCTGCAAGATTTTTGTTTTTTTTACTGAAATCTGATTTTGGGTTTTTTTTTTCCTTCAACCATGCGTCGACAAATGACTAATGAGAACTTGTGAAGATGATTGTTTGATGGAGAAGTTTGAAAAAAAAACTGAGTTGGGATTGTTTGCCGGTCCAAACCGGGAAAACCTCAACCGAACTGAATTTGAACCGGGGACCGAACTGAATGAACAGTACAGTTTCAGTTTTAAATTTGGCTAAAACCAAGCTGAACTGGACCGTGCCCAGGCCTAACTGCTCATACTTCATAGGACATCTCCTATCATTAATAAGCTTCAGTTATGGCGCACTCCAGTCATGACTCAACAGCCATAAGGTTAGCTAGTTTTTTCTTCTTCTTTAATTCCAGATTGAATGGTCAAAGAGTCTTTCTCTAACTCTAAGAACACTTTTTTTCTTTTTAAGGAAACTTTTCTATGTATAAACAAAAGATCCTGTACGTACCAAGTGGAAATGAATTTTTTTTTAAGATTTATTTACAAAAAGAAAAAAAGTTGTTGCATGTATTAGTACTCACCACTTTACCCTTATCATCGTTCCTAAGACTTGAAACATGTCTATAACTCTTTTAAAGTAGTTAGAACTCTATATGTTTTATTTGACTTTCATAACTCTACATATACTTTGATTGAATTTCATAAAGAAATTTATGAAATTTGTTGGAATCTTATCATAGAGTTTGATAGATTTTTATAAACTTCTATTAATTCGAAATAGTAGTGAGCCATCATATTTGATGTTGGTGATGATAGTAGAGGCGGTGATCGGGAGGATGGTATAGGCATTAATGGGGCATGGGAATGGGAAATCAAATGATAGAGAATGAAAAAAACTTATGATGTGTTTGGTTCATGAGAAATGGGGAATGGGAATGAGAAATCAAATGTTTGATAAGTCCATGTATGAGAAATGGTTCCCTGTCACATGAGAAATTGAGGGAAATGAAACCCTCCACTCCAATTCTCCTGGACTCTATGGTTCAAGGAATTTGTGATCACCCCCACCCTTGGATTTAATCTAAGGGTGGAGAAAAAAACTGATTTAAAAATTCATATAAACTATATATATATAAAGTAAAAGGTAAAGAATGGTAAAACATTCAAAATACCAGAAAATGTCATTGGTTAATGCAAACATTAAGAATTGAAATTATTAATTAAATGAGGATAATATGGTAAATTCACACTTTTCATATTTAAAAAAATTAAAATTAAAAGAAAAATTAGATAATAGATTCCTTTTTTTTTGGAACACAACTACGAATTATCTTTTTTAATTCTAAAATGAATTATAAAAAAAAAATTTAAAAACCATCTCGCAGGCTTGGAAGCGTATACGGAGAGGTTGGTATTAATTTAAAGGGCGTTTTTGTTTATAGTCATTTGGGAGTTTACTATTGTGGTAGATAATAATCAAATTTCACCTAATTTGGTTAAGGTTAATGGTCAAAAAGTGGCATATAATTTTACAATAATGCACTGAAAACACATCAAAATTACGAAAAATGCCATTATCTAAATTATCTTATTTCTTTTAAGCTCAATCACATACACTTGACCCCATCTAATACACCAAACGCCCAAAACGACAACGACCACGCCAAAATTCTACGATAAACGACAGCCACGCCCAATACCCTCACGCCCACCAACCACACCCAATAACCCCACGCCCACAACCTCACTACACATGACCCCAATTTAGCTTCACAAGTCGACATCATCAACCCTCTCCACCAACTTCGACCACTAACTAAAGAAGAAAGATGGCAGTTGTTTAACCCCGTCAAAAAAAAAAAAAGCAAGGGAGCAAAAGACATACTTGAAATATTAAGGGAAACTAAGAACAAAAAATAGAGGAGGTAGACGTAGCTCTCGACCACGCCCAATACCACTACTACATCCCACTCCTCACCCTTCGATCATGCCCAATAACTCATGCAACTACAAAGAACTGCACTGCAGCTTTTGATCAAGATGTAGCAACTGTAATGAGCAAGGTATTATTATAGTTTTTCTCTTTCCGTAAAGCAAAATACAAAAACTTTTATATTATAAATAGCATATAAACAAATTAGAAAGTTTTTAAGGTACAATGAAACTGAAGAAAAACAAATTTATAGGTAAGTAAAAGCAAAATAAATTATAAGTAAGAAGGTGAGCTTGGTAAGGTGAAGCACGTCAAGGACGCTATCCTAAAGCCTTTGTAGCCTCCCTACATCCAGGTCCTGACGGTCTACAAGACTCCAAGATACGACCCTTATACATAAACTCAAAGATCCGTGGCTATGAGCACGTTCATAGACCGATATAGGTATCCAAGTCACATAACCATTGCCAAAAAATACTAATAGAAAGTAGAGAATATATATAAAAGTAGAAAAGGAGAGAATCGTGATATGTGATATTCTGATGGTGTATCAAATGTGAAGGAGGAGTGGCCTTTTATAGGCATACAAGAACATGTAACCTTCACCACATTAAACCATAAAATTAAGGCATTCAATATATAAATAATACCTGAAAATTAAATATGTATATCCCCACAATAAATTAAATAAATTAGTTAAAATAATTAAATAAATAAAAATGGTTAAATTTTTAAAACCTTTTTAAAATTCCAACACAAGGAACTCCTAAAAAATACAATCATGATGACAAAGTTTCAACAATGTGATTTTGACGCTTATCACATTCCAATAACATTGACAAAATTTCAACAAAAAAAGAACAAAGAATATTAAAATAATTTGACACATGTCAAAACTAGAGGAACTCCTCCTCAATCTTGAGGAGCCAAACTTTTTCCTTATTTATTTATTTAGGTTCTGTTAGTTTTTTTTTTTTTTTTTTTTGTTTTTAAGTTACAAGTATAAAGAATTAGGGGTTCGTTGTACATAGAATGTCCTTTGGGTCCCCAGTTAGTCGTCGTGGTAATCACGATTTCATTATAACAAGTCACAAATATTGTAAAGCCATAAGGTTAGTTAGTCATTTTTTGTCTTGTGATTTAAAGGCTAGTTTCTTTCTCTAATTCTCAGAACATTTTCCTTTTTTCTTTTAAAGAAAAACTTGTATCTTGTTTGTTTGTTTGTCTTGTTTAGTGTTGATCGTGATGAAGCTGGAGCGCACAGATCAAGTGTACAATGGCCAACAATAGAGGAGATTCTTGGTCCACATGAACATGATGAGCAGCCAGCAACGACGTTCCTCCGAAAGTGGGATATAGTATTTACGATATCATGTGTATTTGCTGTCTTCCTTGATCCTTTATACCCTTACATTGCTGTCGTAGATGGGGACCGTGCGTGCTACGATGAGAACCTACACTTGGTGTGGTCATTTTTCGGCTTACGATCCGCCCTAGATCTCTTTTATGCAATGGACATTGCCATATTTTGTCGTTGGCGAATTTGTAGCAAGCCTAGTGCTAAGACATCATTTAAGGCAATAACCATCATTGATGGGCTGTACCCTCGTGTTGTTCGTGCTCTTCCCATTGCACAGGTAATCAACATAAGCCTTCTATTCTGTCAATTTCATTCATTATGCATGGTATAGCTGCAGCTAATAGCATTCTGGTATAGCTGCAGCTGCAAATTAATCACCAATAGACCCAGATGTTATCCACTAAATGTAACATATGTGAAATACAACAGATCATTATTGTAATTTATTTAATATACTTTTTATAATATCAGATTTAATTTGGCTTAAACCATCGTATAATATTTCCAGGTAGTGATGTTCATACCCGCTGGGCCAATACCAGTGGTTCTTGTAATGTTCTACTTTCCGACCCAATATACACTACGGGTTTATCACACGTACGGGCTTCTCAAGCGGTGTCCTAACATAGAAACTGAAATAGGAAGATGGCTTAATGCTATATTGGATTTTCTTCCCTTCATCCTTGCTGCTCATGTAAGTTTCAATCTTATCTCCCATATGTATATTTCAGCTTATTTTAATTTAATTTTAGAACAAAAATTTCCTTAAGTAAACTTGCATTATCGATGTATGGATGGATATATCATGACAAAACAAAAAATGTTTGAATGGTATATAACATTTGGGGTTTTTTTTTTTTCCAATTTGGGAACCCGAACATTGGCTTCTGTCCAAATTCCTGAATTATAATTTGTCACAATTTAATGCCTAAATAATTTTTTTTTTTTGTACATGCGATATTGGGGGAGAGAGTTTTTTTCACACACACTGTCAATGTGCCATGAGGGTTCAAATCCTAGACCATTAGTCTACAAGTAAATGTCCTTTTCTATTAGGCTAGACCCCATTGACCCTAAATTAATTTTTTGAGTCTAGTACGTTTGAAACAAACTTCGTCTAAAATGATTTTGTCACTTCATGGAGACCATACTCACACATTTAACCGCCCCCAAAATAACAAGGGGCTTTGTATCAAACAAAAAAAAGCAAAACACAAGGGGCTTCTAACTCAATGTGTTCAATTATTCCTCTTCTCCATTATTACTTTTACTTTGTATAAAAAAATATTTTTTAAAACTTGAGATTATTATTATTAACTACCTTGTTGGTGTCCTTCAGCTATACGGAGCCTTGTGGTACTATTTTTCTATTAATCGAGAGGTAGATTGTTGGTGGCACGCCTGTCAAGATAACAGCGTGGGATGTGATATTTCTCAAACAGATTATGGTTTCTACTGTGGTGACGAGATTCACAACTCCAGATTGCATCTCAATATCACACATATAAAGGCATCATGCCCTATAAATCCACCAGATGCAACTATCTTCGATTTTGGTATATTTCTCTACGCTCTTCAGTCTAACATGACCAGGTCAACGTCTATTCCACGAAACATGTTTCAAAGTTTCTGGTGGGGATTGCGCAATCTGAGGTATCATAACTGTTTGATGTTTATTAACTAAATTTCTAATATAAATTCATTAGATTTTGTTAATGAATTTAATATGCAATATACATGCAATCCAACATCCAAGATTAAAAATTGTGAACTAATTCTTAATAGAGTATTTCATCATTTTATCTATATAAGATCCCACGGCTAATTAATGCTTATCATAAACAAATTTAAATGGTTGTATTATGTCATTGGGTCAATTAAATGACGTTTCGAAATGAACTTCATCATCCAACATTAGACAGAGAAATATTATAAAATCCTAACTGCTAAGAGAGAGAGAGAAAGTTTTAGATCTGGGGTTTTTCCCAGATTTTCCGTGTTCTTTGGATTTTGGTGGACTTATATTGATCTACTCTTCTATGGGTTGGTATTAGTTGTGCCTCATCTTGTGGACTAAAGTTACTACTTCAACATTGGGGAGATTCTCCAATAAGTATTTAAGTTAAGGATTAGTTACATATTTCTAAACTCGGTAGTTGGATTGCATTCATTAGATGTGTTGGTATATTTAATATGTAGTAAACATGCAATCCAACGGACAAGATTAGAAATATATAACCAATTCTTAACATTAAATACTTATTCAAGAATTTTCCTACATGTTAGTATCTAATATATTGTCTCTTTTGATTTTGCAGTTCTTTTGGTTCAAACCTCCAGACTAGTCTTTATGGGGTGGAAATCTTTTTTACGATTTTGGTATCTATAAGTGGCATAGTGCTATTTTTAATATATCTCAATACAAGGGTACAGGTTCGTGTGATCATCCTCTTTATATTTTATATATATATAGTCTCCTATTGAGGGATTCTTCTAATAATTTTATTTTAGGGACACTTTTTAGGGTCCCCTACGAAATTTTTTTCAAATATCTAAACCATCTATTTTTCACATCTTCATTCAGAGATCATTCTTGCAAAAAATCATGCAAATTGAAAATCATTAAGGCTTCTAAGTGAGGCCAACAAAATCATACTTGAATTTCAATAATTTAATTGGGTGGTCAAATGATATCGTCTTCAAGTGATTTTTATAGAGATGATCTTTGAATGAATATCTACACAATAGTCTGTTTGGATTAGTGAAATACAATGATGAGTGGGCGCTACAAGGATGTCCCTTAAATAAGCTTATTTAAGGAATTCCTCAATGGAAGCTCTTTGTATATATATAGGCGTGTTTGTTATGTTTATATGTTTATTTCTCTATATATACTTTATGGGTTTAAAATGAACTCGTCATGAACCTACTGATTATGGAATTAACGGCATGCAGATGTCACAACAAAGATCAAATCAGCTTAAATTGAGACAGAAGATGAAGATGATGAATCCAGATATAGATTTATGGTTGAAGAAAAACGGCCTTCATCATGAGAAGAAATGGAAGATGGTCATCATGGAAAACTTACACAAAAAAGTTGAAGAAAACAAAGAAGTTGATGTGGAGAATATTCTCTCTTGTTCCTATTATACACCGAAGACATATTATGCCGCTTCTCAGCTTGAATTTACTAAAAAAAGTAAGTACTTAATTTGTCTACCAAATTATGGAATATATATATTACAAGAATTTGAAGTAAAGAAAAAAGTATGTACATGTTTATGGGAATTTTTCATCGTAACATAACATAAATGCGTTCGTATTCGTAGCTAGTGTAAATTTATATCCCTTGCTAGATTAATTTATTCTCTTTGTTTTTTTCTTGAATAAAATTAATATTATATAGGTCCCAATGCTGGAAAATATGAATGAAAACGTGTTGAAAGCAATCTGTGAGCAGCTTAAGTTGGTGAAGTATAGCGAAGACAAGTATATTGTTCGAGAGGGAGAACCAGTTGATAAGATGCTCTTCATCACCCAAGGTACGGCATGGTCATACCCAACCAATGCAAGAGGTTCCTTAGCGATCAAGTGTCTTGTGAAAGGCGACTTCTACGGAGAAGAGCTTCTAAATTGGGCATCAAAATTGACCTCTTTTTCTGAATTTCCCTACTCAACCAGAATTGTCAAGGCCCATACAAAAGTTGAAGCATTTGCCATCAGAGCCAACGACTTGAACATTGTTGTCTCCAAATTTTGGTGGCATTTTAGCAAGAGGCTCGGTCATATAGAGGAGTCTCAGTTGGAGAGGTGGCAACATCTGGCAGCTTGTAGTACACAAGCAAAATGGCGCCGTCGTCATGCAAGGCCTGTCTAGGACTAAGAATTGGATGCTACGGTGTTTACCCTCTCGTGCCCATCTCTTTCCTCATCTAATGTGTGACGTGAGGAGAGAGAGATCTCTATCTCTCATCTTCGGTCCAATTTGCAAGGATTATTTAGAGTAAAATTAATCAAAAGTACCTTATCTTTTATTAATGTAAACACTTTAGTTTTTTTGGGGGCTTCGGATTAGTTCTCTTGTTGTCATGTTTCGTAATGACATTTGTAATTGTCCAATTACTAAATATAATAAGTAAATGTCATTCTCTTGTCAAAAGCACTAGCTTCTGGAATTATGTGATACGTTGATTTTTATTATTCATCAAAATGGTTTAAAGTGGCTTTGAATATTAAAAAAGTGCCACATTAATTGGATCTAAAACATTGAGAAAATGCTAACATGGGTTTAGCCAAACTAGCTAGAGCCGATGTGCTCTCTACTATACACCAAAGTTTGAATTCCCCTCTCTGGAGTTTAGATTAGTTTAATGTCAATTATCGCTTGTATAAAAAAAGAAAGGTTGAGGAAATAGTTAGATGCCTTTACTATTACCCTTATCGAATTTTGTTAAGTTCATTGCACCTTCTACATTGGTTTACCAAATTGCCAATAGTAGTTTAGGGAAATTAAAAGAAAGGTCTACCTGAAAACAGAAAAACACTTGTGACAGTTCGATGTTTTGCGACGGTGTTTCAGTATTGGCTGCGGTTTTTGTGCCTTTTGCGAGGACAATAAATCTCACAAAAATCCTCTAGCGCCAAATAAACCGTTGCTAGGCGTGGGTAATCAGAGCTATAGCAACTGGTGCTGATACCATCGCTAAAATTAAGCACTTTTAAATTCTTATTCCCTCTTTGGAAACTAAACTAATTTCAGAAGTCAAATCTCGAAATCTTATTCCTCCATATTACAGGAAAACATAACCAAGTCTAGTACAAATCATTACTTGGAGACAATTCAAATGCCCAATCTGTCAACACAGCGGGCAGGATGGAAAAAAATTTCCTCAAGCTGCCCCCTATAAAGACAACTCTTTTTCTCTATTTGACATACTAGCAACTTTTTGTATGCTAATCATTCCTCAATGCTTCCCTGTAAATTTGAAATGGTCCCTAAGCGTGCAAAAGCTGAAGTTGGAATATGCCATGCAACACAGGGGATGTTCAGAGGGCACCTTCAGCCATTTATATGATCTGCAATGCATCCATCCAGCCGCTGTACCTAAAGTTGACAGCAATAGAAACAAAAAAGTTCTTTCTTATTACATCTAACTTCCATCCAAGTAGAAATAGAAACATTGAAAAATTAGACATAAATAACGTGATGTGAGGTCCATATCAGATGTTCCAATTTCCAAATCAAAAGGAAAATGGCTCTACAAAATACAGAACTAGAGAGAGAGAGATAGAGAGATAGGGGAATTGGACAATGAGAACCATGAAAAGATTAAACGAACATGTCAAAAGCATCCAATAAAAATTTCAAACCTTTCAACAACGAGACTTTTGCAAATAAATCAGTCATTCTAGAAGTAATGCCATTACAGACACTTTTTTGTTTTTATAGCCCAAACGGAAAAAGCAGTCAGTTATAGCCCAATAGCCCAGGCCCTTTTGTCTTATGAATAATTTTTTTTGGGCTGGAAAAAGATAGCATTTTTATTAGCAGGAAGCCTGAAGCCCGATAAGCTAAAACCCTAGCCCCACCAAAACCCCTCTTTCTCTTCGGTTTGCTTTGTTTCTCATTGCTTCATCAGTCTCTGTTTCTGGAAAACCTGAAGATTAGAAATGGTCCGAAGCATCAAGAACCCTAAGAAAGCCAAGAGAAAGAACAAGGTCAGCTCCAATCCACTTCCATCGCCTTTAATTGTTTAATTACTTCAGTCAATTGGGGTTTATCTTTCATCAATTCAATCGAATTGAATTCTTGTTTAGGGCTCAAAGAAAGAAGATGGGTCTTCTTCCTCTGCAATACCATCGATGCCTGCGAAGGTATGGCAACCAGGAGTGGACAAGTTGGAGGAAGGCGAAGAGCTCCAGTGTGACCCATCAGCTTACAATTCTCTCCATGCCTTCCATATTGGTTGGCCTTGTTTAAGGTTGCTCTGAATTTTATTTATTTTTCGTTTTGGTTGCCCAGAAATTGCAGGAAAGGCATAAAGTTTAAACTTTGAATTATGGGTTTCAAGTGTTGGAGCTTGATTAGCTGAACTTAGTATAACTAAGTTGAACTAAGCATACACCTATTTCTTTTTATTGATTTTTTGGCTGTTAATGATTAGCTTTTTTTAACTTCGGAAACTCTTATGACTTACGCAGACTATTGAATTATGTTTTAGAGGTTTCCAATTCATTGCTAAAAGTGAATTACTTTTGACAGCTTTGATATTGTACGAGATACATTGGGGTTGGTTCGGACAGAGTTCCCCCATACAGTGTATTTCGTTGCCGGGACTCAGGTGAGCTTTATCTTTTAAATTTCTGAATGATTTATCTCTCACTTTTCTTTCACCCACACAATAGTGATGGTGAATACTCAAACTTCTTGTTGTGCAGGCAGAGAAAGCTGCTTGGAACTCTCTTGGAATATTTAAAGTATCCAACATTTCTGGGAAAAAGCGCGAACCAGTGCCTGCCAAACCTGCAGATGATGACTCTAATATGGATAGTGAGGATAGTGATAGTGACGAAGATAGCGATGATGAGGAGGCTGGTGGATCTGGCGCACCAGTTTTGCAGGCAATATTTTGTTAGATCCCAGACTTGATTCATCTCACCTTCACAATGCTTAGTTTTGATCTCATCTATGTGCATTTCCATTTTTCTTGTTCTCATGTACAGTTGCGCAAGGTAGCTCATGAAGGATGTGTTAATCGTATACGCGCCATGACACAAAATCCCCATATATGTGCATCTTGGGCAGATACTGGTCATGTGCAGGTCAGACTTTATATCCTTGTATCCTGCATGAGTTCTTCATCAATTACAATTTATATAAATATGTACACATTTTGAGCATAAAGAATAGATTATGACTACAAGTTCCTTATATGGTTTAATAGAATAAACTCACAACTACATTAACTACAAGTTCCTCATATTAAACTGACGATTGAATGACCATTTACATTATACTTTAAAGATGGATTAATCCTGCTACTCTTGCAGGTTTGGGACTTCAGTTCTCATTTAAATGCTTTAGCAGAATCAGAGGCAGACGTTAGCCAGGGAGCTTCTTCAGTTTTTAACCAGGCTCCATTGGTTAAGTTTGGGCATAAAGATGAAGGGTTTGCTCTAGACTGGAGTCCACTTGTACCTGGAAGGCTTCTATCTGGTACTATTGTTAAGTTAGTTTGATATCTTCTTTTTCTCTATCAAGGGTATTTAATAATATATTGCTTTTTTCATTGAAACTAATGATTTATTTATGTTCTTGATTTTAAAAGGGGATTGCAAGAATTATATACATTTGTGGGAACCTACATTGGGTTCAACATGGAATGTTGATAATACTCCGTATATTGGACATACTTCTAGTGTGGAGGATCTGCAGGTATGTAGCTAAGATGGGAAGCTAAAGTTCAATATGTTGTTTTAAAGCATATGGTCAACCTTACAATCTCGTAGTAGATTTCCTTAATCTTTTCCTATCCATTAATGATATTTTTTTTACCTTTTATCTTTGCAGTGGAGTCCTACAGAACCTGATGTATTTGCCTCTTGTTCTGTGGATGGGAACATAGCAATATGGGATATCCGTTTAGGAAAGTCACCAGCAACTTCTTTTAAGGCGCATGATGCAGATGTGAATGTTATTTCTTGGAATAGGTGCTTAAATCTTGAACGTTTGTTGTTTTTGTTTGTTGTGATATATTTTGTGCTTCATATGATATGATGACCTTGGCACTCCATTTTTTTTATCTTAGGCTGGCTAGTTGTATGCTGGCATCTGGAAGTGATGACGGTACCTTTTCCATTCGCGATCTTAGATTGCTTAAGGTATGCCTTGTTGGAACTTCTGCATCCGTCTGACATTTTCTCTTGTAATTCATTTACCATGAGTGTTAAATTGGGTTCAATGATGCTTTTTTAAGTTGATTGATAATCAACAACTAAAATGATATATCCTCTTTCCTCTATTTGCACGTAGGAAGGAGATTCTGTAGTGGCACATTTTGAATACCATAAACACCCCATCACATCCATCGAGTGGAGTCCACATGAAGCCTCCACTTTGGCAGTGTCATCTTCTGACAATCAGCTAACGTAAGTAATATTTAAAGACCAGATTAGAGTGATAATCCTACATTAAAACCTATTACTTTCATGCTTTCTATGTCTGAACTCAAAATATTTTGTCATTTGGCTTTCGTTACCAGAATTTGGGATCTATCTTTGGAAAATGATGAGGAAGAGGAGGCAGAATTCAAAGCTAAAACAAAGGAGCAAGTGAATGCTCCAAAAGATTTACCTCCACAACTTCTTTTTGTCCATCAGGTAAACAGTTTTGACCGACTGTTCTATTCCAAAAGCCCTCACTTGTTCAGTCATTTAACTCATGGTTATTTATGGTAACAGGGACAAAAAGACCTCAAAGAACTTCATTGGCATGCTCAGATTCCTGGCATGCTCGTTTCAACTGCAGCAGATGGTTACAATATTCTGATGCCTTCAAACATACAGACTACCCTTCCCTCTGAACTCTGACGGTGCTTCAAAGTTGAAGTTTGTCAGTTTGCTTCGTGCACCGCAAAGTAGATATATTTCAGATCATGTTCCAATTGTGTTATGAGCGCTTATGTACTGAAGCAATTACATATTTGAAGTGACAGTTGTGTTCGGTTTTTTTTCCTTCCCCTTTTTTGGGAGTTTGGTTGGTGTACGGAACCTCTACAAATTTTGCCTAATGCCTTAATGCATAATTAGAAGTTCTTGATGATATCCTTTTTGATATATTTGTCCAATGAGTTAATTATCTATAAGCGCAATATGCTTATGCATCTATTTGTTTTCTGGGATTTTGTACGTATTTAATTCACAGTAGCACAGAGGTGAAAGAACAATTAACCGCGGTATAAACCCCCATTTTAATTTACTAATTTGCAAGGTACTACACATCAACAGTGAGCCTGTTGAGGAATAACAGTCTTAATATTCAGATGAAAATATGTCAAAGAATACGGAGAAATAAAGAACAGACGAAATCAAGTTTGAAGGACATCGGTGGAGAAATAGACAATTCTGAACAAAATTGATTTATATTTGGAGGGAATAATGAGCATGAACATGAATCTATGATGGCTGTTAAGTTCTCAAGATTTTCTAAAAAGGAAAAACATGATTCACAAAATTCAAAATTACAAGGGCTGTAAAAACAAGAGACTTGTATAGATCATCATAAGCTGCCTCATATGTGGCCCAATCCCCTCCATATGATTCCCTTTGACAACATTTTTCAGGTAAAGCAGCAATTCTTCATTCCAATGACGAGGAACTGAAACTGGCCAACCCATAACATCTACAAAGCATATTTTTCATCACCAAACTACTGTCAATTTTCTCTATGAATTGACAGGCTTTCCATTCAATTTAGGGAAAGGATCTTGCTTGCTTAAAACAACAACTTTGCTCTTGTGTGCAAAGTACCCCTTCACAAGATTTTTGTATATTAGTATGGCCACTATGCACTCCACCTCATCGAGATCCATGGATATCTCAAGCCATTTCAATGCTTTGACAATTACTTCTAACTTCAGCTGATGAGCTTTGATCGGGTCCTTCTGCTTTTGGATAATGTAACTGCACGATGAGCATGCGGTAGTCATGAACTGAATCTTCGGAGTAATTCTACTATCAAACTTTAAAAAGTGGAACAGGAACTTACATTTTCTTTATTAATCTCTGGTACACTTGGAGTTCTAGCTTCTCTAGGACAAGATATACACCTGATCTCAAGAACCTGTTTTATTTTAAGGGACTCAGTTTCCATCTTCCAGAAAATGATTTTTACCTATCTCAAGATTTTCAGAATGAAAGCCAAGCATACCGATCTTCATGCTCTTCAAGAGCATGTCGAAGAGTCGGAGATCACCTCTTTTTAGAGCTTGTACAACATTCTTATACTGTGAAAGCATGAAGTTGTAAACTAGGAATTAGTCGCAGCTTTGAAAAGGGGGAAAGGGTGGTGGGGGCAGGCTAAGGTTTACACTCATCTTCATTGAGAACACTGGTAAATAGATTTATGTAGCATACAAGTAAAGTAACTAAGCGATACAGGAATTTCTCATTTCACATCATCAACCACATTAAATAATTTCTCTTGTAGGTAAAGGAAATAACAAACAAGTGAAAGGGAATGACAAACCTCAACCAGGTTATACTTTTCCAGAAGCCAATCATTTGGTAAGATGCCGATTGAAAGCTTCACAGGTATCAAATATTTCAATATCATCCTATGCAATTACAAACAATGGAAAAATGAGTAGACAATAAAAGATGGTACAAAATTTAATAAATCTCATGTTAGACTTCTTCTCACCAGATGTTTTACGATGAGTAAGAATATAAACCTAAAACCACAGAAAACTAGAAGGATATTGATGTATATAAACATTTCTGTACGAAATATGAATTTCAGATTCAGGTAACACCATCATTTTAACAGAATAGAGTAAAATGATCATCCATCTATCTTATCATGATAGATACAAGAGGAGCAATTTGGCCAATTATCAAAATCAAATTCCAGTATCAACATCATACAAATAAAAAGATGATTCAAGCCGAAGAATATATAGGCACAACAACAATCAATTTCTTTACAAAGATACCCCATAAAGTCTATCATCCAGATGCAAAATATATGCAGCAAGCACACCTGAACCGAACCTTATATTTGCTTCACTCTGTGGATTGCAGTGCCTCAAGGCGTACGACAATTTATGATCAGCCTGCGAGGTGAAAAAAGTACATGTAGTGAATAGCACGGCCGGGCTGATGAAAACCTAGATTTTTTCTAGAGCTTTTGCATGCAAAGAAATAAGTGAATTCACGTGAAGTATAAGATGAGGTGTCCATTTAAATAATTTGATGACACATCTGCTGAGAGTGAATCTTCCAATTTCATTATTTAAAATGACCATAAGACATAGTATGGAACTGCTCATTTCTCTATCAAGTTTCTAAATTCCAGAAGTCAAGAATCCAGAGGGTGATCCAAACCAGAACCAAAAACACCACTTAAATGACTTAATAAACAAGAAACTTGCTTCACTAACACCATGGAATTTTAAAAATAAAAATAAAAATTTGGTCAGAAACACCATGGAAATTAGGTTACTTACAGCAGGGAAATTTTCATTGAAAACTTCTAGGCGGCCAGTATAATACATGTACGTGACCTGCATATCTCAGTACAACAGTGAGAATAAACATAAAAACTAGTTATAGATTGAGAACCAATTCAAAAGGGGAGGGGGGAGAAGAAAAGAAAAGGAAAGAAAATGGCATCTGCTCAATCAAAGTCAATTCCAACCTTATCTCTCTTAGGGAATTCCTCAAAATCAAATATTCTTGCAGTTTCAATGCTCCTTATCACACTGCGGCAAAGGTGAACAGTACCAAGCTGCAAAGTAATAAAAGTTAGTTCATCATAATACAGCTCAGCTTATGTGTGTTTTACTCAGCATTGAAAAGAGTCCCCAATAGCTAATTCAGATATATTTGCAAAGAATTAATCAATTCATAACTGTGCATAAAATATTACCTTAAAGTAAACTTTAAACAACTGGCAAGTAACATATAATGCACCAACACGTTTTGGTCCTTTTCCCTAAAATGGATACACCAATGAAAGAGTTAACATTAGGGATTCATAAGGTTAAACTATGACATTAGTATGAAAGTGTTGGTGTTATAGAAGTAAAAGTAAAGCAATGGACTTTCATTTAGAGAGCAAAAACTACAAACCAAAGTTTTAGTAAGAAAAGTGAAAGAAATGGAATATGAAATGTACGAAATCTTACAGCAAGAACCCCAAAAACTTTCATAAGGAAAGAACCAGCTCCCTTCAACTTCTCTGGGGACTTTCCATTTGAAGCCAATTCCTTATCAGGCTACAAAGCCACACATAACAGTTTCACTTGAATCCTCTTCCAAAAATATCCACAACCAGTAACGAAATAAAGCACACATTTGTGATAAGCAACAATAAAGCACATATTATTCTTTCTTTTATTAAAAGGGGAACAAAAAAAAGGGAAATTGCGGGTCTTACCCTCTCAGCTAGAACCCTAATTTCATAAGCTATAACATACAATGCTTGCAAAGCCCAGGCTGTGTCCCAGTTCCTAAACTCCTGAATAAAAGCACTGCACATCCACCACCACCAATAGTCAAATACCAATACCAGATATAAAATATAACAGAATTAATCAAAGTCAAAGTAAAAGATGAATACTTTGCAGATTTTTCAAAGGCTTGGTAAGAATCAATGAAGCTCCCGACTCGGTAACTCTGAAAAGCACGGAACAGATGAACCAGAATTTCACCAAATTGAGTGTCGTTATCGGACTGTTTAATCAATCTATTGGCGTCCTGTCACACATAATAACAGCACTAATCAAAACCCTAAATTTCCAATTGAAACAAATATATATATATAAATACACATTCATGTAAATGCATGACCTGGAAGACGTTGAGGGCATCGGCGAGAGAGAGGATAGCAGGGTTGTTGGATGAGAGAGAGAGGAGCTGCTTGAGGGAAGCCCCGTCCTGGGTCGAAACGGCGTCGGAGAAGCGGTTGAGGTAGTCGTTGATTCTCCTGTGGGCCTCTCCCATGCTCAAGTACGCCATTTTTCTGCTCAAACTCCTCTCTCGGTAAGCAGACACCTTTATTTCTTGTTTGCTTGATCGTGTGAGAGTGAAGGGTCAAACGACGTCGTCAACAAAAAGGAAAGCGAGCGAACTGAGAAACGACAAGTCGTTTTACGTATAATTGGAATATTCAACACCAATCGTTGTCGTACGTACCTTCTTCCAGCTCATAGCAGGTCCACAGAAAAGTTTGAAAACCATTAACAAGTAGTCTTCTTTGAAAGTTGAAAGCCAACTTCCACCAAACTGTCTGCAACAACAAGACCAACCTTTAACCCTTGCATCTCACTCAAGCCCCTCTCTTTCTCTTTCTCCATAGCTCAACAGCAAGACCCACATCACAAATTCTCTAATTCTCTGAACCCATTGAAGAAAAACCAGAAGAAATTAGCTGGTTTGTCGAAATGGGTTCGGATTCGTTGCCCATGAAACCCACACCGATCCCAACCCAAGATGAAGAGCTTCCAAACCCAGCTACGGCTCTGCTCTCTTTCAACACAGACTCATCCACCTCATCACCTTCGACCTCATCTCCTTCTCACAAACCCAACACCACCATCATCTTCATCTCTCTCTTGCTCATCACCTGCATAGCTCTCTCTGCTGCTATTGCTTTCGCTTTCCTCTTCTTCTCGAACCCATCAAAGGCCACAGCCACGCCTGCACACAACTCCACATCAGTCGAATCCAAGGCTCGGGCTTTAGCAAAACTTGACCATCCAGTGGTTCTATTAGTTTCCTCAGATGGGTTTCGATTCGGGTACCAATTCAAGACTCCGACGCCGAATATCGGTAGACTCATCGCCAATGGGACCGAGGCCGAGCAGGGTTTGATTTCTGTGTTCCCGACTCTAACATTTCCTAACCATTACTCAATTGTCACAGGTCTTTACCCTGCTTATCATGGAATAGTCAACAATCACTTTGTGGATCCGCACACAGGGGAGTTTTTCAACATGGGAAGCCACGAACCCAAGTGGTGGCTAGGTGAGCCCTTGTGGGAGACTGTGGTCAATCATGGTTTGAAGGCTGCCACTTATTTCTGGCCGGGTTCTGAGGTAAATAAAGGTTCTTGGACTTGCCCTGAAAAGCTTTGCATGCAGTATAATGGTTCTGTTCCTTTTGAGCAAAGGGTTGATAGTGTTTTGAACTACTTTGATCTGCCTAGTAGTGAAATTCCTGCGTTTATGACTCTGTATTTTGAGGACCCTGATCATCAGGGTCACCAGGTTGGGCCTGATGATCCTGAGATTACTGAAGCTGTTGCTAGAATTGATAGGATGATTGGGAGGTTGATTGAAGGTTTAGAGAAAAGAGGGGTCTTTGAGGATGTTTCTGTCATTTTGGTGGGTGATCATGGGATGGTTGGTACTTGTGATAAAAAGCTAATTTACCTAGATGATTTGACCTCTTGGATTGAAATTCCTGATAATTGGGTCCTGTCACATACTCCGTTACTTGCTATTCGTCCGCCTTCAGGAATTGATCCTTCGAATGTTGTTGCTAAGATGAATGAAGGATTGAAATCAGGGAAAGTTGAGAATGGGAAGAATTTGAGAATGTATCTTAAGGAGGAGCTTCCTAGTAGGCTCCATTATGCAGCGAGTGATCGAATTCCGCCTATAATAGGGTTGGTTGAAGAGGGGTTTAAGGTAGAACAAAAGAGGACGAAGCGGAGAGAATGTGGAGGATCACATGGTTATGACAATGCTGTATTTTCCATGAGAACCATATTCGTTGGGCATGGTCCTCAGTTTGCAAGAGGTCGCAAGGTTCCTAGTTTTGAAAATGTCCACATATACAACTTGGTCACTACGATTCTTAATATTCAGGGTGCTCCTAACAATGGATCTCTAACATTTTCAAAGTCTGTTCTTTTGCCAAGTGCTTAGTATCCACCCCCAAGCATATCCCAGGTGGAGTCAGCTGGTTGAAGTTTGAGCGGTGGTTGGCGAATTCGGCTATCATGGAACCGTATTTGCGACATGCTTAGTTTCAGGCAAGTGTAATGTACACTATTTGAAGCATGATGAAGCATAATAGAAGGTATTGTTCCATCTGTTTGCTTCATGTAATAGGAGCTACCATGAACAGGATCCAGCCTCTAAATGCCTAGTTGTAATTTTTGTAACTTTGTAAAGAGACATCATCTGGTAGTATAAATTAGTGTTGTCTAAATATATGTAATTTTGAGTTCATATTAAAGAGCAATCCCTCTTTCAACCTCGATGGTTTGGGAATTCATATCTAGACAGTTAAAAAATCGGTGTTTGGCAGCACTTCTGCAATCTCTTAAATTCAAAGCAATCTTTCTTTTATTGCCTTTTGGGTTTCTTGAGGAACTTTCAAAGCAATCTTTATAATAGACCAATAGAGATTAGAGTTCTCTTATGGTAGTAACATAATGTGATTTTCTTTATTTTCTTTATTTTTTTTTATTTTTGTTTTGGGGGTGTTTGGGTAAGCCGAATCTTAAGGCATCAGCCCAAAAGGCAGACCTCTTTATGGCCCAAGTGGGCTAGATGGTTAGCGGCCTGGTTCTTCGCACGGCCTATTTAAAGTTTTGTTGACTTTTACAATTCTAGTGAATAATGCAAAACTCAATTACTTTTCCAAAATATTCCCTTTACTGAATATAAAATATCAACTCACTAGAAATCTTTTTTTTCCCTAAAAACAAATTCTTAACTGAGAAAGAAATAACACGTTAATATAAAAAGAATTTTGAAGTTAAATACTAAATTACACAATATTTTCATTTTAAATATTAAAAAAATTTAGATTAAATACCAGTTGGAAAGTCAACAAAAACTAATATAAATATTACTAAAATGTAATGTTATTATGTCATTTGTCACTTATGCAATCACAAAAACAGCCCTTACCCAACTTTTAATTATTACGTTCTTAAATTTGTGTGTTACCATATGTCCTAACTAAAAATTTCTATGCATAAAACTGCAACTACAATGCAGGATTATTTGTATTTTTTTTATAATACAAAAGAAAACTAAATGAAAAGGAAAAATTATTATTTATATTTTGAACCCTATTAAAGGGCGGAATACCCTATTTTTTCTCTGTTTTTTTTAATATATGGGATATTAAAATAAAAGTGTGGGATTTAAATAAAAAACTCTAAATATATCAATTTTTTCAAAAACAAATTATTGAAATTGGAAAGTAAGAAGTAGAATCAAAATCAACCAAAAACTAACATCGTCTTCTGGTTCACACACACAGCACTGGATGCTATTACACACACAACTCGTCTTCTTTAAAGCCATGGCCTTTCTTCTTCGGCGGCTTTGACCCTCACGTACATGTAGAGCTCACCCACCTCAGCTTTCTCAAAATCTTCAAAAGCTCTGTTATTTAATTACCTTTTTCTATATTTTCTCCATTTTTTTTTCAAGTCAAATGGCTGATGTTTTTCGATTACCATTCCATTCACTGCGTTTCTCTTCGTCTCTGCTCACCTCCTTCACCTCCTCCTTCAATTCTCTCCAACCGGGTCTCCCACCCAATCAAAACCCATATAAAAGGGTTTATCCTCTTTCATATTCGTCTGTTACTCGCGTTGCTTTCAGACCCAGAAAGCAGTTGGTGCATTTCAAGGTAATTCTAACCATAACTAGTCATTTTCTTCCAATTATTTCTTATCTACTCAATATTTGCTTGAATTTGAAAGGACCCATTAGTTGGGATATTGTAATTGGGTCATATATTGTAAGCCTTTGGGAAATTTGTTTGTGAATTGAGTTCAATTACCAAGTTTTCTGCACATTATAAGTATTTTAGGGAAACCCATTTGTCTAAATTGTTTTGTTCAATTGCATTTCGGAGCTTTATTTGCTTATCTGTTAAAGTTGAAATTCGGGTTAGCAAATTTTCAGTTTTTCAGTTTTTCTTCACTTCACCCGGAAAGGCCCACATTACTGTCAAGTTTTATGATTTAGATAGTCTAAAAAGGGAAGAGGAAAATCTGATTGGAAATTATTTTTTGTTAGTTTTCCCCAAGTTTTGGATTAAGCTGATAATTAGTGAATGTCTTATAGCTTCTTGTGTATTTGTTGTACCCTTTCCTGCATGCAGGTACAGGCAACTGTTGCTGAAAAGGACAAAGACCAGCCAAAATGGTGGGAAAGAAGTGTTCCAAATATGGTTGACATTCATTCTACACAAGAATTTTTGAGTGCTTTAGGCCAAGCTGGTGATAGATTAGTTATTGTAGAATTCTATGGGACTTGGTGTGCTTCTTGCCGTGCATTATTTCCTAAGGTAATCTTCTTTGTCACTTGAACATTTCTTCATAATTTTGTTCCAGTTTTTAACTACTTGGAGAAATAAAAGTCAATTCATCTTCATTCCTTCTAGTTACTTTATGCGTAAAAAACTTTTGTATAGCTTCTGAGACAATAAATCCGTAGTTGTTTGACTTTTAAACAAGCGGCGAAGAAGGTAATGTTCATATGCATGTATGTGTAAATACATACATGCATACATAGGATTGGTGTCATTGAAACCTTTCCTGGTTTGCGCTTGCTAACTTGAACTGTAAGACTTCAAGTTCATTGGAATGGTTTGATTCCAGATGTCAAATGTACCCAAGGAAGCAGTGGCATGTCTTGTTGGAGAACTCGGAACTAATTCCGGTCAGCTGAGTGTTTTCTTTGGTTGTTTCACTTTTTCCTGGTTATATTGCATGCCGCCTATGTTATAAATAAACAAGAAATCACCCAGTTCAAATTGCTGTACATATGTTTTTGAAGAGGCGAGATGGCTCTACTACCCAAAGATTCAGCTTAAATGTCCAATGGAACATAAGAAGCCTTCAATATTAAAAGTTCATTTCGTAAAAATCTCCTGGAAACTACTTTACTTCAATGGAAACTTAGATAATGTTGAATGTATCACACTTGATTTCATATAGTTGAGGTGCTGTGTTCCTGATATTGTTGTTTAATGCATGTGTCAGCTCTGCAGAACAGCTGAAGACCACCCTGAGATTTTATTCCTGAAAGTTAATTTTGACGAGAACAAGCCAATGTGCAAAAGTATGAACGTGAAGGTACTTCCCTATTTCCACTTTTATCGTGGAGCTGAGGGACAGCTTGAATCCTTTTCGTGTTCACTTGCTAAGGTACTTATTGAACCTCTGTTTTCTTTTTCTTTTTCTTTTTTTCTTTTTTTGTGTTATCATTTAGGTTACCGGGAAGAATGTTGAATCTTATGATTTTTATAGTATCTCTTTTCTTTTTACACCTTAGAAAACTGGTTGTACCCTCTGAAGCACCTACTTTTTGAAAAATGGGAACCATAGTTGGCATAAAACTCCAACTCTGATTAGTTTAGCTGAATAAAGGAGGATTAGTAAACTTGAATGGCATACTGTTGGAAACAATCATCTTCCATTATCGTCTTTTCATTGTGTTAGATTTATATGTGTGATGCAGGTAACGTGGATGCTGAAGTTTTAGTATTGCTCCTAATGCTTTTAGGAAATTTCACATCTATTTTTCATTTCAAATGACCTGATTGTGTCCATAATCTTATGCAGTTCCAGAAGTTAAAGGATGCTATTGCATTACACAACACAGCTCGTTGCAGCATCGGCCCTCCAAAGGGAGTCGGAGATCTTACACTGGAACCTTCCTCAGTTCCGAAGGACAAGCCCTCGGAATCTGCTTCATCATAGAACTTCTTCAACTCAATTGTATTTAAGAAAATCGGTCCATAGTATCAAACCCCACAATAGTCAGCTTCAGCTTGGTACTTGTATTCTGTATATTTGCTCCCTCCCCCTACGCAAAACAACGCAAAGCACGAGTTGCTGTTCTGCCACATTCTTTGTCATTCTTATTCTGGATGTCATGTATTTACTTGAAAATTCTGTGGACAAAGAAGTTCCAGGTTCATAATATATGATATGAGTGATTCTTTCTTTCTCCGAGTTTAAAACAGCTGGACAATCAGGTTGAAGTTTGCTTATTTGGAAAATCATTTTCTCTATTTATCTTTCTCGCATCATCTCTTTAATCTGTTTATCTTTCTCGTCTCGTCTTTATATTTTTTTCTCTTGCTCAACAAAATAATAAGGCTTTTTATCACAAATTGTCCCTGAAGTTTACGAAATTATCACCTTTCGTCCCTAATGTTTTTTTTTTTACACTAATGATCCTTAAGGTTACTCTACACACATCAAAATGGTCCATATCGTTAGTTTCTGTCAAATTTTTGGTTAAATTGCTGATGTGGCACATGTGTAGAGCCCACACATCCAATGGTAGAGAGCCACGTGGTTTTAAATATAATATAATATATTTTTAATATTTTTAAAACTTAAAATTCATTAAAAAATAAATTAAAGTAACTTAAATTATATTTTTTTTAATTTTATAATATCTTTCATGCTCTTTTCAAATAGAGAGAGAGAGAGGAGGCAGAGAGTAGTGGGTCTTCGAGGGGGGAGGGAAAGAGAATACAATAAAAATATATAATAAAAAAATATTTAAGTTGCTTTTATTTATTTTTTTAATAGAGTTTAAGTTTTAAAAATATTATATTATATTTAAAGCTACGTGGCTCTATACCATTGGATGTGTGGGCTCCACACATGTGCCACGTCATCAGTATAATAGAAAATTTGATTGAAGCTAACGGAGGGACCATTTTGATGCATGTAGGCCTGGGCGGATTCGGTTCGAAACGGTAGGAGGTTCTTCCGTTAACCAAACCAAAGACTTCGGTAGACTTCGGATCGGTTAACCTAATATTCAGTTTAGATTGGCCGGTACGCTGGTAGTACCGTAATAAAAACATACTAATAAAAAAACAATTTATAATACTTTCACATAACATAAGTTCTTGAACAAATACACCAAATTATCCTTTTAAAATATAAAAATCTAATAACCTAATTCATCCAAGTATGAAATTAAACAACTTAGTCACTATATCATTCAATATGTACTCAAGATGTATTGGGAGCCACTTGTGTTTGTTGTTTGAACTTTTGAGTGTTCTTTTTATTGAATTCTCTACATTTATGTAAATGATTTTGACATTTGTTCCACATTGAGTTCTTTATTTTTTCATCCTGAATCCAACCATATAAAGAACATAAAATTTGAATCAATAGTTGGAAAGTTACAGGTAAAAAACGGGACAAAGGTCGAAACTGGAAAACATAGGAAGTTCATAAATTCCTCTCTGACCAAAAGTGCTACAGTACCCGAATAAGTGATACAATAGTGATAAAGCAGTGATACAATGGTGACAAAGTAGTGATACAATGGTGATAAAGAAGTGATATAATGGTCATAAAGAAGTGATATAATGGTGATAAAGAAGTGATACAGTAGTGATAAAAGAGTGATACAAAATGCTGATTGTATTTACCTTTGGTTTCTTGTTTTGTATTTAAATAATAAAATAAGTATAAATATCAGATTGGTACGGGTTTCCGTCAAGTTAGGAATTTTGTTTCCGTTAACCAAACCAAACATTTCGGTACGGATTTGATTGGAATAATTAAAATTAAAAAATAATTATTTAACCAAACCAAACCAAACCGTCGGTACAATACCTTGGACGTACCGGATAATTCTGATGAGATGCCCATCCCTAGATGCATTGAGGTAACCTTAAGGACCATTAGTGTCACAAAAAAATTTAGGGACAAAAGGTGATAATTTTGCAAATCTCAGGACCATTTGTTATAAAAACCCAAATAATAAAAACATTAAAAGATACAGGAAATATTTATTTTTTAAAAACAAAATAAATTAAAGGTAACTTTGTTTTGTGGTGTGGGCCCTTTTCGGTTTTGTGTATGATGGGCCACGTGTGGTGTTTGTTTGGGCCTCATTTGGCTCCTTACCCAAACTTCAGTGAACGACATGCCGTTTGAAATTTTATAACTGCAACTGGTTTTCCCTTTGTTCTTCGACGGCTTGGCTGATTGAAATAGTTCGTTTGGCTGCCGAGAAAATTCGGGGAAAAAAAAAACGAAAACCCTAGATTACGCATCCTCTTGTAGAGAAACTGCAAAAATACCCATTTGTAGCTGAGCAAGAAATTCTGGTGGAAATGACGAGCTATGTATGGAGGAAATATGCAGACTATATATACACAAAGTGGGAAAGAATGATTCTTTGGACCATGGTTGAGCCTTACAGTAGACCCAAATCGTTTACACCCTTGGTCACTATCTATGTAGCAGCTTTCTACACTGGGGTCGTTGGCTCTGCTATCACTGAGCAGCTATACAAGGTAATTACTTTGCTGTGTCTTCTATTTTTGTGATTTTATTTTATTAATATTATTGTTAATTTTCTGGGTTACTTTAGTGGGTCTAGACCAAAAATTTGTTTATGGGTTTTTAGTTCTGGTGTTGTAGTTCAGAGGAAGAGAAAGTTGGATTCTTTTCGTTTTTTCAACATCAAATGGTGCATAAAATAGACGTTTTGAAATTTCAAAACCTGTTTGATTGAGCTCTGTCAAGCTGGTTATATCTCTAATGTTAGTGAGAACAAGTCCTAAACTAGTGTTACAAGAAATAGAGTAAATCCTGCACCGAAGTTCGGTTTCTTCTTAAATCTTTTTGTTGGACTGAAATCTGTTGTAAACTTATTGAGTTTGTTTGATTGATGTATAGTTTAGGAGAGGCCATTTGATAGTGCTTATGGCATTGTTCCAGCTTGAAGGTATATATTATATGAGTTCATACCAGTGGCATAGCTGAGAGGAGTGTCACTTTGTCAGACCTGTGCGTCAACAGGTTTGGAGCTGGAAGGAGCAGCATTGATGCCTAATTTCCTACACACTTTATTGATTAGGTCAATAGGTCTAGTTCACTTCGCCTTCCGTAATTTATGGTTGTTGCCATATGCCTTTTAGTCGCAGAGCTGCAATCTAAAGAGAAACTAATTTGCTCTGATCTTTGAAAATATTCACAGAGAATAGAGGAACAGGGCTGGGAAGATGTCTTTTTCAGTTCTGGCCTCAATAGGAGATTTCTTGTGATTGTCAACAACCTACCATTAGATTTTTCTTTCATTTATTTATTTTCCTTTTGTATCTATTGAGTGATTGGCAAAGAATTCGGTCTCATTTCGGCTTTCTGTCAGATTACATCATTGGTGTCACAGAAGCGTTGGCGCCAACTCTTAATGTGCCTGCCAGTCTCCCTCAGCTAATTTGGACTTGTCACTTGCTCACTTATATATGATGATCTTCATTCTTATCCAAGCTCATTTCATCCTTTTTTTAAGGAAACTGGTTAACTTTATATATATATTTGAGATTAAGATCGGTGAATTGGTTTAACTGGATATACATTTATCCAAAGTTCAATGGTGATAAATATAGTCATACCAAATTTTGAAGGCCTAAATAAAATCTGCACCTTTAAAATTGTGCAGGAGAAATACTGGGAGGATCATCCTGGCCAGGCAGTGCCTCTTATGAAGCCAAAGTTTTATGGAGGGCCGTGGAGGGTACAGCAAGGAGAGGTCCCAGCCAGTCAGTGACTGCCCTAGAAGAGTTGCAGAAATTGTTTCAAGAGTTTCTACCTTTCTATGCGTTGTTTTTGTTGATGAATGTCAAAGGTTTATTGTGCCAAGAAGAATTTGCTATTCCATGAAGAAAAAAAATTTAGAACAATCCTTCATACATAATAAGAAACTTGTCAAACGTCTCTTTGTATGGAACTAATGGCACCGTCCAATTTCACTTTTTATTTTTTAATTTTCTGTATAAAACTACTTGTATGATTTTGTCCATCTTTTGGTAGTAAAATATTTGAAGTCAAACAACTTAAACATTAACCCAACACGTAGCTGATATGTGATCAGTGATCTAACTAAACTCTAAAATTAGAAATCCAAGCAGCACAGATTCTGCACTCTTTCTCTGCCACAGACCTCCATACCATTTCTTCTTCTTTCCATCTCTGCCTGCCACCGGACGATGACAACGTACGGGACTATTCCGACAGAGCCCCCTCCTTCCTCGAACCTACATTTCGTTGCACATGCAAAAGAACAGATTGAGTCGGGGCTTGGCAAGCGTAGACCATGGCTGGAGATGATTCAACTGCAAGATCTCACACTTCCCACCACCTTCAACCAATCAATCCAAAGAATCAAGTCCAACGTGGTGTTCTTTCGTATGAACTATGCCATAATCATTTTGTTCATTCTCTTCCTAAGCCTACTATGGCATCCCATTTCATTGATTGTCTTCATCATCACGATGGTTGCATGGTTGTTTCTGTATTTCCTGCATGACCAACCCTTGATGGTTCTAGGCTACCGGATTGATGAACGATTGGTGGCGATTTCTCTATTATTGATCACAATCGTCGCACTTTTTCTTACCAGTGCGAGATATCATATCATTGTGGGACTCTCCATTGGCCTTGGGGTTGTGTTGGTTCATGGAGCTTTAAGGGAGCCTGAGGATGTCTTCATTGTGGATGAAGAAGAAGGGCCTGGATCAGGTGGTGCACATGCTTTCAAAGTGCCTCTGAAAAATGCTGCCTCCTCTTCTTATTCTTTGCCCCAATAGTGATTTTATCATCTTGGTGAATTTCTGTTTCATCACTGTCAATTCCCTTGAATCATTAAAAGTAAGGGCTTCTTTTTACCTTGTATTTTTGTTTGTAGAATTATACTTTCTTCCCTTTTCTTTTAATTGTTTTTTATAAAAAGGTACCACATGTAACTGTTAGCACTATTTCTTTCCAATTTTGCAAACGTGTACAGGACTCAAATTTATAAATTCATATGTAAATGGTGTCATGCAATTGGACCTGAAACTGCAAAAAACCCAAAGAGGCAAAAGTCAATTTCAGGTTTCAGGTTCTTCCTCTATGGGAATTGATGAAAACAGAGTGCTTCAGTATGTTCAAGCAGCTCCAACTTTTTCTTCGACATTGTCAATTGGTTAACCGAAAAAGTGGACTGATGGGTAGATAAGGATGCCTCCAAAGTTAGTGCACGAGAAGGACAAGAAGATAGGAACATGGTGTACATACATGGATTGGTTTTGTCAAAGTTGCTTTTGGAATCTGTTTCATTATCTTGAAGTATTCAATTACATGTAAATGCTCCAGCTTCATTGTGTAAACTATAAGGCTAGAACTACATGTTAGATAATATATTGAAATTTTAAACCAAATTGCAAGCTCCTTTATATCTTCGTGATGATGCCGATATGAGACTTGGCCCTTGCAGGGTCAGATAAGAGAATTGTATGCTCAGATTGCAGCATCTTTTCATATTTTGGTAAACTAAATTTGTTTTTGGCATCTCAACTTGATTGGTTCTGGAATGAGACAGGCATACAACATGAGATTCCAAACTGTAATGAAGGTTTTCTTATCTCTTTGTAAGCTAAATTGCTAGGTCATAGTAAAAGTAATGGTTATGGTAATGGATTGAAGTTTTCTATGTTACAGCTTGGAAGCTCCACTTTTCAGGTTTCTGTCACTTTCAGTGCAAAGGTTGGGTCCCTAGCTAGAATTTGTCTTTCTAGACTCTGGTTTTCTTTACAAGACTCATTATTTACAATGTAAAGCAACCCAGATCTTGCCATATCTTGTCTGCTCATTTTGATCCAACTACTCAACTGCCTCAGATGAAATCGCCGAAATGTTAGAACCTTCGAATGCCCGTTAAGAAGAGCCTTATACCCTCTAGATGAGCAAAAGAACAGAAATGCCAACTTGTAACTGGCATCAAATCAAAACAGAGCAATTTAGTTAACTTTGATGTGATACTTCCTCCTACACACCAGATAAAACCAAACCTACCCTTCTTATTTCACCTAAAATACAAAGCAGCTCATAGAGGTTTATAGAAAGGCGAAAGTGTCTTAAAGATGTGGTGCACTGGAAATCCACCTCAGTAGATACTCCACAGGCCTATCAATTTGCAAGTATGTGTGGACCAATTCAATTTAGTACTGCTACTCTATCTACACCATCCACGAGCTTAGGGGAATCGTTCTTCTTTTGTTTGGCTGACTGTACTAACAAAAGCGCTTTTGAAAAAAGCTAGGCTCTTGGCAGCCACTATATGGCAACATCTACAAGGCCATGACAGCAACGTAAAGGAATGAAAAGGGTCAAAAAGAGCGAATTTCATAACGCAAAGTACTCAACTGAGCAATCTGCTATAACAGGGAAATACAATCCCACAAGGAAAACAAACCATGAAATATGAATCCACACGTTTGTTATAAATAAATAAAACACCGAGCATTCATTGGAGGAGCATGTATGATTAACTCTAATTGTTCAGATAAGTTCATTTTTTTGTTTAGATAAGTTCATGTTTGATTGACAACAAGTCACAAATTGAGAAGAGAGGAAAACAAAGCCAGAACAGAGAACCCAAAAGGTAAAAAGAGAAAAAGCCCAAAAGATTCATATACTTTGTGACAAACTTACAACAAAGTGGATCCATTACAATTTGCATGGCATCATGCAGCTAAGGACATTATTGCTTATTGGTTTATGTACAGTCCAAACCAGTACACAGAAATCTGTGATTAAAAATAAATTAGAAACTCAAACATTACAATTGATCATCATCATCACCATCACCATCCTTCATTCTTTTCATTGATTCATAATTCATCCAATAGCAACAACACTTAATCACAATCAGATTATTCATCACATTCATGGTCATCAAGATCAAGACTTTTTACAGGCATTCGAACCCGAAGCGCAGTGAAAAACCCGAAACTCAAGCTTGGGGGAAATGGCCTGCAAGAGCAGCCTTGCTGTGTGCTCTTGTTTAACCAAAACTCCATCTTTTTCCACCAAAACCGCACCTACAATTTTCTCATACCCAGCACCCCCACCAACAATGTAAGCCACCAGAGCCGATTGAACCGGGCCCATGCTCGGATTATAAGCTGCGGACTCCATGTACGACCCTTTGTACACATTCCCATCACAGTCCAAAATAGCCACACCAGATGGGCACCCACTGTACGGAGCATAAGACTTGTTCGCGGCCTCTAAAGCCGCGACTTTTAACTCCGCATTCAGTTTAAAATCGTTGGTTAAAATCTCGGTTTCGCCCAAAAACGACAGCCCGTTGTGGTGGTGCTCTAAAAGCAACGGCACGTCTCCTCCGAGAAGGTCTTCGGGTCCGAACCGGTGGGGGAGCAAATGGAGAAGCGGGTCAAACCGGTTTAACCCGGAATTGTCGTCTCCGGACTCGGCCGAGGTTATTAGAATCTTGATATCCTGGGCTCCGCGGATTTCTTGGAGGAACTGACGGCAATGGCCGCAGGGAGCCGCCGAAACGGCGACGTATTCGAGTTTGGCCTCGTTGTGGATTGAGAGGTTGGTGACGAGGAACTGCTCGGCGTGGACGGAGTAGTGGAGCGGGAGACCCGGGAACTCGAGGTTGCCGCCGAAGAAGATCCGACCCGAAGACCCGTATCCGATGGCTCCGACGTGGAATTTGGAGATGGGCGGGCGGGCGAGGGCCTGGGCGGGTTTGACTAAGGAGGGGAGGAGCTGGAGGACGGTGAGGTTGGATCGCTTGGCCATTGATTCGGCCTCGGATGCTTCAATTACGAATCTGGGTCGGTCCATTTTGGGAGGAAGAGAGAGGTGTCGGGTCGACCCGGTTGAGGAGTTTTTGATGGGTTGGGATCAGAGAGGGGGCGATCCTAGAAAGGAGGAGGAAGAGAGTGAGGGAGGGAAATGGGAGTCGTATATATAGAGGTTTTGAAGTGGATGTTTTTGCTACGTATTTTAGACAAAACCTTTAATAAATTAAAAAACGTGTAGAAACTTTTTTTGACAAAATAATATTCTAAATTATATAAAAGGTGTTTCGAACTCGATTGCAAAAAGACGGACACACTACTTTAAATGAGTCGCCTAACTTACTTTCCACTCCTAATATTAGAATGTATCACAAGTTCAAATGTCATTTCCTTGTTGATAAAAAGAAAAGAAGACAAAACTCAAACTCAAAGAAGAAATTGTAATTTGTAAATTTGAATTTGGATTATAGGTGGATCAACAGTTTATATATCACAAACTATAATTAGATGTACGCATCCATCAATTGCTATTCTAAGTAAATTTAAATATTAGAAGCGATATATGACCTTTTGCCTTTTTCTTTTTCTTTTGCATGTATTATTGCATTGCTCAAGTCAGCTTCCTGCACGTGGTGAATTGCAACCAAATATATCGTGGTTAGGCAAGAGAATACAAATATGGAATTCATATAAGATATGGTATATGATTTGAAACATATGTGTGATATACAAGAAGGGAAACAGATTTTCATAGGATGAAAATTAAAAAGGGAAGAGAGAAAACTAGCTATCGCGAATTCAACATATTATATACATGTAGAGTAATGATTTATGTTATTAGATCGTCAATCTCAATTACACATTCGTACAAAAAATTCACTTTATTAATTATTCACATCGATAATTTGACAATATAACATATTTTTTTAGTAAGTAATATATATCAAGCCAACTCCTTAAGTTGGCCTTTTTCCTTTTTATATTATATGTAATGATGCTCTCACAACGATGCCCTTTTCAAATGGAATAGTGGGTGGTGCTTTTCTGGTGCAGGCTCAGACGCCACTTGCTGTACCTTTGACATAATTCATGAATATATGATGGAGAATTTCTCCTCCCACATGCAATCATGCATGCATCTATAAATATATATATTTATTTGGATCATATGATTTTCTTCCAACTGATTTAATTTAACATTGGATTCACACTTATCCTCTTGGGATTTTCTGTGTAATTGCTGCATGCTAGCTAGCAAGCAATTATTTATCTATTCCGTCATTGACCAGAAATATATTGCTTAGTTACTACACTGTCTAGTCAGAGATACTATTTTCTGCTGTCACTAATTTTGGAACTTCCTTGTCCTCAACGATCCTTCATGTCCCCTTCCTCACCTTGCCTACCAATCTATCCACAACAACACCACATTTTGTCATCTTGCAATTTGCGGTAGATCTAAGGTTTTGAGCTCACACATCTGTACTTGTTTAAAGACTTTAAATTAATCTTTCTTTCCAATAGGGACACCAGCAGCTTTCGAAATGGGTATCTTTTTTAAGTAAAATATTTGAGAGGTCTGCCTAGACTCTGGACTGTTCCATCAGTTAACAAAAAGAAAAAATTACAATAAGTGGAAGAATAGAAAGCAAATTACTATCTGAAAAATGGGAAAACCTACAAGCAAAGCAAGGAGCTGCCAGAAAAGCCCAAATGTAGATTGAGTCCACATAAGATAAGAGTATCTGCAACATTAGGAGGAGCCAAAGGAAGGTATGAACTTTGCAAGCTCAGAAACCTTAAAGTACCAAATTAACTTGAACTCACACCAGATAAAAGATTAAAAAGATCTTTCATTACATACAACTCAATCTAATAACCTCCACTTTCATAACATACATCTTTAAAGCTCCCAAATTAACTAATTTCAGTACATATATGCTGCATATGCAAACTCAACTCCCTACTCTGATATGTTTTTAAAAAAAAATATAAGTGGTATGAAATTGATAAAAAATTTCAGAACACAAGTTATCCACTTTCCCTATGTGTAGCATGTGTTCAATTAGCAGTCCAAAAAAGCAACACTATCATTTGATAGGCCACGTAAACTGTAAGTCCACCACAGATGTGGCAAGATGTGATCCAATATTTCCAGATAATCTAGAAAGAAAGGTTTTTTTTTCTTTTCCCTCGGTATCATCTTCATTTTTATCAAACAAACGGTAGTTGGTGTCGTCCCTCCTTTTTATGCGTCACTGAAACTAGAAAAAATGCCCAAATGCATTGGTCTCAGACTCTCTCCTAGGCTGCCAACTTTGGCGGGTATATGTCCTTCTTCTTCATCATCTCATTCGGGTCGTAGCGCTGTTGGGTATGTTCCCATTCTAGCAAAAGCACTAAATAAGTGGAAAACTGGAGGCAGAGCGCCTCGCCGTTTGGTGTTGGGCCTGGGAGTCTCATTTTGGGCTCAGTTGATGAACATGTCTGGTGCTGTTGGTGGCAAGTCTTTCACGGCCTCTGCAAGGCTCAAGAGCGGTCCTTCTTTTGAAGAGGTACGATTTCAGTATATTCTTGGAGCTAAATTGTTGTTCTTTGCTTAGTTTATTGATTTGGTTTCTGGGTTTTCTCCAATTTTGGATTTTGATTATGTAGAGGTGCTGTGTTGAATCTAAAGTTTTGACTTTTATAGGTAAATTCACATTTCTTATGTGGGATTCTTCAAGGGTTATGGATAATTGAGTAATTTGTCTAGCTTGTAAGTTGAAACAGTAAAAGCCTTAAAGTACTGAGCTTTGGTTGAATTGGTTCACAAACCCTGTTCTGCAAACAAACAGAGCCAATTAGATTGTTGCTGGGCCACTTCTGTATCTAAAAATATTATGAATTCTTCAAATTTAATCTATTGCTTGATGTGCTTCATGTTGTGAATTTTTGGAATTCTGTTTGGTTTGCCTAATCTCCTTATGTTTTGTGTCAAATTAAAGATATTGAAGAATGTGGAATGGCCGGAGCAGTTTCCCTTCAAGGAGGAGGATTTCAAGCGCTTTGATGAGTAAGACATCTAAACTTTTGTTTCGGCATTTTGGTGTTCCAATGCTGAAACTTTCAGCCAAAGATTGGGTTAAGTTTAACAAGTTCTGAAAACTACATATTGATTTCATCAGGTCATCAGATCAATTGTTTTATGAGGCTCCACGCTTTGTGACACATATTGATGATCCAGCCATTGCGGCGCTGACCAAGTACTATTCGAAGGTGTTTCCTCCTAGCAACAGTCCAGGAGTGAGCATCCTGGATATGTGTAGCAGTTGGGTGAGACCTTTTAAGTTCTGGTTTGAACCTTGTTCCACATTGCAAATTTTGTAATTTTTACTTTAGGAGTAATAATCCTGTTTTTGATATTGTGTCTAGGTCAGTCACTTCCCACCGGGATACAAGCAAGAGCGAATAGTTGGGATGGGCATGAATGAAGAAGAGCTCAAGCGGAATCCAGTACTTCTTTTTTAGTTACTCATGTTTAGAATCTAAACATATTGACATAAAACCATGAGATGTGGTGTGGTGGTAGCTCACCTCATTCCTTAACCATGAGGTTGGGGGTTCGATCCCCGCCCATGGGAATGGAGCGCATTTCGTGGCCAGCCGTTTACCTCCATTGGGAGAGCTCCCGCGGCGAAAGGGATTAGTCACTGCTGTCGGCGGTGGATACCCTTGGGTCTCACCTATAAAAAAACATATTGACATAACCTGTTTTTCTTACTTGCAATGCCAATTGCATCATAGCCTTGATTATGAATTTTCTTACACGATTCTCGTTTCGGCTGAGTGGGTTTAAACCAAAACTAAGCCCCATAAAGTAAATTCCTTATTCATTTTAAACTGTCCTGTCTTGAGGGGAGAGTCTTAGTCCCTTTTCTGATGATATTTTCTGCGAGCAGTCATTGTAACCAAAAGCTCACAGAGACATATAGCATGTAATTTCTTAAACCAAAGATGCATTCATATGTAACTAATAGGTTTCTTTGAAATTGCGTAAGTATGGTGAAGCTTGTTGTCTTCTTTTCATTAGCTATGGTAATTGTTGACAAATCATATATATAATCATTGTATTGATGATATGAATATACCCTCATCGATTCTACTTTGTAGGTTTTGACAGAGTATGTTGTGCAAGACTTGAATGTGAACCCTAAACTTCCCTTTGAAGACAATTCCTTTGATGTGATTACTAATGTGGTATGTGCATCTCTTTCCATCTCTTATGTTATTTTATCATCCTCTAATAGAATTTCTGTAAGTTCCATGAGGCTTTTGGGGCTCAAAATAACTGGTTATGTTTACATCTTTCATTTCCAGTTTCTAAGCACTTCATTTTGAAAGGTACAATGTTTTATACTGCTCTCAGAGCTAGATGAATTTCAAATTGCAGGTTAGTGTTGATTATATAACAAAGCCTCTAGATGTTTTCAAGGAAATGCGCCGGATTCTTAAGCCTGGTGGACTTGCTATAATGAGGTGATAACTGATCATACTGTCTGCTTTCAGTCAAATATGTGCCTTCTCAGGTTTAGCTACAAATTTGAAATCCAAAGCATAAGATAATGTGTCATATGTATGAGATAATGTGTCATATGTATGAGATAATGTGTCATATGTATGGATACATCTTATACCTCATTCTGCACAGAAAACAAAGAGGGGTTACACAGAGAGAGAGAGAGAGAGAGAGAGAGGCTTTAGTTGTTTTTCTTAATCTTTCAGGTCTCTCCTCAACCATTTCTAACTTCTAATTAAAATGTCTAAACAGCTTTTCCAACCGTTGTTTCTGGACTAAAGCAATCTCAATATGGACATCAACTGGTGATGCTGATCATGGTTTGATCGTAGGATCCTATTTCCACTACGCCGGAGGATTTGAACCACCTCAGGTATACCCTATATTATTTGTGCTGTCCACACTACTTTCTTTAGAATACAATCAAACCATGTACTGTAAGGCGTGGAGACTTAAACTGTAGGTTTCTAAACTAGTGTGCTACTGTCTGCAGGGGGTGGATATATCTCCCAACCCTGGACGCTCAGATCCCATGTACATTATTTACTCCAGAAAATTATCTACGGTATAGACACATGAAGCGACGAATTTCAATGGCCTAATCTCAAGAGAAACTGTTACCAATAATTCCAAATTCATAGCAAGTGAACTTAGCAAGTTTTGCCTCTTCTTTTTTCTGCCTGTAATGTTCACTCCAATGTGCATGCCACCATTTCATGTTCTTGATCTTCAAAATTGGTAATATCTCTGGAAAAGGGAAAAGGCAGAGCTCGAAATTCTCTTCTTGGACAATAGTTTCTAACTATATAATTTTGATCACCTTGTTCCTTGCAAAGTTGGTCTCCCTAGTCGGCAAAGTCGGTGCATATTTTAGAAGGTAGGCATTAAAAAGAGTGTGCGCGTGACGGTTAGCTGCAATGCTGCCAAATTGCCCATATTAAAAAAGAAAATAGGTCTGTCCAAGAAGCGAAGGACCACTGAAACAGAAGCATCTTATACCAGTAAAAAGGAGAAAACAAAAAAGAACGTAAAAAGAAGCTGATAATTGAGATTCTATTCTCATCAGTATTTAAAAGCTCAATTTACTAGAATTTCACTGCCTGTCAATTGTCTCAATCCACAGAATCTAGATAGAAAAAAGAACAGAGGAATATGTACAAAACTAACACTATTGACAGAGACATTCATTCATCCTAAGGAAGACAAACAAAAACCAGTGAAGTAAAAATTGGGTTGTGTTCGGAAACAAGGGTAGCTCAAACCCATCCTTGTTTGTAGCGGCGGAAGAGTTCTTCTGTTTGTGCATTCTTGAAGGCACTGCAGGCAATAAGATAGACCCAAATGAGCACCACCACTGCCACTATAAGGATCACATTTACCCTTCTCCATTCTCTCCTCAGGTTCCCCAATAGGCCAGCCCTGCAAGAATTGCAGTTGTAGCACAGCAGATTTTGGTCATTGTTCCATAACAAGCAGTCCTGATCAGCTCCTGGGTTTACTGGGTTTATCCACAATGTTGGGTTCACATAGTTGTAGCCACACAGTGTTGGAGGTTTACAACATCCTGACTGTAAAACAGTGGAAGAAAAAAAATTACAAAAAATACCCAACAACAGAAATGTATGTTAAAATAATAAGGAACAGAGAGGGAAAAACACCACCAAATTTTGTCAATATGTGAGCTAAAAGCTGGCAGCAACAACAAGACGTTCTTTTTAATCTTCTTCAATGATTCAATCAACAGAAAGTTACAAACTGTGACCCCAGTTATGTTATTTTGGTTTACTTTAATTTGGTCTAACATCCATGATTTCTTATAATAATTAAGAAGATAGACACTTGGGGATATTGGCACAAATTCTTAAACCTTCACAATGGGAGCAACCAATAATCATCAAGTAGAGCAATTGAGATGCCCCCACACATCATGAGGTTTTGTGTCTCTTTTTCATCTAATTCTAATGCATTATCAAAAGTCATGCTGAGTCAAGCCAACTCATTCAAGGTCCATATTGAAAGGTTGATAGGGGGCATGTGGTGTGGGTTGCATATAAACACAATTGGTGGGTCCCACTGCACTCTACTGTATGTAAGTTTCAGGAAATTTATGCTTCCAACATCTAGTGATCTAGTTCTGTCATATTCTAGTAACTTCAGTCACCACTTTAACTTCACCACGTAATTGTAATAAGTTAACAATCATAATGTGGCATTTGGGAAAGTAAGGATTGAGGAATCAAAGAACAGTAAGTGTTTCTTTTCTGCTAAAACAGACACCAGTAAATCAACTCCTTTTTGACAAATGGATAAAAGGGTATCTTTATTTTTCATGAAAACTGAAATTCAACCAATAATTAAAGTTAAAAAAAAACCATCTTTCTCAAAAATTGAACAAAAAGAAACCTTTTTAGTAACAGAAGAGAGAAATTAAGAGAGAAACTTGCCTGAAGAGGAGAGATGTGAGCCATGAAGAACTGATCAGCAGAGATGTACTGCTGGGTAAGCTTAGGACAAATATCAGAATCAGCCAAACAAGTCCTTATGTTCTGCCAAGTCCCAGAGTCCGTGACATAGTCCCTAAGCCACTTGGAAAACCCATCAAGCCTATACTCTCTATAGGCCCTACCAGGCACAGAATAGCTTCCGTCAGGCCTTGTAACAGTGAAAGCAAAGATGAGCAGCACAAGGATCAGGATGATGAGGGCTGCCATGCAGAAAAGGTAGAGAGCCAAGAGACCCTGTTTGTTAAAACAGGCACCAATAAAGCCAGCAAGAGAGACAAGCAACATGAGAGCACCAAGAACAAAGACTGGCCAGCGAAAAGAGTGGATGCACTCGTTGTCTGGCTTTGAGGCAAGCCATATGCCTGCGGCCATGATTGGGATGGCGCAGAGGAAGGCTATGAAATTGAGAATTGCAGTTATTTTGTTGCTCACTCCCATGGTGGAATAATTTTGGGGAAGAGGGAGGGTTAGAGAGAGTGAGAGAGGGGATATGATTGTGTTTGGGATAGTAGGTGGGGGGAAGGGGTTTTGTGTTTGCTTTGTTAGTTTTTGCTCTGTTTTGGTGTGAATTGTGAAACTTTGGATTGGGTTATATATGCTTTGGGATTTTGTGTGCAAGTAGGGTTTTTGATCTTAAGGTAGATCAGATGCATTCTTACATCCCAAAAGAGATGTCTTTTTTACTCTTATGGAATGCTCTTAGCAAAGTTATCAAAGAGCAGTGTAACAAATACTCTCATTCCCACTTCTTTTTTATCTACTTACACTCCATTTTTTCAAACAATCAAAATAATTTTGATATGACGTGAATAACTTATTTTTATTAGGCATATTTTCATTTTTATTGGAAAAAAATACTTTTTTGTTAAAGTATTATACGATGTATAACATAGAGCTAGAATGGTCAATCCACAATTCAAGTGTAAATATTAAGATACGTTGAGAGATGACTCAATTGGTATTCCAAAGTCAAAACTTACATGTAACCGACGATTATGTCTACATCACGTTACGTGGTGATATGCAAATTTTTCTTCTTTTTAATTATTTAGTAGTTTTTCAACTTCTACTCCAAGTAACAAAAGTAAAAGAGAAACATTTCTTTTAGGACAGATTAATTTTTTTTGTCAATGCGAAGAATGACAGTAACTTAAAATTCACGTGAATTGACACACCCTCCTAGTTAACAACAAGAAAGCTTTGATCTCCATATCAAAATTTATGATGTTTACGACTTTACTACATGCCGTTGAAATTACTTGAAACAAAAAGTGAAACCGCGTTTCTCAAAAGCGATTATACCAAGAGCCCGAAGCGAAAGCGCATTTACCGCGATTATCAACACGCCCCCAACCGCACTCCCCGGGAGGTTATATGCTTGCCCACGTGACACCAGCGCAAGCCACCAGGTGTCTTGGATTTGATTGGTCCGAACTCACGAGAAATTTCCAAAGGCCGTGTTTGGCAACAAGTACAAACAAAAACTGATACTCCAATCATCTGTTAGTTAAAAACGAACATTTAATTTTCCCGCGTCTTCTTGGACTCTCAAAACCCCAGAACGCTGAAACCACCATAACCCAACAGCAGAGAGTTACAGAGCAAGCGAAAATGGAGCAATGGGTCCCGCTATTCGACATCTTCTTGACCTCCCCAACTCCCGAGTCCGAAGCTTCTACATGGTTAAACCAATCTTTCAGTGCCTCATCGTCAACCTCGACCCCGATTACCACAGGCTCTTTCCTCTCGTTGCTAATGAAGCCTTTGGATTCGATTGTCGTCGACGAGTCTTCTTCATCATCTTCGGCTTGGCCTCCGTGTACAAATAGGTGAAGGGTCGAAACCCAATTGCTCTTTTGATAATTTTCATGGGTTTTGGCGACTGATAGTGAGTTTTGATGAACAGGGTGATGTTTATACAGACTCTACCGAACATGGTTCAGTCGCGGGTTCTATCATTTCTTGGTTTTGAACGTCAAAGGTTTTCAGGCAGGGACTTGGCTAAGCTGGCCAGGACCGTTTTGAGTGGAAGTCAGGAGCTTGACTTTTGGGTACAGAGGGCTGCACGCAATCTGCTCGATGTAGTGTCTGAGTCAAGTTACGAGTGGATTTCTTGCTTGAGTTTGGATTCTGGGGGGAGGGTGAGTTTGAGTCCTTGCCGGGTTGGCTTAAGGATTCTGCTGCTTCCAGTGACTTGGTTCTACCATGGCTTCCTATACCGCCAGAAGAATTGGATTGGAGGACAGTGAATGGTAACTATGAAAATAACTATGGCTCATTGAGTCAAGTTGGAGAGGATGAAGATGAGGATATGAATGATGTTCTGGAGGAAATGAATATTGATAATCCAGAAAGTGTTCATCTCGAACCTGAAATTAAAAAAAGGGCAGTAAGTTTGAAAGCTCGGGTTGTGGATTTTCAATCAACTTCTAAAACTGTAGGATTAGCGAAAGAAATTCACGAACTTTGCTTAGAAAAAGGAGGAGATTCTTTCACGGTTTTGGGTCTGATTGAACCTTGGTTAGCTGATGATGAGACTGCTTCAATTTTATTATCTCATCTAACAAGTGGAAGTGAAGAAGAGCTTACTTGGCCAAGCCAGGTTCTGTGTTCGATCATCCTTCCCAAGCTGTTGGTTCTTGAGGAACCAGCTTCTCGTGTGCTAGTGACTGCAACAGTAGAGTACTGCAAGCTTCATCAAAGGGCCAGTGAGTATGCACTCTTATTTCCACTAATTCTTCGATGGGATGGCATCAACAACCCCATATATGATGTGATCACGAGGATCATCAAGGAAAGCTTGCACCCAGCTCATGTTGCTTCTTTCTGTCAGAAGCTGCTGTGTGGAGAAAAGGATGAGAGGAAAGTCATTTGTCTTCCTTGCCATCAATATCTGATAACTGATAAAATGGTATGGACAGAATCATTTTTTAATCTGCTCCAAAGCATTTTGAATCATAATGTTTATTTATCACAAAATTCAGTTGACCAAATTATTTACCAGGTTCAGCAATTGGCTGAAAGATTTTCCAACTCTCTGAAATTTGGGAACTTTTTGTTATGTTTAGTCACCAAATTTTCTCCATTCTTGAAGCATCACAAGCTTATATTGACTAGAGTAGTTAAGCATAACAAAACGTTCTTAGCCAAATCTATATTAGGAAAATTGGCTGGCTTGTAGCTTTGATTAATTGTAATTCTTTGGATGAATTTTTGTGCTGTGAGCCTCTGTCTCTATGAATGTACATTTTGAACACCATCTAGATCTTATCTCAAAAGCTATTTTTTATGTGAATGAGCTAGTTTGTGGGAAAGTTCTACTGAAATTTTAGTCTTAGAGCAAGCCATTTTAAACTTTTGATCTTCATTCATTAGCATTATCTAAGCTACTGGTTTTTCTGTTTATATTGAATTACAATTATGTTTTAAACCATTAGGTATTCAAGTAATGTTTAGAAAGCAATTATGCTACTGTAGTGGTTGTGTTTGACCTGTTTGGTCATTCTTCTATTTTCTGTCATAATATTTACTCATAAAACATGAATACGAAGAACTATAGGAAATTTACTCTGAGCAAGCCCAAAGGATATCCCATAAATCAGTTTGGATGAATAGTTTCATTATGTAGGCCACCTACTGTGAGTACTATGTTGGGCGCTGTAGATGTGTATCCTATAAGCCAGTGTCGAGAATTAGTTCGATACTATGATCTAGCTGGGATAAAAAGCTATATGGTAACAAGGTTATTTTTGTCCTCATCTGTAAAATAGTTCATTGATATCATAAATGAAATTATCAATATATATATACAATCTTTTTCAGTTCATTAGTTTTGGCCTTGTACAACACTGATGGTATATCCCTCAACAAGTCTTAATCAAATTAACAAAAGAGAATCGATAAAAACATATATTGCCTCATCTTGAAAGCGTAAGAGATACCATTATTTTCTATTAAGAACTCCCCAAACAAACAGAAAAATAGAACCAAAGAAGAGAAAGAAATACATTATCCAGTTGCCAAGCATCTCCTTTTTTCTTTTTTCTTTTTTCTACTTTGTTATTTCTCTTTGAGTGGTCTTTTATGTAGATGACATAACATCAAATAAGGAAAAAAGAAAAAACCCATGAGTGAGGGACGCGAATTTTATTTAATTTCCACTTTTAGGAAAGGAACCTATTGTGCAATTTGTTTCATGGACTCGAATCTGCGGCCCTTGTCAGAAAACTTTGTGGTAGCATAAAACTTCAGGTAATCTTGAAAGCGGACATGATTGGGGTATAAGAGTCTGGGAGCTGGTGAGATAATTGCATCACCAGCAGGATTATAGAAGGTAGCAATGGACAGTCGACTTCCATTTTTGTCTGCCATGACACGGTGCAAAACACTTTTGTACCTTCCATTACTCAACACTTCCACTTGGTCACCTATGTTCACAAAGATTCTGTTGTTCTTGGATGGTGGAATTGCAACCCATTCTCCATCTTTGAAGAATTCAAGACCTGGAACTTGGTCATCTTGGAGCAAGAGTATGATCCCACCAGCATCAGTGTGCTCTCGAAGTCCTCTCACAAGTTCTGGCTGAGGACATTGAGGGTACTTTGCAACTTTTGTCCCCACAGAAGGACCCTTGCCAGCACAGAATGCATCCTTTATATAAACCTTCTTCAAACCAAGATTCTCGCACATGAGCTCAGAAAGTTTCTCTGCCATCTTAATAAGCAGAGGAATGTACTCATTCATTGTTATGCTGCACATATGATTTGAAGTGTCATTTTACAGTTCATAAGTTATGATTTCTTCCAATCCTATGGTTATGTGACTTACCGAAGATCGTCTGAGAGGTTTGGAATATCTTCAATATTAGATGTGGGGCGATGCCAAATGAAAAAGGAGCTTTCCCAGTCTTTTTCAGAGGTAATATCTTGCTCTAAGCTTTTAGCCATCTCTGACTTATAAAAGCTCTCTTTCAAATTTTCCTCATAGTATTTATTTATCAATTGCTTCACTTTCTCCATCAGCTGTTTATCAATTCCATGGTTCTCAACCTGCAAATGTTAAGCAATATATTTGTCAAAACGATGTGAAATAGATGTCCATTTAGATATGAAAATAGAAAAAGGAAAGGAAAAACAGAATTTTCTTTACTTGAAAGAATCCCCATTTCTCACAAGCTTGGTGCAGAAGATCCATCGTTTTGCTCCTTTCTTCCCCATTGAGCTCATCAAAGTCTATCACGGGGATTCCTATCTCCTTCATTTTCTCTTATCCTGATGTAGAAGATGGGTTATACAATGGAGTATATATAGGCCCAGAAAATATCATAATTACCAATATTATAATAATATAGAGGGTAGTTAGATTACAAGATGTGGCAGTTACAGATTAACCTCGATGAAAGGAGACTTTCTTGGATGCCTTGAAAAGAGCAAAATTTCCAGTCCAAGTTCAACTGCCAAAAACCCCATGTGAAATTTTTTTTTTCTAAAATCTATTCTGACCAACAAGTCAATCAAGATCTTTCTCGTAAACAAAGTCTTGTTTCTTTCATTTTTGCAAGAAAAAAACTTTCCCTGATTAAGTTAAATTATCTCTCTTGTAACCCCATGTGTTCATATGGTTTCTGTCAAGTGGGCTTTATTATATGCATATTTTTGTAGGGCATTACTCTGGTCAGTTGTTTTTGCATTGTAATTCTCCGTTTAAGCAAAACTAGGGGCAGTTTGACCCTGAATGAATTGCCATTCAAACAGGGAAAGAAAAACTGGGGATTGAGAAACTCTGCCAGTGGGCGCTTTTGTCCGAAAGTTGTTGCAGGTAGGTATCAGACAATTAGATACTTCCAAGTCAAGCCCACAACTGAACCTTAATCACTATTAAGAAACGGTTTAGTTAGTAACCTTTGTGATTATGCAGCATGTCGTGTTTTGTTTAATAAGGATAATTTGAGAACTTATATATCTGCCCCTTGATCATATATGGACAGCTAGGATGTATCTCATTTAATATGCAAAACCCTGAAGTTAAATTCTCATTAATTAAATTGCCAATTATAAAATTGTTATAGGCTATCTCTTGCAGATGTGAAGTAGAAAATTGTTTGGATGTTCAGCAGCATATGTTGAGTTCCAATCCTTGGCTTGCAGTAACAGTTAATTGTCGTGATACATCAGAACAGCTTGATGAATATCTTAAGTTAAATGTGCTATTACATTGTATCACGCCCACAGACTTCATTTGCCAAATTTTGTGAAGTATTTTTCTTTGTAAGCTTGTCATTTTGGAGATTTGTTTATCTTTGTAAATGTTTTATGCCCATATTTTGTGAGGTATCTAGACATATCTGACATATTAAATTTAATCCACTGAGTTGTGTTGTGCCTTAAAAAATATTTCAAACATCATTCCCAAGAATGCATCAAAGGGCAGCCCATGCTTGAAGGTACTGGAAACGAAGCAGATACAAGTAGCTTGGTTGAAGGGGTTAGACAGCAACTGTGTGAGAGCAAGTGGAGGTTAAAAATTAAATAAATTGTTATGTACAAAGGAATTTTTCGACATATTGCATTATGATTTAAGAAAACAAAACAAAAAATTTATAATAAAAAACCTGCCAGTGAAACATTGGCCCAAAATCGATGCGATCAAATAACATTGACCATTTAATGCAATTATTTTTTAAAAATGTAAAAATACTGCTAGACATTGAAAGTCAAGTTCCATGGCAATCCAAATTGTTTTGGGAACCCTTATTTTCTAATGTCCATTTTTATTATCATTCATGTTACTGTAATTTTGAATTTCTTTGAAGACTCTGCCTATTACTTAGACTAGTTGAGAGATTGACTTCTTGCTCTAGCATATCTAAAAGTCAGAAGACACCCCAAAACCATCAAATTTTACCTTGCTTTGTTGGTTTCTGACCTTACAAGTCACTTTATTATTAGTTGTTTTGGAGAGAATTTACATTGGTGCAAGATGTCGTGATTTACGATTTATATCATAATAGAGAAAAACAAACTTCCATTCTTATGGTAAAGATTGACCAAATGATAAATAAATTCTTGCTTACTTTATTTAATAACTTGCCCACAGTATTTGAAGGGAAGGAAATTAAATGTCTATCAGAATACATAAGGAGAAACACTTAATTCAGTAGAACTGTAGCTCATACTATTTTAAATGACGATTTCGCATATTTAGTGGCATTTTACAAGCTTTAGTGACGAAATTTAGGTCTTTAATTTAGTTTACCGTATTTAGCGACGTTTTATTCTGTTGCTAACCGTTGTTAAGCGTTGATAAAAAGCTTTTTAGAAGCGGTCTGAAAAACCGCCGCTAAAAGTCGAAAAGAAAATTAAATCATCCAATCCCACCATTTGGGCAGTGTTTTGTTGATTCAGCAACGCAATTTTAGGAATCTCCGCAAGTTTGGAAAAGAACCATTTCTCATATGGTCCGTATTTATATATATTTGTCAAAAAATTTCCTCAAATTGAAGTCTTCTTTTTGGTGTTTTTCTCTGATGAAAAGATTGTGCAGATATTAAATAGTTTTTATTTTCATTTTAACATCATTTGATAACCAAATTAATGGTAATGGAAATAAACAACTAAATGAAATCACTGAGGGATAGTATTCTCAGATCAAAAAGGGAGTCCAATAACCAAAGGGTCTCGTACGGATTAGTAGATGAAGTACTCGTTTCGAGCAGATTTCCACCTCAGAAAACAGCAATAAAACAAGCAGCAAAAGTGCTGAAGTAAAAAATATCAAGGTATCAACATATCGCAAACGCAGACTAATGCCAAGGTTAAAAATCACAATGGGCACACGGACGAGCATTAGAAGGCACCAGAACACCAGGTGAAATAGAACTCCAAAAGCTATCAAATAACATACGAAGCACACCATAATACACTGAATTCGATATCATGCCAAATACAACCAACCAGAATGAAGTAACCGATACACACCAACAAAGCATGAGATGGAAAACTCAGACGCAGATTGTTATGAAGGTCCGAAATGAAAACAATCCACGTATTACAGCTCATTTCATAATATGACTCAAGCAAAATGCAGTAAGAAAAGCCTCAAGATGTAAAGGATTCAACATCCCAAGAACTTAAATTTATCCAAGAACTTAGATTTATGCTTTCCTAGCTGCAATGCTAGTTTTTTGCTGACAGCATTTATGCTGACACAGTGATGCCAAATACTTCACCTCCAACAAGTCAAGGAAAGAAACCATATAAAACAGATCCCAGAGGTCAATCTGAAAACTATCCTAGGGAATAACTTCTTGGTTACATCAAACATTTTGAAACTTCATTATCATTTATGAAATTGAAAAGGGTGACCCAATCTTGAAATTGTGAACTTTAAAGGAGCAGAATCAAGGAGCTCTCTAAAACTAAATTCAAGGAAGGTAGCTTATTGTGAAGAACTGATACCTCTAAAACTAGTTTTTAGTTGTTCATATACCACATTCCACTTCCTAAATATTTCAGTTCTAGCACATGGGTGGCACCGCAGTGGAAAAGTGGGTCAAACTCTCCCCTCCCCCCAAAGTGCACCCGGTTTCGATTCAAGTATGAGACAATCTTGAGGCAACCCAATATGAATTAATACTCCCCCTTCCCCCTCCCTAGTGAATGACAAAAAAAAAATAATGTTCTAATTAATTTATGACCTTACCTTCTTCTTCTATCCTTGTATTGGACAAAACACAGGTAAAATTACATGAACTTTTCATTTAATTAGCCATTTATTTGCTGCCTATCTAAATTTCCTTTCCAGAAAAAACCAAAGGGTTCTACTTTTCTGTTTTCCTGCAAAACATCATCCCTAAATTACAGACACCAATCAACATCACTATGCTTTGTTGGGTACTTACCCCAATAGCAGTGAGATATATGAACAGTTTTCTGAACCTCCAACTTTAATATTCAAAATCATTGAATTAAATTCCTAAATAATTTAACAATCGGATTGAAGTTTGAACCAAACCCAGCAATTAGCAACTACACAATCGGAGCCCCACAAACTATTGAAGATTAATTTTACAAAATATGATGAATTAGAATTACCTTAGAACTTAACAAGGCTGTTCTGTTCCCATGCGACTAAAGAAATTAGAGGCCACAGCATCCCAACACCATTCAGCGTTGTAGACGACGATTCAGCCCTTCGTTCCCAACGGTCGTAGTTCTACAAGGTTACTATAACACCAGAAGACGTCGTCGTTTTCCTCCAGTTCTGGAGAGGAAAATGAATGAGGACAAGAAATTGGGTTTTCTTGTGGTTCATAGGTTCACTTAATGAGCCCATTTTTCTCTTTGGGCTTTGCACAATATCCCGAATGCAGTGGCCCAAAGGAGCTTCACTTTCATGTGTGTGAGCCTCTACTTTCTTTTTTCTTAGTTTTATTTTTATTAAGGAAATATGTGCCTCTACTTGAGCTGGGCAATCCCTATGATCCATTTGTTCTTCTTCATGAGAAAACAGAGGACATTAAAATAATTGCAATTTTGCTAATAAACTTTTTTGAGCTGTTATTATTTTTGCGAAACAGTCATTTTCATTGAAAGCTAAGTAAAAACTCATAATACATATATAAAAAACACAGCCTCAAATGAAAGTTCATGTAACACAAAAATTATAATAGACAAAAACAAATAGGCACAAGCATTAAAAGATAGCGATAATAAAATATACAGCTTGGACCGATACCCTAGCAACAACTAGTGCTTCAAGAAGATCAAGGTAGAGAAACAATTTCTCAAATCAGACATCTTGTGACAAGAAATACCTCGAAATGAAGGGCCCATGACATTCCAAAAAGCATCACAATACCCCTAAATGGAGGTTTTTGCACTTTAAAAAAGTCATTATTCACAAATAAATGTGAGCCTGACTCAAACAACAAACATTCATCATTATTGAATATGATTTGGGGAAGACGTCAATTAATTGATGAATCATCCTCCTAAAAGAGCACAAATTCATCATTATTGACCTTTGCTTAACCTCTAATTTTAGCCTTCATCGTGTGACACGTGCTTCCAAGTCCCATGCTTAACACCCCAACAATATAAAAAGTGAAAATGCCCTTTTTATTTTTTTGGGTAATTACCATGAGGTGTCCGGGCAAACTTATTGCCACCTCGACTAATTCCCACTCACAAAACTGAGCCTACCGCTGGCCACCAGGTATTGCAACTGCTGAAACTCGAATAAATATAAAAATATTTCGATTTATCAATAAATAAATAAACGGTGCCCGCTGCCGCGGGTGCGCCCTGGCACGCATGCAAAAGAAAAGAGATTTTGTGACCGTGACCGTTGGAGCTGCATCGGCTTATCATGCGCCGTCACCGCACCGGATCCTCTCCCCACAGTTGCACCCTCTCAAGGAGGTGCGGGAAACGCCGTTTAACCACCCACTGGCAGCTTCAAGCGTAGATTGCATTTCCACGTGCTTTGGAAGTGAAAACACGCGCTCGCGCGTAGGATTTAAGCTTATCTCTCAACAGTCAACACCTGAGAGTCCCGCACCTTTGCTTCTGGAGGACATTTCGTCCTTTCACCATCTGCTCCTCCATCTCCACTCCAACTCAACTGATTTTTTTTTTCCTTCCTGGTGGATGGTCTCTCTCAGCGAAAAAGCACGGTCCTTTTTGCTAACTTACGCCGGGATCACTCTACGCACACTCCACAACCACGCCTCTGCAATGAGGCTCCGATCGTCTACGGCTCTCGCGCTGCTGCTTCTTCTTCTCTGCTCTTTCGTCGCTGTTCCTACCGGGTCCGCCGAGTCGAACGAGTCGAACTATGTGGCGGAGGCGGCCAATGCCGAGTCAATTAACTCGTCGCGCGGGAGATCCGCCGAGGAGGACAGCTTCGCCGACATGATTGATCGGGCTCTGGAGCGGGAGTTCCCTGAGAATGAGCAAAATCAAGGTTCTTTAGATCCGAGCTTCAATTCCTCGGTTTACAATTTCCATAAATGGCTTTCAATTGCTGCTCTGATCGAACTGAATGCCTAACGGCCTTAAATTTAATGTTTGGCGTTGCATGCATTGTTAAATCGTCTGTTTGGTGATGAAAAATGTGGAATTTGATTCGGCTGCTAAGTTGATTTTGTCATTGTTTGTCTCCTGTGGAAAATTTGAAGCAATTAATAACAGTAGATGATTGGTCTAAATTGTGTCTTCTTGTGCAGCCACGGATGCTGGTGGCTTCAATAATAGCGTTAATGAACAGCAGGTAGGCACTCACATGCTCCGAAATTTGTGATTTTTAAGTAATTTTGTTGGTGTTCGAGTTAGGCGAGTGTGAGAAAAACAAACAGAGCTTAAGAATTGCTACATTCTTTTTTTTTTTAACATGTGTTTGATATTTTCAGTTCTCTTAATCAAGGTAAATGGGCTGTGAGTTTGTAACTGGATGATAATCAACTAGGAGCTGATTTAGGGATTTAGTTGGTCGAAAAGAAACCATAGACAAACTTATTTCTTCTCGAAATTTAAAATTTAACACCTTTGACGCATTTTAATCTTAGCTACCAATAAAAGAAAATTCTTTAGATTGATCAAAGAAAAAAAAAAGGTTTAAGGTGGATGCTATTTATGTAGACTTATCACTCCAACATTTCTTCTGTTGGATATTGGCTTGAAGAGTCTATCTAGGCCTGTCAACAGATCAGGTTCTCATATAATTCATCTGTATCTTATTAGATTAACTGGACAAGGGTGATGATTCGATAGGATTATCAGATTAAGATTTGAATTTTTCAGCTTAACACATTAAACATGGATCAAGGCTAATCCGATCCAACTTGATAATATATCATTTATTTACTTTTATATATGAGTGATTTTGCATAATTCTTGGCCCAAGATTGAAAGCTTAACTGTTTGTTTATTAGGCAGTTCTGGAAACCGTTGCTAGAGTTAAGTCCAAGAAAAATGACAGCAAGGAGGAGAAGTATGTTCTTCTATCTTGTGAACTGAAGATCAAATATGTTTGACTTCAATTTATGGAAGTGGTTGTAATTGGAATAGGAATACTTTAAGTGAGTTCGCTGACATCTTTGTGACCTTTATATTAGGTCATTTCAGTTTCAGGATGTTTTCCATCTGGATAATGAGAATGGAGAAGAAGATATGCCAACTTTAATAGATCGGAAGGTATGCCTGCCATCTGTCATTGGATAATTTTATTGAGTTCACGATTCGTTTATATTATTATAATATAGATAGGTAACTGATAAAGTTTAAAAGTACATTGATGTAATGCACATAACAATTCTATGGCGACGATAACATACTGCTGTTTTGGATAATATATACACTGTCTTGTGCTTGAAGCTGATACTTTTCAGCATGCTGAAAGTTTTATTTTTATTTTTATTTTATCAGGACAATGTCTTTATAATGTCTAATCGCAAATCAAAATATCCTGTGCTGCAATTGGACTTGAGGTCAGCTTATGTTTTCTTTATTATTATTGCCATTTCATTTATGAGCCACTGAAACTTTTGGCTGATATATCCTCTTCATATGTTCAGACTGATTTCGGATCTGGTAGTTGTCATTGTCTCTGCAACTTGTGGTGGAATTGCCTTTGCCTGTGCTGGACAACCAGTCAGTCCACCATCATAGCTCTTCGCTTTCTTTTATAATGAATTTCTATTTGAAGATTGGGAATTATCTTCTGAACTAAGTCCTGGCATCTATATGCTAAGTCTTTCTTTGCCGTTAGATCCACGTATTGTCCTAAAAGTCATCACTCACTACATTATGAATTTTTGCAGGTTATTACTGGATATTTGCTAGCAGGATCTGTCATCGGACCTGGAGGCTTAAGTTTTGTCAGTGAAATGGTGCAAGTATGTTGTCATATGATATTAAAGTATCTTCATACACATTACTTCCATTTCCTTATTAAATTACATGCATGTAGGTTGAGACAGTGGCTCAGTTTGGGGTGATCTTTCTTCTTTTTGCTTTGGGCTTGGAATTCTCGGCTACTAAGGTTGGCTTGTAAATTTAATGTTGCAGTATTCCTTCTGAGTTTTGTTTGTCTGTTAATTTAGGCCATGATACTACTCATTCCTTTTCAAGTTTGCAGCTTCGGGTTGTTCGAATAGTGGCTGTTCTGGGAGGTCTACTGCAAATTTTCCTGTTTATGTGCTTGTGTGGAATAACAGCCTCAGTATGTCCGCATTTTAATCAACATTTTGTGTTTCATATATATTGTGAAAAAAATACTTCAAAAGGACTTGTTACCCAATTGGAGTTTCCAATTTTCATACCTTGGACTGGGTATTTGAGGTAGTTCTATGTTACTGGGGCTATGGAATTATACCATGTGCACCACATGGTAGTCAGGCTGGACTAAGCCTAGCCATTTTGCTCTATGAGACAAGTGTAAATTAGTATTATACTTCAAAACATTTTCGTTCTCTTGCTTTCTTTTTTATGACTCCATGTCATAATTGTTTCTACTATCTTTCTTTCCACTTAGATCTGTGTGTTCAATGGATTTCTAATGTGACTACTGCATGCTATTTCTAGTTATGCGGTGGGAGACCTTCTGAAGGGGTATTCGTTGGTGCATTTCTTTCTATGTCTTCAACAGCAGTGGTGACTCTCTTTGCCCTTATATCTCTATATATTTTCTCATGTACCACTTATGTTTTTACCTGGGGGAAGTATATGGATTCATGACCAATTTAATAATTCTTGCAAATGGGTTGTGGGTGTCTTCATATTATGTTAATCTGACCTTAGTAGTGCTTTACAATTGTTTGCACAGTATGCATAGAATTTTATTTGTGTTCTTATTCAATATGAGGCGTTGATATGCAATTGGATGGACTAGTTGGTGCAATATATATCTAAGTGGTGATACCAGAAAACAAGCTTGCCTACCTCTCCTTTAGTCAAATCTCATTTGTTTTCATGGATTCTTGAAACTCGATCTTCCTGTACCACATCTCAGATTCTGTATTGTTTCATCCTTTTTGGTCTGCAGGTTTTGAAATTCTTGATGGAAAGAAATAGTATTAGTGCTCTTCATGGTCAAGTTGTGGTTGGCACTCTTATACTGCAGGTATGTGATACCACAATTTCTCACTTTACAGCATCTATGACTGATAAGTTTCTGTATTTAAACAAGGATTGAAGATTCAGGTTTATGCTTTCTCACTGATTTAAACTTGTGCGACCTACTAGGACTGTACTGTGGGTTTGCTATTTGCTCTGCTTCCAGTTCTGGGTGGGAGTTCTGGTATTCTTCAAGGAGTAATATCCATGGCTAAATCGTAAGTAAAGGTTATGAAAGGTCATCCTATCATATGAGTTCATCCAAATGTTTAGACTTTCATGTAAAGCATAAACAAATCAACATATTTTAGCAAAAATTCACAACAGCACCAAAAACGGGGAAAAGAGAGAGGATGCAATCAGGCTTAAAGAGCTGGTGGCAGACCTTAGTTAGCAATTTAAAGGCCTGATACTCTTTTGGTCGAATAAAGGCTGGATACACTATGCTTGAGTGTGCAATAGAAAGTTAATCTGTCATTATTTACTTATCACAACAACAGTTCATCTGTCATTGTTAAATTAGTAATATAACTTAAGATTATGTGGATGACATAACTGAGAAATTTATATTGCTTTCTAAGCTTATGCTTTATTTGGGATATTCAAGTGGTTGGGCAGGTTGTAAGCAGGGTCATTTATACACACTTATGTAGTTCCCATTACTCAGCTGTGGAAAGCCAAAAACAGCATAGTTAGTCTTTGGCACATCTAGGAAACTCTTAACTGCTCTCTTTCTCTAGTGATATTGCAATTAATTCTATTTTACCTGTTTTGCGTGTCTATTAGTGCCACATGTTTCTTTTCACATACTAGTCCATTATTACAGGTTGCTGGTGTTGCTTATATTTTTGGCCACCTTGTCCATATTATCACGTACTTGTGTACCATGGTTCCTTAAGCTTATGATAAGCCTATCTTCTCAGGTATTGATAAATCTTCATTTTAATGCAGTCTGATGCTTTAATTTTAGACATTGTTTTGGCTGAACAATTACTGTGTGCAGACTCATGAACTCTATCAATTGGCATCAGTGGCATTCTGCTTACTTGTCGCTTGGGTATGTCTCATTTCCTATCTTTTACATCTTCCATTTTAGAAGGACAGACTCATTCCAGTTAATACGCACAAGTAAGATAAACAGACCATCTTGCCATTGTTTTGAGCAAATTACTTGCGTCATCAACAAAGAAAAGGGGAAAGTAGGGGGATTAGGGGTTACATATTTGTTAGTTGATGCCTACCCCCTAAACATCTTCCCCAGAGGTCTACAGTACTTGCTCCCATGCTCACACCCGTCTATCTAATGACTGTCCGAAAGGATTGATATAATATCCTCTTTCTTCTTTTTTCTTTTTTTAAATGTCATTTCAGTGTAGTGATAAGCTGGGTTTAAGCCTTGAACTGGGTTCCTTTGCGGCTGGAGTGATGATATCAACAACTGATCTTGGTCAGCATACACTAGAACAAGTAAGATATCTTTTGTTCATTATGTACTTCAGAAGTTGTGGGGTGCCTGATACAGGCTTTACAAGTTGTTTTCCCCTTTTATGATTGATGATTCTAGGAATGTGCGGCTTTTTCATTTAACTTGTCTTGGTACATACTATTGAATTTTCTTATCAATTATCATGATATTTGAATTCAAGATTATAATATTTACATGTGTTTCTGCTCTTATTTGGGGGGGTTCTTTGTCTTTCAGGTTGAGCCCATTCGTAATTTCTTTGCTGCTCTTTTTCTCGCCAGCATTGGGATGTTAATACATGTTCATTTCCTTTGGAATCATGTTGATATTTTATTAGCAGCTGTTATATTGGTCATCATTATAAAAACTATAGTAGTTGCCAGCGTGGTCAAGGGATTTGGATACAATAACAAGACTTGCCTTCTTGTAAGATTTCAGCAAACTACTAACACAGTTTTACATGCATTTTTACTATTTCGTACAATTTATTGACGGAGGGGCCTTAGGTTATCCCATATGCGTAGGTTGGGATGTCTCTGGCACAAATCGGAGAATTTTCTTTTGTTCTTCTAAGCCGTGCTTCTAATCTTCATCTCGTCGAGGTGAGTGCGTCTTCATCTGTAAAATTACCAAGAAATTTTATAAAACTTAAATCTCTTTGCAAACCCCAGCTAATCTAGGGACTTAACTCAAGTTTAATATAACCTGACTTTGTAGCTGAAAGTTTATCACTATTGCAGGGTAAATTATATCTATTGCTTCTAGGCACAACAGCTCTCAGTCTGGTATGTGCGACATCTACTGAAATGTTAATTGCGTTTCAGTTTGAAAACATGGCCTGTTTAAAGGGATATATATTTTTGTAATCTAATGGTGCAGGTCACTACGCCATTGCTTTTCAAGATGATTCCTGCTGTTGTTCATCTTGGTGTGTTGTTGCGGTGGTTTTCCCCTGATAGCCCAACTGAGGTAATGATCCGCACTTGCACATTTACTCAATAAATTTTCACCATACAAAAAGGTGTCAGTTTACAGTTTTGCATAGTTCTTGTTGGAGCAAGTGTTTTGAAATATCTTGAATATGGTTTCTCCTCCCAGATTGGATTTAAAGGAGAAAGCTATCGCTCAGACAGTGCTAAGCGTATTGCTATGATGGTCCAAGGCTCTCATGATTCATGACATTAAACAAAACATGAACCGGAAAAATGCAATTTTCAGCCTTTACCTTATGGGGTTGTTATACTCTGGAGGAGAGGTATTTAAGAGTGCAAAGGAGGTCGACTGGTTGAAAAGTTTCTAAACTGTAAAGCTCCTCAAATTGTTGCCTACTTTCCATGCATCTGAATGATTAAGAAAAGAGTGAATCCTAATGCCAACTGCGACCGAGAAAAACAGAGCACGCTGGATATACCGAGCCAGAAAATTTTGTTCTTTGTGAAATAGTGTCCATTTTGTAATGTAAATCATTCCCTCTCCGCCCCCCTTCTCCTGAGGTTGATAATTTTAGTTGTCTTGTTTTTCTTCCCTAGTTTAGAATCAGCGACGTTCCCAAACTCAAATGTATCATGGATTTGTTCTTATAATGGTACCACAGTTTTCTTTTTCTTTCTTAAACTTGGTTCTTTTTTAAGGGAAGATGCAATTTCATCTTGGCTGTTTGTCACTAAAACATGGTGCCCCCTACCTAATTTGACCTGGGATCATCATATTACAGTAATAATAATTACTTTAAAAGAAAATTGAGGTAAACTCTATTGATTGCATGAAATAATATCCAAATATATCTTTGGAAGTTGTCGGCCATTGCTCTCTTAACACGCTAAAGAGAATATAATCAATCCAGTGGTGATAGTTACAGATAATTTCATCTGTTAAATTACCATGAAAGTGGAAGTCAGGCAAGGTTGTCATATAAAATAGAAAAAAAAACATTAAAAAAAACCTACATGATCATCAGGAGAAGTCATCTTTGATGTTAAGGTTGAAAGTGAAAATAGGCAGAACCACTAGGAAACATACAGTTTAACCCAGTTGATAATTACAATTAATAAAGTGCAAATGGTTAGAGTATGAATTGGTTTCAGGAATCTTCTTTCTATATATATATATACAGATTAGTTAATTCATGAATGGGAAGAGAACAAATGACGAAACGACTAATGAGAAAGAATCAAGGCAAATTCTCCATCAACTAACTAAAATAGTTGGTTAATCCACGTTTTACTGACAAAGATTGTTCACTAGTTTATTAACTCAGCCTTAATGTACAATTAGTTCTTAATTAAATTAAGAGGCCGGTCACCATCACATGACATAATTAACGTTAATTACGCACTCACTAGTATATTTATGTCATGATATGCTTTTCAATGGACAAGACTTTTCTTTCTTTTCTTGATGCTGCATATATATATATATATATATGTATATGTACATGTAATACTTTTAGCTTTTGCAAACATGATGATGCGGCTACAGAATGCTTATGTCCCTTGGTGGTGTCTGTAAATAAACCAACCTTGCTAGTTGCTGCTGACAAGAATATATTACGGGGGATGACCTACCACATGTCATTAGTTTACTAAATGTGGTTCAAAACCAGAATTTTTTTTTTTTTGGGTCAATGTTCAAAACCAGATTAGTAATTAAACAAATTGAGATTAGCTTAAATAAATAAATAAAATTATTAAGACAGGGCTCCAATGAGGGTCATGGCAATGCTTTTTATGCATGCAGCATTATGATTCATGACAGAAATGTGTATGCATGTATGTGTGTACAGATTTGAAACAAGGGAAAAGATAAATGGGATTTGTGTCTGCTTGCTGGAAGAAACAAACTTGTATCCTCCACAAGATTCATGTGAACATGAAAGTGGATATGTGGGTTTTGTTTTGATTGAGTAAAGGTTTTTCCAAACTATTTGACACCACACACAGATAGTTACGGGTATTAAGACATAGCAAGTAGGTTGAATGTCTCTGTAATTTAAAAGTGATAATAAATGTGACAGATGGTATTAAATCAAGCAAAACAAATACGTACAGACAGACACAAAGATCGAAGAATTTCCAAGCACAGGGTTAGTACTCTTATTTCAACTCTACTATTACGACCAGGTTTATGACGCAAGAGAAATAGAGGAATAGAGAGAGAGAACGATAATTCTAAAGTAACACGTCAAGTCTACCAGCAAAATGAAAATAAGATGATTCTTCATAACGCTCTAACGCATTCCTTTTATACAAAGGAAACCTTAGGCTTGCTAGGAAAGCTAATTAGAAAGCCAAAAGGAAATAAAACAAAGTTTCCCAAATTATTCTAAAACTTTAAAGGCTAAAAAGTCAAAGTAAACGATAAAATTTGATTAAAATAGCTCATATATCACAACAAAATGGTGAGTTGCACTCGTCACTTCGTTCTCTTCGAAACGACGAGTCATGGGCCTGATTTTGAGTTTAAGGCACATACTTGCACATGGGTTTGTTGCTGGGACGACGTGCGCACCTGTCCAGCTCTACCTCAACAACTCAACCATGTATTCTACATTAGTTTCCCATCAGGAGGGAGAAGTACTTAATTTCAATTAACAAGGTACCAATATGACAATATTTCAAGCCAATCATGCACTACATTGCAAGAAGGTTAATATATGATCATGCGTGATTGGATTAGAATATTGTCACAGCAACATCTTCAATGTAGATAAGTTTTTCTCATGCAGGCGAGGAAAGAAGATTGCAATGAAACTTCTTGCTTCTTTTGGCTAGGGGGTTGGCTTGTAAATTTAGCACACTCAAAGAGAACCCTCCCCTAGAGAAAAACTTAGTTGCAATGGGGATAGCAAAGAAACTTAATTGGAACGGGGTATCACTGTTTTGCGAATTTCCGACCAATAATGTTATGTCACATGAAAATATTATGACGCGTATCATGGTGTTATAGGTCCGAAGATAGCAAAATAATACTATCCATGTTTCATAAAAGTCTTTCTCCTACCAATGAACCATGTTCCTGCCTACTCCTAGCTAGCTAGACATGAAAGCCCTAGAATGTGACATTGTGTTTTCTTGTGAACATGTGGACTAGCTTCATTTCTTCCTTATCTTAAAAACGATAGAAAAGCATACAGATGTGTCAGATGTGTGGTCACATAAAATTAATGAAATTGTTTTGTCTTCTTTTATTTGGTGAACTAATAACTTTGTCGTTCTAATGTTATAGGGATATGGATTTTCTTGAGGTACTCTCCAAATCATAGATTGTGCTAGATGCCCGTCAAGGCAAGGGAAAAAACAACCCAAGAAAGATACAACAAGATTGGGGAATTATCAATTGTGGTCAAGGAATTGAAGTGTTTACTAAGGCTCTGGTTAGACTTTTGAAGCATTCAAACTTCCACAAAAAGTCTAGAGTGTTGGGAATATTGTAGTCAACAAAACTTATGAAAATGGTAGTTAATTACTTTTATCCTGGTCACCAGTCCATGGTTTCCAGATCTTTTTGCTTTCTGTTTCCTAGCTAGTGTTTTGCTGCATATTGAATTTTTTTTCTTCTTCTTGTGCATCAATTAATTTCCTCACTATTACATAAATTGACTTAAAAAAGTCAAGAACTTTTTGGGATGGAGCAGACAGTAAATTATAGGGATGAAATTACTTGGAAATTACAGAATGTAAGAGAGTCAGGCTGTGGTGTTGTTGAGTAAAGACCTGGACATACATGATTTTTTAATTTTTAAATATAAGCGATTAGTCTAAATTAAAACTAGAAAGGAGGTTTCTCTCACACACAGTATCAAAGTGTCATAGAAATTCACACTCCGTCGGCACTCAAAGATATTAACCATTTTTTGGAAAAAAAAAAAGAAAAGATATTAACCATTTATAGCTAGTTGTTTTTGGCTAGATGGAAATGGAGGAAAGAGAAGCTACGCAATATGTAAATAATACGACGACAAACCAATATATATTTTCAAGTAGCAAAATAATCTTCCAAAAACGCTATCTTTCTCATGCTGCCATGAACGTTTTTCTCTTCTTTTCTGTTCTTTCCCTGCCTGTCTGTCTGGTATTCTTTTCTACAGTTGTCACTGTTAGATCGTACGTACTTATCATCAAACATTCAATAAAACTGTATTCATGCATTAAAGAAACCTTCACATTTGTCATCAAATCATTGGTGCAGATTAATAATATGTTTGTGTTTTGCATCTGCTTTTGTGCAAGGATTTCTGTTCCTTAATTACCATTAGCCAGACTGGCACATAGATATCAAGCTTTCTTTATTTATTACGAAGAACAATCTTGAAAATGCTGTTGGTTATTTTAATTTGCAACTTAATACTATGAAATAGGGACCTGGATTAAAGTAAACCTAGTGAGAAGACCCAACAATGGTTAGGTATTCAATATTAGAATGAGCGTATTTGCGGAAAGTCCTTTTTTCAAATTATTTAGAGATAATCACTGCCGATAATTGTTAGCCTGCAAACTATCAAACTGGTTAACTACATGTAGTTAGCATAAAGTAGAATAATTTTTAATTAATTCCAAACAAGTTAAGCACTAATCACTTCCATAATAAGTTTTCATGCATGGATTATGGATACATCCTCGTTTATTCAAAAGAAGAGGAAAAAGGAAGGGAAAAGAAGAGAATGTTAAATATATAATTAAGACATATACTAACTATAATTAAAGTAAAAGTGGCCCATGAATTCTCCTTGAGATCCTTCTCCCTCCTCAGCTGCTTAATTGGGTTAAAGTCAAAATCATCTTCATTTCTGTAATGCATCCCCAATCCATCGACTTTTTTTTTTTCTTTTTCATGTAACACTAATTGGTCCAAGATTAAGGAGGGGACCTGCAGGGGATGGGGAAGATTTATTTTTTTGTTCCAAACTAGGACTAGTTGGCGCGGCAAGCGTGAGCTCTAGATCCGGTACAACTGATGCTGATGAACCTGGTTTTGAGGCAGCAATGTTTGATGAATATTTCATCTGGGAATCGATCAATCCGTAAATCCAAACCGGCAGCTGCTGATTAGCACTGCAGTGATCCGGTTTTCGATTATCTAAGTTTGGATTTTGTGCTGCCAGGGAGGTGCCAAGTTCAAGCAGAGGCAGCGTGGCACCAGAAATGTCATGAATATTGTTATGTTGAGGAGAAAGAACTTGATGATCATCGCTTAATGGCTGCTTATAATGAGAGGTGTTGGTATTGGCAGGATGACCAGTCGACAGATTGATATTGTTGCTGCTCCCAAACTGTCGCATATATGAACATAAGTGAATTTTGAGCACAGAATTAAAATTCAATCCATGCATAAATTTTCATTAAGAGGGGGAGATTTTAAAACATATATGTATATTATATACCATGTCGAAGAGGCTAGAACGTCGTTTCTTCTTGGTGAGGCTTGCTTGCCTGAGAAAGTACTTCTGAGCATGGCTGGCAACTTGGGTTGGGGTTCTTGTGGTGACATAGTTCCTAGAGATGCCTCTCCAGTCACCCTTTCCAAGCTTCTCGAGCCCGATTAGAAACGTCCGGTGCTCCTCTTCTGTCCATGGAACTCCTAATAACATAAGCATGAAAATAAGATCAATATATATAATAAACATTTACATGTATGTTAAGCAAAAATAAATGGGTGATTAATTTGTGCCGAAAATGTGCTATAGAAACTGAATACACAGAAGAAATTGAAGTAAAATATCCCTTCAATGTTGAAGTTTTTATTTTCCTTTCAAAATAAGAAGAAGAAAATAAATGATTAAATGGGAACTGACCCTTTTTCCTCTCTTGGGCTCGGCATATGAGACCATCAGAAAGATAGCCGACGGATGCTTTATCCTGAATAGAATTCTCATCGACAGAAATTCTTGAAGAAGATGGGGAGGACGATGAGGCCGATGACGTGGGCAAGCAATCCATGCTGAAACTTTTCTTCATGGACATGGCAACATGATGATTCATATTAGATGATGAAGGCATCATGAGATGATGATGATCATGATGATGAAGTTGGACACCAAAGAGCCTAAACCCAACATGACCAACACTAAAACTTGTACCAGTCCCTCTGAAATTCGTGCAGGTCCTTGAATTGTGGCCTATGTTTCCACAATGTGAGCACTTTCTGCCCATTTTCACCCAGACAAGAACAATGATAATATTATTACTTAAGTGCCTTCCCTCCACTTAATTCTCCAAATAATAACAAGTCCAAAACTCAGAGAGAGAGAGAGAGAGAGAGAGGAGAGAGGGAGAATAAGTAAAGTGTTTGGTGGTATATAAGATGATGGGGGAGGGGGGGTGAGGGTGGGGTTTATGAAAATGGATGCACACCAAGAGAAGATGATTGGATGGATATTTTTTATTGATGGATTTTTTTTCCAAGTTGGGTTCTAAACATATTAACAAAACTTGAATAACTACCTACCTCTCTCTGCCTCCCTTTATACAAATTATAAATCTTATCTTATACAGGATACTTTTTGTCCTCTGGAGTTTGTAGGCATATATTCCTACGTACGTACAAATATTGATGAGTGGGGGACCCTCTAGCAAACTATTCAGCTTTTTTGTTTTTTCTTTTCTTTTCTATTAAACACCAATTACTTACTACTTTTATATATAAATAAGAAGATAAATCATAGGTAGCTATGTTCGTATCCTTTTATTTAATCACCGTAGAGCGGAATATTCCTAGATTAAAAGCTAGTTAGTAATTATATTCATATTTAAGTCAGTATGTACATAATGAGTTTTCTTATGTATTTTCTTTGAATATGGTGTGTACCGTGAAAGAGAAGAGAGAAAGATGGATGATCTTTTCCAATATCTTGGAAGTAGGTGGGTGGGAAATATCTAAGAAAAGGAAGACTCCTTTGAAAGTTGATACATTGATCAACCCATATGTTGCACTTTCTTAGGAAACTCATAGAGACAACATACCATATCATTATAAGACAACCAAAATGGGGAAAAAAGAAAACAGAATAATGTTAGCCTACATTAGTTCAACATTATATGATATTTTTCAGTACTTTCATAGTTAGTTCCACCAAAAATTAAGGAGGATGTTAGGCTCTTGCTTCATAAGTCAACAACTATATGCCCCTAATACCAATAATTTCAAAGGTAATTGTCCATTTCAAATCAGTGGACCAATTAATGCTCAAAATAGATAGATGTACAATTTAATGATTTGATTATGATCACCATCTAATCAAACATTGAAATAATCGAAATCGCTTAAAATCTATGATCACCATCATCATCGTCATGACCATTTTCCATATTGTTGGCATGTAAATTTGTATTTATTCGACAGTTGATCATCAATCTATATCATCTATTATCAAGTCTTACCTAATTATTTATCCTTGAATTTATATCTCATAACATAACTCATATCACTGAATTTTTTTATTAAATTATTTTATATGCACAATTTATGGCTAATCACTTTAGCTAAGGTACCATAATTATTGTCACACAAAATATATAGAATCCTCAGTTTGATTAAAGGAGAAGAATAGTATATTCCCTTTCCCATATTGGTAAAGTAATACACGAGTACTTCAAAATCTAGAGACAGACTCATGAGATATCTATAATTAATAAAGGGAGCTTTAGTTTTAAATCATAATATAGTTTACTAATTTAGTAGAAAGACATACAATTTAGTCTAATTAGCAAAAGGCCAAACACTAAAATGTAACAAAAATACCATTACAAATTATGAAAATTACAACATATGCCATTTTCAGGATTTAATTTTAAACCAAAGCTGGACAAACGACATCAAACCCAAAACTGAAACAAAAACGACATATAAACCGAAACCGAAATTGAATCAGTCATTCGCGCGACCTTTCAACTTCACCTCAAAAAAACCTCTTCAACTGTTCAACAAATCCCCAAAATCTCAGCCAACGCGACGACCATCTCAGATTCCTAGTCTTCACTCTCACTTTCAAAAAAAGTGTAAGGAATCAACTCATATCTTGGTTTCGTTTTCGTTTTCGTTTTCGTTTGGTTTTGGTTTTGGTTTTGGTTTTGGTTTTCTGCATCTAGATTCCAGTTTGGGTTCCGTTTTCGTTTCCTTTTGGTTTTCTGCATCGCAGAAACACAAACTGCATTGCAGAAACACAAACTGCATCGCAGAAAACACAAACTGCATCGCAGAAACTCGTATTATATGTCTATTATGTTTGATGTTTGATGTTTTCTTTTTTTTGCTCAACCATTTATACTTCTTCCTTGTAGTTTATCTTTACTTGACCTAATAGTGTTCTCATCCCTTCTTGTTTCAGATCACAAATGGCGCAAGAGAATGGCTCAAGGGACACAGATCCACAACCACAAAGCCAACCAAGAGTAGCAGATGCTAGATCTGGAGACTCAGCAAAATAGCGATCGTAATCGCTCTTCATCTTGAGCTAGAAGACCTTGGAGTTATCGGTGAATGCCGAAGGGATGAGCGCTTGAGAATTCCATCACGGCCACAAGTGAAGGCTATGGTCGTCGTTGCTGGAGAGAGAGAGAGAGAGAGAGAGAGAGAGTGTCGTTGCTTCTTGAGAGAGAGAGATCTAATTTGATAAAAAAGGAGACCAACTCTAATATTTTAATAAAAATGGTATAATTGTCTAATTTTAGCTTGCCCAACAAATCTGGGCCTACTTTTTGGCCTAATCTAAAATACCTATTCTTTTTTGGGTATTAAAACCCAAACTGAAATACCTAATGTCTCATATCCAAATTACTAAAGTTAATTATGTCTAATAACTAATTTTCCTATTAATAAATTAGATAGACATATTTATCTCTCACGCAACTACTTTTGTCTTACTTAATGTTAATCATGGGGCCATCTTGTTAAATTAAGATTTTAAGCAAGTTGGAAACTTGGGAAAAAGAAAATAATCCAATATATCAGGAGGCCAAGTTGAAAATTATTTAGTCCTTTCTATGTTTGAATGAACCATGAAACACTTCCAAATTATTTATTTATTTATTTTATGCATTTTGCATTTGGCATTATTATAGAAACGAATCTTCCCTCGTATGAAAACAGAGGATAATTATAATTGACAGTTGAATATATTATGTTATTAAATAGTAATTATAATTAAATTCCTTTAATTGCATTGTTATACTTGTCCCCTTTTGTCAAAGGGTAGGGTGGGTTTGGGTCGTAGCCTATGAGCTAAAACTGCAAGAATAGGGTGAGCTTGAGATCTCAGCTTCATCTGAAAAGGACTCAAAGGGAATATTTATTTTAAGTACCAAGTTGTACAGATTGATTATTAAAGCATAAATGTCTGGCTAAATCATGTTCCTGTGTTCAATAATTATATTAAATCTGGTACAGAGATTTGATTAGAAATCATTCTTTTTTTGCCCACAATTGCTTCCAACACAAACCCAAAAGGTATCAACTTGTGGAGAAATAAATGGCCATAAAATAAGTAAGTGTAACCATCAGCCTGAGTTGCTCAAGTTCAAAACCACTGCATATAAAGAAGGGAATGATCAACTTTCAAAAAACAGGGTGCACCAATTGTTAAAGTACGAGTAGAGTATATTGAAGCAATAGTATCACACCATGATTGATGTTTTTTGCTTTGATTTTAGATCAGTTGTCCAGGCGCGTAATGTGGTATAAAATGATCATAATCATAATGCGACGCGAATAATGAATCAACAGTTGAAATGAGTTCATTTTTTGTTTTAAATATATTATAGCACTGCTTTTTGAGTCTAGTTCCTTCCCTAAAGTCCAACCAAAACATAAAGGAAAAAGAGAATGGGGGGTTGTAAAACACTAGCATCCACTGATAAGCAAGATGGAAAAAAGTAGCACACACATTCCAAGTTCAAATATGGGAAAAAAAAAGTTAAAAGAATGGACAAGGTTTTGACATGGGTCATATTCAAAGCCAAGATCTCAACTGCTCTTTAATTTTTTTAATCAGGAACTGAGAGCAAAATGCCTTTATATCTCATTTTCATATCATTATCATATTATATACATAATTAATCTTCCATTAGTGCTAAAGATTACATCACATGCCATGATCCAATATTAGCTACAACAACAAATGAAGTAGAGGAATATACAATGTACAAGCACTAAGCATCTTTTCTTTTTCTTCTTCTTCAAAATAATCTCGTATCAGCAGCCACAACAGAAGTGATATTATTGTCAGTTGTCTATTTTATTTATTTGTGGAGAGGGAATGATTGTAACACTAGGCCAAAGAACATCAGTACTTACGTCTGTCAATTCTATTGCACATAAAATAAGATTTTTTAATTTATTTTTTCTACTTTTATTTTTATTTTTGTTGCTGCAATAAAATAAGATTTGATTCTAGAAATAAGTGTCTTTCTAAACATACAAAGAGGTGTGCCCATTCAAGTCATTGCTTCCAAGTCAAAGTTAAGAAAGAATCTTCACTATGCAGAAGAGGAAACTTGGAAAATCAAGCAATTTGGAACGCACTGAAAAAAGTTTTTATCATTCTTTGAACAAAGCCTATGGTTTTGAAAATTGAAGTCAATTGTAGCACATATGATTCTCCTGGTACTTGATAGAGTGGCCAATTTAAATTGGTCAGCAATTTCATCAGTGCTTTTCTTATAATCACAATCACAAGGAATTTATCCTGAGCTGGTGGATTGAGTATCAGGAATTGAAAATGAATGGCTCATATGGAGTCTAGACATCAGAAAATTATAATTATTTTTTTTGATACAAGCGATATTATACTTTAAACTAATCTAAACTACGAGGAGGGGATTCGAACTCAGTACATAGTGGGGAGTACATAATTATTAATTTGCCTTGTATATGAAATCTTGTTCGTATTTTACAGTGGATATATACATTCCCCCCAGTATAAGATATGAAGAAAAGTATTCAATAGTTGCAAAATTCTCTGATTGTTTCAGTCCCTGAAGCAACCAATTATGTAGTCAAAGGTATCACAAGCTTGAACAAAGAACAACAGTTGTTAAATCAAAGTCAATATGCCTTCTAGTGACCTTGAATTGATTCATTGCCATTCTAAACATTCAAATCAAGAAGGAAACCAATGGACTTTAAGAACAAAGAAAATTTCAAAGATTGTCATGTAACATATATATCATATTGATTTGCTTTTCGAAGAAGCAAACATTATTCAGGTAATCACAGAGGATAAATAAGAAATAAGAAATCCATCATGTAACTGAAAACCCAGAACAATCAAATTCCTAGGATTTTCTCTGAATTTGGAGAGGTTCAATCTGCTTGTACAAATAGCATGTGCTTCAAGGTCAACATTATCAAGAAGCACAAAACTTAAAAAATATTTGTTTCTAACTTCAAAGACATTGCACAAGTAATTTCCTTGAAACAACCCACAAGTTGAAAAGATTAAAACTTCTACACTATGTTATGCATCTGCAACTTCTCTCTGTTTTACATCCTTTCACCAAAGTATTCTTTTATCAAACAATGAGAACTGGCCCTATATAAATCTTCATTACAACACAACGAACCGCCTGGTAAGGTCTTCATACAACAAAGTAGTCCACATGCTCAGCCATTTTGTAAAGACAATAGTGTAAGTTATTTCAAGCCTTTATTCAATAACACTAACCTTGATCAGACATGGCTTCAGTAGGTAGGATAGAGATCTTCTTCTTCTATGCAGTCCTTAAGCTCTTTCTCTTATGGGGTGAGATTTCTGTATGAGTAGGTGGTTCAACTGATAGAGAAGGGACCTCTATTTATATGCATTTACTTAAGTTTCCTGCCCATTAAGAAATACTTAAGCAATCCAGATTGCATTAGGATAGTGTGTTTCAATCCATATAGAATTAGGAATTCTCTAAGTTCTTTTCCTATTAAAACACTCTCTAGAAAAAGAACCGCAGATAATGTTTAAGTTTGCACTCCTAGATCAGTGTGAATTGCCAAATCCTTATAGGATTAGAAGACCACATTTACGTAAGACAAGTTATTGTCTTACAGTCTCCCACTTGGTCAATAATCACAAAGCAAATTTCACTGATCACTGTAAGGCCTTGTGGAGTTTCAACTAAACAAAATTCCCACCAAGCAACTGTCAGTTTTGGAAAATTATAAGGAATTATCGAGGCTTATTGACCATACAGTTATCGAAACCTTTATAATCACACTTTAAATTTTCCAACACTACATGAAGCTTCGATCAAGATTAAACTTCAGAGTAATCATGAAAACCTGGAAGTGCTTAATTATATCATGACTACTCTATCGTCCCTGCAAATGACTACCAAGGTCTTGTCTTTGAACAAACAAAGACACAACTGTCATGAACACAAAACCTGTACAGCTTCTCTTTATGCTAGCATTGCTGTCATAAATATGTGTTCAAGCAATTATAAAACAATTCCAGTAATTAAACTGAATATAAAACTTTATTAACCTCAAGTCTGAAATCATCCATTGTAACTCTACTAGTTAAGCATACTGAAACAGAAACAAAACTAATTAACAAATGCTGAACCAAAAACCAAACTCCCACTGATGCTCCCACTGTTTTAGCCACTCAATTCAGTTGTTAGTCCCATACTAATCACATGTCTATGGAACACACCATTAGGCAATCCTTTTGTGAGTGGGTCAGCAATCATGTCGTTTGTGCTGATATGATCTAATATAGTGTATCCATCTCTTATTTTCTCCTTGACAGTAAAGAACTTAACTTCTAGGATTCTTGAAGCTTTGGTCCTTTTGTTCCCTTTTGCAAAAAGAACTGTTGCACTGTTGTCATTCCAAAGTTGTATAGGTCTGTCAATTGACTCAACCACATTTAGACTAGAAATAAAGTTCTTTAACCACATAGCTTGAGAGGTTGCTTCATAACAAGCTAGAAATTCAGCCAACATAGTTGAAGCAACTGTGAGAGGTTGTTTGATGCTTCTCCATGATACTGGAGCTCCTGCAAATCGAAAAACGAAACCTGATGTTGATTTAAGATCATCTTTGCATCCTGCAAAGTCTGCATCTGCAAAACCTTCCAATTCCAATCTGTCACTTCTTTTAAAAACCAACTTATAACTCTTTGTTCTCTCCAGATATCGCATAACTCTCTTACCTCCAATCCAGTGAGCTTGTCCAGGATTTGACTGGAATCTTCCCAATACACTTATAGGAAATGCTATATCTGGTCTCGTGCAGACCTGCGCATACATTAGACTCCCTACTAGAGAGGCATAAGGCTTGTCAGCCATCTCCAACTTTTCTTGGTCAGTTTTAGGTGCCTGGTCTCTCCTGAACTTGTCTCCCTTCGAAATAGGCACATCTGTGCCTGCACAGTCTTGCATATTAAACCTATTTAATATCTTTTCTATGTAAGCTTTCTGTGAGAGACCTAGTAGACCCTTGCTTCTGTCTCTACTTATCTCAATTCCCAATACATAAGAGGCTTCTCCTAGATCAGTCATGTCAAAATGCTTAGCAAGGAATGCTTTGCAATCATGCAACATTGACATATTAGTGCAGGCTAACAATATGTCATCAACATAGAGAACTAGGATTATGAAATGACTCTTACTCCTCTTCATGTAAATGCATTCATCCAAGATATTTTCTGTGAAACCATATTGCTTAACAACTTCATTGAACCTTATATACCACTGTCTCGATGCTTGTTTGAGACCATAAATTGATTTACATAGCCTGCAAACCAGATTTTCTCCCTTCTCTTGAATAAAACCTTCTGGTTGTCGCATGTAGATTTCCTCCTCTAGGTTTCCATTCAAGAATGCAGTCTTTACATCCATTTGGTGTAAGTGTAAATCAAAATGAGCTACAAGTGCCATTATGACTCGAAATGAGTCTTTGGTTGAGACTGGTGAGTAAGTCTCATTGTAGTCGATTCCTTCTTGTTGTGTGAATCCTTTGGCAACTAGTCTTGCCTTAAATCTGTCAATTTGTCCCTTTGAGTCTCTGTTGGTTTTGAAAACCCACTTGCTACCTATTGGTTTGCATCCCTTTGGTAAAGGCACTAATTCCCAAACTTGATTCTTTTCCATAGAGCTTAATTCTGACTTCATAGCAGCCCACCAATTTTCACATTTCTCACTCATCATGGCTTGCTTGAAATTAATGGGATCTTCTATACCATTCACATCGTTTTCAGATTCTTGGAGATAGACATGATAGTCATCATGTAAGGCTCTTTTCCTTGGTCTCTGTGATCTTCTCAGTTCCAAGTTTAACTGTGCATTATTTTCTACTTCTGCATTCTCAATTTCTGGTTGCATGATTTGCTGTTCTTGAACTTGATCTGCTGTTGTCTGTTCTTTTGCATCAGTGTGGTTGTCACTCAGGTTTAAACTTGGTAGAATCACAATTTCACTTTGTGTGTTTGTTTCAACAGAATTCTCAACTTCTGTTATCACTTCATCAAACTCAAAACTTTTATCTTCAATTCTTTCATCTTCAGATTCTATGAACACTGCCTCTGTGTTTCCACAAACCTGGTTGTGTTTTTGGGACAATAGAACCTATATCCCTTTGTTTTATCTGGATATCCAATGAAATAACCACTTGTAGTTCTTGAGTCCAATTTCTTTTCCACAGGGTTATAAAGCTTGGCTTCTGCTTTGCATCCCCATACCTTTAAATGGTTTAAGCTTGGTTTTCTTTTGTTCCAGATTTCATAGGGAATTTTGTTCACACTTTTGGTTGGAACCCGATTAAGTATATAATTAGCTGTTTTCAGTGCTTCTCCCCACAGAAATATAGGTAGATTTGTGCAACACATCATACTCCTAATCATATCCTTCAATGTTCTGTTTCTTCTCTCTGCGATGCCATTTTGCTGTGGTGTTCCTGGATTTGTGTATTGAGCAATTATCCCTTCTTGTTGCAGAAATTTGGCAAATGGTCCAAGGTTTCTTCCACTTTCATCAAATCTCCCATAAAACTCCCCTCCTCTATCAGACCTTACAACCTTGATTTTTAGGTCTAGTTGGTTTTCTACTTCAGCCTTGTAGATTTTGAACATGTCCAAAGAGCTGGATTTTTCTTTGATCAGAAAAACATGTCCATACCTTGAGTAATCATCTGTAAAGGTGATGAAATAGTTGAACCCTTCATGAGTTGGAGTTGGAAATGGACCACATATGTCTGTATGGATTAATTCTAGAACACTTTGACTTCCCACAGCTCCTTTCTTTCTCAAGTTAGTTAATTTCCCTTTCACACATTCAATGCAGACTTCATCTATATCAAAATTCAATGGTGGTAGAACTAATTCTTTGCATAAGGTTTTCATTCTTTCCTTTGATATATGTCCAAGCCTTTTGTGCCATGTTTTAAAGTTTTCTGTTTTGATCGGATTGGATTGGATGACATTGATTTCCATTTCTGCTGTTTTGCAATTCAATCGAAATAAGTTATCAACAATACTTGCTTTTCCAACTATCTCTTTATTTCTGAAAATAGAACAACCAAAATCATCAAAGTTCAAAGTGAACTTTGACTTTACAAGCCTAGTAACTGAGATCAGGTTTTTCCTTATAGTAGGAATGTAAACCACATCTTCTAATTCCAAAATAAAACCAAAATCTAATTCAAGCCTAACTACTCCAATGAAGTCTACTTTAACTCTTGACTCCATTGCCTACGAACACCTTCACTTCATCCTTGCTTGGCAGCCTCCTCCTTGTTAACCCCTGCAAAGAATTAGTCACATGAATGCTTGCACCACTGTCTAACCACCATGAATTATCTGGGATATTAACTAGATTAGATTCAAAACAAACTAGAACTTGATCTTTCTTACCTTTAGCCTGTTGCTTATCCAACCATTTTTTGTATTTCCTGCAATCCTTCTTCATATGTCCATTTTTCTTGCAGAAAAAGCACTTTAGTCCCACTGGTTTCAAGGCCTTTAAACTGTTATTCTCCTTTTCCTTTTCTCTTCCAGCAGCAGCTCCTTTGTTCTTAAATTCCAGATTTTGTTTGGTTTGAACCAGATTCACCATCCTAGCACCTCTTTCTTTTATGATATTGATTTCATGCTGAACACTTATGGTTATGAGGTCATTCAATGTCCAATTTTCCTTTTGAGCTATATATGTATCTTTGAGAGACTTAAACTCCTTAGGCAGTGAATTCAAAGCAAAGTGCACCATCATATCCTCATCCACATTCATTTTCAATTCCTGCAACTTAGTCCCTATGTCGATCAGATTCATAATGTGAGCTCTAACACAGCCTTTTCCATCATATTTCAAGTCTGTTAATTGACTTAGCAAGGTACTCTTAACAACTTTCTCTGATTCCTTGAACCTTTGTGCAATAGATTCATAATACTCCTTAGCATGCTCAGATTTAGGGATGCTTCCTTTTACAGATGGAGCCATAGCTCTCTGCATAATCAACATGGTCAATTTGTTTGCCTTTTCCCATCTAGCAAACTTGGTTTTGACTTCTGTAGAGGCATCTGGAGCTGGGGCTTGAGGTGGGTTTTCTTTGAGGACAAAATCATAATCCAGAAATCCCAAAGAGATTTCCAGGTCTTGCTTCCACTTTTGGTAATTCGATCCAGTTAAAGTTACAATGGACTGATAGCTTGAGGAATTAACTGAAACATAATAATAAAATAAATGAACTGTCCCCAATAAATCTTTACTTAAACATTATCAATTTATACCTGGAGGTTATAAACCTGAACATGTTCCAAAACACTTGGAAATTTTTTTTTTAGGTCTGAATAAACTCCCTGTGCAAGAAACTTCTTATCTGTGGATCAAGAAATTTCTTGCCAATTTACACAGTCCTTTTCCATGTTGTTCCATCACAATTGTCATCAATCTGTGCCTTTTCCATCTGTGGATGAAATCAACACAGAAGGCTACGAATTGTGATGCAATTCTTGATCAATCTATTGATTGAAACTGCTGCTGTAACAATTAAACTGCTGTGGCTCGTTCAACTGTTGCAGCTGTAATTCCAGTCTTTGATCAAAAGTCTTATAAGCATGATCGAGCAGAAAACTTGATGCTCTTAATCAAAACTTGATCAAACAGATATGCAATTAGTTTTAAATACATGCTTTATGACTAATGATCAACTAGAAGCTTTAAACGTGATGCAGATTTTATAAAATTCGAAAGATTAGATTATAGAACAAGACCTAGTGCTCTGATACCACATGTAAGTTATTTCAAGCCTTTATTCAATAACACTAACCTTGATCAGACATGGCTTCAGTAGGTAGGATAGAGATCTTCTTCTTCTATGCAGTCCTTAAGCTCTTTCTCTTATGGGGTGAGATTTCTGTATGAGTAGGTGGTTCGACTGATAGAGAAGGGACCTCTATTTATATGCATTTACTTAAGTTTCCTGCCCATTAAGAAATACTTAAGCAATCCAGATTGCATTAGGATAGTGTGTTTCAATCCATATAGAATTAGGAATTCTCTAAGTTCTTTTCCTATTAAAACACTCTCTAGAAAAAGAACCGCAGATAATGTTTAAGTTTGCACTCCTAGATCAGTGTGAATTGCCAAATCCTTATAGGATTAGAAGACCACATTTACGTAAGACAAGTTATTGTCTTACAAATAGCAGTTAGATCACTGCAAAAAGAAGAAATAAAAACCGCATTAACTACAACAATTCATAGGGAAATCTCTCTTTCTGTACCTAGGAAGCATGGATATGGATATTGGTAAAATATGGTATGTCAGCTTTTGGATTTAGATTATATATATAATTAGATACCATTCAAATTGGGGGGGAAAGAGAGGATGTTTTACACCTTTAATTTTCTGTAAAGAGTTCTCTTTCTTGATTCTGAAAATAGAATAACATTTTTGTGGAATAAAGAAACTGACCTATTGCATGTTTTTAAGAGCCATTCCAATGTCTGAATTTACATATTCCACGTCGTTTTCCTTCAAAAGAGTCACGGATAGATTGCACCATGGAACAGACTACAGATATATGAGCCAATTCATCACGCATCTCCTGCAAAATGAATTTAACTCCATTGACCAACGATTTAAAATTATATAATGGAGAGGGTGAGGGATATGGTTGAATATGATACCATGTCAGCCAGACGTTCATCGAAACCCTTGGAAATTTCAGCAGGCATGAATATTTTTTGGTAAGCTGTTCGCAGGCTTCTGATCTAGATCCTTGCCCAGAGGAATAAAAGCTCTTTTAGACATTCAATTTAACATAAGGAAGTAGAAAGTGCAACTAAGATAAAAAAAAATTAACGCAAACCTCTTGGGCTGTGAAACCATGACGTCGTAGACCCTCAAGATTTAAACCACGAAGTTCAGCTCTTTCTCCTGCAACCATCATGTACTTTGGAACATCCTGTGCAATCTTCAGGCAAATAAAATAAGAACGTAAAATCAATATTGCACAGTGGGAAATTTATAGTTAAGACAAGAGAAATTGTGCAGGTTCCCTTGATACATAAGCTATTGAAATTATAGTGTATAATGACAGACGGTAAAGAGTAAGATCATGTCATACCACGGAGCCACCACCAATAAAAGAGAAAGAACCAACATGGCAGAACTGATGAACAACTACAGCCCCTGCAGTGTGAGCATAATCCTACATTTGAAACACGACTATATATCAGATACAGCAAGTAGGATAGACGTGTATATAAATTATATAAATTACATTTGAAATGCGAAGATAGAATGTAACATTGTTGATTTGAAAAAATACAACGGACATCTCAAATATATTTCTTGGAGTGAAAGAAAATATCTTTCTACAAAACATCAACCACTATCCTGAAATTTGAAATCTCACAATCCAAATAAAGCGTAAGGGCTTACTTCCACCACAACATGGCCTGCTAAAAGGGTATTATTTGCAAAAATGATGTTGTTTCCAATCTTGCAATCGTGGGCAATATGACAAGAACCCATGATAAGATTATTATTCCCAATAACCTGATCACAAAACACTAGTATCAGAGCATGAAACTTAACACACGACACACAAGTATAAATGAAAAAGTAATTATCATATCCACATACTGTTGTATCACTCGACTTCGAAGACCGGTGGATTGATGTATGCTCCCTGATGTCATTGTTGTCCCCAACCTCAAGGAAACATTCATCCCCTGACTAAATCATAAAACAGACACTAACTAGGGAATTTGGTCATGAAAATTTTGTGTATCCTGCTGACTTTGTTACATAAATGAAACATTGAAACTAACCTTGTACTTCAAGTCTTGGCATTTGACACCAACCACAGCATGGTGTCCAATAATATTATTACATCCCAGCAATGTTCGGCCTGGAAGATCATCACCAACAACGGCGCCACTGCCTGACAAATTTTGTACCACAATGCAAAGTTCAAAACTTGAAATCAAAAGTGAAACCTTTATCAACTTTCAACAATTTTTATGTATTCAAAACTCACGTCATCAAAACACAACGCTCCCCAATTTCTGAATTTCCGAATATATGGCTGCCCGGGTATAATTGGCAGCCATTTCCAACCTTCACGGTCGACCCAACAGTACAAAAGGGACCAATTGAAATACCCTGATCGCAAAAACACCACAGCCAAAACCACACTATCAGTTTCATCAGTAAGTAGCTATTTTAGTTGAGAATTGTGAGGTGGAGCAAATGAAGTACCTGACCCAAAACGGCATTGGGGTGAACGATTGCCGTGGGATGAATGGAGCCAGGGGCAAGTGTGCTGCAGAAGCGACGCAGGGACAGAGAGTTGAGGCGGCTCAGCACAGAGCTTAAGCGCTTGCTGCCAACTTTCACCAGCGCACACATGGTGTTCGTCCCGTGGTCTCACTCAGACTCGTACTCTGGTTTTCCTTTCAGTCCTTTCCCGGGCTTATAGCTTCTAAATATTTCATTTTAATAAGTCAATGCTCAGCACACCAAATAATAGCCCTTATCCATTTTAATTGAAGTAGTCCCCATAAAATCTTATTCTTACAACGGAATTGACATCAGTAACCTGTTTAGGGTTCCAAAAGGTTGAGACCAAGGTCTTAAATATCAGGAGTTTCGAAAATATCGGTGTTTCAAAAACACAGAAATATCGGGAAAGTATTGATATCGGTAAGAATTGTATAAAAACGACGGAAATTGTGATAAAAATATGGAAACTTTTAATGAAACTTTAGAAGATGTTCATTTAGTCAATTATCTACTAATTTGACAACAACAACAAAATGAAGCAAATGTATTGCATAGTGGGTTTGAGTGATTTAAGTTGAGTATACTTTGAGCTGACAAAGATTGTAACTTAGAAAATGTGTAATCTATATATTATTGTAGGCAGTCTCTGTAATTTTTTCTTATAACAAGTCATGGTTATTAAACTCGTCATTTATGATTTTGAAGATTTCTATGTGGTTGTGTTGCAAGACTTACTAGTTTCAACACTTTGATGTGGTGGTTTTAAGCTTGTGTTTGATGTTAGCACACTTTTCATCCTGTTCTAATCTCTACAGTCTTGTGCAGGAGGAATTTCATAGACGCAAATTTGTTGTTAGAAGCCGCAATTGCAAACATTTAACGGTGAGCGGATGTTTAACATATAACGGTGAGCAGATAAATAGTAAGGCAATAATACAAAACTGTTTAACTGTTTTTGCTAGATGTTTTTCATCCCCTGAAGCTCTTATCAACCGGATTAGAGATGTCGGTCGTCTGGCTCTTTACAGTAATCTGCGTTATATCTATGGTGATGGTTTTGGAAGCAAGTAATGATTTTGAGCCGTTGCCTTCTCTTCTTTTTGAAATTCTGATATGTTTTGTATATATATATGAGTACTGAACAGTAGTGTTAAACAATTTCCCCTCTGTTTTATTATGGCTCGGAATTGATTTTGTACGTTTATATTAAATAATGGAAAACCATCTAATGATTCCTTAAAATAATATTCTCAAGCTGTGGGTAATTTACCAACAAACATGTAGAAAAACTCATTAGGTGACTTCACAGCAGAGGCAATCAGTGTCATGAGTGGCAGAGGATCACCCCTTGTGATCAATCTGTATCCTAATTTTGGAACGAATCGGATCGAAATCAGGGTATTCCAATTTAAATCCAAAAAATGAATACCATAATAATATGAAAACGTATGGATTATGGATAACCTGGTTTTAAGCAGGCCCATTCCCGTCAGATACTAGTATGATCAAGAAGACGGTTAAAGCATCAGCAACCATGTTGGCTTCACGAAAAATGTGTCTTTGATATGATCTTATTATCAAACTCTTACGCAAGAGAACATTACTCAGTTGATAATTACTATATTAACAGGAACGATGTTATACGTCTACAAAATCTCCAGATATTCAATTTGACGTAGCAACAACACGAGTGGGGACTGGAGGAATGGAATGAAATTTCATCAATTTAATTCATATGGTTGTAAACTTGTAACTCGTAAGGAATTGACGAGAGACATATCTACCTCTCTTACAACTAAACATTACAACAGAAACTAATTAACTAGAATATATAACAATACCTTTCTTTTGTTCTTTTGGAACAAAAATGTATAGCTATCGTGTGGATCGTCTACAGATTGTTCTCACCTTCCTTCAAGAATGCTTTGTCGAATTTGTGGGGATGTCATCGCCTTCCAAAATCCGAAGTACCTATAGGAACCAAATGGACAAGAAATTTTCAGTGGTTCTCAGGCAAAATTGAAGATGCAGTGAGTGAGGTGACATGACATCAACTCATACCCGGGACATGCGAGGCCTGGAATGATGGTCTCTCCTGATGCACAAGGAAGCACATTGCAGCATGTTACAAACCTCTTGATTCGAATAGCAGCTCCTTAACCGCGGGTCTAACAGCTCAAAAATGGCGTTCTTTTCTAGCAAGGGCCGTGCCTGCTCCACACAGATGAGTGTAAGCAATGACCAATATGAGAGTAAAACATAATTTATCAGAAGTCTCAATATTCTATCAAAACTCTATTTAGTATGTTTTGAAAAACAAAGATGTCAGATATTCTATCTCTGATATACTACACGATCTCAAATTAGAGTTATCTTGTTCATACTTACCCATTCAGTGAGGCACTGTTGGCCTTTAGGCTTGTTCAAGTCCATAGCTTTCCGTCCTGTAATAAGCTCCACTAGAACTACCCCGAAGGAATATACATCAGCTTTTTCTGTGATTTGTCCACTTTGAGCATATTCTGGAGCCAAGTAACTACATTTAAGGCAAGGTTTCTGGTTTAGTCTAAACTTTGTCAATTGTAATTTGGTATAATGAGAAAGACTTTTTTTGTTTTTTCTCAAGTCCTATGGCCTTACCCAAAAGTTCCAAGTACTCTTGTTTGCATCCCAACATCTCCATCTGGTTGCCACCGTGCCAGTCCAAAATCTCCAACCTGAAACCCAGAACCGGGTCAGAGTGACTCCGAGTGATACATGTATGGAATTTAACGCTGCATCCTCAATGCACATACGGCTTCACACAAAGAGAAACACTACTCATACAGATGTGATTCATCAAGGACAGCATACACTACTGAAGGGAAGTAGGAAGTTGAATTTTGTTTTGTAAGAGATGAGGAGTGTATGACATACCAAGGGTTCAAAATCATGCGTCAGAAGGATATTGTTTGGTCGCATATCACGGTGGACAATGCAACCCACTCTACACTCTTCATGAAGGTATCTCAACCCTCGAGCTGCTCCAACTGCAATTCTTTGTCGCGCAGACCATTTTAACGGATGTCTGTGTGGCCCTGAAAATTTTAGCATTCCCTTTAACTTGGTTGGTCACAGAAGTGAATACATGCATTTATAGTTTGTAAAGAAGGTGTAATGCACTTGTGGAGCAAGAGTATTCTCGGTAATGTATATATCCACACTTTAGACAAAAGGATGATACCCAACTGAGAATCCTGGAAATAACAGGGTCCTTACTAACATCAAGACCATAACCTTTTCATTTGTTTGACAATCTGATTCTTGATCAGTAAACCCATTCAATCTGTTAATCTATGTAATTTGAAAACCGAACGAAAATGTTGCCATTCATCTGAAGTAAAGAGGAAATACTAGAGCATGCTTGCTTGCTACTTAGATCCGTTAGTTGTAGCATTTCATTTTGTGTATTAAAAAATCAGGGATAGAGGAGAACTTACCGTATAGATGAGAATCCAAAGACCCATTGCATATATATTCATAAACTAGCAACCTTCTTCCATCCTCCACGCAGAACCCAATCAGCATCACAACATTGCGATGCTGCGCACAGCTTAGGACTTCAACTTCTGAGCAGAATTCTTGATCACCTTGAGAACTAGCCAATTTATATTGCTTGACAGCAACAACCTGACCATGTGCTAAGACACCTCTGTGCACAGAACCGAACCCACCTTCAGCCAAGAAATTTGCTCGTGAAAATCCACCTGTAGCAAGTTCCAGCTCCGCATACGTGAACCAGCGAGGAGAATTTCCAAAAACAGGTGCCTTGTGCTGACATATGGAGCACAATGGAGGAGGGTTAGGAGGTGAATTTTTGGATAATGAAATTGCTTCACGTACACTTCTGCTTAAATTCAAATCAAGCCTATAATTCAAGACCCCAACATCAGGTTCTCGATTCAAGTTAGCTAACTTATCCAGCAAGGCTCCATATGTTGAAATCAGAGCCTTATGATAAGGTCTCTCTGAACCTTCCACCGCACATCTTGAAAACTCACCACCGGAACTTAGATAATCTGCCATACAAGGCTGGCAACATGAACTTGTGAAGTAAGAACTCTGGTTTTCATTATTTGTCTCGGTGTCAGATTCATTCATATTCTGATTTCCTTCAATGGTAGATGGATACTCTTGCCTTAACCTCCCCAAAATTCCGGAAAGAAAATCTGGTTCAGTCCCCACGTCTGAGCTTGATATGGATGATGTTCCAATATCAGTTGCAGTCAGAGGTGACTCACGGTCAAAACTACTTGTAGGAGTCACAGTTGGCCCTCTAATCATATTCCACTCTTCAAACTTGCTTTTTAGACGTTTTGGAGAAGATTCTGATTCAGACACTGAAGGGTAAGGCACTTCGGGTTCTGTCTTTGTTATCAAATTCAAGCGAAGAACCTTTGGCCCAGATCGTTTCATAATCACAACATTGCATTGCAGTTTTTCCATGCAGTGTTTCTTTTCATATTTCAATTGTCTGCACACGAATAAAATTGATAACTTGAACAGGCAATAAGGGAAACAGACAATATTCTGGAGAAAAAGCTTTCATGCACAAAAAGTGTTGGCTAACATTCTTAAATCAACATATGATGCCATTGTATGCTCTCACACATCTAAACAGCAATCCCTAAAATAAGAAACTGTAGGCTATAGCATGTGATAATAGAAATTAAGGTTACATTGACTGTATTACTTGTCCAATATAACCCAGTTTGATTGAGCTCTCTTTGCTTCGGCAGACACAACACCGCACGGTGAGGCAGAGACAATTTTTATCCTGACCTTTATCTGTGAAGAAAATATGATGGGAATGGATTAGTATTAGAAATGAAACACGTAAGGACTAAACCATTGGAAACGGAATTGATGTACCAACCTTCTCTGGATCATAAACATCTTGGAGCCGGAGCACCATCTGAGAACATGAGTCCACAATATCATCCTTCTTATCTGACACGGTTCCTGAAAGAGACCTCCGATGACTAGTGGTGCAATCACTAGTAAATCTTGCAAAATCCCATATCTTTTTACCTGGACACATGGTATTTGAAAGAGAAAAAAAATCAGATACATCTCTCATACACAATTCAACCCGGTGGTGATTCAATTGATTTTGAAACTGGTATAAAAGCTTCAAATTTTTGAAGCACCTCTGTCAAACTTAACATGCCATCGGTAAGATTTTCAAATTCCCAATAGGCAAGTACAGAGGATGAGATAACATATTGCCAATATACAGTACACTAGAAAGTTCCCTAATTAACCAAAAGGAATGCAATTTGAAACATGAACTGGAAATTTTTCTTCAATTAAAAGAATGACAAGGAGGATTATTAGCGATGATGCAATGTAATTTGCATTTTGTGTGAATCTTTAACGTTATTTTGATATATAAATGGGCAACTTTTCTTCAGTTGAAACAGAAAAAAAACAAGGAGGCTTACTTGATGTGTGAGAAGGAATCACAGCCAAAAGCTTAACATAATCGCCGGGTTGCACAACATGAGTCAAAGCCCACACCAGAGCAGTCTTTTGAATTTCCCTCAAAGCATTAACAGCAACCACCACAACTTTCCCAGCCACAACCCCATTACTCTTCTCTTTCATACCTCTGCCCCAATCAAAAAATCTGAAATTCTACAACCCCACACTTCCTCAACACACCCAACAATTAAAACCCATATCCAAATTCTCAAAAGAAACAAAACCCAGAAGCAGAAATACACGCATTATCACTGTGAGAAGCAGAAACGAAATGAAGGAGCTTTTTGATCTTTACCCAGATGACAAGAACACAAAAGAAACATGAAAGTAGAAGAGGACACGCACTGTCTTCTATGTACTTTAACCACTCACTGACTTCATTGCCGTTAAAGGACATGTAAAGGGGCCCAAACCCACTCTCACACTCTATGACTCTACAAGACAACACAAGCTTTGGGATTAATGCAGAACAGAGCAAAAAATTTCAAACAAAAAGTTTGGTTCTTTCATTTGTCCCAAAAAAAGATAGGTTCTTTCATGGAAAATGAGTCTACACTTTGCATGTGGCTTTCGGGGTGCTTTGATGTTAATATAAAGTTCAGCAGAATTTTGATTAAGTCATGGAGAGAAGAAGCAGGTGGCCTAAGTTGGACTTTTTTGTTGGTAGATTCTCACTTGGGAATTTTGCATCATGCAAGAAAGAAGCGCCAACGATAAAACCAATAAAAGGACAAAAAGAAGAGGAGATTTTAGGTTAAACGACACGACACTAGCTGATTAATAATAAGAAGACCAAGAGCAGATCAATGATTGGAGCTTCTCTTTCTTGCTGTTAAAAAAGTCTTTTCATTTGTAAATTTCGGAAGTTGTAACTCTCTATGTGCTAATGGGAATGAAAATGAATAACTTAGATATAGGAAAGAGATCAGTTAAATGTTATCATAGAATTTTATTGTTTAATCATTGGTCACACTGGTTTATATGATATTAATTAGTGTTTTTTCTTTGAACAATTAACGTTGTAACAAGGGGATATGAGATGTCGATTAGTCATAATTTCAAAGATATAATATGTTTGTGTATTCTCATTACCTCTTTTAATTGACTTTTGATATAAAGGAAGAAGATACTAATGGATTATTATTTATAAGTTTAATTTTTAGTGCGGATCTACTGTATATTAAGTGTTGTTTGTTATTTTTAATAGTAGATTCAAATAAGAACCTGCGTGATTAATATTGAATAATCGACAAACATTTGTCTCTTCATAAAGAATCAAGAATCGTTATGACTATTAGTTCTTTGAGGAATCACATTTGTGTCACATACGTCTATTTTATTCCCCTTTAGGTTTGGTAGGAAGATCATGTCAATTATTCAAACCTTATACAATCTTCAAAACTACCCATCTTCTTTATTGTTTATTTTTTTCCTTTTTGTCACTAGTTATTGTAAGTGAGTTGTAAGTGAGTTCAAACTTAAGCTTATAGGTAGGACCACTCCCTATTATAAATCTAGCTACTAAACAAAAGGTTGAATTAAACATTGGCGGAACATCGCCAGTGTGTTCTACCACAGTGGTGGTGACTTCCCCCTTCCCCCCACGGCATCCCCGTTCGAAACCCCATGTGTGCACATTGGTGCTTGAGCCCCCTCCCCTTAGAGTAGTCTATCGTTGCGTTTCAAAAAAAAAAAAAAAAACATTGGCGGAACATACTAAATTGTGTCCCATCTCCCCATGTAGTTTATCTTGGGTGTAGAACCTTAGAGGTAACATGTTGCAGTGCCTTCATTTTCTTGGAGTCAGAAAATAATGGAATTGCTTTGATTTGAGTGTCTTCTTTATCTTTTTTTTGGTCGAAAGAGTGTCTTCTTTATCAAAAAGTTAAAAATGATGAAGTTTCATGGACTATATGATATTGAGTTTGCTTGTTTTTCTCTTATTTTAGTGCTATTTCTCCTAATAAAGTTGTATCATGGGTAGGTAAGCAATTGGCAAATGGACCTTAATAGGCTTCGAATCTTGAATTTGATGTCTCAATCCACTTCCTTTCCCGCTTTATCCAAAGGTGTTTTGTTTTAATACAAGTTTTGGTGCATTATCTTTTGGCTGATAAAGTTGCATTTGACCAAGAGACATAATGAAGAAAACAATATTAGGAAGAATCAAACATGCATGATGATTGATGGGAACTTTGATCTCGATATATATTGGCCATCATACCTTTCAAGACCTTATCAGGCCAAAACTTTCAGCTTCATGATTAGTGAACGAAGAAGACTGAACAAGTTGCTTTTGAAACAGTCCATGATGTAAAGCTTGGTGTCATATTATAAAGATGCTCTTTCAAATCAGTCCTCTTTTTCTTCTCATTAATATTCATTACCAAGTTGGTCACCATTTCATCTTAAGGGAATTGTTATTGATACTCCACAAAAGTTATCGAGATTCTCCTTTCTAAACATATGAGCGAGAAATTGTGCTTAAAAATGGTGTACGATACCTTTCTGGAGTCCGAATAACATCTCCATATTTTAAATCCCGCATATAGCCGGCCAACTATACTATTTATAAATAATTTTTTTAGAAAATGACCCCGGTCAAGCTGGATGGCTATATTATTTTAAAAAAAAACCATTCGGCTATACTATTTATATAAAAAAAATTAAAAAAAGACCCCAGTAAAGCCGCACAGCTATAGTCTATCTAATTACAAAATTCCTGGGTATAGCCGCGCGGCTATACACTTTTTAAAGAGAGTATAGCCGATCGGCTATACTAAAGAGACCCGCCTAGCCCCTGCCTATCGGTTCAGCACCCACGTGTAAAAACGGGTATAACCGTGCGGCTATACCGGGAATTTTTTATATAAAAAACCCAGGAAAGGCGTGCGGCTATACTATTTATAAATAAACTTAAAAAACGACCCATGTCAGGCTACTTGGCTATACTCGTTTTAAAAAAAAATCTCGAGTTTAGCCGTCCGGCTATACGATTTATAAATAAATTTTAAAAACGACCCCAGGAAAAGCCGAACGGCTAGACTCTTTTCTTAAAATCCGAAGTACAGCCACGCGGCTATATTCTGTTTATAAAAAAGGGCTTGTCCAATATAGATCCCTACATTTTCTATTTTCTAGACATATACCCATCACTCTATAAATCTATGTGTAAAACCCAATTTCAAATTTAAATGACCAATAGGATATAAGAGGTCGTAATATTCCTATGTTTTTACATTGTTGCCACCAAACTTCATATTTTATTTATAATTTATTTCAAGCATTTCATTAACTGTCATAATTGTAATTAACACTCCATATTAATAGCATATCAATCACCCCAACCCATTTCTTTTGGTTGTCATTCCCTCTCACATACTTGCACCCTAAAATTGCAAACCAAAAAAAATATATGTAAATTAAATATCCAATAATGTACCTATGAAAAATATAAATATAAATATATTATTTAAATAAAATATAGGTATATTATTTACCAAATTTTTTTTAAAAAAAACTAAGTTAGTTACTTTGTAATTGAAATTTCCGTAGATTTTTCATAAATTAAAAATAGGTACACAATAATTTATAGAAAATATAGGTACATTATTTGGAGAGGAAAAATAGGTTCATTTAAAAAAAATACGTACATTGTTTTACTAGGTACATGATCGGTTCATAATTGTATATTATTTCTTACCCTTCTAGCTTATGATTTGGTTATGTTTTTGAGTTAAACTTGTGCTTTTAATCATTTTTGTGTTTATCTTTCAGTTAATTGAGCTTTAGGTAACAATGATGGTTTTGGAGAACATAATTCATGCAATTCAAGCATGTTAAAGCCTAATTTGGATGAATTGATGAAGAGCTTAAAGACAAATTCATTATGGCTACAGCCCCCTGCCAGTCCAGTTCCGTAGGTCATATTACAAGCTTTGTTTCAGCAACCTACATAGCTCTAATGGGGCCACATTCTTCATGAAAGTTGTTCCAATGGGTGTGTACTATAACATATCCAAAATTCAGCCCCATTGGATAAATCTGGAGTCCGTTACCTAGCAAACACAGAGCCATGCTCAGGATGGATTTTTTTCAGCGCGGAAAATGAGTTAGCAATTTGTTTCAGCCTTAACTTCTTCCTCCGACCTTGGATTGGCCCAAATAACATATGGCTGGAAAGAAGACATTCTGAACTTCAATTTGGAGTGCTTAAAGTCCTAATTTGATTAAGAGAAGCCCAAGTTGTAAGCCCTTGAAGTTGCTGGTCATGCTGACCTCAGCATGTGCTGGTTGGATGCTTGGTCATGGTGAGCTAGGCATGAGCTATCATTTCTGGTTGGAAGCTTGGTCATGGTGACATGAAGATGAGCTAGGGCTGCTGGTGGGATTTATTGGGGAAGTGCATCAACCATTCAAGATTTTCTAATACAAGTGCATCACCCAATTTAGATTTTCTAATACAAGTGCATCAACCATTTCAGATTTTATAAAACAAGTGTTGTATGCATTAGCCATATTGAATTCAGATTTTTACTTCTCCTAGACCTATAAATAGGGAGGTTCTCTAAGCTTGTAATAACACCCCAAGGGGGGGAGCTCTCAAACACTTCTCTAGAGCTCCCTTCCCTTCTCTCCCTCAAATTCTCTTAGTTTCATTTTCTAGTTTTCAATTGTAGTAATGAAATCTTTTGTGCTGAAATTTTCTTTAAGTCTTTCCAAGTTCTACTTTACTTTTCCTTATGTAAATTCTTTTCTTTAGTTTCAAGTTTGATTAGTTTCCAAGTTTCAATTATGGTTCATGTTCTTATTCATTATGCTTATAAGTTAATATGCTAGTTTGAATGATTGATCACCATTAGGCTTGCATGTTAGCTATCTTGGTTTGAATTAAGAGTATACACCATGCTTTAATTCGAATTGAACTATGACTAGGAAGAGTATGTATGGACATTCGACAACAGGGATTAGATACATGCTTGGTTGTTTAAATTGTTCTTCTATGCTTAATGGGTTCCTAATGCTTAATTTTAGGTTAGACAACAAATGATCAAATTAGGGAATTAGGAACACAAGGTTATGACCAAACACCATGGCTTAATCATACTTTAGCTAGAATCAATCCGTTAATCTAATTGAACTTGGGAACTTATCTGCTTGAGTTAGTTATTTCTTTCTTCCTTGTTTTATTTATTTCCTTTATTTTCCATTTCTGTTTTGTGTAGGAAAAATGAATTGGATCATTCAATCACCAATCCTCGTGGGATCGACCTCGCACTTACATATGCTATACTACCAAACGGCTCGTGCACTTGCGAGTATCACAAGTTGAGGATGCAACTGAATCCATTTTGGTGCAGCTTATCTACACAACAGTACATTATTAGAGGAAAAAAATAGGTACATTATTTGGAGAGAGAAAATAGGTTCATTTAAAAAAAATTGTTTTTCATAAAACAAATAACACGTACTTTATTCAGAGAAAAAAGGAAAACAAAAAAAATAAATATTAAATAAACCAAAACGTTTTTTTTTGTCATAAAACAAACCAAAACGTTACTAATACTTTAATGTTTATTTATTTATTTATTAAATACTAATACTTTAATGTTGAAATTAACATTTAATTTCAAGTAAGTTTCTAAATTAATTCTTACATCCATTACAACCATTTGCAGATCTTTCCAAATTCAACGTGTGTCATTAGGTACACCCCATATAACACGTTAACTTGTAAATAGGGGTAGTTTTGGAATCTGAAAAATAGAATAAATCAGATTTTAAGCTAAATTAGGTAACTTGCTTACTTGGCTTATAGTCATTGGGTTTTATTTGAAAAAATTGGGTATTTTAAATAGAAAAATAAAAGAAAGGGTTGTAGGTGATTAGAAATGAATTTTATGGGTCTAAGCTCAATTTACTATATAAAAAATTCTCGGGTATAGCCGAGCGGCGATACGATTTTCGAAAAAGAAATACACCTGCCTAGTACCTGGCGACCACTTATCGATTCGGCACACGTGTCCAAATAGTATAGCCGCCCGGCTATATGGTTTAAAAAAAAATCCCTATAAAGCCGAACGCTAGACCGTTTTTTTAAAAATCCGACGTACAGCCACGCGGCTATATTCTATTTATAAAAAATTCTCGGGTATAGCCGCGGCTATACGATTTTCAGAAAAAGAAATAGACCTGCCAAGCACCTAGCGATCGCTTATCGATTTGGCACACGTGTCCAAATAGTATAGCCGCCCGGCTATATGGTTTTTAAAAAAATCCCTATAAAGCCGTGCGCCTATACTGTTTATAAATAAATTTAAAAAACGACCCAAGCAAAGCCGTGAGACTATTGTTTTAAAATCCCGAGTACAGCCGGGCGGCTATACTATTTGTAAATAAATTTTCAAAAAAGACTCCAGTAAAGCCGCTCGGCTATACCCTTTTTAAATAAAAAATTCCGGAGTAAAGCCGGGCGGCTAGACCAATTTTTAAATAAAAAAATCTGGAGTATAGCCGCTCGGCAATACTGTTTTTTAATAAAAAAAATCCCAGCAAACGAAGAAGATTGAAGAACTTTGATGAGAACTTTGATCATGATATATATATTGGCCATCATACCTTTCAAGACCTTATCAACGTATATAGGCCAAAACTTTCAGGTTCATGATTAGTGAACGAAGAAGATTGAAGAAGAAGTTGCTTTTGAAACAGGGCATGATATAAAGCTTGGTATCATATTATAAAGATGCTCTTTCGAATCAGTCTCCTTTTTCTTCTCACTAATATTCGTTTTCAGTACCAATTCGGTCACCGTTTATCTTAAAGGAAATGTTATTGGTACTTTATAAAAGTTACTGAGATTCTCCCTCTGAAAATATGAGTGAGAAATTGTGCTTAAAAAAGTATACGATACGTTTTGGGAGTCCGAATAACAGCTCCCTATTTTAAATGAAAAAAGAAAAAAAGTCTCACCCACAAAAGAAGAGAATAAAAAAGCTGTTACTTGGTCTGGGCCAGTCCACAGCCCAGTTTGGGGTTGGATGCGGCTCAATTTTATATGGGTAAAGTGGTATTTTCGAAAGGAGATCATCTCGGCGCTGATAAAGGGCGCGATTAACGGTCATTTTCTGGCAAAGGGGGCACAAAGCCTCAAATGGGAGCCGGGGACTTGACCGTTGCTGTGACAAGGTTGAAGAGAGAAGATTGCAAGCGCACCAAACACGACTCTCACTTCTCCAATTGGAAGGTAATTTCTCTGCCTCACCTGATGGAACTGGAATTGGAATTGAAAATTTGATTTTTTACTTGATCTGTAATTTGAAATCTTTGGAAATTTTGATTACTTTCTCTGTCCTCTACTCATTTTATTGACTGACTAGCTGTATCTTCAAATTAGATCTCTGGGTTTTTGTTTCTCTGTTGAAAGATCTCAAATTTACTCCCACTACTTACCCAGATTCCAAAATCCAGTTTTATATGGTATTTACAACATGGGTGTTTTTGTTTCTGCATTTTTATTGGGAATTTTAGATTCTGGTTGGTCCTTCTGATTGGGAAGACTATTCACTGGGAAGAGAAGGGGCTGAAAGATACAGGGTTCATAACCTCCCTGAAAAGGAGAGTCCAGGTGTCTATGAACTTGGCATTGCAGTCTTGCGTACTGGTTTAGGCCGTGAGATTGGCAAGCTTGACCCAGACTATATAGTCCCAGTGTACCTTGGACAAGCTGATAATGTGAGGACACGACTTCAGCAATATGGTCGTTCAGGAGCTCATTTGGGCAATGGCTGCCCAACTGGTCATCCTAGTGACCGTGTCCAAAAGGGGCCGGGATTGTTTGCTGAGATACTGTCAAGAGACTACCCCATTGTGTACAGATGGGCTCCTGTAAGTTTATCTAAATTTTGATCCTTTAAAGAAGTTTGAACTTTACTAGGGTTTTTTTTTTTGGTGATTGAACATTGAATTAGATGTATCATGCATTTATTAAGTTACCATTTTTATTCTTCCTTGTTGTCATGGATGGCTATACTAGTTTATCATGCATATTATGTGGATGCCCTTCTACTGGTTGAGAGTTGAGACTGATGGATAGTTGATCAGAGGCTGCCAAGAGAGTCCTTATCATCTCCTGTAAAGATCAGATGCTGCAAGCTGGATAGTTGATTGCTTCATAAATTTCTAACTTCAGGGTTTTCGTCCACCTTCATGTTCATACCATTACTACATATATGGGACCATCATAATTAGATAGAAGCTATACTTGTATGAAGTTTTTCTATCTTTTATACAACTCGAGGCTTTTAGTTGTGTTAACTTGGGATTCTCATACATGCACATACATGGTAAATAGTGATCATGTGCTTGCCATTATGCATGTGTGGACTGGAATATCTGATATGTAATTGGAATTTATGAATTCTGAAGCACTTCTGGGTGCAATTTTGGCCATGTGATTGGAATATATGATATGCCCTTATCATTTCTTTGTTGATTGTATCTACAGATGGAAAACAAAAGTGTTGCGCTGAAAACAGAAACTCAGCTGCTTAACACATTTGATTATGCATGGAACACAAACATTAATGGGGCAAGACGCCCCCATGATGTCCTTCAAAAACTTAAGAGAGTATCTTCAAGCACTACACGATTTGTTAATATTGCCCAGAAGCTTGTGCCTTTCAGTTCGAAGAAAGTGGGTACTAGGATTGAATCAAGCAAATTGCTTTCACCAGAGGATAAGTTCAGTACTTATGCTAATAGGGAGAGCCACAATCCCCTTTCTCGAGTTTTCAAGCTTGGCAGATCACAGCCTAGGTTAGTTTTGGATAGAATTGGCATTACTCAGGAGAATACTATAAATTGTGGGGTGGATGTAGGTGATGGCTCCGTTTGCAGAATGCCACCAGTTCCAGGAAGAAAGAGGTGTGCTAAACACAAAGGGATGAGGATTAATAGGTCAACTAGAGTTGGGATTTCAAATAGCACCGTTGACTCAGAATCAGAATGCAGTGCTATTAGCAGCATAGAGTTCCATGATGCTCAAATTATTAACCGTGATCCAGTAGAGAGCTTCACTTCCATTTGTGGATTCATCTTTGCTGATGGCTCCATTTGCAGAACGCCACCAGTTCCAGGAAGAAAGAGGTGTACTAACCACAAAGGGATGAGGATTAATAGTTCAACTAGAGTTGGGATATCTATTAGCACCGTTGACTCAGAATCAGAATGCAGTGCTATTAGCAGCATAGAGTTTCATGATGCTCAAATTATTAACCGTGATCCAGTAGAGAGCTTCACTTCCATTTGTGGATTCATCTTGGCTGATGGCTCTTCTTGCAGAAGGCATCCGAGTCAAGGGAGGAAAAGATGTGATGAGCATAAAGGGAAAAGAATCAAGAACCCCAACTCTTATTAGGCGAACGAAGCTAAACTAAAATATGTGCATGATGTGGCTTTTGAACCCTGTAATTTTGGGACTTCAAACTATGAGCAGAATTCATCTGCATTATGTAAATTTGGAGAAGTGCAAGCTCAAGGTTTGACAGTCCAATAAAAGCTATGATACTACATGTGGGGTGGTGGTGGATGTAGGTGATGGATCTTTTTGCACAAGGCATCCTATTGTAGGAAGTGGAAGAAGGTGCTGTGACAGCAAAAACAAAATTATGTGTCCTTACTTACAGAAAGGGTTTCTATGGGAAACTACTCATGAAAGGAGCTGGGAAGCAACATGACACAAGGGAAGTAGAGTAAATCCACTCAGTCAGGGTTTTCTTTTCTCTCCGAAAATAGATTGTAGAAATTGGTGATCCAGGCTTCAATTTGTTGTTGATTGTTATGCCTATCAGATAATGTTGTAGCGTTCTGTATCAAATTATTACATACCCTTTAAAATAATGTTGTATTGGCCTAAAAGAAATTGGATATGAATTTGGTTTGACTTTTTTTGTCATATTTGATATCCTTTTGTGGTTTTATGTTTTTGTTTTTCTCCTTTTAAGTCATGATTTGTTATTTTTGGGTTTTTATTTATTTTTTATACCAACGAAGGGACATACTGTCTAAGTGTCATAGAACTTGAATCGGAGATCACTGGTTTTTTTCTTTCCGTTTTATGTGACATCTGGAACAAATGATAGAGAGAAGAATGAATTGGATTGTCTCTTTTTGGGTTTTTTAGATCCTCCGCCACCTCATTTTTCCCTAAAGCAACCCATGTAATTAATTAAACCACACAAAACACAAATATAATAAACAACCACATATCCCTCATTTTCACAAACCACCATTTCTGCACTGCTGTCCACTATCGTGCGCCGTAGTAGCGATAAACATCAACGGATAAGATGCCAGCCGGCGACCTCCGATACACAGAGTCGTCCTCCGAAGTCGAGGGCGAGGCGTGGGTGTGGGCCCAGATCAAGGCCGAGGCGCGCCGCGACGCGGAGGCCGAACCGGCCCTGGCCAGCTACCTCTACTCTACGATACTCTCCCACTCGTCGTTGAAGCGATCCCTGTCTTTTCACTTGGGGAACAAGCTCTGCTCCTCCACTCTCCTCTCCACGCTCCTCTACGACCTCTTCCTCAACACCTTCTCCTCCGACCCCTCTCTGCTCGCCGCCGCCGTTGCCGATCTCCGCGCCGCCCGCGAGCGCGACCCCGCCTGCGTCTCCTTCTCCCACTGCTTGCTCAATTACAAGGGCTTCTTAGCCTGTCAGGTAATTAATTTGATTTTTAGGTCTACAAGTTAATTTCATGTTTTGATTCCGAGAAAACGCAAGAAAATAAACGAATTGATTTTGTTTTATTTGATTTATAGGCTCATCGAGTGGCGCACAAGCTGTGGATCGAGTCACGCAGGCCCTTGGCACTTGCGCTGCACTCGCGGATCGCCGACGTGTTCGCGGTGGACATACACCCGGCGGCGAGGATCGGAAAGGGGGTGCTGTTCGACCACGCCACCGGGGTGGTGGTGGGGGAGACGGCGGTGATCGGAAACAACGTGTCGATACTTCACCACGTGACGCTGGGTGGGACCGGCAAGGCCGGCGGAGATCGGCACCCGAAGATCGGCGATGGGGTTTTGATCGGCGCGAGCGCGACGATTTTAGGGAATGTGAAGATAGGGGAGGGGGCGAAGATCGGGGCCGGATCGGTGGTGTTGATTGATGTGCCGCCGAGGACGACGGCGGTTGGGAATCCGGCGAGGTTGGTTGGCGGGAAGGAACGGCCGTCGAAGCTTGAGGATGTGCCTGGCGAGTCCATGGACCATACGTCGTTTATTTCCGAGTGGTCTGACTATATTATATAAGAATTAAGGGCTGTGAACTTGTGAGAGTTATGTGAGCTGTTTATCGTTATGCTGATTGCCTCTAATGATTTGAGAATGTAATAATGCTTTGTTTTTGTACTTTGTTTTCTTCTTCTTTTAAAAAGGAGATTATCTAAACCTTGTTGAGCCTTGGATTAGAGCATGGGGCAATAAAAAAAAGCAGAGAGCTTAGCTTAGTAAAACTAAGCTAAGTGAAAGAATGAATGAACAAATTAAAAGTAAATAGACTTTGACAAGAGTTGAATTTCAAGACCACAGGTATTTTGCGAAGGTAGATTGTGCAAATGTGGCTGGGCTTTGGTATAATGTGGGTTCGAAACTAGTTTGCAACTAATGTCCTTTTTAATTGGGGTTAGATCCTATCTGCTTGCCTCAAATCGCATTATCGAGTCATTTTATAGTGAGGGTCTTGTATATGGCCCTTAGATGAGATTTTATATCTTAATTGTTGGATCAAACTAACCAATTTGATTCAACATTTAATCAATTTAATTTAACGGTTAAAAAATAAGGCAAGGCCCTCGCTATAGAATTCTTGCTGTATTGACATGGCTTTGAGTAACTCAAAGCCCACATTGACCAATGACCCCATTATCCCATCACTTAACATCTTCTTCCCTCTTTCTGCTTTTCTAGTAGCAGAGTTTTAGCACATCAATGGCTTCTCTGACTTCTTCTCTTCAGCCAACTGGAAACTCCATTATCTCTTTTCGTTTCAGAGCTCGGATAACTCCAAGCCCTCCTGATAAGCTCTATCTCAACACCACTCTTCCTTCGGTCCTCAAAACCACACCTTCCTCTTCCTTCAATCCCACCCCATCCAAACCTCTCTGCACCAATGCAGTTCCCAGTGCCAATAATCCCAGAGTACATCGCCGCAACACTGGCTCCTCTCAGCCCCAACCCACAACATCTCGCTCCAATTCCCAGTACAAGACCCAACCTTTACGCAAGGGCAACAAGTACCAGAGCCAGCAACCAAATGAACCAAAACCGAACGGTGATGAGTTAAACAACCAAAATGTGAGTGCCCCATTGCGTATTAACACAAAAGATGTGGATTTGATGCGTTTGTGCAAGGAGGGTAAGGTCAAAGAGGCGTTGCAGTATATGGCTCAAGGTGTTTCCGCTGATTATGGTGTATTTTGTGTGTTATTGGACTCGTGTGACAGCTCGAAGTCGCTTGAGGTTGGGAAAAAAATTCATGATTTTATGAAACAGTCGCCATTTCGCGGAGATATTGAGTTGAACGCTAAATTGATTCAAATGTATGGAAGATGTGGGAGTATGAGAGATGCACGCAAGGTGTTCGATCGAATGCCTGAGCGGAGTATGAGTTTGTGGCATTCAATGATACATGGGTATGCAGTGAATGGGCAGGGTGATGAGGGGCTGCTGTTGTTTGAACAAATGAGGAATTTAGGATTGAAGCCCAATAAGGAGACATTTGTAGTGGTTTTGGCGGCATGTGCTAGCGCGGAAGCTGTGGAAGAAGGGTTAACGTACTTCGAGTTGATGAAGAATGAGTATGAGATTGTGCCGGAGATTGAGCATTATTTAGGGCTTATTGATGTTCTTGGAAAGTCTGGTCATTTGAATGAGGCAGAGGAATTCATTGAGAAAATGCCATTTGAGCCTACTGCAGAAGTTTGGGAGGCTCTTCGAAACTTTGCACAGATTCATGGAGACATGGAGCTTGAAGATCGCGCTGAGGATTTGTTGGTTAGTCTCGATCCTTCTAAGGCCAATGCTGAAAAAAACCCATTGCCTCCGCGGAAGAAGCACTCTGAGATTAACATGCTAGAGGAGAAGAATAGGGTGAGTGAGTATCGGATTACAAACGAGGCATATGAGAAACTGAAAGGTTTGAAAGGACAGATGAGGGAAGCAGGCTATGTGCCAGATACAAGATATGTGCTTCATGACATTGATCAGGAGGCAAAAGAGCAGGCCTTGCAGTATCACAGCGAGCGTTTGGCAATTGCTTATGGTCTGATCAGTACTCCAGCCAGGCAAACTCTAAGGATAATTAAAAATCTTCGAATATGCGGCGACTGCCATAATGCAATAAAAATCATGTCAAAGATTGTTGGGAGGGAGCTCATCGTTAGGGATAACAAGCGGTTCCATCATTTCAAGGATGGGAAATGCTCCTGTGGGGATTACTGGTAAACTTATCAGCAGCTAGTGCATACAGCTTCTCAACAAGAGTCGAGGCTGTGGTGCTACGTTATGTAATGTTCAATTTGCAGCATGAAAAATCAAAGGAAGTTTTTTGGCCGGAAATTAACTATATAGTTTTTTTATGAATATCTTTTCTTGCACATTAATCTTGTATTTAAATTCAATTACATTCAATAGAAAACAAATTTACGATTATGTTTCTGTTTGCTTGCTGATTGATTCTCAGATTTATTTCTGAAAGCATAATCTGGTCGAGTGTTTTCAATATTAAGCAACCATGGTTCAAAAGTTGGAAGGTGCCTTATGATTCCTTATTGCTTCTTTCACCTTTTACCTAAAATGGCATCTGCTTTTGGGGGCTGTGCCAGTAGTGAAAAATGAATTCCTTTTTCGCCTTTTATTCCCAGGAAAAGAAAAAGGCAAAAATGGAATCTGCTTCCTGGGGGGCAGTGGTAAATAAAACATTGAACAGATGCATTTCAAGTTCTTAAGCCAATATCTTAAAGAGACAAGAAAAGCTAGTAAGATTACTCAAACCTTATTATTCAATTATAGAACAATTACGAGGGTCAAAATTCTCCATATGTACATTGCAAGAGAATCGTCTCTCCTAAATATACAAGGTAGCCTAATTGATGATTTCTGCTAACTTAATCAATGAAACTAGAGCTTGTAGGATGTGTAAGGGAGGGGTTTAACCTACCGAGGGGCTATTATTCATCTCCAAAGAATGAAATGTACAGCTGAAAATGGCATGAATGGTACAAAAAGTCAACCTAATTGACAATTCAAAAGGGACGGAAAAGCTCCCAATCATTTGTGCAGGACTGTTACTTGAAGTGAAAAATTGGAAGAAAAAGTAACTAGGAGTGAAGGGAGGATGGATGGGTATTTCTTTTGTTGGTTACCAATTTTGTCACAGCTTCATCCCTTGAAGGAACTCGAAGGTAGGACTTCATAACATCGTAAACTGTAAACCCGATTGCTACAGATGGTACGACCTGAATTACAACATCCCAAAACATGATTAGACAAGAAAGCCAAGGGATTTTCTGTGAAAAGACTGACTAGGTTTTTACCACCTTCAAGTAATTGATGCTAAGTCCTGAAAATAATTGCCTCCATCCTTGCTTTTGAGCGATCATGACAAGGACTTCCATTGTCCCTTTCATCTCTGGACTGTTTGATGACACAATTCGTTGAACCTATTCAGATGATTTTCACCCATCAATGTCACAAAATTTTCTGTCAAATAGTATTTTAAGGACCCTTATAAAGTACATTACCTGCATTTGCCTCCTCACCACATCGAGGGGATATGTAAAAGTCTGACCTAATAGACCAGCAACAGAACCACATACAAGTTTGACCATAATACTCTTCTTGTGCTCCTGAGGGACATGGCGCTTCATCTCCTCATAGAAGTAAAACTTCAAACCGGCATATGGGAAGATTCCATAAAGTGATGGAGCTGATAATGATGTTAATGCGTTAAATGCAAAATTGTTGCAAACATCTTAACAACTATAGAAACACACAATGACAGCAGTGGATGATACAAGCAGTTTTCAAATCCATACCAACACCGCGATAGAGGCCTCTAATTCCAGCCTCTCTGTAAGTCTTCAGAAACAATCAAGAATTCCTTTATAAATTTGTCCAGTATTTGCTACCCCTTGAACATTTAACTTCGGTGAACCAACAACCTACAAAACAAACATGGCTTTTGTCAAAAAAAAGTTTCTTGGAAGTGTAAAGAGCAACTAATTCATGCACTTGAGTGAGAGATTTTTCACGATTCAATTAGTTACCTGATAAGCCAACTTAGTCCGAACTAAATCAAGAGGATAAGTAAAAAGCACAGCTGTTCCTCCAGCAAAAGACCCTGCCACAAGATCTAGACCAGGTCCACGCCCCACGTCAGGAAAGGTGAGAATAATCCATCTGCGGTATTGTTCGTAGGTCATATAATGCAAAGCTGCATAGGGAACAATTCTTGCAACACTAGCTCCGTTTCCTCTGTATGAAAATATATTAGTTATTGAAAACTTGAAAACACAACCTTCACATAAATGTTTATGTACTCAGGGAACCACCTGTAGAAACCCAAAGGCCCTTCTGTCTTTGCAATTTTCTTAATGGATCCAAACAGCCCTATGCTCTGATACTCTGCTCTTCTGGTCTGCAAAAGACAACAAACAAATAATTTCAATCTTCAAGGATAATCTGCTTAATGGTAAATCCAGTTTAAGTTAATGATTAGTTTCTAATCGCCATGGGAAACATGAAGGAATATCTTAACCTCCAGTTTCCCACTCAAGGAGGAAGAAAAAACAGAAAAACCACACACAAAATCAAGGCACTTGTTAAATAAGCTATTTATCTATCTCTCAAAAAACCTTACAAGTTCTCTTCTTTAGTTTTTCCTTTTTGGGTCGGAGAAGGAAAGTTAACTCGGATTTTCTTGCTTGGAACTCCTGAAATTCAGTTTGTATACTATTGACCCCATGACTGCCTCTATAAAACAAAGTCATGGAGAACAAAGTATCGAAAAATCGAATCAAATAAAGTAACCCATTGAACTTCTAATGATCACAGTATTATTCAATCTGAGACCAGCAAACACCCAACAACAGAAACCAATTTCACAATCCATAAAATTTGCACCAGTTCAGTAAAAAGCAGTCATCTTAGATGAAATCTACCCACTGAATAAATCCCAGAAACTCAAACACCCAAGAAGCCAAATGTAATACCAATCTTTACAGTGCCCAAAATCAAGAGTCAACTTTAGCCACTTTCACAGCAAAAAAAGGAAAGAATCAATCTAAGTCCATATTTTGAAGGAGAATTTAACACAATTGTACCTGAAACAAAATCTTGATACGCTCAAGTGGTGCAACAACAGTCTTTGCAATACCACCCGCAACACCACCAGCAATCAGCTCCTTGGCAAACACAGGCATGGCCTCTATTATCCCATCCAGGTAGGTATTCATCTCTCTCTCTTCTCTCTTCTTTGCCATTGCAGCACCCTCTGAAGAAACACAGAGAGAGAGAGAGAGAGAGAGAGAGAGAGAAGAATCGAAACGTTTCTCTATGTGTTTTATGGATTTTATATGTATGGGAGAGGAGAGCGGACAAGTAAGAGAACCACACGCTTGACTTGGATTCCCTCTTTTTCTATGTAAGAAAAAGAATTATTGGTTTGCAGAGATATGTTCAGCTACTTTCAGTTCTATTTTATTTGTTTCAAATTGTAGAAGAATCTCACAATCAGGACCGTCCAATTACTGGGCCAGTTTCAATCATGGGCTTATGTGGCAAGTCAAAACAAGTCCATATAGCCAGATTAAAAATAAATAAAAATCAAATCAAATCCATCTACTTTCTCAGTCGCAAGTTTTTCAAGCACACCATCATTAGAAAATTGAATAAAATCAAAGACTTCCCCCTTTGTTCAATTTTGACTTCAGTGTGATTAGTGTCATCATGAACAATGAATATGATGGTTAATTTGATTATTTTACTAGCTAGTAGCAACAACAATGGACCGCGTAACACGTGCCAGCATATGTGAATTTAATAAACCAAAATTATATAGAGATTAGGCATAGATTCAGAGAACATAGATATCAATAAAACCTGCAAACTACAGAAAACAGAAGAAGAAAAAAGTTGATGTAGAATGTATTTTTCTTAGCTTATCCAAAAAATGCATACTGTCTCAAACACTCACCAGCCACTCTTAATTTGATCAGAAGCAACAGTCTAATATTAATGGTCCAAAATACATTCAAATCTGTGTTGCTTAAATTTAAGTCACAGGAAAAATTGCTTTCTATCAGAAGGCAATTTCCGCCTTCGATTGCTAGTGACGAACAGGGAGAGTTTGAGGGAGTGCTTCATCAGGCATTGGCTGTCATATGTGGTCAGATGAGTTCAGCTGACTGAGGTCACTACAATTAATTTCTTCAGTAGAAATTCTGTGGATGAGGTGAATCAATATCTTCCCAAGCTCCTCTCCATCACTCCATTCATGGATGTCAGCCTTGATAAGCATTCGGTTGCTGTAAATGCGCTTCGATAGAGCATAGTCCTTCCTTGGCATTACATGGTCCCCTTCTACAAGCCTTAAAGTTGGGCAAAAATCATTTCTCCCATCTCCTAGGTAGATATATCTTTTCCTCCCATTGGCAGAAACAGAAGCTCGGATTTGATCAATCACCACACCCTAAAATGGAAATCATAAATAACCTCAGTTTTATATGGAACAAAGCTACTGTAATGAGAAGATGGAGAAAACATTTTATGCAGTAAAACATATCGATAGGAAAATAAGCCTCTAAATGGCAAAATTGGGGACAAAACTGAAGCACACTTGCATAGACCAAGTCAAAAAACTTTTGTCCTGACCCCCATGGCAGAAATGATAGAAATATTTAGCTCTGCGTTTAATTTGAAATAGTTGGGATGGTGAATGATAGAAAATATTTAGCTCTCCTATATGTATTGTATGTGATCTTTTTTGGAAACAGGACCATAGTATATACAATAGAAGTCTGCATCTTGTTTTTGAAACGATTTTTGTTTCAGGTAAATAGGGCCAAATAATTAATAGCAAAATTTACAACCACCTATAGATGGGAAGAAAAAGCAATTACAAACCAAACATGTCTCCATTTTGCTATTATTTGTTACTGGTCCAGACACAGGATAGAGAAAGATAGAGCCCTCAGCAAGCCAAAAAACATTTTTTTTGCTGAACTTATGAATATTAATACCTCAATGGTAATGTGTAAGTCGTATCCAAGGAGAAGCTCCAATCATCAAAACAAACCAGTTATTCGACGAAGCAACTGAGAAACTCTTAGTAGATAGGTGCTAAATTGTATTGATAAACATAGTTGCATGCCACTAGAAACAAAAGTACACATATGGAAGTAATATATAACTGATATGGATGATACTCCGAGTACACTAACATCAGACACAAACAAATGACTATTGGTTTGAGACGAAAATTCACCTTGCACAAATTTGGAGGGCATAAATTGCAACCATGAGAAGGTGAGCCTACATCATGGTATGGAAAAATCCCGAGTCTTCCATCTCCATCAACAAAGCTTGGATTTGTGACAATATGTGAGAAGCATCCTAACAAACCATGACATTCCAAGATTGTCTCAATAAAAAACTGATTTGCATCGCTAATAATCCTCAAATCACATCTGCAGAGACCATATTGAACACCACATCGTAGCACCAAACGAAAAGAAAAACAAAATTAACATACAATCGACTATAAATGAATTTGCTGAAAAATTTACCCTGAAGCATGAGCTGACTTAATAGCTGCAATTACCCCTGGATGCATTGGAATTCTTTTGAGGCACTCTTTAATATCCACAGAACTTTTTCCTTGCAAATGCAGCTCCTTCATCATTCTATCCTACAAAGTTTAATAGTCAACATTAATAAGGCTTAGTCCTTCGTCATCATAACTGGTTTTCATTTCATTGTAAGTTGTGTGTATGTTGCCAATTAACATTAACAAACCAAAAAGTCCATGATCAAAGTTAAAAACCCACAAATTCAAGGATCTCTCAGCAATAATACAAAGTTTACAAACTGGTTTGCGTAGAAATTCTTAATCTTTTTTGTTGTTTATATCTGTGACCAAACAGAACAATTAGGCTAAGTGTTCAAAAATATCGTTTTCGTTCACAAAATTCACCCATTTATTAGCAACCAACCAGAGGATAAAAATATCAATAAAAATTTGAACTTTTTCTATAAATCTACGTCCTGAAAAGATTTACAAATTGAGAAAGAGAGTGCAAACCATGAGTTTGTTCCATGACAAAGTAGAGAGAAGCTCATTGAAGAGCTGAGTGAGACCCATCTCCGCAACGACCCAGCTATCACTGTCACCGTCGATTAGGGTTCGGTCAAAGTCAAAAACCACCACTATTCCAGCCATTACGAGCGCCGGAGGCGGTTTTCTCGCCGGCCAAGAAAAGCTGTTCACTGTAAGCAGCTGAACGCGCCAACTGTCGATCAAGAGTTAAGCGACGGCGTTTGGTGACGGCTTCTGTTGTTGTTGTTCAAAAATAAATAACTAATTAATTAATGAAAACTTTGTTTTGGGGGCTATGTTGGAATTTTAAGAACACAAAGAACAATGATGAACACACAGCCTGTTCGAGGACATCAATGGAACCCTAAAATTGTCTTGGGCCTCTTGTCCTATTAAAGTCGGTAGGCCTAATATAAGAGGTTGGTAATGTAGAAACAAAACAACAACGCCAACTGGTCAGAAGCATCAATTGGTCTTTTTCAATGAAATAGTAATTGATTATAACAAAAATATCAAATAGAAAATTGATTGTTTCGCAAATGAGATGTTTTGAGTTAATATTAAGAGGAATATAGTTTTTTTTTTTAATACAAGCGATATTGAGATATAGTAGAGTTTACATTTTTTTAGGTGAGACCCAAGGGTATCCACCGGAGCAGGGAGTGACTAATCCCTTTCGCCGCGGGAGCTCTCCCAATGAAGGTAAACGGCTGGTCATGAAATGCGCTCCATTCCCATGAACGGGGATAGTAGAGTAGAGTTTACATTTGGCAATACTACGTCTCGCGATTTTTAGTTACCCAAAATATGTCATGATTTGGTATTAATAGAACTCTAGAACAATTATTTGATCAATAAGAACCATGGCGGATCAGGATTTGAAATTCAAACTCGCGAAATTTACATTAAAAACTCAACGTTATGAGTGAATCTCATTCATAAACATAAAAATATACACCTAGTAGGACATAATAAACCTTACCCTCAAATGCATCTCTATACATAAATAAAAGTTTAGCAACAAAAAAAACTATTCTTTTTCTTTAAAAAAAAAATTTCCAACAAATTCTTTGTTTTCTTGGGGTTCGGATTGTGATCCAACATAACAAAAGATAACTTATTTAATCCAACATCCCAACAAAAAATCAAATAAATTCTCATAATAACATCAATGCCTTTGATCAAACTTAACATACCAAGAAAAAAATCAAACATCTCAACAATACCAATATCAAATCAAACATCTCAACAAAATTCCAAAAATCAAATACTTAATTAATTTCAACAAAGTCAGCAAATTAGAATTCATTCTTAAGTAAACACTAAAATAGATTAGAACACATAATTCTAACCTATTTAAAATATATTAGACTCAATGTTGTCATATACAACATCTTAAAATTTGGGGTTAGATAATTAAAGAGGAGATAATTAAATAAGAGAGAAATTTTAGGTTATGAATACATGTGGGTTGCTTTTTGGGTGGGTATAGTTTTGTATGTTTCACATGAGTTGGCCTATTATATATGGGTATTTTTTATTTTTGAAAATTTTGGGGTAGGCAGCAGCCTACCTTGCCCTAGGCGTAGGACCGCCCCTGATAAGAACGCTATAACCTCTTCCACGTTTGAGTTGAGCAAATCTGTTGCTTTTAGAACTTCAGTTTTAACCATAACAGGGCTCATGCCCATAACAAACTGCAACCTGCAATTAGCTCAATACCAAGTTTGTTTCATGCATCAAGAAGACTCTATCCATAACCAATTGCTAAAAAGAAAAACCCTAAAATACCCATATTCCAAACTCTATTTTTCCTCTTTCTGATATTTTTAGCTTTATTGAAATATTATTCCTTTTCATGGCAACTAATTCAATTGACACCAAAAGGAAGCAAACACACCATGCAAAAAAAATGTGATGAAAAAAGATATTCCATCAAATCATGATTAAGATAGCATGATTAATCATTGAGTCAGTTGAAAGGCAAGGCAACTAGAGAGAGAGTATTGTAACTTCTAAACATGTCCAATCCCCAAAACATGTAACCTTTTTATTATTTTTTTCTTTGGATTAAAAATTAAATAAAGTGCGCATGGCCCACATGGGACCCACAAAAAAGGAGCATCCAATGACTGGTGTACACATCACTAGGACACCAAACACTTTTAGTCAAACCACAATGATAGGGGCATGCCACTATCATTCCCTTTAAAGTCAAAAATATGGGCCGTAAATCCGGAAACCGTAAAAATGAGCATCTATAAATTACGGTAAATTCAATAGCCGCGAAAACTTAACGGATATGGGATGATACGGCGTCGTATCGAAGCAAGTGCCTGAATTTGACCGCGGGTAAAAGATTAACGACTAAATTCCGTTAGAACGGATAGGCGTGGGAGCGTCGGTGGTGGTTAACCGCAGGTTATTTTTTCGGTTTAGAGAGAGAAAGAGTCGCTTTGTATATAAGCCACAACGAAGCCAAAGGCCTACATTTCTTCAAGAGAGAGAAAGAGAGAGAGAGAGAGAGAGAGAGAGAGACAGAGCGAGAGAGAGCGAGAGAGGGGCTGTTGGGAGACGCGCAGAGTTAGCCATGGCTGAATCAAACGACGCCGTCTCCCTCGACATGGAGAAGATCTATCTTGGTGGAAAGGTTCGAGCTTTACTTCAAAGATTGATTTGTTTTCTTCTTTCTGTATTAATTTTTGTTGTTTCCTTATTCTTTTGTTTTGGGATTTGGTCTACTAGCTGAAAGCTTAAGTTAATTTGGTACGAAGTATTTTGGCATTGGGTCCAAAGATTGAGTTTAATCTTTCGAAATTTTGAATTTTTTACGGTTCTCATTTTTCTTCTTTCATGTTTATTTTCTTGGAACCTTGGTTTGCAATACGTTTTGCTGTTTTTGAAATGTTGGAGTTATCTCCTGCTTGGTTACATAGAAAATATAGGAAAAGAGATAGGAAAGTCACATTTTGTACTTTGGATGCTTGTTCTTCCCCAGCCCCAAGTCCTCTGTAGTATGCGACAGCGGCGACTATTTGGCTTGGTTCAATAAGAAGAACATAAAACCATTTAATTTCAGATGTTTCTAGAAATGGGTTGGCTACAAATTTAATTTTGGGATACTGAAGATATGCAAATGGTAATTCTAGATCTGCTATATCATTTTTCTTTTTACATTTTCACCGTTATAGATGCAACGAAGCTTTCCTTTTAAGTGCGCATTTGTGTATTTGGGATTTGTATATGTTAACATCTTCTCGCTCCATATGCAATCCCACCTGATTTGTTCTAATGGTGATTTTCTTTTCCACTCTCCCTAATCTTTTCCACTCTCCTTATATTTTTAATATCCTTTTAGCTTTGTTCCGGTTTGTGAACTTTTATGCGAAAGGGTTGAATGTTTGAGATCACTTTGGATTATCTAGTATAGGAAGTACTCATTTAGACCCTGTTGTTGATTTGTTTGGATTAAGCTTCAACTCAGTAATGGGAGTTTTTCTTTTTTTCTTTTTCCCTGATTCTTTCCTTCGTGTGTGATGTTCTTTATTGGGCAAGAAGCTGGTTGCTTCGATGAGTCAATCTCTTTGGTTTATTCAAAGTGTTTTACTGTCTGTTGAAGAAACCGAAGTTATACCTTTCGTTGTCTTATTTCTCCACTATATTGACAAGTCTAGCTGTTGCTTTAAAATGTCATCTATATCTTATTTTTTTTATCAGTTTCTGATTAGTTTAAAGCTATTTTCTTCTTTAATATATTATATTCCATGCTTCTCTTTTTAACTGTCACCACTTTCTTTTCTTCCTTTTTCAAAAGATTTAAATGATTGATATCCAGAACCACTTATTTGTTTCATCTATTTTTAACAAAATTATGTCAAAGATGTGGCAGGTCAGTTTGAGTTCCCTGAAAAAGGTGTAAGTGCACATGGGAAGCTCTTTAGGGAATAAAATTATCTGGAAAGCTGGATTCCTGGATTTTTTCCCCTTACTTGAATGTTTGAATAATCACATAGATAAGACAGTAGATATATCTTAAATAAAGGCTATATGTTTATGTATATATCATATAAATATAATGGTAGTAAAATAATTTAACTTGTAAATTTGTGATGTTTTCTTTGACAATTAGATATAGTTGTTGATTTGCAATCAGCATGCTTAATTTTTCTTGCTCTGTTATTGTTATTCTGGTTGTTACTCATTTATCACAATTTTTTTATCCTCAGGAACATTTTATACGAACTGGCTGTGGTTCTGTGTCCGTTATTGTGTATGGAGACCAAGAGAAGCCTGCACTTATCACTTATCCTGATTTAGCTCTAAATCGTAAGTGCGATAAATTCTCTTTTCCTGGCTCAATTTTGTCATTGTTTGAAATGGCAATCTGAGTTTTACCTTTTGCTGTTCTTAATAAAATTTTAGTACCTTATTTTCTGAATGGACATCAAAGCTCTCAAATATATTGCTTCTTCTTAACACAATTAGACAATTCTACAAAGTTTATTTTTATAACAACTTGTTTTCTTTTTTTCTTAAATTGTGCAGATATGTCTTGTTTCCAGGGGTTATTCTTTTGTCCTGAAGCGGCTTCTTTGCTGCTCCACAACTTCTGCATATATCATATCAGTCCTCCTGGCCATGAGGTCTGTAAATGGTTTGCTTCAAGTGGATTTCTATTATACTTTTTGACCAAATCATATAAATTTTGAAAAATATTTTATGTAACTGAATGCCATTCACATAGTTTCTCTTTGGAACTCTCACAAGAGTTCTTGCAGTTAGGAGCTGCTTCAATTTTTCCCGATGATCCTGCGCCTTCTGTTGATGACTTGGCAGATCAGATCCTTGAGGTTCTCAACTTTTTTGGGTAATGACTAACACTATTTCTTCATTCCAACTGATTTTCAAAAGACCCTGACTGCTGCTTCCAACATTTAAATGTAACACATTATTTTCTGGTGTTAATAATGGGTTGCAATTAGAGCTAGGTGTAGAAGTGGTTTTCCATTTTCACTAATCATGTTTTAATGTCATTTTCTTTGATGAGATTTTGCACATTACCTAGTTCCGATTGCACTAACATCACCTTCTTCAGGCTTGGTGCAGTTATGTGCATGGGGGTGACAGCGGGTGCTTATATCCTTTCCCTATTTGCTGTAAGTTCCTTTTATTTTTTTGCAACTATGTTTAAATATGTTTCAATCTCAGTTCATTGATCAATCTTTATTCAATAGATGAAATATAGGGAGCGTGTCCTTGGATTGATACTTGTATCCCCTTTGTGCAAATCACCCTCTTGGACAGAATGGTTTTATAATAAGGTTCCTTTTTCTAACCTAGCTCCTATTTGTTGTGAGTAATTGATGTTAATTTCGAATATTAAACCTATGCTTACTTGTAATTTTTAGGTGATGTCGAATATGCTATATTTCTATGGCATGTGTGGTTTGCTAAAAGAGTGTTTGCTTCAGCGCTACTTCAGTAAGGTATTGCTGTGCTCTAACTTGTATCCTTCTTATACTTCTACTACCTTTGGTAGATTGAGTGATGAGTATGTTATACTTCTCAACAGGAGGTTCGTGGTAGTGCTGAAGTTCCAGAGTCAGATATAGTTCAAGCATGCAGAAAAGTGAGTGCTTCAGCTAATTTAAATTTCTTTTAGGTAACTGCATGTTTTCTGGAACATGACTCTCAAATGGTTTTATCTGTTTGATTTACTTGCAATGTTTGCTTCTTCAGTTGCTGGAAGAGAGGCAGAGCTCAAATGTTTTTAGATTTCTTCAAGCAATTAATCGGTAAACAGTGCTGGAGTTGCTTTCTTACTTTCCGGTTTCCCCTCTACAGAGATAAATGCAATTTATTTTGATGGTCTATAACTTTGTTTTTTCCGACTTTCAGGAGACCTGACATAACTGAAGGGTTGAAGTCGCTAAGGTGTCGCACACTTATTTTTGTTGGGGATAGCTCTCCTTTCCACTCTGAGGCTCTCCACATGACCTCAAAGTTGGATAGGAGATATAGTGCCTTAGTAGAGGTATGTTGCATGCCATGTTATACTTGTTTCTTCTAAATATCTATCATTAGATGCGCATGATTTTGAAAAGAATCAAAGAGAGTGTTCAATACAGGATTGATGGGTTGTGTTGGTGCAGGTCCAGGCTTGTGGATCCATGGTAACAGAGGAGCAGCCACATGCAATGTTGATACCTATGGAGTACTTCTTCATGGGGTATGGCTTGTATAGGCCATGCCATTTCAGTGACAGCCCTAGGAGCCCGCTCAGCCCGTCTTGCATCTCCCCGGAGCTTCTCTCCCCAGAAAGCATGGGTTTGAAACTAAAACCAATAAAGACCCGTGTTTCGCTAGGACAATAACATTGTCAAAAAACAGGCGGAAATTGGAAATAATGCAAGTGATGTGAATGTGGTTTCAAAAGTTGCTTATTTTTTTGGTTCTTTTGTTAAATTTTTTATTGTTTAAGCAGTGAAAAAAGGGTAGAAGAAGTGGCCGGAGAGAGGGGTTGTAGATACAGAGGGGGAAGAATATGTCATATATAATATAATTATATAGGGAGGGAGGAGACTTTGATTCATTCTTTTGTAGTCAGTCATAAGGGAATCATTCCTTTGAGCTGTCTGTCTGTAAATTCTACTATAAACAAATTGGATTGACTTTTATTTATGATGACGAGAAATCAATAACAGAGGGGAACTTCCCATTCGTTCAGAATCTCTCTCTCTCTCTCTCTCTCTCAATTCCTTTGAACTGCATTTCCACTTAGATACAGCTACATCAAATAATATAAATAATATTTTACTTATAAAAAACAGAAAATTAGTTGGTGGAATTATATCTCAATGGTTTTCAGAATATTTTGGGGTGGGCCATTATGGTCATGAGTCCGTCCTATTGCGTTTAAGTTGGAGTCCCATAAAATTAATATTGCGTTTAAGTTGGAGTCCCATAAAATTAATTTAGAGTAATTTTGACTAGAAATAGTTTAATATACAATATGGTGATGTAACGGGTCCAATTCATACCTAATTTTTTTTTTATAATCAATCGCTTTCGCTATTTGTACGAGGAAACATGAGAGACTGAATTAATTCCCACATTCGGAGGCTTGTCTTCATGGGACTGCAATGCGTATCCTACGGACTGCTTTTCGAGGTCATTTCTTCGTTGAACTTCCTGGCAACCTTCTCTCCTTCCCACAATCTCGCGCTGCTTTCTGTCCCTATAGTACCGCTTTATCCCATGCAGAAGCCACTTCTTTTAGCAATGACACTGAACACTGTATGGCGTCGTGTTTTGATGAGCGCTTTCAGAACATACTCAGAAAATTATCCAAGAATAACCCAAACGAGAGGACGAGTCTCTGTTCTGGCCCTTCTGGGTTGCTACGTAGTTGCACTTCAAAAGGGCCTTTGAAGGAGGGGAAGGCGATTCAGGATCAACTGATCAAAAATGGGATTCACCCAAGTTTGGAAATTTGCAGTTCAATGGATAGTCTTTTTGTGAAATTGGGGAGCTTTGGGTTTGCAGGTAAGGTTGTTGATGAATTGCCAGAACGAGATGCTGTGTTGTGGAATAAGCTAATGTCTCGGCTGGAAGATGAAGGATGTAGCTACGACTTGATTAAATTCTATTGTCAGATGAGGAAGGATGGTGGTATGCCAAACGGGTTAAGCTTGGCGGCTGGATTGAAAGCTTGTTCAATTAGCTTAGAGTTGGACTTTGGGACACAGTTGCATGCAGAAGTTATAAAATTAGGAGTCTTTCTGGATGGGATTGTTGGGTCTGCTCTGGTTGATCTTTATGCAAAGTGTGGAGAGCTGGAACTAGCAAATAAGGTGTTCTTTAACATGCCCAAGAAGAATGCTGTGTCATGGAATGCTTTGCTTGATGGATATGGTAAGATTGGTGATTGGAAAGAGATTCTAACATGGTTTTGCAGACTAAAAATTCAGGGATTGAAGTATAGTAAATTCACTTTATTGACTGTGCTTAGGAGTTGTGCTCACATGGAAAATTTAGGAGGAGGTCAAGCTGTGCATGCTGTTCTAATCAAGATTGGTTGTGAGCTTGATAAAATTCTGGGTAGTTGCCTTCTTAATGTGTACTCGAAGTGTGAATTGGCAGATGATGCACTCAAAGTCTTTGGGAGAATAAAAAATCCGAAAGTAGTAGCCTGGAGTACAATGATAAGCTGCCTTGATCAACAAGGCCGAAGCCTTGAAGCAGCCGAGATGTTTTGCCAAATGAGGCACACAAACTTAAGACCGAATCAGTTTACCCTTGCTAGTATGGTGACTGCTGCAACGAATCTGGGTGATTGGCACTATGGTGAAAGCATTCATGCTTGTGTATTTAAATACGGTTTTGAATCTGATAATTACGTCAGCAATGCACTTGTAACAATGTACATGAAAGTTGGATCTGTACAAAAAGGTTGGCATGCATTTAATCAAATGCCTGTTCGAGATACAGCTTCATGGAATTTCCTTTTGTGTGGAATTTATGACAGTGAAAACTGTGATCATGGGCCAAATGTCTTCAGAGAGATGCTTGCGCAAGGTTTCAAACCTGATACGTACACATATATCAGCATTTTAAGATGCTGTTCCAGCCTGTTAACTGTATTTTTTGCGAAGCAAGTACATACGCATATCATAAAGAGTGGCCTCAACGCTAATAGATTTGTAGCAACTGTTCTCATTGGGATGTACTCCAAAGGCAGGTCCTTGGACGATGCAGATGTAATTCTGAACGAATTGATCGAAAGAGACCTCTTCACTTGGACAGCCCACATATCTGGTTGTGCACAAACTAATCAAGGAGAGAAGGCTGTAATGAGTTTCAATCAGATGCAACGACAAGGTGTGAAGCCCAATAACTTTACTTTCTCTAGTTGTTTGAGTGCTTGCTCCAGTTCAGCAATCCTAGAAAGTGGACAACAACTCCATTCACTGGCATTGAAGTCTGGGCTGTCAAATGATACATATGTTTCTTGTGCACTTGTTGCTATGTATGTACAATGTCGATGTATAGAAGATGCTGAGAAGATATTCAAGGGCTTGGATTCAAGAAACAGAGTCTCCTGGAACACAATCATATGTGGATACTCACAACATGGTCAAGGAAAGAAGGCTCTTGAAGCCTTTCAGATTATGCTAGATGAAGGTGTTCAGCCAGATGAGGTTACTTTTATAGGTGTTCTTTCTGCATGCAGCCACATGGGTTTAATTGATCAAGGGAAGATGCACTTTAATTCACTGAGCAAGGATTATGGGCTTACTCTTTCAATTGAGCATTGTGCATGTATGGTCAATATTTTTAGTCGGGCCGGCAAATTTAATGAGGTTGAAAGGTTTGTTGGGGAATGGAAACTCACACAGAGTCCCTTGATTTGGGAAACTGTTCTATGGGCTTGTAAAATGCATGGGAATGTGGAAATTGGTGAGAGAGCTGCACAGAAGCTATTTGAGCTTGAACCTGAAATGGACTTCAATTATATATTGTTATCTCACATTTATGCAGCCAATGGGCAGTGGGATGATGTTGCAAGGGTTAGGGCATTGATGCGCAGTCGGAAAATTACAAAAGCACCAGGGTGTAGCTGGCTAGAGGTCAATGCTCAAACCCATGTTTTTTTTGCTCAAGATAGAACACATCCCATGATCAGGGAGATTTATTCACAGTTGGAAGGGCTGGCTAGATGAAGAATGAAAACTATAAATTTCTCTTAAGATTGGGAATGGCTTGGGGCATGGACATGCGTTATCAGATATATGGTGATGCGTTGCCTATGGCTGAGAATCAGTTGGTCGTCAAGAGCTCATTCCATCTTAAAGACCACTGCCACAAAATGCAGACGCCTACAGGAGGCCATTCCGGAGTTCAAGAAGTTGAAAGGTAGGAACTAGAACTATGGAGGGCGCTTGACCAAGCAGACATTAGAAGTAGATTACAAGCCAGATTTGGAGGCCAGAGAACAGGTGCTAATCCAAACATAGAGTTGGCAGGCTGCAAATGGGTTGATTAATTCTTATGACCATCAAGAAAGTGAAACAATGCCATCACAATGTGTTAAAATTATGTCCCCCAATATGAGCATCACCTATTGGATAATTGGATTGTTGCCAATTTCTCTTGTTAACAAGTTTTCTTATTCTTATGTTCCCACCAAAATTGGTGTAAATTCTTATGTATTGTACATTGCAATTGGAGAAACGATTCAATGAAAACATAGAAACTTGCCTTCCTTGACCTTTCTTTTCCTTTGAGCCTTCATGTTTTTTAAGTTGTATTTTAGATGATCCCAAAATGGGTTATGTGCTAATCTTTTTTGTTAAGTTTCTAGACCCATCATTTAATTTTAAAAAAAAAAAAAAAGAACTAAAGAATGGTTGCATTTCATTTTTAGTATTTAGTATTTATCTTTATTTCTTGAGATAAAAAGATAAATCTACGGAATAAATATATGGGATATATGAGGAATCCTACACTGCATGCTTATATAGACCAAAGATACAAAACACTGTCTTCACTTTTTCCAACACCTGTATTTGGTGAGTAAATAGTGAAAGCAGATTTAGAATCTAGTTCCCTCACACCAAATGTAGCAATCTTCTCTAAACAAGGCCAACGGCATACAAAAGGTTGCATAAAATTACATTGTGCTGGACAACTTTCCCCAGTCTCCTTTGAGGCAGAGGATCCTGCACCTTCTTCCAAAGAGCAATTTTTCCAAGGTTCAGCAGAATGTTTGATAAAAGAAGGTTCCTTCTGGCATATGTTGCACTGTTGTCTTGAATCTTCCCCCCCATTTTGAACACCATCCTTTGGCTCTAATACCTGGTCAATATCATCTATGTGACCTACATAACAAGTACTGTCATTTATCCTAACACCATCTTCTTTAGTCGAAAGAAATTTTGAGGAAGTACTCATCAGCCTCATCTTATCACTCATCACAGGCAACTTGAGAGACAAACTACCTCTGCGCTCAGCAAGCGAAGATAACTTTTTAGATGGTAATGAGGTTGATCGAGAATAGGACTGTGAACTACAATTGGAAACAACGTTTTCTGGACTGTTAGACATGGGTTGATCAGAAGATTTAGATGAGAGAAGAGACATGTCAGAATCATTTGACAATGTTGAAGAGACTGGAAGAGAGCATGAAGCTGCTGATGGAGAATCCATAGAGGATTCTGAAAAGTACTTCGAACTAGTGCTTGATTCAGAAGATATGGAATCTGGTGATAGATATAGAGGTGAAGAAGAAGAGGATGTTGATGAATTATTTTTAGCTGTATGAACTAACATCATACAATCTGACAAACAGCCCCTCTTGCATCCCTTTCCACGATGGCCTCACAATTCTTACCAATCCAAACATATATGGCAGACGGTATATGAAAAATAAATGCAGCCCTAGGCGGTTCTAGTCGGCCCTAGGCGGTTCTAGGCGGCCTAGGCGGCCCTAGGAGGCTCTAGGCGGCCCTAGGCGGCTCTAGGAGGGTCTGGACGGGCGTTTTGCTGTTGAGGCGTGGACGAAGGGCGGTTGAAGGGCGCAGGATCCGCTGCTTGTTAGGAAGAAAGACGGAGATAGAGAGAGATGGAGACAGAGAGAGGAAGGAGAAGGCGACGCTGGGAAGAAGAAGATATCCGACGTAATTTTTATATCTGAAAAGTATAGCTGAGCGGCTATACTATTAATTTGAAAAAAAAATTTAAAAACACGGAGTATAAAGGCACGGCCATACTATTTTTATATATTATATTTAAACAGTATAGTTAAAGCATTCTGCTATACTATAAATTGGAAAAAAAATTTAAAAACGGATTATTGCCTGTTCGGCTATACTATTAATTTCAGGAAAAAAAAATAAAAAATACTCTTTTAATATGGCTTATCAGAAAGAGGGCGAATGCCATGGATATTTTGAAAAAATACAATGTGTGTGGTGGTGGTGGTGGTAATTTCAACCCTCGATAATCTGTATAGATATGCAATTATGAAGATCAATTAATTTGATGTTTCTCGAGAATTGCCGTTCGCAAGTAATGACATCATTGTTTTTTTAAGTAAAAAGATATCATTGCTTTTTTAAGAGAAGAACAAAGCAGAAGAATATGATCTTTTTGTATTAATTTGAAGTCCAATACATACCCAATCCAATTCATTCAGCCAATTAATATTGTAAAACAAAGGATACATCATCCATATTAAAAAACAAACATTCCAAAAGAAGCTTCAAAATGTCAACTTGAAATGCTGCTTAAAGAAACACATTTGTCAGAACTGCATTTGACTGCAACGATGTCTTTCAACAATTTCAAACCCTAACAAGGAAATTAAACAAAAATGCTCTTCACCGTAAATTCTTATAGAATATTAAGTGCAATATTTGAATATATAGAATGGTAATTTATTACATTAGAAAAAATTAATAAACACAAACCTTATCCTTATCGAGAGGAACCACAATCTCTTCAAGAGAATGAACATCCCTAACATCGAAGCGGTTCGGTCACAATAGTAGGCCCACAAGGTTACAACACCAGGAAACGTCGTCGTTTGCTCTGCTTCAAGAGCCTGAGAGGAATAGAGCCGTTGAAAAATTGGGTTGCTGTAGTTTCTGGGGCTGCTCGGCTTTTGTTGGGCCTGCTTCGTGGCTCTATGCTTAGCTATTGGGCTTTATTAGAACTTGCTATCTGAACACTTCTACGACGTCGTTTCATCTTATCTAGGAGGCGACTGCAGTCGCGGGTTTAAGCAAAACCCCTACCCAGCCAGGAGGGTGAGGGAGAGAGAAAGTAGAGAGAAGAAGCACCAGCTGCAGTAGCTGCTGCCAGTCGTCAACCGACGTCGCCGGCGTTCATTTGTCACCGTCCTGGTCGCACATGTTAGTGAAAAGCATGAAACTTTTCTGTAATATTGCTAACGTTCCTTATTAATAATTGGTTTCACTTATTTCTATTGTTGATTCTGGATTGTGTAATTTATGTTGTGTTGTTGATTTCTTCTTGTGCCTATATTTTGATAACCTGTTTGTGTGTGTTTATAAAAGCCATTTTTTTGGTTCATTTGATAATTACAAACTGTTTCAAATAGATGGAATGTGACTTGAAAGCTCTGCGAATGTCACCTGCTTTCCGGAGTCTCTTATTGCCCATTTGCCAAAGACCCACTTCTTCGGTTCAATTACATAACAAGCTTAGTCTCAGTTCCAGGTCACTATTGCTCTCTGTTAAATTGAAGCCCTTGTCTTGTGCTGCTCTGGAAGCGTTTGACTTGAAACCCATCAGTGATTTGGCTCTCAGCAATGTCCCAAACTCTGAGACTCAGCTTCATGAAGTAAGAGTAAATAACGGCAGTTCAACTAATGAGGAAATGGTAGGAAGCAATGTGAAAACCAGGCCTAGAGTTTTCGATAGCAAAAAGAGGCTTATACGTTATTCTGGGATGCTTCGTACCTGTGTTTTGCAAGGGTCTTTGAATGAGGGGAAGGCTATTCATGGGCAGGTAATAAAAAATGGGATTGATCCAGATTCGCATTTGTGGGTTTCATTGGTTAATGTCTATGCAAAATGTGGGGATTGTGGGTACGCACGTAAAGTGCTTGATGAGATGCCAGAACGGGACGTTGTGTCATGGACTACTTTAATTCAAGGATTTGTAGTTAAAGGTTTTGGTGTTGATGCTGTTAAATTATTCTGTGAGATGAAGAAAGATGGTACGAGAGAAAATGAATTTGCATTGGCAACTGGTTTGAAAGCATGTTCTTTGTGCTTCGATTTAGGTTTTGGGAAACAGTTGCATGCTGAAGCAGTGAAACTGGGGTTCTTTTCGGATGTTTTTGTTGGTTCCGCTCTTGTCGGTCTTTATGCAAAATGTGGTGAGATGGAACTTGCAGATACAGTGTTATTTTGTATGCCCGAGCAGAATGTTGTATCGTGGAATGCATTGCTTAATGGGTATGCTCAAGAAGGTGACGGAAAGCAAGTTCTGAAATTATTCTGCAGAATGACGGAATCAGAAATGAGGTTGAGCAAGTTCACCTTGTCTACTGTTCTCAAAGGTTGTGCAAACTCGGGAAATTTGAGAGGAGGTCAGTTTTTGCATTCCCTAGCAATTAAAAGTGGGTGTGAGATAGATGAATTCCTGGGTTGCAGTCTCATTGATATGTACTCAAAGTGTGGGATGGCAATCGATGCGGTAAAAGTATTCAGGAGGATTAAAAATCCTGATGTAGTGGCCTGGAGTGCAATTATCACTTGCCTTGATCAACAAGGGCAATGCCAAGAAGTGGCTGAGCTATTTCGTGAAATGATAAGCACAGGAATCTCACCAAATCAATTTAGTCTTTCTAGTATCATCAGTGCTGCCACTGATCTCAAAGATCTGCATTTTGGTGAAAGTGTCCATGCTTTTGCATGGAAATACGGTTGTGAATCTGATATTTCAGTCAGCAATGCTCTAATCACAATGTATATGAAAATTGGGCGTGTGCTAGATGGTGCTCAAGTTTTTGAGGCAATGACAAATCGTGATTTGATTTCATGGAATTCCCTTTTATCTGGAACGCACAATCATGAAATATGTGACCTAGGACCAAGAATCTTCCACCAAATGCTTGTCGAAGGTTTCAAGCCCAACATGTACTCATTCATTAGTGTTTTAAGGTCTTGTTCTAGCCTCTTGGATGTAGGCCTTGGAAAACAAGTACATGCCCATATTGTCAAAACTAGCCTCGATGATAATGACTTTGTTGGGACAGCTCTCATCGACATGTATGCCAAAATTAGGTTCTTGGAAGATGCTGTGATAGCTTTCAATAAATTGAGTAATCGGGACCTCTTCATTTGGACAGTCATCATTACGGGTTATGCACAAACTGATCAAGCAGAGAAAGCTGTTGCTTGCTTCAGTCAGATGCAACAAGAAGGAGTGAAGCCAAACGAGTTCGCCCTTGCTGGCTGTTTGAGTGCTTGCTCCCGTATAGCTATGCTGGAAAATGGGCGGCAGCTCCACTCAATGGCAATTAAGAGTGGGCATTTGGGAGATTTATTTGTTAGTAGTGCCCTTGTTGATATGTATGCAAAATGTGGATGCATAGGTGATGCTGAGGATATCTTTGGGGGCTTAGTTTCACGCGATACAGTCTCATGGAACATCATGATATGTGGATATTCCCATTATGGGCAAGGAGAGAAGGCTATTGAAGCCTTTTCAACAATGTTGAATGAAGGCACCATACCAGATGAAGTAACCTTCATTGGTATCCTTTCTGCATGCAGCCACCTGGGTTTAGTCGAAGAAGGGAAAAAGCACTTTGACTCACTGAGCAAAGTTTTCAGGATCACTCCTACAATTGAGCATTATGCTTGTATGGTTGATATTCTTGGTAGGGCTGGAAAATTTAATGAGGCTGAAAGCTTCATTGAGACAATGAAACTAACATCGTATCCCATTATTTGGGAGACTGTTCTAGGGGCTTGTAAGATGTATGGTAATGTAGAATTTGGTGAAACAGCTGCAAAAAAGCTTTTTGAGCTTAAACCTGAGATGGATTCAACTTATATCTTACTATCTAATATCTTTGCAGTCAAAGGTAGGTGGGATGATGTTAGCAAAGTCAGGAAATTAATGTCCAGTCAGGGTGTTAAGAAAGAACCTGGTTGTAGCTGGGTTGAAGTTGACGGACAAGTCAACACTTTTGTGTCTCAAGATGGTTCACATCCAAGAATCAGGGATATCCATTTGAAATTGGAGGAACTAGGTGAAAAGCTGAATTCAGTAGGTTATATACCGGAAACAGAAGACGTGCTTCATAATATGACTAAAAGAGAAAAAAACGAGCATCTCCAATATCATAGTGAAAGATTGGCTCTTGCCTTCTCCCTTATAAGTACCAATCCTCCAAAAACTATTCGGATTTTTAAAAATCTACGCATCTGTGGAGACTTCCATGAGGTTATGAAGCTCATTTCAGATGTCACAAATCGGGAAATAATTGTTCGTGACGTCAAGCAGTTTCATCATTTTGAGAGTGGAACTTGCTCCTGTAATGACTTCTGGTGATTTGGCATTAGAAGCTCTATAGTCGGGGTAGGGGGTTCACCCACAGAGCATTTTAAACATTGTCCTCATAATGAACTATGAACCACAATCTCATACCCAAAGAAATGCTGCTGTAATCTTATCAGAGTACTACCTCTCAACATATTATATTGCCTTTTTTTTTTTTTCATAACATAACTAGACAATTTAAAAAATTCTGGTTCCTGATTACCCTTTTTTTCCTCCATTTTAAAACAAACTGAGCAGGTATGCCCTGTTTTGAAAGGTTATTCTTTTGTCCTGAAGCCGCTTCTTTTGTACTCCGCATCTGCATATATCATATCAATCCTCCTGGCCATGAGGTTTGTAGATGGTTTTCTTTGAGTGCATTTCTTCTTCTTCTTTTTTCCCTGAAGGATATTGTGTGAAACTGATTGCTATTGTTCACATTGTTCCTCTTCAGAACTTCGCAAGAGTTCTTGCAGTTGGGAGCTGCTTCGATTGTCCTGATGATCCTGTGCTTCCTGTAAATGACCTGTCTGATTCCTTGAGGTTCTCAACTTTTTTGCAGAATGATTAACACTTACTTTATCTTAATTGATCTTCAAGTCGCGAGAGTTTGGAACTCTTTGGTTGCTGATCTCAAGACTCAAATATTAGATACATTTGCTGGTGTTAATATGGGGTTGCAACCAAAGGTAGGTGTAGAAGTAGATTTCCTTTTTCACTACTCATGTTCTAAAGTCATTTGCTCTGATGAGATCTTGCACTGTAACTAATTTCTGATTGCACAATCATCTCCTTGTTTAGGCTTATGTGCATGGGGGTGACAGTGGGTGCTCAGTTAGATACTTTCACCATTTGCTGTAGTTCCCACCATTTTTTGCAACTTTGTGTGGAGTATGTGTCTCAGTTCATTGATCAGGGTTTGTACCATAGATGAAATATAGGGAAAGAATTCTTGGTTTGGTACTTGTATTCCCTTAATGCAGAGCACCCTCTTGGACTGAATGGTTTTATCCCAAGGTTCCTATTTCTGTGGCATGTGCGGTTTGCTAATAGAGTCTTTCCTTCACCGCCACTTCGATAAGGTATTGTTGTCTTCTAAGATTGTATCACTTTTCTTCTACTTCTACTTCCTTTGGTGGGTTGAGTGACGAGTATGATATACATCTCAACAGGAGGTTCGTGGCAGTTCTGAAGTTCCAGAATGAGATAAAAGTTGAAGGATGAAGTGCCCTTTCTTGAGAATGAATTGTGTTGTCATTAAAGTTCATAGAATGGAACATTTAGTAACGTTCTTTATCACAGTTTTCTTTTGGTCTGGATTCTTTATTTATCAGGTTTGACCAGAGGAACGAGCCTATGCACAAAGAGAGGACCAGAATACTGAAACCTCATATCACATGTGGAAAAGCCTGGGTTGTGTAGACCAAACAGCGAGTCTAAGACAAGCAGTATAAAACTGCAGCTGCTTGGCGTCTATGCTAAGTAAACTGTGAAGTTTGAAAGCCACATGTGGACCTCTCTAGTTGTGTTGCTTTCGTCTGGTACCCTTCATATTGGTTGCCAACGAATTTTTTTGTATATATTCATTGGGTTCAGGGCATTAGTTGGCCGCAGGGTTGTAAATTTGTAATCCAGGTTCATTGAGTAAAGCTTCAGTATGATATGGAACCTCCATCTCTTTGATGAACTTAAAGCTCCTTACTGATTTCTACCATTAAGTACGTAATTTTTTTTTTCTTGACTGGTTAAAACTTTCAAATTAGGAACTTCCTAATTAAACTTCCAAGGCATTTCCGACCCTCCAAACTGATGCCAAAATTTTATGGTTTGCCAAAACGTTACATTTCTTACTATTGCACACAACAAAGTTTGTATTCCATCTAGCAAATAAGTTACACAAAAATGCGATATTCCCCCTTCTAATAACTACTAAAGAAACAACAAAACTGATACCGGTAAGGCAGTGAATTAACCTTCAGTATACAACTTATAAGGATGCCTCGAGTATCTGGTTGCCTGAGTATTCTGCATGAGCACGAGGTAGTCGGAAAAAAATATAGTATACTTTTTATGGATCACACAAGCAACTACATGATTGCTCTTCTCATTCTGTATCCTCATCAGAGAGGGGATTCTCAACTTCACTCCCACTGTTTAGGCTATCATTATTGATGAATGAGGACCTCCCACCAGCTGAGTCAGAGTTACAACGAAGATCATACTTTACAAATTTTATCTTCTCTTTCTTCTCAGGGGTTTTCCCCTCTTTCCGTTTTCTTCCTCTTTTTTCTGATGAGGTCATTGTATGCGCTGCAGCTACAAATGCAGCACTCATGGATTCATTCACCTTTTCATTCTCCTCATCTGCATGTTCCTTGTCTCCATTGTTATCTATGTAAAAGAGAAGATCATCATCCACTTTCTTGCTATCCAACTTAGAAGCCGGTTTCTCAGAGTCTGATTTGGACATCTCATGAACCAGTTTAGTACGAAAGTTTTCCATGCTATCATCAAATACTCTTAAGCCATGATCTTCAAGGTTAAGAAGCCACTCTGGAGAATGAGATCGATATTAGAGAGAGCATTAAAAAAAATATTTATAGTTGATTTACCACAAACGGAAGTACAATCACTTACTTATAAGAGCTTTAGGTGAAGTGCCCTTTGATCTGATTGCACTGTCCTCCTCAGGAATCTGATTCTTTACCCATTTAATTATTTGGGAAGATAATTGTGAACTGGAAAATGCAGTTACATAAGAGATGGCTCTCCTCTGATCCCCATGCTCCCTAAAGCAAGCCAGTAGTGAAATTTTTCCATAAGGGTTTCACTAGAATTTCAAAAACAAAATGAAATGCTGATTTCTATTTCATTTTTTCTTTCTGGACATATAATTATATTTATTTTTTCGTACCTGAAATACTCCACTGCTTCATGAGTAACAATCAATCTTTTCATGGAAATACTTTTCATGTGCTCAGCAGGTAAGTGAATTACTCTCTCAGGGTTGAGGAAAGAATACTCAACCAATATGATGGCATCATACAGCACTTGCCTCAACAAAACTTCATCTTCAGAACTCTGCATATAAAGAGTAACAAGATGCGAACTTTACTTTTAAGATCATATCAACAAAAAGATAATTCCACTTCCTATCAATATAGTCTGGCGAACAAACACAATGTGCATCTAGAAGGCCACTATTTGAATTGAAATAAACAATAGGACAGATGTAGTATCAAACTAAACATTTTAAAAGAGGAATACAAACCAAAAGGGAGGTAACAGGCAAAGTCTTCTCCAGCAGCATCCTCACAAGCACCTCTATTTGACACAAAGATAAGGATGTTAGAACAATAAATATGAGAATCTGATGAAATCATCATCGCTATATGAGACATGAAATTTTATTCAGTGAAACACAAGGCATGCAGTAACTAGGAAACTACCAAACAGTTTTAGATACGTGCGATATAATTTCACTTTTTGAAATCGATGAAACAGAAGAAACATAACAAAAGCACAATGAAAAGTTATATATGATAAAGCATTCATTGTTAATGTCTATCCCAGTCCTTTTTGGCGCAAATAACCCTCAGCCATTTTAGCCCATGCAGAACTCATGCCTTACTAAAATAAAAGTGTGATGCAGAAGGAAAAATCTTGATAACAAATATACATACACCATGTCCTAATTCAAGAAAAAGTTAAAACAACACTAACCAAAAAGGTTAAAGTTCTGAAATCCGGTAATGGAAGCAATAGCCCAAGTCCTTAACTCCATCTCCAACTCCTTCGTTGAAGTCCCAAGTTTGAAATTCAGGCACAGTTTCAACAAAAACACCTCTGCAATAACAACTCCTGCCAAGTAACCCACATCACCTTCTCTCTCACTAAGCCCCCGAAACACGTCACTGCTCACTAAAGGTAAGAAAAATTCTGATCCCTCATTTGAGTTCATCCAAACACGAATTAAATCCGCAAAAGGAGTAATCAAACTTGAACCAGTTGAACCATCATTCTCACCCAAATCCTTGCAAGAACACACATTTGCATAACCAAGAACCACTCCTACCAAATTCTGAACTGCTTTCATCACTTTCTTCTCTGCTTTCAATGACAAGTCCCTCTTAAACAAATCAACAACCACATTGTACACCTCATAAACCACTGGAGCAAGCAATGCGATGCTTTTCAAAGAACTGACCGAAGCTGAGCACGCGGACACCAGCTGAAATAAGTCTTTTGCGGCTGATATTCGATTCAAAGGGTCCTCTTTTGGGTGATTACGGCTACAAAACGTCAATGCGGCATAGACCCAGATGGATTCGAGAGGTGGGTCTACTTGAGCTTGCATTAGGTCGTAGAAGACTTGGATGAAGTGGGAGAATTTGGGGTTTTCCTTGTGAATTTCAACTAAAAGGTTTTGAATTGATTGGGTTAGCTTGAGGTCGTAGTTTTCGCCAATCAGAGGGATTAGGTTTGCTGGGATTGAGGAACTTTTGGAGTCGATTAAAGCGAGAGCCATGGTTGAACCCTAAAATGCGACCAATTTGTTTCAGTACGGACTGCGATAAGGAGCTGTGCTAAAGAAAAACCCTAATGTATGAGCAGGTCAGTTGAAGAAGCCAACGGTTTAGGGTTTAAGGGGTTACCGCCGTTTGTAAGCACTACGTGTCGTTTTGTTATCGCTAAGATGGGTCAATGGGTCAATGGGTCGGGTCGGGTCATGGTTAGAGTTTGACAATAAGACGTGTATCTCGTATTCTATTGGTTGGTAAGCGGGACCCACTACTACACTACGCTGTAACCACCAATCAGATGCAAGGAAACACGTACAGGGGCAAATTGGATTTCAGAACATGTTTTTGCTGACAAAGTAAATTGATCCATCAAAAGTTCAAAACCAAAATAAACAAAAATGAAAAGATTGCGTCTTTTTCGGTGAAAATCATTATAAGGATCCAACTTGTTGTGTTTCTCACTGTTTGATACAAATCTGTGTTCAGGTTCTTGTTTGAATTCTGGAGAGAGAGTTATGGCGAAACTGAAGCGAATTCTAGTTGCAATCTCAGTGTTGGTGGTATTAGCATGTGTGCCAATCTCCGAGTGTGCTAAGAAACCAATGACTGTTGCGAGGAAGGAAGACATTCCTTTCATCAAATGCCAAGTCTGTGAGAAGCTCGCAGCTCAGCTACACCAACAAGTGAAGAAGAAACAAGCTGAGATCACCCCCAAGAAGGTATTTTTATCATCTGGGTTTTCTTCCAGAGCCTTCAATATGCTTTTGTTTCAGAGCGTCTGTTGAATTTGAAAGTGGGTGCTCGTTTTTTGGTGCTAGATCTCGGAGTATCAGATTATTGAGATTTCAGAGAATGTCTGTAATTTGAAGAAGGCAGAGGCGGATTGGATTTTGCAGATTGATATAGTTGAGCAAGGAGATAAGTTGGAGGTAACAATTTCTTGGGTTTGATTTTGGTTTTAGGCCTGTTTGATGAGTTAAATGGTATTTTTGAGTTTTGTGCTTACATATAGTTGAGTTTAGTTTTTCATTGCTTGGAAAGTATGGCTTGCTAATATTTTCATGGTATAGTGGATATACAAATTCCTGTAGGCATATTGTAGACATTTTGTTGTTCATTGTCCTGACCTGCTACATCATTTGTTACTTTTCAGCTGGTGGAACAAGGTTCTGAAGGACAATGTAATTCGGAATGCAAGACAATAGAGCGAGCTTGTCAGGAGGTGAGGTTTGAATCTCGTTTATTAGTTTCTTGTGTATCTGGGTTACTTTGCTTCCTAAAATATTGATCCTTGCAACCAATCAAGTTAAATTCTTTGGTTTTCCACTTCATTTTCCTTTTAATTGACTGTGAGAAAGTCACATGATTTCTTAATTTAATATGAACTCTGCAATATGTTTTTTTTAGGAACTGCTAATGCGATTCATCCTCTCTCTTGATATTGGCCTTCAATTTGCATTAGTCTGAATGTTCATGTATTACAATTCAATTAAGCGTTAATCTGAAATATTGCAGGTTTTGGGGTATTCTGATACTGATGTTGCTGAATATCTATATAAATCCAAGCCTGACATTGATTCATTGGTTAATTATCTATGCAAAGACCTTACTAAAGCATGCAGTACCAAGCCTCCCCGAGTTCCTAAGGTAACTGCTTTCTTGACTTGATATTCAATTCAATTCATTCTTTGCACAATATGTCTGTAAGGGATCATCCTATGTTAGTTAATTGAGATATGGGTCAATCTTTGCAACTCTTGTGCTTTTCCGCCAAGTAATTTTATTTTCAACATGAACTGTACGTCTTTGAGGTATGTCAAGTATAGATTTTAAGATGCTGATCATTACATTATCCTTCATTTCCTAACTAAGTTTGGCCAGCAGAAAATTAGTCTGAAACTTGTTTTTACACACATGGGGCTCATGTGTAACCAACGATGGTGTCTTTATTCCACAACCTATAAAATCAGGTAGGTAACATGCTTCAAAGACTTTCTACTAGATATACAGATTTTAGACCCTAATAAGGTTGACGTGGAGATTCATGACTGCTGCCTTGCATACATGTTAATCTCTAGTCTCTACCACTGATTATAATCACCTTGATTTTTGAGGAGGTCAAGTCATTATGTTACATAGGATACTATAAATCTAGATGCTTGGCTTTGCACAACTTGCTGCATGAGCAAGACGCTTACTTTTGATACTCATGATAATATCTTGTGTGTTCCAGAATAGGACTCCTGGAGAAATTTTTGTGGCCAAGTCAGCTAAAGAAGCTGAAATGGAAAAGATAATGAAATCTATGGAGGTAATTGTCCTTGCATCGCTGAAAATTTTCATACCATACTAGTGCACTGAATTTTGACCTATATTCTGCTTTACCATTCTTCAGGGTATGCCAGGAGCCCCAGGCATGAAAATGTATTCAAGAGATGAATTGATGAATCAAAATTTTGGTGGTGAAGATGCCGATGATGAAGATGACGACGATGAGGACACTCAGATTCCCTCAAAATTGGTAATTACAAAATCTAAGTCTACAAATTCTCCATTAGAAAACCATATTGTTTCTTTCAGCATTTAAAAGATTTTCTTAAACAGGGAAAAGTTTTGAGAGAAAAAGAAAGCGCAAAGGGTGACTTGAAACAGAGGATCACCAACGGAATTTTGAAGGCCAGGGAGACACTAAAGAAACATGCAAACCAAGTCTCTAACTGGTTACGGAAAACGTGGAGGGGACTGAAAAAGCCAGCTTCAAAGAAGAGTACGAAGGCCAACAAGGCAGAGCTTTAGAACACAAAATCACTGAATTATAGTAACTTGTATGAGAGTAATCACGTTTTTGTTAATTGTATCAATGTTGTTTTGACATTTATGTAGGAAGTTTAGGAAAAGTTAAAAAGTAGATTTGCTGCAGTTTCAGAATACCCGACAGTTGTTTCCATTACCTTATTGCAATTATATCAACTTCTGCTTTAGTGGAGCCCCTCATGCGTTGGAACCGCTCTGTCTTTGGCCATCTCAAACAAAAAAAAGCTAGAATTTTAGCTCGTTGGCGGGGATTCAAAAGGCCTTCTGCCAAGGGCCGAACGATTTTCTTAACAATTTGGAAACTGTGCTTATCGATGAGTTTAATGGTATTCCTGGACCAGGAAGCTATTTTTTGGCACCAAAAATCTAGGGTGAAGTGGCTTCAAGAAGGTGACCGTAATACCAAGTTCTTCCACATGTCCACCATTATTAGAAGAAGAAAGAATAAAATTGACAGACTCAAGAATGATGTTGGAGTTTGGGTGGAAGAGGCTGATGGTATTAAAAATTTGGCTATGCGCTATTTTTCTGATTTGTTTTCTCCTGCTCATGTGCCTACCTCAGGTTTGCAATCCCTAATCTCTTTCCCTTTATTGATTCTGGAGAGTTGGCTTCCTTGGTAACTGCAGTTAATATGGAAGAAGTTAAGGCGAGTCTCTTTAGCATTGGGGGGATTAAAGCTCCAGGAAGAGATGGGTTTCCAGCTTGCTTTTATCAGAAGCACTAGAATATTTGCGCTGATGATATTTTTAAGTTGGTCGACCAAGGTTTCAGGGAGTGTAGGATTCCTGAAGGTCTTAATTCCACCTTGATTACTCTGGTGCCTAAAGTGGATAATCCTACCTCTATGATCCATTTCCGGCCTATAAGTCTTTGCTGCACTCTCTACAAAGTTATTTCAAAGATCCTGGTTGCTCGTTTAAGGCCTATTCTGCCTAGTTTGATTAGCCCTAACCAGGTGAGCTTTGTTCCGGGTAGACATATTACTGACAACATCCTCATCGCTCAAGAACTTATGCATAAATTCAGGATGTCCAAAGGCAAGAAAGGTTTTGTTGCATGGAAGATTGATTTATCTAAAGCCTATGACAGACTAGTTGGGATTTTATTGAACAGGTGCTTATGGAGTTGAATCTTCCTGCAGCCTTTATCCAATTAGTCATGAGTTGTATTTCTACGGTTTAGTAACAAGTTTGTGTTAATGGTGAATTAACTGACCCTTTCATTCCTAAAAGTGGTATTCGCAGGGAGACCCTCTCTCTCCCTATCTCTTTGTTTTATGCATTGAGAAACTGTCCCACATGATCACAGGATTCTGTTGGCAAAAAGAATTGGAAGCCTATTCGTTCTTTCCCCAATCTGGGCCTTTTGTCTCTCACCTCTTCTTTGCAGATGATCTAATCCTGTTTTCGGAGGCTAGCCCAATGTATGCTCGGGTCATGAAAAGATGTTTGGACTTGTTCTGCAAGGCTTCGGGTAGACTTTCAATTTTTCTAAGTCTCTAGTCTTCTGTTCTCCAAACACCGGCAAAGAGCTTGCCAAGGAAATAAGTGCCATTTGTGGTTCACCTTTGACTGAAAATTTGGGAAAATACCTAGGTATGCCTCTCCTGCATCACCGTGCGAACAAGTCTACTTATATTAGCATTGTGGAAAAGGTTCATAATAGATTGGCTACTTGGAAAGGTAAGTGCTTGTCTATGGCGGGTCAGACAACTCTTATTCAAGCAGTTACATCTTTTATACCTATCTATGCAATGCAAACAACTAAATTACCTATGAGCATCTGTGATGATCTTGATCGTGTTAATCGCAACTTTTTCTGGGGAGGTAGTGCCAAGCAGAGCAAGGTTCACTTATGCCAATGGGATTTGGTATGTAAACCCAAGCATAAAGGTGGTTTGGGGTTGAAGAAAACCTCGTTAATGAACCAAGCTATGCTGGGTAAAATTGGTTGGAGACTACATGCTCAAGATAAGGGCTTGTGGGCCAAAATTTATGAGGATAAGTACCTGCAAGGCCACTCTATCTTGGACAATTCTCTGATTAATAGACATGGTTGTTCTGCCACCTGGAAGGGAATTCTACATGGTTCCAGATTGCTTAAGCAGGGGATGACTTGGAGAATTGGGATGAGGGATAAAGTGAAATTTTGGACAGACAAGTGGTTGTCTGACATACCATTGATGGAGTATGAGGGAATTGGTGATGTGCTAGATCTGGACTGCCCTTTTCAAGCTTCTTTAAGCATGGATGGTGGGATATTGAGAGGTTGAAAGCTGCTATTCCTGTTGAGGTAGTGGAAAGAATTCTTAATTTTCCTATTGGTTCTATTGGTACCTTACATGATTCGCAGATTTGGAAACACACAGCTAATGGGGTCTTCACTTTTAAATCTGCATATCAACTGCTTTTTGGAGACTCTTCTTGGAATGACTCTTTTTGGAAGGTTTTATGGCAGCTGAACCTTCCCCCCAAGTTGAAAGTCTTCCTCTGACTTGTTTACCAAGATAAAATTTTATCAAATGATGAGAGAGTCAGAAGGAATTTAGCTCCTGACCCTTCTTGCTCTATCTATGATTGGCCCTATGAAACTGCTCTCCACATTCTTAGAGATTGCACTAAAGCCAATGAGCTTTGGCGTTATTTCTTGCCTCCCCACCAACGAAATAATTTCTTTTATGCTGACTTCCAACCTTGGTTAAAGACTAATATCCTCTCCAAGGCTAGATGGTCCAGGAGTATTTCTTGGTGTTCTGTTTTTGTGTTTATCTGTTGGTATATGTGGAAATGGAGAAACCAATCTATCTTTAATGTTGATGAGGCTGCCCCTTCTAACACCAGGCATATCATATTATATGCTATCTCTTGAATGGAGTAAGGTTCCTTGTGGTGATGCTGTAGCTGGGGAGAAAATTCAAATTTCTTTGGCTTGGGAATTTCCTGGTATTGGAGTGGTTAAACTCAATGTGGATGGTTCTTGCAAACTTACCTCTTGGAATATTGGTGCTGGTGGTATCCTTCGTGGCTGTGCTGGGGAATGGATTAAGGGGTTTGCGGTGAACTTGGGAAAGGGCCAAATAATTGAAGCTGAACTGTGGGGCTTGTTTTTTTGGTCTTAAAATGGCTTTGGACAAAGGCATCAAGAGGATTATCATTGAAATGGACTCATCTCTTGGTGTACAACTTATCCAACAAATTGATACATCTCGGTTTCACCCTCTTGCTGGCTTGTTGCACGATTGCTGCACTCTTCTAAGGCAATTTGAGAATTATCAGTTACACCATATTTATAGGGAAAAGAATTGCCTTGCTGACTGCCTTGCTAGGTGGAGCTACAACCTCGACTTAGGCATTTGTTATTTTGATTATGCTCCCGCGTGGGCTAATGATGTTTTGGTCGATGACCTATTAGGGGTCTCTTGCTCTCGTCAGCTTTCTATTGCTAATTTGTAGCTGTTTCTTGGGGGTTTTTCCCCCTTTTTCATCAAAAAAAACTTCTGCCATATTTGCTTTAGTTGACATGTTTTCTAACCTCTGAAAAGCAATGGCAGCTACCAAATACTCATATCCTCGTTCATAATAGCATCACACTTATGATGAAAGATTAACAAATTTTACAGCATATACGTAGCCTGTAATTATTCCAATGAAAAATCACTTGCATGAAAACTTTTTACCTCGAGGAAAGAACAGATAAGATTTATAGAATTGCAAGTCGTCAACTAAAATAAACAAATTCCAAACCTTTCAGCATCAAAATTTGGACATTACAATTTTAAGAAATGAATAATTAAAAGTACAGATGCTACAATGCTGCCTCCTTCTAGCACAGATATCCTAAAGGGAGGCAACATTCGAACAGGCTGAGCAACAACAATCCACAACACTGAGTTGTTGCAATTATTGATTGCTTTCTCGATGGAACAATAGCATAACTCAACTTAGCGCATTTTGTAATATTGAACCCTCGAGACTGAGCATCGTCGGCCATTTAATGAATACTTGAGCATGATATCAATATCACGGGGATTCTTTTTGTTTTGCGCCACAGTCATGCTTCCGACAATGGATTCTCCTTGACATACTGTTAGCACATCTTCCAAGTACAGGACTGTTTGCTTCCAATGAGTAGACCGTGATCTTGGCCCTGCATTATATTTCAAGTTGTCAGAAAGTTCTGATTACCTCAATTCCATTGTTTGATTGAAACCTGGGTTTGGGGCTTGACTCGAGAACGAATGCCCATATTCTTCTTTTTCCATTTATTTGTTGCTTTAAATGCCATTATTTCCAAAACAAACTTTGATCCAGACAACAAATGAATTAAAATAAGAGGTAAAGCACACAGATACTGACCTGTGGAGAAGCCCATCAATTTATGGCACTTTGTAAATGAAACATCAAAGTAGGCTACAAGAGCATGAATGAAATCATCACGTTCAGCAACAAGCTTGAAAGGTGCTGTGAAGGAAGCATCTCCGGGAGTCATCTTAGATATATCCATTGTCTGAAAGAAGAAAATTAGAGAATGTTAGTGGACAGAATTGATAGCATGAAAGAGGCCAGACTTATTTCACTTAGTGCAGCAGGGTAATCACTACATAGATATTTCCCACCTTGAGTAGCTGGCTATTTGTAACAATTTGATTTTGGTCAACTGTGTCCACAAGGGGCTCCATCATGGCTTGCTTCTTGATGCAGCTCATGTCAAAGCCATATACGTTGTTCCAAACTAGAATAGCATGAAAATTGCAAGAGGTAAGAAGCGAATATTCATAAAGATGAGCTGAAAGATTACATGTACATTTGCATGGCACTAAAGAACATTTGTAGTCCACCAAAGGGACCAAGTCAACAATGATCAACATGTATACACACAAGAGTTTAAAAGGCTTACATTCTATCTTGTCTTCTTTGTACTCTGCATCCTCGATAGCTGTCAAATAGAGAGAAGCTTTGTCTGGTAGTAAAACTCCATCGTCTACCTACAAACAAGAAAGAAAGAAAAAATCTTTATATAAATAAGCCAAAGCATGATAGATCTTTGACTTGAATGTAACGGAGATTATGCCCTGGTTTTCATATGCAAAGATCAACAAGTAACATTAACCCATAGGAGCTCAAAACATCACTATTACAATGGATTGTATCCCTCTACAAGGGTCACAGGAACCTAAGCCCCACCCAACCGAATAATTAGTTTGCATAAGGTGTATTTATTCTTGGCATAGATATCACAAACGGTAAGTATAGGATGCAAATACTACTTACAAGCCATTTATCACGAGCATAGAGGACTGTATTTAACATATTCTCAAACAACAAAAAATATCCCATCCATTCTGAGATAATTATATCCACTTTAGGGACTGGAAGCTCAAGTTCTTCAATCTTTCCCTTCAGAACTGTTATTACTGCATTTATCAAATAACCAATGAGTACACAGAATACTTATTTTGTCAAAGCATTGTCAAGAGACAGAACTACATGCAGGTATGAACTCTGAAAATATTACCATTAGAAAATCCGTTTGCTTCAACAATCTCTTTTGCCATGTCGGCCATGTCTGAGCACTCAACCTGTGGATAAAGCATTTGTCATATCAGTAATATTAAGGAGACATAACCAAGCTACATTACAAAATAAGAAAAATACTATGCATTACTAGAAATTGATTTGTTAACAAACTTTCTTTAAGAAAAACATACCGCATACACATGCTGTGCACCAGCTTTTGCACAAAATAGGGACAAAATTCCAGTCCCAGCTCCCACATCAAGAACAATCTTGTCCTTAAACAGAAACTGGTTCTGATAAATAACATTTTGATATGTCTTAGTCCTCACTACATCCTTCAACATTTCCTGAAAGATGACAATAGTCAGGGAGCATCCAATGGGTATTAGCAAGAGGTTACAAGAACGAAATGCAGAACTGGGTTGCATCCAAGTGCCACACACTTACTTCATGGATACCTGCAATTACACAAAACACAAATTAAGGTTTTGTAGCAAGTGCTCATCGAAACAAAACAAGAAAGATTTTATTTAAAAAATGCAACTATCACAATATGCAATCAATTAAAGCATCAAAATTTTGTGATATCGCTCTATTACTTTCTGCCATTGCACTCAAACCAAAGCTCCCAATCAACTAAAACTAGTACAACAGTCTAACTTAAAAAACAAAAATGCAACCAAGTTCGAAACTTTCCAAACCCACACCCCAAAATCAATCATCCAAACAAAAACTTTCCCCTTTTTCAAATCCCTTTTGTCTCAGTTTTCACAGCATCCAAAGAGAAACCCAAAACAAAAGCGCAAGCAACAACCAGTAAACGAAGGAGAAAGGAAGCTACCGAAGTGAGAGTAGGAGTCGAAGTAATAGTCGGCGCTGGTCTTATCATCGGCGGCGATGAAAGACACCTCAGGCTCGCCCATGGAGTCATCAACGGCCTTGTCAAGCTCAGGGTCGCACATGGACTCGTCGTGGTTGGAGCTCCCGGAGGCGTCTTTGAGAGCTTCGTCTTCGTCTTCCTTGTCTGCGAAGCGAATCTTGGAGCCTTGGGGCAAGTGGCTGAAGCCAGCTGAGCTCTGATTGCTGTTGTTGTTGTTCTTTCGGCGACCCATTGACAGCGATTTAGGGTTTTGCGAGGGGTTTTTGGGTACTTAATGGCTCGTAGTTTTTGAGACACCGTGTTTTTTAAAGTATAAAGATTTTGTTTAAAATTAGTAAAGTGGGGCCGTTGGAGGTCGTTTTCCACTTCAAGTGGAAGGGTCGTTGTTTTGCTTGCCGACGCGGAAGACAGAGAGCCCACGGTCCATGATGCGGGAACCAAACGACGGCGTTTCTAGTTTACTTGGAACTGACTCCTCTCTTTTTTTTTCCTTTTTTTAATCGTCTCGCTGGGTGTACTAAGCTCACTATGTACCACACCACCGGGTGGCTCTCCTGAATGCCGAGTCTTTCCCTGCCTCCAACTCGATGTCGCCGTCACCTGCAAGATAAGGCTCTTTAACAAGACATTAACATACAATTTCTTTGTTTTACCTTGAAAAGTATGTAATTAAAAATAACACAGCATTGCCCTTTCCTTTCATTATGGAGGAAAAATTACTAGAATGTTTGAGCTTTGGAATTCTTCTATTGTTTAATGAAGAAAATAAACATCAGAAAGTATAATTAAAAAATGTGGAGATGATAGCTAAGAGAACAAATAAATCCGACCGCATATATAGTTAAAAGTTTACAACAATATTTCACAGCGGATTCTGTGCTATTCTATCTTATTCTTTATGCCATGACAAATAGCAGAATCCATTATGGATACGATTGTTCTATCAGCCCTTTCTGGTAGAACCTTTAAACTGTCAGCCCTTTCCGGTAGAAGCTTTATCAAGTGGCCACGGTGCCCCGCCCATTACTGCTTCGATCTCTAATATTTCCCGAGGAACCTTTGTCATGTTCTTACAACCGGTATCCGTGACAAGCTACAACAACCAAAATAATGTATAAGCACACATCGACCATATAAAGAAAACGAGATATACGTGAACCAGACGCAACACAGATGAAGAGAGTTGAGCAAAATGTACAGTTTCAGTGGCATGTTATTATTTCATATGTCCAAAACCAAATTGCGAATGCAACCAAGGGGGCAAGGAACACAGGTCAAAAATCAGTTAAAGGAATCATAGGGTTCAGAAGATGGGATGTCGATGTACCACATCACTTTCAATGCGAACTCCACCAAAACCTTTAAATCTACTAACTGCTTCATGATTGAAGAACTTAGTAGTATTTGAACTTCCCATGGCTGGAACCAACAAAGCATCAATGAAGTAGCAACCAGGCTCCACGGTTATCACCTACAAAACAATCCCCAAAGACAAACTATCAAATGCAATAGAATTATTTAAACCAGCGTTCAGGAAAAAAAAATTCACAACATTAGTGAAAGGGTTTGATCTATAAATCAATACTAACCATTCCCTCTTGGAGTTCTCTTGCTGTACGTAGAGACCTTAATCCAGGTTCTTTTGGCCTCTCCAAACCCTGCAAATTATGCAGTTGTTCCAATTTCCACCAAGGAAAAATGCCTAAAATTATTTAAAAAGGAATTCTGAAAGATAAACTAGAAAGGAGAACATATAACTTGTTGATAATAACCTTTGGGTAGCCACCAGGATCATGAGTGTCGATACCAAGCAAATGCCCAAGACCATGAGGCATGAAAACAGCACCCAATCGTTCAACCATCATATCATCAACGTTGCTAGAACCAAGAACAATGAGCAGCTTAAGTAAATTTATCCTTCCAAAACTACACACAACTTGCAAGTAATTGGTATACTAGAGTACATAATTGAGATACAATGGTTTTTACCCAACTAGGATGCTCCCTCTCTTCAATGATTCAAGAATAACCTTTTCTGCTAGTCTGTAAATAATGAGACAAAGAGAATCAGAATGCACATAATATTAGCAAACGCCTTAATCTTTTGTTTACAGAACACAGTCAGCATTGAGTCATACTTATGCATATCAACCCAGCTTACTCCAGGTTTCATTGTAGATATGACAGCATTGTGAGCTTCAAGGACAGCCTGCAGAAAACAAGACAATTTTAAACAAAAAGTACATATCTACTACAAAATGCTAGAAAATTTTAAACACAGAAATATGATTCTTGTGGCAGGCCTGCATACCAGCCTGGAGTGACAAGCACACATACGTACAGGAGTGTGTGCTCGTCCACAGATAGAGAGAGCAAGAATTGAAGATATGATGAATGCCGTAATACTAATGCACTTACATTATATATAAGTGCTTGGTCAGAGCTAAACTTTCCATTCACCTGCACATAAGGTTGAAAGAATTCTGAGAAAGCTCAGGGAAAAATCAAACAAATAGGCATTGTACCACAAGAAGATTCTCCTGCGTGCTACTACTTATTACCATTCAGTCCATGGTTTAGAAAACCTTAACCCTAGCTAAACTTAATTGCAAACAAAACTATGCACACTCACTGGGTAAGAACAAGTGATGTCAGACCCATAAAAATTGTATTCAGCTCCCATATCAAGCAATGCCAAATCTCCATCTTCCAAGGTCTGCACAAAAGATGTTATGGATTTTCGCTAATTTTCATTATGTAACAAAGTACTTAGCATCTAAGTTTATTGTACCCTGTCATTTGGAGCTGCTGCATGCCCATAATGGAGAACACTGCTGTATTTTCAAAACAATAGAAATTTTAGCCAATAGCTTACAGTTGAGATTAACATCAATATCGATACATTCAAACCTCTAATGAAATCAAAAGGATATCTTAATTGAGCGGATTATTCTATTGACTCATGGCTTAATTAAGAAAAGTTTACCTATTTTCACCAGTAGCACAAATACAAGTGTACGAGCAATGTCTACAGCCACCATACATGTAGGTGTGGTGAAGAAACATGCTTTCCAGCTGATACTCGTACATGCCCACCCTAACTTTTCTCATGACCTGGTCAGAAAGAAAAATAGCAATCATGACTAAGAAAAAAAACATTCAAGGTCTGAAACATTTCTAAAGATGTATCAGTCCAAAATCAAGATTTCGAAGTGCAGAAAGTTCATCCAACAGTGAAATAACTGATTCATTTCTGAGCTGCTTCTTGCCATTAGACGTACATAAAGTGAGGATGACATGCAGAATTTGTGTTAAAAGTACATTTATTTCTTATAATATGTATATGATGTATGGGTAACACATATGGGCAATGGAACATTTTCATAGAAACTTACCTCGACATGAGCTTCAGAGCTGATATCATTGGCAAACTGGATAAGGGAAAGCTCCAGATCTGATTTTGTGACACGGCATTCAGTCAAAACCGGATGCAAGGTAGTCAAATCTGTGTCAAACTTATCAATCCCCTATAAAAAGATTAAGAATTTATATTCAATATAACATTCTACTTAAAGAAAAATGTGTCTAAAACAGAGAATGCAATTAATCATTACTTTATTGTTTTTATAATTTATTCATCTAGTCAACTAACACCTATCATTCCCCAACTTCAGCTTTAACCACCTGAACAAGAACTGATGCAGCAAATCCCATTCTGAAGGTATCTATAACTGATATGAGATAAACAGGGAGCATGAGATTTATTAACCTGAAACTCCGCTGGTTTTGAGAATAGATCACTATCAGTGTTGACCCCATGCAAGAGAAACAATAAAGGTTTACCAGATCCCTGGCATTCATCATGCAGAACAGTTGTGATCTCATCAGTGTAGTATACCGAGCAAACCATATATCTTTCCTGCAAATGAATAACATAAATGTGAGCTAATGAATAACGACTGCATCTTATGTTTACAGAGAAATGTATTAAGCCGTCAATCACCTTGAAGTATGATAAAGGCTTGATCTCTCCCAACCAAACAGCATACTCAGCGGGTAACCTAGGAGCAAAGAGAACAGATTTCCCAGTTGCAATGTCCTTAAGGAAAAAGCAGCCCACAAGAAGAACAATGCGTTACATGTAACCCATGAGAGCTAAAACTGAAAAAAGACACCGAATAAAAAACAAATTTGCATTCAAGAACAACCCCAGTGTCCTAAATATATGTACTTACGATAGCTCCATAGAAGCCAGGCTCTCTTACTCCAAACAAGTAAGCGAAGAAACTCTCTTGTCTGTAAACGAAAATTCGACAGCAATCAGAAACTAAATAAATAAATCATCCATTGATGCAAACCAATCATTGCAGTGACAACAACCAGTAGTTTCCAAACACCTTTCATAGGATAATATACAAATCATACTCTGAACAATGATACTTCTTAACCGAGTCCAATTAAGTGGCAATTTTATTTATTTTTATTTTTTTTCAAAAGTAAAAGCGAAAGCTAAATTGGAAATTCGAATGGTCATTTTTACATATTGGTACTTCATACAATCGAACAATACCTAAACATACATAAACCGAAAGCTAAATTGAATATCAACAATAATATGATCAACAACGTAATTATTTCAACTATGCACCTGAAGAGCTCGGTGTGATCAGTGTCATAGCGATTTTGCTCCTCGCCTCCCTAAAAACAACAAGTCAAAAACCAGTTGCGAAAAACCAAAGCTCAATTTTTTTTTCTTTTTTTATGAAAATACATTGAATCAAAATCAGCGAGAAGAAAGTGGATTACTTGGAGAAGGACGAAGCCATGGATGGGACGAGAAGACTGAGAGAGGTGATGGCGAAGAGAACTGAGGAGCTTTTCGCGGTTGGTGACGTAGAGCTCCACCGGGACTGTAGGAGGAGTGAGAGACGACAGCGAAGCCATGGAAATGGCTTCTTCTTCCGGGACCCAAGGAACCAACGTATGTTCATCAAAAAAAAAAAAAGGAACCAACGTACGGACTTACATATATTATTGGATCGAAGCCCAGACGTTTTGGGCCTTAAATTGGGCCCATTCAAAGCCCATTTCATCTTATGAATATTTGGGGCCAGTCCTATGAATAAGTAATTATCGATTTTTCTTTTGTTAAATCGGGTCTACACTACAAAATACTATCAAGGTTTTATTGATGTTCGAAATCTAAGATCACTTATCTGCAAATTAAGATCATTTTTCACTATATTAGACCCGATTCTTTTTTTTTTTTTTTTTTGTTTCTGAACATCATTATAACTTTTAACATATGACTCAGTGCAAATTTTTTTTGTTCATAACGTTATGATGATCTATTGATTAGAAATTGAGAAAAAGAAAAAGAAATTAAGGACCATAGCCAGTGAAGAAATTGTAAGTATATATGCGCATGTAGGCATGTGTTTGAATTCAATTTTCGAGGCCTTTACTAGAATATGAACAATTTTCATGAGTTTCAATGTGAAGCCATGTATAAATGTGAGATAATTGTCAATCAGCTAGCTGATCCTGCGTAGTTGCCTGGTTGGCAAGAAGCTGGAGTATATGGATACATCTAAATATATATTGTCTATTAATCCATCGTGATTATCAATATATATTCTGCTTTTTTGTTTTAATACATAACGTAAGAACTTCTCGCTCATAGTAATTGAATTGAATATCTTTTTTTATACGAGTGATATTGGAGAAGGGGGGAATCAAATCTAAGATATGGATGCATGAGTAAACGCTCCTAATCACTTGAGTTATGAGCTCCTTCCGAACGGGAGCATTTTTTAACAAAATGGAGACCAACTAATAGACCATATGCTCATTGGCTATTCAATTATTAATGAATTAAGACTTTAGAACAAGAAAGAAATCATGGTTGGTGTGCATCTTATATTTAATAATCTTGATAAAGAAATCTTATCTCTAAGCTTGTGTTTGCATGGAGGTTGTTGGATCACAATTTAGGGAATATATACAAGAGACTTCAACTGTGCAATTATTAGCCATAGATTTGTATTTAGTTATTATATGTTGAGAAAGGATGGGATGAGAGGAAAGCACATGGTTGGGAACGTAAGAAATTCTCCACATAAAGGTGATTATTGGCACATATGTAGAGACATTACTTTGAATATAAATGTTCAACCATAAACACAGAAATTAACAAAAACAATTTGCAAGTTGAGGGGAGAAAAAACTATAATCAATGTAGAGGTTTGAAAATTAATGCATTATTGTAAGTCAAAGTCTATGTGGACGATTGTGGATCGCATTTCATGCTTTACAACTAAAGCAAACAACATTAAGAAAATGGCATTATGGAAGCACGCATACAAAAAGACATGTATATTTGTGTACGTACTAAATACAAGGCTGACCTCCATTTTATATATGCTGAAGCAGAACATGTAGGAAATTTCTAAGATGAAGACCACCATGGCCTTGGTCCTTGGGCATGTTTATGTGTAGACATCACATTAGTAAACATTGGCACGCACAAGTTGAGATCATGTCTCTCAAATGCCTCAAAGCTCATGGCTCCATAAGAGCTCACAAGACGTGTTCGTACAAACACAGAAACACGGAAACACGGAAAGGAATCGTTGAGTATGGTGAAATTATTTGTTTTAGTTAATAAAAGACGAGGACCGACACAGTACTTCTTTCAACATTAAGAAGAGAAATGAGTATTGATTATTATGATAATTTACCTCTTACTACAATCCATATAGTCATAAACCAATTTAAGCAATTGATTGTGGTAGAGGCAGAGTGAGGAATAAACTATTAATTAGATGTAGCATTCACCTACCCAATAATCTGCAGTTATCTTCTTTGACATGATCATGGCATGATTATAATAAAGAATCCCAAGTGGCTCACTGTCATTGCTAGTATATCTTCACCAAGATTTGTGGCCTGATAATTGGGTTACAATTAAACATGCCAACTCCCTTTCTTTTTTGCTTTTTACAACTTTTGGAACCCTTTCTTATCCCCAATTATTTATTTTTATTTTTATTATTTTATTATTATTTTGACATATGAAATCATCTCAGGGAATCAAATTTAGACCTCTGCTTGCCCAGTTACCACAAATTACATATATAATGATGGATTTAGTATAATGTAATGTGATTGCTAGCTTTCATCTGTGACTCAGTTGTAGTCCTTGAGAGCAACATGAAAGGACAAACTTTGGCCCTTTATTCAGATGATGTTGACACAGCAGCTGCTAAACCATTAAGAAAATCTCATTAATCTCAAGTAATTATATGATCTCCCCGCAGCTTTTTGGCTTGCTTAATTAATTAATTGATTAATTAGAGGTAGCTACTGATGCTGGGAAAAAGGCCATCTTGGACAGTGCAGACTCTGCATGCAGTTTGTTTCCATGTAAAGCCAATTGGTCTGTCTTTGTCAGTCCTAATTTCTGGTGTGCCTCCATTCCATTCCATGACATGTTTGATGATGTTTCCCAGCTGCAATCCACATAGGAATGTGATCAAACACTTTCTCAGCAATGAGCTTTACCGACAATGCAGCTTCTTAATTACTAATTAATACCTAATCCATTGATTTTGAACTTGACTGCACATACTAAACTACAGATGAAATGCTTTAGCTTTTTGCTTCAATAAGTTTACTTTTTGGCATGTCTCTGCTTTAATAAGTGGTAAAACACAACCCACCATCCCTTTTTATAATTATTGGGTTCGGGGAGGATGGGAATTTCAACTTAAACCTCGAGATGCAGAGGTAAATGCTGTTATCCACTTAAGCTACAACCTCATTGCATTATTGGGGTTGTTTTTAATGAGATGAAAAGCACCTTTCACTGAAACAAGTGTAATTGCCCATGACTGCATTAATCTGATTAAAATTGAAGGAAGCTCCATATCTGATGGATACTTTTTGCAGTGATACTTGTCTGTGCCTTGCAGGCTGAAATGGCCTTAGCAGGCCTCATCTTCATCACTCCATTCACGTTCTATGTATTGATTGCAAATCTCTGATGCAGCTAGCTGTTTGAGTTTTTGCACATGGAATTTCACCATATCTTGAACCCCAAAACATATTCCCCTTATCATTTTGCCACTCAAACAAGTTTTGTCTGCATTTACACACACATGCACAAACACACAGAAAATGTCTCTTCCCCACTTGTAAAAAAGAAAAGAAGAAAATGAAAAATGTTGCATACATGCCTAAGAATTGTCACTGATTGGATATCATGGGCAATGCATGATCTAACATAATATAATAAAAGAAAACACTGCATTGTGCTACAATTAACAATAATACATATGTTTTGAGAATTTAATTAGAACCATGAGATGATTATTGCTACAAACCTCAAAACCCCCAAGTTATAAATTCTGTTGCTGGGAATTAATGCATATGCATGTGTGATGTGTCAGCAGCAGGCATGGGGCTTCAATTATATGTCCTAGTAGCTAATTTGTCCACAAATCAGAATCTAATCTTGGGAAAATCGGTATCTTTGTCACATAATCGAACTTAACCACTCCTAGATCTCTTCGAAACAATAATTTGTTTGTATAAGCATTTTAATTTCATGCATCATTTGGTTTTCAGCATGGGATTTAGAGTTTGCTCAGCAAGGATTTGATTTGTCATAGGTTGGGAAGAACATGGGGATTTGCAGAGAGAGGGAACCCAATAACCAAATATACCTCCATATCTTAATCAGATCTTATGGAGATTAAGATAAAAGAAAGCTTTTGATAAGTCCATAAATTTACACATTTATGTACTTTTTATACTTAGTTTTTTAGGAGAATTTGATTTTAAAAGGATTTATTACTTTATTTTCTCAATTTTCAGCTTTCCAGAGCAAGTAATTTGTTTTCAACAGAAATACGACTTTTTGGTGGAGTTTTAGTACAAGACCAGTTGGAGATGAAAGCTAAGATCTTGAAGATGATTGTGGAATTTTTCCAGAATTTTCGAAGCAGCTAATAAGAGCAGTCTTTGAAGTTAAGTAAGCATAAAGTGCAATCCCTTCAAAACTGTGCTGTTGTGGAATAATGATTATTTGAAGACTTTCCTGATTCTTTTCTCAGGCGTGCATATACGGCTGGAAAGATAAGACAAAGACCTATAATTTACATATTTTTTTCCAAATTTTCTTGGAGAAGGAACAACTCCAAACGTGCGTACAAAGTAACTGACGTGTTATCCCAGTCCAAGTAGGAAGAGGAGTCAATTACTTATCCATTTTGGATTTATGTTTGAATTAGGTTTTTCTTTATTTTTGGGCTGCTGTAAAAGCCCAGATGACGTAGGAATAGACGTGTGGTGTTTTATATAAGCATGAGAAACAACTCCTTTGGACACACGCAAAGACTAGGAGAAATTGGAGACGCCGAAAGAGTACCGCAATTGGCTAAGTTTTATTGTTTCTTCCTTATGTTTTTGTTTATGTCGAATTCTATGATTATGTGTAACTAATTTTCTTTTGATAAGGCATGTTGCCGCCCTAGTATGATAATCTAGTTTTCTTTTTTTAACTATCTATTGATTGTCGTTTGATGTTGGATTGCGAGTTAGCCTAAATAACATAGGTAATTCATGAAAAAGGAAAACTAAGCGGCGACATCAAATGGTTAGTTAATAGGTAAGTCAATAAGAGGCTAAATCGGATTACTAGTGGTGAATTCATTGTCCTAGTGCTTTTATCAATTTGAATTTCTTGTGTTTCGTGTTTCTACTTGTTTTGTCTTTTAATTTCGTTGATAATTAAATCATTCTTTCACAAACTCCTTTTGTGTTTACGTAAGTATGTTGCATGTTTAATTTCTTGTATATATAATTAGAGTAGTTAAAGTATTTTGTGAAGTAAATTAGGTTAGACTAATTGGAAGTTGAACTCAATCTTTGTGGGAATGACCTCGTATTTGCTATACTATATTACGTACGATTGACTTTGTGCATTTGCGAATATGATTTGTGTTTATAGACTAAATCTTTATAATCTCCATTTTTCAGGTTGTTGTTTATAATCTCCATTTTCCAGGTTGTCTAAAATTCACAACAGCTTTGACAACCCAGGATAATTTATTCACAGTTGTTGGTACATGTTCATGAGAAAAAAACTGCACAAGTAAAAGGCCAGCTTTTATGTATCTTGCTTATGTCACAGAATCAATCATTGATTCTTTTTCTTTTTGTTCTTTTTTTCCAATAAACCAGGCAAGTTGAGGGGGACCTTTTTTTTAATATTAATTTTTAATGGCAAAACTCTCAAACAGTTCCTATATATAAGAGGTCATTTTAAAGGTTTCATTCAAACAGTTCTCTATCAAACTCTTTTCTCTATCTCTCCTAGTCATAACAGCTTTTTTATAAGGAAGCCAGTTATGGCTATAGAGATTGAGCAGCCTTCTGTTGGGCTATCAAAAATAGCTGTTTCTGATACTCATGGGGAAGACTCTCCATACTTTGCAGGCTGGAAAGCATATGATGAAAACCCTTACAATGAATCAAGCAATCCATCTGGAGTTATACAGATGGGACTTGCAGAGAATCAAGTAAGTGCTCATGATCACAATGATCAATTGCTTTAGAAAACCAAGAAGAAGAAATTCTGAAATTTTTTCCATTTTTTTAGAATTTTCACCTAATGTTAGTTTTTTAATTTGTTGAACAGGTTTCATTTGATCTGTTGGAAAAGTACTTGGAAGAGCATTCAGAAGCTTCAAACTTGGGGTCAAAAGGAGTGTCTGGCTTTAGAGAGAATGCTTTGTTTCAAGATTACCATGGCCTTTTGTCTTTCAGAAAGGCAATGGCAAGTTTCATGGAACAAATCAGAGGAGGAAGAGCCAAATTTGACCCTGATAGGGTAGTCTTAACAGCAGGTGCAACTGCCGCCAATGAGCTATTAACTTTCATTATAGCTGATCCTGGTGATGCTTTGCTTGTTCCAACCCCATACTATCCAGGGTAAGAACTATCCTCCAACACAGAACTTAACTATTTTAGAAGTTACGGAAATGCTCACTTGTCAGACAGTTTGACATTATCAAATTGACAATCTGACAACATAACATGTCGATTGTTATTTGACAAGAGAACCTAATCTTTGGAAGTTATATATTGTTTTCTCATGCGTACTTTCTGTGACTTCTGTATTCGAATTCTCATAACTAATGTCAACTTAAATTTCCTTCTTCAGATTTGATAGAGATTTAAGGTGGAGGACTGGGGTGAACATTGTGCCAATCCACACTGACAGCTCAAACAACTTTCAGATTACTCCTCAAGCTTTAGAAGCTGCATACAAAGAAGCAGAAGCCAAGAACATGAGAGTGAGAGGGGTACTAATCACAAATCCATCAAACCCATTGGGTGCAACAATCCAAAGACAAGTCCTTGAACAGATTCTTGATTTTGTAACCCGAAAAAACATCCATCTTGTCTCCGATGAAATCTACTCGGGATCCGCCTTCTCATCCTCCGAATTCATAAGCGTTGCAGAGATTCTTGAAGCCCAGCAGTACAAGAACTCAGAAAGAGTTCACATAGTTTATAGCCTTTCCAAAGACCTTGGCCTTCCGGGCTTTAGAGTTGGCACCGTGTACTCATACAACGACAAGGTTGTAACAACAGCAAGAAGGATGTCAAGCTTCACCTTAATATCTTCTCAAACACAACATCTCTTAGCTTCCATGTTGTCTGACAAGGAATTCACTGAAAACTACATAAAGACAAACAGAGAGAGACTGAGGAAGCGATACAATCTGATCATTGAAGGATTAAAGAAAGCCGGGATTGAGTGTTTGAAAGGAAATGCTGGGTTGTTTTGCTGGATGAATTTAAGTCCATTTTTGGATGAACCAACAAGAGAAGGTGAGCTGACTCTTTGGAATTCTATAATGCATGAAGTGAAGCTAAACATTTCTCCAGGCTCTTCCTGTCAATGCTCTGAACCAGGTTGGTTTAGGCTGTGCTTTGCTAACATGAGTGAGCAAACACTTGAAGTTGCATTGACAAGAATACATAATTTCATGGAGAAAAAAGAGAGAGATAGCTAGAAATTATCTGTTTTCCTCTCTTTTTATCTTCCTATTTTTTTAGTGATCCTACCCATTTTTTATTCTTAGGAGGATTGTCCCCCTACATATATAGTACTGTAGATGTGATTGAATTGTAACAACCATCTCTATTGTTTTCTTGCTTGAAAAAGCAAGTTTCTCACAAATTCATTTTGTATAATTGATGGGGTTCAGATTAATATTATGCATTTTTCTTACTTGTCTTGCAATTAATATTATTATATTTTGAATTAATATTGCCTTGAACTTCCAACTTTTGACAATATGTAAGCTGATTTTGACGTTGCAATGTCATTCTCATATATAACCTGGCATGATTAATTAAGATATGGTTTGCATAATATACAAAGCTTTGCATCAATGTTAGACCACCACATGACAGATACCATTTGATACACAGCAGGCCCTGAATATATTAATCAGTAAACACTGATTACATTAATTAATCAAAAACATAATGTAAACACGCATTTGAGAGAGATATATATATATATATATATATTTTAAGATCATATATTTCATGTTGATCTGAGTTCGATAATGGTATAAAAGGGGGATTCGGATTCTCTGCTTAATATTATATTTAAGTTTAGCATTTAAGCGCGCCATTTGACTTTAAAAATTATAACTTCGAAATAAAAAAATTCTTAAAAATCATAATCAGTGTAGTACATATTATAAGTAAACATTCAGTCGCTTTTATATACTGTCGTTCATCTTGAGACATTTGCCAATTGAAACTTTCTTCTAATCTGTGGTAGAAGTCATTAACAAAGTCAACTCCAAACTATCATTTTACATATATTTTATTAGTCCAAACCCTCAAATTTTCAGAACTTCTGCAACTATAGGCTAGCTATAATGACATTTTGATATATATGCATGGGAACAAAACCAGATTACTTGGCAGCTTTAGTAAACCAATTCTTTCAAGAGAAAAGGTCTATAGCCTTCAGTTTCAAAGCAATTTCCTCTAACTTATTGTATTTAGACTTGAATATATGATAGGGTTTTAAAAAATATGCAAGCATGTGTTTGAATTCAATTTACGAGGCCTTATTATTAGTATTTTCATGAGTTCCCATGCATGCAAACTAAGGCATGCATGAGCCAGCGTGGTTGCCTGGTTGGCAAGGGAGGTGGAGTAGACATTTATATACATTGGAAGAGAGAAACAAAGATCAAGATCAGATATGGAAAACAAAATTTATACAATGATTTATAAGAGCCAGGTTAGGTGATACATATATTAAGAATTCAAAACCAGAAACAAACGTGCATGTTTTGTGTCAATAATCTTGATCTAATTTATCACCAAAAGCCTGTATGCGTGGATGTTCTTGGATCACAAATTCAATATATATATATATATTCTCTTATCGGGATGCCATTGTAAACAAGCAAGAAAGCAGGGAGAAATAATACAAAAATACATGACGTCCGCATGATAATAACGTCTAGATGTCTGCATAGGAATTTTTTTGTATATATATATAAAACTCTCACTGTACAATTATTATAGTTATAGTCATCAATAATAATGAAATGTACATACACACAAATACATGCATTAATTTAGTTGAGAAGAATAAGGAGGCACATGGTTAAGACAGAAAATTATCCACAGAAAGGTCATTCTTATCACATATATGCATGAGAAAAGCTTAATTCGCTTTGATATAATCATAAATGCAAGTGGGGATTTTTTTAAAAAACCCAGACTAAATGTAAGGCTGTATATTAATTTTGTGTGTACTAAATGTAAGGCTGATCGCGTTTTCTGCAGAGCCATAAGGAAAGTTGTATAATAAAAACATGCTTTTCTGCAGACATCAGTAAACACGGTTTTGACCAAGTTGGGATTATGTCTCTCAAAGCCTCATAAACGTGTTGGTACAAAACCACGCAATTTGAAATCCTTAATAATTTTATAAACTAGCTACAAACGTACTTAGGCTTGGATTGGATATATATATATATATGCTCGCTATAAATTAATTAAAAGTTCAGCAATTCATCTCCTAATAGAGATGGAAATAGCATTGTTTTGCTATCTCTAATCAATAACAATATCCCACGTTAAAAACTTATAAAGCGTGTTATAACGTTATTAACCGGGATTGAATATCTCGGTTGCAACTTGCAACAAAAATTTTCTCCTAGTAGAGGCAGACTAGTATTAAAATCTGACATACCCAATATTCTACACTTCTCTCTCTTCCTCTCCCTCTCTCTTGTGCATGATCTTAGCTAGCAAGATTAATTATAATAAAGAATTCCTTGTCCAAGTGGCACATTGTCATTGGTTCTATATCTTCCATGAGGATATTTGGTCTTTGATTGGGTTACAAACACCAGCTCCATTTTTCCCCTTTTACATTTGCAGGAAACAGCCCCTTCATTTGATCATATATATATATATATATATATATATATATATGTGATTCACATCTTTATTTATTTATTTTAAAATCAGAAAGAATCTGAGAGAGAACCAAATGTGGACCCATGCATACCACATATTACATAAACAGAAGCATTTTATATAACATAATGAGATTTTTCCACATATGCGTATGCTTTTCACCAGTGATGAGATTCGGCGCAATGTTTGTCAATTGAAATAGATTTCCTATATGTATGATCGATCGATCATGTCTAAAATACAAAAATGGTACCTACCCAATCTTGCTAAAGGCCGACCATTTTCAAAATTGAAGCATTTTCCCATCTCTAGGTCATTTTTGGCTAGCTAGAGCTAGCTACACATTACAACATTTTTATTAAGACAAAAGCATATACAATCTGTCATTTGTAGTCCTTTCGAACAGCATAAAGTGACATCAACTTTGGCCCCTTACTGTGAGGATGTTGACACATTAGCTACTAATAGCCGTACTTCCAAGAAAGGAGGCAGTATTTTCCTAATTGGACAGTCCAATTAACTTGTCCAGATTTTTGGGGTGCTTCCAATGGCCGTTGCTGCCTCTGAGTTGGACTCCACCTAGGAAATGTGAGTACGCTTTCTTGGCAAAGAGCTTGACATATATCATAATATTAATTTCTTAATTATATTAATTTAACTACCTAATTCATTACTATGTAGTTGCTTTAGCAAGCTAGCTAATTAGTTTATGATGGCTGCTAGCAACTCATCCTTAATTACACTCTTTAATCAAATTAATTAGGTCATCATGAAAACATGGAAAATGATGAATTGCCCACGACTTCGATATATCTCATTATTATTTATTTTAAAGGGGAATCTGATTACTTATTTATAAGTTTTATTAATATAAAATTGAAATTCCATATCTTGTGTGGAACTTTTGTTTGATACTTGTCTGTCCATGGCAAGGCTGAAGTCGGCTTTGTAGTCGTCATCTCATCAGTAGCTAGTATTCACGTTCTCTTCTCTATATTTGGTGCGGTAGTAGGAGGAGGGATTCTATCTATTAATTGCAAAATCTCTCACGCTATCTTGCACATGGATCTTCATGACCTCGAGCAACATTTTTAAATTATCTTTTGCTTTTCTTTCTCATATCCACAGCCCAAGTTAGTTGATGAAATCTTAAACACCAATAACAAATTGGAAACGAGATCTCAACAAATATGTGTGTGTATATATATATATATATATAAGCAAATACCTTCCACATTATATGCTCATATCATATAACATTTTGTATATGTATGAGAGCATTATGTATGTATATACGGGTAATGGTTTTTTTGCCAGACAAATGCTTATATTAATTGCATTAACCATTGTAGTTCATATTCGTACTGTAAATGGAAAAATGACCCTCTCCGTTCTCAGATCACGGGGTGGATTATCTTAACGTCTCATTTTCCATATAAACAAACCACTAGTTGGTTTGAAACAAACTCTTTGTTTGGTTGGAAAAAAATAACTCGAGATTTAGCTAAAAATCCGGAATTGAAGAGGAAAAATAGATATTTCCATTGTTTGCAACTTAAGCATAGAACTTATTAAATGACGCGCGGAAAAAATCGTGAAAATTGGGGATTAAGATTTCCGAGTTTAATTTCAGCCAAAAGAGTCATTATTTCGCAATTCCTCTTGAGCATGAATTCATTTTTCACTATAATTTATGTCATTTACAAAATTCGACATATAAATCCAAACGCTGAAATTATTAATTGCCAGAAAGTTTAAAAGATGGAAATCTAAATTCCGTCATTTAAGAATTCTATACAATTTTCAATTTCTTCATCCAAACGGTGGGAAAAAGTTAGATTCTTAAAAGAAAGGCTCATGTAACTCTTGCAATGGACTTAATCAGTTATGCCAAAAAAATAGAAATTTATAATGGACATAAACCCGATCATAATATACCTACTAAATACAACCCATAACAATTATTAAATTTGTAAGTTAAAAAAAAAACCAATTATTGTTGTTGTTGCTATTTTGGGGTTTGTAAAGAATTACCAACCTTCGTACCCATGACCCCGAAGTTGTGGTGAGAGTTTGCTTTTGTAGTTTGCGTTATGGGTGCTATATACTTGGCTTTTTTAGACATGTGTTTATGCCGGACTATCTTTGAGTTTGTAGTATGTGTTATAAATTTGATGTTGTCATTGGATTCCTCAGTTGGTTGCGGGTGTAGTGACCCTTGTGGCTATTGTATTTGTATTACCCTTGTGGCGTAATTTATGAATGCAATCTCCTTACCATTTGATTAAAAACAAAGTCCCATCGATGTAAACTTGGAACACCATTATGCTTAAAACACACATAATCAAAATGGACAGTGATGGGCTTGAATTGCAAATCATTTTGTAGAGAGAAAAAAAAAACAACACAGTAAATTGACACAATCAAAAAGCAGAAAAGCAGGTCAAAATATGTTTTGTTGCTAAGAACAAATGGTGTGGGGCCATGAACAGATCTTCTCGGAGCTTCTGCTTTGTCCTACCTTTGTTAACAATCAGAATCTTAAAATCTCGGATAAATTGTTATCTGTGTCTGGTTAGCAGAACTTAACTACTCTTAGATCTCTTCAAATATTTGGTTTGCAGCATGGAGTTTAGGGTAATGGAAAGTGTTTAATTAAAAGATTTAATGGATTTGATCTTTGATTTATGTATTGGTTATTTTTCTTCTTATTATATACAAATACCAAACTTACATATTCCAGTTAAACAATTTATTAACTACAGAGTCCCTGGATTGAAACGGCAATCATTTGATTGGTTTGAAGTATCAACCAACTACAATTTAGCTGCATAATAAAGAGTGCGGCTATGAAAAAAGAAAGATAGAGAGGAGGGCAACTGGGAATCTTACAAGAGCAACTCATTTGGTTCAGGTGGCAATTGATGATGTGGGTGGCGGTGAGGTGAGGAGGGGAGGTTGGGTTTGGTTGTCATGAGGTCGGGTGGCTAGTCTGGAGGTTGTTTGCTGGGCTCTTTTATTTTCTTGGCTTAACAGTGTTAATTTAGAGTTAAGTTCTTAAAAGTCATTTTACAATAGGGTAAATTTGTTTTTAAAATTTTAAAGATAAGGTGAGTGGAAAAATAGGATATGGGAGTGGGAACAGCAGCACTCATAATAAATCTCATATTTTTTTCTAATTAATTAAGAAATAAGAGAACCACCCATTTAGCCCATATTCGATATGTATAATCTTGGGATGATTATTTTAAAAAATATATATAAGTGATATTTTAAACTACGGATGGGCCCGTGTTTCTCACATCAAAGGCTCTTTTCTATCGGGCTACTGCCGTTGGCGATCTTAGGATGATTGAGATAGGGAAAGTTTGGTAATATGACAGAACCAACCAACCATTGTTGCATGAGAAAATTTATATTTTAAAGAAAAAAAACTATAGAGGCATAGGCTTGCCTTCCCTGTATATAAGAGGCCCGTCCGTTTGAGTTTTCATTCAAACAGTTCTCTCTTCAGCTCTTTTCTCTAATCTCCCTTAGTCATTGGCCTTTGCCACCAATCGTAGACAAAAAAGGAGAAGCCTGAATATTTTTAGTCATTGCCGTTGCCATCAATCCTAGATAAAAAAAAGGAGGAGCGTGAAACTTTTTCGCCACGAATTGAGCTAGCTAGTGATGGCTATAGAGATTGAGCAGCCTTCTGTTGGGCTATCAAAGATAGCTGTTTCTGATACTCATGGAGAAGACTCTCCATACTTTGCAGGCTGGAAAGCATATGATGAAGACCCTTATAATCAATCAACTAACCCTTCTGGTGTCATACAGATGGGGCTGGCAGAGAATCAAGTAAGTAGCATGCTCATGACCAAGACCAAATTGAAACTTTTTTTTTCTTCATTTTTTGTGTTGGAATTCTCATCTAATGTTCATTTGTTGTTTTGATTCTTGAACAGGTTTCATTTGATTTGTTGGAAATGTACTTGGAAGAGCACTCAGAAGCTTCCAACTGGGGATTAAAAGGAGTGCCTTGCTTTAGAGAAAATGCCTTGTTTCAAGATTACCATGGCCTTGTGTCTTTTAGAAAGGCAATGGCAAGTTTCATGGGACAAATCAGAGGAGGAAGAGCCAAATTTGACCCTGATAGAATTGTACTAACTGCAGGTGCAACAGCAGCCAATGAGCTTTTAACTTTCATTTTAGCTGATCCTGGTGATGCTTTGCTTGTACCAACCCCATACTATCCAGGGTAAGAACTAGTCCCTCCCTCCACAATTCAAACTTACATTTAATGCATATTATTTTTATATAATCCATACATGTATCAAAACTAATTATGTTCTGCGCAAATTCTGTTTTACAGATTTGATAGAGATTTAAGGTGGAGGACTGGTGTGAATATTGTACCAATTCACTGTGGCAGCTCAAACAATTTCCAGATTACTCCTCAAGCTTTGGAAGCTGCATACGAAGATGCAGAGGCCAAGAACATGAGAGTGAGAGGGGTACTAATCACAAATCCTTCAAACCCTTTAGGTGCAACAATCCAAAGGGTAGTTCTTGAAGAGATTCTTGATTTTGTTACCTCCAAAAACATCCATCTTGTCTCTGATGAAATCTATTCGGGGTCCGCCTTCTCATCCTCTGCATTCGTGAGCATTGCAGAGATTCTTGAAGCCAGGCAGTACAAGAATTCAGAAAGAGTTCACATTGTTTATAGCCTTTCCAAAGACCTTGGCCTTCCGGGATTTAGAATTGGCACCGTGTACTCGTACAACGACAAGGTTGTAACAACAGCAAGAAGGATGTCAAGCTTCACCTTAATATCTTCTCAAACACAACATCTCTTGGCTTCCATGTTGTCTGATAAGGAATTCACTGAAAATTACATAAAGACAAACAGAGAGAGACTGAGGAAGAGATATGATATGATCATTGAAGGGTTGAAGAAAGCTGGGATTGAGTGTTTGAAAGGAAATGCTGGGTTGTTTTGCTGGATGAATTTAAGTCCACTCTTGGAGAAACCAACAAGAGAAGGTGAACTGGCTCTTTGGGACTCTATGCTGCATGAAGTGAAGTTAAATATATCTCCAGGCTCTTCTTGCCATTGTTCTGAACCAGGTTGGTTTAGGGTGTGTTTTGCCAACATGAGTGAGCTGACACTTGAAGTTGCTCTCAAAAGAATACATAATTTCATGAAACGAAGAGAGAGAAGTTGGAATCTATTTTCCTCTCTTTGATCTTTTTTTGAATGGTTCTAGCCATTATGATTCTGAGAAGACAAAATCTAGCTAGTTCATCAGGAATTGGAGATTTGTCTCATCATACGTACTTTAGATTGGATGAAACAACACCCTTGTTTTCTTGCTTGGAAAAGCAAGTTTCACAGAAATCCAACTTCTATAATCAATTGATAGTAGCATTACTTTTCTCTCCTTTAGTGTTTCCTACAAAAGCATCTATCTTTCTCGAATGAGCAAGAAGCATTAATTTAAAGTTTTAATGAAATTTCTGATATGCTTCTAACAAAAATATTGCACAAAAGCATTAGCTCTTAAGTTAGCTCAAGTGGTAAGGAAGGAGTGTGCCTGATACTGAAGAGAAACATTCCATAGTGAAACATCCTAATTATATCCTTTACCTGACGACTTTTGTGCTTGAATTATAAATACAATCTGTTGTCTTTATCTAAAAAAATCTCTTGGCATTAAATTTTCATTAGTCATATATTAGTCCATGTCTGGAGCTAATTTTGGTGTCACTTAAATAAGGCATGTCGTGTGTTAATATAGAACTCATCAATGGAGTTTGGAAGACTAGACTCTTGATACATGACATTGGACAATTAAAGTTTCTAAAGAAAGACCCAAGAAACAACATGTTAATGTGGGGTCCATAATATTAACAGCTAGAGAGAGAGAGAGAGAGAGAGAGAGAGAGAGAGAGAGAGAGAGAGAGAGAGAGAGAGAACCTAGCCATATATAAACATCATAGCTTATATATTTAGAAATTAGAACATCAAACTTCTACACCCCCTTTGACATTTTAATTAATTAAGCTCTGATTCTGTCACTATCATATCATGCTCATATAACCTAAGCCTGATTGATGTAGTAGGTTAATTTTCTCTTGGTTTTTTTCTTCTTTTTTTTTTATATGAGCATTGCGTGCAATGTGCCATGCTTTACCAAATGTTGGTCCACCACATGCACATGATATATACCATTTGATACAGACTGGCCCACCCAGAATATATAAAATTATAATTAGGCTATATTAATCATCTAATTAACGTAAATATCCATTCGAGAGATACGGCAAGTTCGATTATAGCTAACCGAAATTGGTTTAAGCAGAGAGATGAAGAAAGCGGAGAAGCTTTAGATGAGCTCAGGTTAGGAGGCGCATTAGTGGATAATGTAATCATTAGATATGGCAAAATCTCATACGACACGAATTGACGGAAAAATTCAGTATTCGGGTTGGAGTTCTAATCGGTTCGTGTTGCTATCGTGTTGATCCGTTAGCTACCCGTTAAGCTAACGGGTCGTTTCGGTGTCCATTCGCGAATATACGAACCAACCCGTTAAGCGGGGTAATTTTGTAATTTTCTATTCTAAAAAGAAAACCCTAGCATCTTTTTCTCTTCATTCATTCAGCCGCTTTCTTTTCTTTCTCTTCTCTGCAGTTTTCTTTCTTTCTCTCTCAAGTTCTCATCTTCTCCTTCTTCTTGTGATCTCTCCTCTCTCTGTCTTTGAAGATCTTTTCTGCCTGTTAAATCCTATCTTAAGGTATGAATGTTTTTCTTAATTGATTCGGTAAATTTATTTGATTTTCAATATGGAAATTATATATTTATATGGACTTTTGAAATTATATATTGATGTACCTGGACATGTTTGATTTTTCTTAATTTACTATGCTGTCCAATTAGAGATATAGAGGATTCTGACTTGGTATTTGCTGGAGAGAGAGAGAGAGAGAGAGAAACATTAACAAATGTTCAGATTATTCCCATTCATTGGAATTGGACGCCTCCCTGGCCCTCCATAATTCATGGTGTTTTTGCTCTTCACATTTCTTCTTTGTCTGGGGCCTTGCTTTTTCCCTGCTGCCTGGTGGATGCTTCATCCCCAGATGTTTGTGGTTCTGGCCTCTCCAGGTTTGCTTATGAAAGCTCCGTGTTGACCAAAAAACGTTGGAATGACCCAACTTCAATTTTTTTAATTTATAAATATTATATATATATATATGTGTTTAATGTTCCAAGTGTTCAAACCAACAATAAAGCATGAAGAAGAATCAGACCTTGTATTTTGATTTAGTGTTACAGTTTCAAATAATTTGATCTTTGTATGGTTTTGAGTTGTATTAATATTATTTATTTTTATGTATGAAATTGATATTAAAAGCAATATTAGAGAAGAATTTTTATGTGCAAGTTCACAACGAATTTCTGTGAGTTTGGAATTTTCATACTAACTCTGTTAACAATTTATGTGTTTTTTTTTCTTATAGGAAAATTGCAATGGTGAAATGTTGAAGTTTGGATCATCTTAATGGATTTTTTGGTGTGCATATCTTTACGGATTACTTCATATTTGTTTTGCCTTTTCCTTTTGTTATGATGGATCATATTCACGAATGTTGATGTTGAAGTTTGGATTAAATTCAAGAATATTAGCTTTTGTTGGAATGATTTTGATTTTTTGGGCATGTAAAAATATAGGTTTTTTAATTTTTTATTAAAAAGTTTATTTTCTTAACGGGTGAAACGGGTCGTGTCGTGTGATTCGCGAATTAGAGCGGGTCGTGTTCGTGTTTTTATATTTCCCACCCGTTTTTTATTTCGTGTTGTGTCGCAACCCGTTAAAAAAACGTTGACACGGAAAATCGGCAAATAGATCCTGATAACATCGATTAATGCCATGTCTAGTAATCATGTAGAGATAATATGGTTAGGAGGTGTCTATGTTGATCGAACATTGCTATCTATCTATTTTCTAATATGTTGAGGATTATGATAAAGTCATTTCATATATACGGGAACAACGACGATATGATCATTGTAAGCTTTCTCAAACTATAAACAACCCATTTTTGTGTGAAATTCGATGCCGGCTTAAATTTTTGGTGTTCAGTCACACACATAAATTTCTCTCTCACTCAATTGAGTTTTCTTTTACGACCATTCTTTTTTAATAGGGTTTAGTGTGAATATATTTATAGTTGTTGCCATATATATTCTTCTGCGTAGCAGAGTTTCCTGTTGACAATTTCTTGATACATACACCAAACCCCATTAATCATTTTCCAAGCAGCCAAATGTCAACTATTATATATCGCATATATATCATTAAAATGTGTGAAGCTACCCATGACAAATCACACGAAAACAACAAACCCACCAATCACAGTCCTCCAGATCACCACCATGTGGCTCACGAGGGCAATCATCAGCTGCCAAGTAAGCAAGTAGAGATGCATAAAATAACAAATTTGGCCAACTACTCCATTTGATTTTTGGCCTCGGCATGAAGTTTGAACAGGGGCTCCATGAAGTGTCAATAATATGATATGCTGGAAAGTGCAAAGCTTTCAGTGGCGTGGTGGTCGCTGCCAATCTCTATCGGAGCAAGGGTCCACACAATGATCCCAATCAAGTGATTCAAATCACAATAATATACAAAGTTATCGATACTGGAATTTTTTATTTTTAGACCTATACGAGGGTAGAAGGTTGGCATAAAATTTTGGTTTTTCAACTAAGACGACTATTAGGATTTTGTGTGCTGATACTATGTATAATTACAAAAAACTTTAGCAAAATGTTGACCGTAAAATATTTTCAGCCTAACACGCGGAATTATTTAGGATAAAATCATTCAAGGATGCCTTGCCACGTCACTTGGTTTTGTGCGGTAGCACGTGAAAAAATTCAGGTATAAAAACAAATAACCCTGAATTTGAATACGAGATTTATATATATGTTAGATAGGAGCATTGATTGGGCCATTAGGGTTTAGCCGGCCATGCTTTAGTCATTTAGCATGCAATATAATATGATTATTAAGGTTCATTATCTTGTGTTAATTAACATATTAGAAATTCCAACTATGTTAATTTCTTATATGAATATTGTGTTCTTCTACGAATACGATCCATTGGTTGAGAGTAGACGGATGTCATCAAATCACTCTCGTGTGATGCTAAAATAAAAAAATAGAAAAACCCTCTCACTCTATTGATGGAAGGTTCATTTTCATTGGACAAGTAGAGGAACAAGTTGTCGGAGAGTAGTTTGACCATGGTGGAAAGTCTTTCTTCAATTCTCGTCTATATATATAAAGTAAAAGCGAGAGAATGTAAAACATTCAAAATACTAGAAAATATCCTCGTTAAATCGAAATATTAAGAATTGAAATTATTAATTAAATGATATATGGTAAATTCACATTTTTTCATATATTAAATAAATTAAAATTAAAAGAAAAATAAGATAATGGATCTTATTTTAATGAACACAATTGCCCATTATTATTTTTAATTCTAAATAAATTTTAAATTAAAAAAAGGCTATTTAGAAGCGGAAGTGCGTGCAGATAGGTTTAGAGAGCATTAAAGGTATTATACCCTTTTAAAAAAAGGGACATTCCATGTTAGAATAAATAAATAATATCTTTCATGCATGAATTATTTTCTTTTGAGTGGGCCTACAAAATTTATTGGATCTCATGCAGGCTGAGAATAATAGTGGGCCGACCAAAATTAATTGATTTGCTTTTGGGCCAGCTTGAGATAGCAAAAATGAAAGCCCACAATTCATACTGAAATTCCGAAACTACCCCCGATTGAAAATGAGTGGAAAGCCCAACAGGTAAAACCTCTCTGATCCCAAAACGCGAGAGCTCCCTCTATACTACCATAGCACGCAGGCCGCGCAGCGCAGCACAAGAGAAGCAAGGAGTCTGACAGTCTGAGACTCTCTCCTCTTCGGCTTTGCATTCGAATCGAACACTACGAAGACGAAGGTAAAATCTCCTACAGATTTTGCTTTCTCTGCTTCCAGTTGCAACTTGTTGATTTATCTCAAGGCTTCCGCTTTTGATTGTTTAGATCTTGCGATTTTGGACTGACCCCTTTGTGTGATGCTTTGATTTGGAAATCGGAGCCTGCGAATCTATGGGTTTTAGACCAAGAAGCAAATTTTTGATTTTTTTTTTTTGGCATATGAAGTTTACGGCTGATTTAATTATGTGAGAATCTCGATGGTTAGGGTTTTAGCTTGATACCCATAAGCAATTTTGATTTTTGAGGCAAATGAAACTTAGGGTTCAGAAATTTTCGGGAAAAAAAATTGGGCAAGAGATTGCGGTGCCCGTATAGAGAATGGCCTTGTGTTTTATGGGGCATTGTTGTGCATGGTGCAAGTTGATGAATTTTTCTTTTTAATTGTGCCTAGATTACCTGTTCTTGTTGAATTATAGTTCTTTCACTTGTTTTAAGGTAATTAACTGATTATATTCTGAACTTAGGATTGATTTGGGCATTGATGGCATCGAAGTTGCGCCAGTTTCAATCTAAGGCTTGTCAAGCAACACAGTTTGTGTCCAAGCATGGAAGTACCTACTACAAGAATTTGTTAGAGCAGAACAAGCAATACATTCAGCATCCACCAACAGTTGAGAAGTGCAGTGAGCTGTCAAAGCAATTGTTTTATACTCGACTTGCTAGGTTATATTTCTTAACCTTCTTTTTGTCTAAGGACTGAATTGAGTTATAACTTGGGCTTCTCTGGTAGGAGTGCCAGAGTGAATGAAAGTTTCATATATGTTGACTACATGCTCTTCAAGATTTATGTGAGTTGAATCACCTTCCTACCACCTAGAGAGCCTGAATGAATTAATGCATAGTAAGTAACTAAACAATGTAACTCAAGATAAGTGAGTTGAGTAACAAATCTTAGCAGGCATTATCATTACACACAATAATGGCATAAGATTATTTCAGACCCACTCTGCCCATCATCAGGATTGAAACCATGAAAATTCTCCAAAGAAACTATTCTCTTTCAACTTGTAATTACAATATTTTTTTGGTATTAGTTTCCTTTAATTTCTAGCATGTAATTTTTCTGCTTTAAATAAGCGACATTCTCTAGCTCTGAAGCTTGAATTGATGTTGATACAGTTGTTATAATTGAAGGAGAAGAATGTCAGATTGCCTTGCATGTTCTTGTTGCCTCCATCTAATTTCTCTGCTTTGTAAAGAAATTAGTGCTCTTTGGAAAAGCTAATTGAGTTTCTTTTCTTTTTCGCCCTTTTCTTTATGTTCATAAGTGCTCTAGATACTTGGTGGGTTTATGTTGATAATGTAGCTTATAGTTTAGTACTGGGCATCCAAGTGTCAATTTTCTTTGTACATCCTGGATGTGGCAATATGTTTTTATAGCAGACTATTTTGATACGTGCTTGAATTGCAATTTGTTCATGGGCATCCAATGGTTTGGTTGTGTGTATCATCAAGTCTCAGATTTATTTTGGGACCTGAGAACCCATCACTAAGAATGCTTTTGATACAATTTTTCTCTCTTTTTCATACATTTATTTTTATGAAGTCTTTCATATACCCAACGAACTAATTCAAGCTTAGAACTTTCATTGGAAGCGCATTTTAATTGCAGTAGTCATTGTGTAATAACCCAATATGTCTTTCTCTAATGATTTGTATGCACATTTATATATATATATGTTACTTCATCTGACTTAGTTTTTACTCTACAGTATTCCTGGCCGTACAGAATCATTCTGGAAGGAAGTTGATTACGTCAAGCATTTGTGGAAGAACAGGCAGGACCTGAAGGTTGAAGATGCTGGCATTGCTGCTTTGTTTGGGCTGGAGTGCTTTGCATGGTTTTGTGCTGGTGAGATTGTGGGAAGGGGATTTACCTTCACTGGTTACTATCCTTGAGAGCAACCATTTGATAGTTACGTAAGCTCAACTACGTTTCATTGAGTATATGAAAACTTCATAAAATAAATGTATGAAAAAGAAATCAAGCTTCTTATAAGTTCTAGTCAAAATAAATCTAAACTTGATGATACACACGACCAACATTGCAATGCATGAACAAATTGCAATTGAGCACGTATAGAAATAGTCTCCTCTAAAACATATCACATGCAGGATGTACAAGAAGAAAATTGGCGCTTGGATGCCAGTACTAAAGCTGTAAGTACGTCTGGACATAAACCCCACAACCTGTGAGCACTTATGACATAAAAAGCAAAGAAGAAAAGAAAAGCTTTGGTCACTTTTCCAAAGCACTAATTTCTTTACAAAGCAGAGAATAATGAAGCAACAAACGTGAGAAAGCAATCTCGTTCTCTCCTTCAATTATAACAACTGTATCAACATCAATTCGAGCTTTAAACTAAGAATGTAGTTTGCTCAACCGTGAAAAATTCTCCAAAGAAACTCCTACTCTTGGTTGTTAGTACAATATTTTTTGGTATTAGTTTCCTTAATTCATAGCATGTAATTTTTCTGTTTTTGAATAAGCAACATTCTAACTAGAAGCTTGAATTGATGTTGATACAGTTGTTATAATTGAAAGAAAATGTCCAGAATTGCCTTGCATGTTCTTGTTGCCTCCATCGTTTCTATGCTTATTAAATTCATGCTCTTTGAAAAGCTAATTAAAGTTTCTTTTCTTTTCGCCCTTTTCTTATGTTAGTAAGTGCTATAGATACTTGGTGGGCTTTATGTTGATAATGTAGCTTATAGTTTAAGTACTGGCATCCAAGTGTCAATTTTCTTTTGTACATCCTGGATGTGGCAATATGTTTTTGCTAGCAGACTATTTTGATACGTGCTTGAATTGCAATTTGTTCAGTGGGCATTCAATGGTTTAGTTGTGTGTGGTGAGAGTCTCAGATTTATTTTGGGACCTAAACTTCCATCACTAAGAATGCTTTTGATACAATTTTTCTCTCTTCATACATTTATTTTCTGTTAAAGTATTCATATACCAACAAGAACATAAAGCTAGAACTTTCCATTGGAAGCGCATTTTAATTGCAGTAGTCATTGTGTAATAACCCAATGTCTTTACTATAATGATTTGTATGCACATTTATATATATATATGTTACTTAGTTGTGACTTAGTTTTTACTCTACAGTGCTCCTCACCGTCCCGAATCATTCTGGAAGGAAGTTGGTTGCGTAGAGCATTTTGTGGGAACAGGCAGGACCTGAAGGTTGAAGATGCTGGCATACTTGTTGTTTCAGCTGATTATTCATGGTTTGTGTAGTGAAGTATTTGAAAGATTCTACACTGGTTACTATATTGAGAGCAACCATTTGATAAAATGTTTCTAATTGCACATATAAGCCTACATGTCATTTGCTGGATTTGAACTGCGGGTCTGTACTTGAATTTTTTTTGTTTTCCTAGACAGATTTTAGAAGCTGAGAATAAATTAGGCAAGTTTCAACAGCCTTAAATAATAAAATGTATTTGAAAGTAACTTGAATGGGATGTTGTTTAGTTATCTCTTTTGGAATCATGAATATGATGATAATACTTCACAATTTTTGTTGAGCTCACTCTCTAGTTGAAACCTGACCAGCTTTTCTGCTGCTTGATTCAATCCCTCAATCCAAATGTATGGTGTAAACCAATTTTATCATTCACTGCTTGTCCAGTGGTAGAATCTAAAAGGGATTCTTGTATCTGGTAAATCTGATTCTGAAGAAAATATCAACTGTTATATCTGATGAGGTTTGTTATTATGGTCCTTATTGATACATAATCTAGAAACAAAGTACTTGGTTGGCCGAATTTCCATAAAAGGAACAATTCCTCTCTCTTTCTTGCTCGGCCATCGAACAACTAGTGAAATCACGTTTGCAATATTGTCCCACTCACAGCATGTCTGATTTCAACAAAAACATTACGCTAGTTTCTTCATCTTTTGAACTTTTTTACTCAAGAATTATGCAACAATGATCCTTTACACATCAACAAATTTTGCTACATCAAATTATTTCACCTTTTGTTCTATGCACTTCGGTCCGCCTCTGTATAAAAGTGATATTACAAAATTATTACTAACACTTCAAAATAGTCATTATGTATAATTTTAAATACAATTTCTGTTCTTTATGATATGTTTATATAGAAAAATGAGTGCATATGAGATTTTTGGAATTCAAGAAATAGCAAATTCTAAATTAATCGTAGTTATTGAAAATCTTACTTAAAAATGGACTTTTAAAAGCTACCTATGCAAAATAACAAAAAAATTATTATTGAGTCATTTATGTATTATTGTTTGACTACACCCATTGGCAATTTGGCAGCGACAAGGAAGGGCGCTTTCGTAAAATCAGATGACGTCATTCCGGCCAATGAGGAACTGACAGACAGACGCGCAGAGAAACGACAAATATAATACACGGAACCTCTCGAGGGAGGAAGGCACCGAAGACTTCAGTTTCTGTTAATCCCATTGAGCCCAAAAACTGAAACAGCGAGCGACAATGTCAATGTAGCAAGACGCCGGCCTCCGTAGTACGACACGTTTTGCCGCCGCATTGCGCCGTCAGTCTGCTTCTCCTCATCGCCGTCGCCCGCTGCTCCAACAATGACTCCGAGGTAAATATATTCTTTCCCACAAAAATAGACAAAAAAATTGAGCCCATTTTATTTGGAGCTTCGGATTTGTTCTTTTTCACTTTGTTTTTAAAATAAAACTCAGCTATGGAATGTGCAGGTGACCTGCAGCCGATGTCGTTGCAGCAGAGACTGTAATTGTAAGCTCTAGATCCTTTGATTCCTAAAATTTTTCTCAAATCCAACTATTTTTCTGTATTTTATTCTTAAATTAATCATTTATTTTTATATTGTTGTTTGTGAACTTTTAGCTGTTTTAGGATTCGGTTGTACAGGAAATTACTATTCGAGTCAGGTAAGACCGGCTGCCAGAAGCCTGCAATGATTTTGATGCTTGCTGCAAGATTCATGACGATTGTGTTGGCAAAAAAGGTATCTTCTTTTTTAATTTTGGTGGAACTCTATAAAAGTAACATGTTTTTGGCTTTTGCTTTGCTGCAATTTATGTGGTTGTTTCTGTTACTTCACTGATTTAATAAGCTTTAGGTTATTAGTTGGATAATGAATTAGATAAATGAGAAACAAATGTCATGTGTGTTTGGCATTTTGAGCTGACAAAGTAGCATTCTTTGGTGGGAAAAAGAATCAAACTTTTGATTGTAGAAAGTAAGGTAGTGAATTGGGTAACAAACCATCAATAGTCTATTTCTTATGTGCATGAGCCTGGTAAAAATATGGTTGGTAACTTCTTAATTCACTGGGAGAATTGTCGCAGCCGCATTGTCATTGTTGATATTGTTGATTTCTCGAAGAAGCTTGTGCCTTGTGGGCGAAAAGAGTTGTGACTTCGTTTGCCAATCAATCGAAAAACTATGTAATGGAAACTAACATGTGGTGATTAAAATACTGACCTTGCTCGTCTTCTGGGTGACTCATATACAGAGCAAGTTGGTTTCTAGTTACGAGTTCGACTCATTCACGACTATTAACAGCATCATCTTTTGTACGGCAGTATGAGAAGGTAGTTAAAGCTCGTTCTCAACACGTTGATATGGTTGTCTGAAGTCTTTTGTCATCATGACAGTAATTTTCTCCTGGAGTTTTGAGTAACTACCAAACCCATAAATTAACAAAGGGCAAGCAACTTTGGCAACATGATTGAATAAATTACAATTTAATGAATTACAAGGATTAGGGCGGTCATCATGAATCATGCCAATACAGTTGTCTTCCTGTTTTGTTGCGTTGGTCATGAACAGTTGTCTGTCCTTCCCTTGTATTGTGGTTTGTAAAATATTATTTAATTCTAGTAATTTATGTTTTATTTATCATGGTATTAGTATTTGTCTACAACGTCAGCTGCTTATCATGTATTGGTTTTATGGCTATCGCACAATGTAAAATGCCATAAAGTTAGAGCCTAGTAAAAGAAAGTACAAAAATCTCGAAAGGTTCGATTGTTTTTCTCGGCAGGTATCGTTATGAGACGGCTGTGCCTACAATGGTACAAGGTATGATTTGGCTATCATGCTAAAGCAAGTTAGTAACTAGAAGACTCGAACTATAACTACAAAGAAAATCTTATTAGAGTACCCCTACCTTTGAACAAATTTTTCCAAGACCCAAAACTGATATTGGAACTCATTGACAGAAATGAACTAACTACCGATTAATAAAAATGGATCCTCAGTCCTACCTTGATTTTGTATTGTATTACTGACTCTGATGCATTTACAATTGGTTCTTATTCTGACCATATGGTATGATAGTTGGCAGTTGGTAAAGGAAAACTATTTCTGCACATGAGAAATCCTATTTTTTTGTTTTGTTTTGTTCTAATTGGTACTCTGCATTCAAAATCATAATTCCTGCTGCTTCAAAAGTAGGGTTTATTTTTTCTTGTGTGGTTTTTCAACCCGGTAAAAGCTCTAAACTAATGTATCTTGTATGGATGGGATAGGCAAATCGATTGTCTGTCTCTTACCATGCAAAGCATGGCAACCTCAAGTACCAGCTTCATCATCTTCTTCAACTGCAATGACAGAACAGTTCTCTGCTCATTGCTGAGTAGATTTCTCTTAAGAATAACTTTGCTTTCACTTGCCTCTGCAAGGTTGCTCCATATTCATCAACACTTCTCCATCTGATTTCCAGCATTCATCTCCCAAAGCTGGAAAAGAAGAAGAAAAAGTTCTTGCTTGGACACTGCCATTACAGGAAATAAAACTGATGGGATGGAAGATAGGCATTTATTTCCTGGGATGGAAATTGATTTTTCTTCCTGTCAGAAGAATTGGAACAAACTTGAGCTTCTTTTGTCGGCTACTCTTAGGTTTTGGGAGTTTTTTTTAAAAATGGTATAGCAGTGTACTCTATTTAATATTTTTTTGAGGAATGGATTATCTAGGTTTTTAGAACTAGAACAAAGAAATATTACAGCCAGGCAGCTATCTCATTTTGGTAAAAAAAAAGCATAACCACTCGGCTGTACTCGGTTTTTTTGTTTAAAAGAAAGAGTCTAGCCGAGTAGCTCTTGGTTTTTTCAATTTTCTAAATAAATAATATAACAGCCTAGCTGATAGATTTTTAAAATTTTCTTATGAGAAATCATATAACAGCAAGATTATTAGGACTGGTTTTAAAGAAAGTATAGCCAGTGGCTATACTTGGTGTTTAGAAATTTTTTCAAAGAATAGTATAGCCGCACGGCGTACTCCATTATTATTTTTAAAGAGAAATTTTATAGCCGCGCGGCTCTCCCGATTTTTAAAATTTTAAAAGAAACTGTGGCAAATTCAGCTGTTGAATTCTTTTTTTTTAAATGGTATCAGGCTGGCTATATCCCAAATTTTACAATTTTTGGAGGGATAAGTCCTATACTTCATTATTTCAATTATTTAAAAGAAATAGTATAGCCGTGACTATCTTTCTGATTTTTTTCTAATTTTATTTAAAAGAGCTTGATTCGCATTGACTTCTAACATTTCCAAGAGGATTGCCGAGTTGATTGTGTTAGATGGCTAGATTAAAAAGATACAAAAAATATTAAAAACAAGCGGTAAGAGGTTGTAAACGGCGTGAGCTGAGCAAATGCCAGAAGACCGGTCGGGTATGGCCGCACGTGACCAGTGGAAGTCTCGAGCGGAGATCGTATGAAGCGACCGGTCGCGTGAGCGGCGACCCAGACGTGTTTGAACCTCAGCGTTTTGAGTCTCCCTGATCTGCTACCACTTCCTCTGGACTACAAGGATATTTAAATCAATAAATATTAGAAGGTGGCATAGCAGCTGGAAAGTTCAAACACATTGGCAGAAAAATGATAACTTGTTTCATGAGTGTTTTCTCTACTTGGTTTCAGGGATTAATCAGGCCTGGCATGTAACTGCTTTATAGACGTGCTGAACTAAATAACTGAGAAAACATGAAACATATATAACTTAATGATGTGTGACTCTTAAAGTACGGGCCTCTGTGAGAGGGAAGAGGAGAGCAAGAGAAAGCATTACAACTCTTAAAGATCATAAGTTTTGTCAAAGTGTTAGAAGCTGAAAACTCTCAGGTTCAGGAAATACAGAGGGAGAGCAAGAGAGCTAAGTGTATGAGTGAGCAAGGGTGAGAGAAACAGATTGTGAGGTACATGCTAAGGGGGTTTCCTTTCTTGTAAACCAAAGTTTGTAACCTGTGATTAGTGAAAGTTCTCAAGGAGATCACAGAGAAAGTAGGCAATTTGCTGAACCTCTGTGGATTTCACTTTTGTAACTTACTTTCTTGGTTAAATTTCTGTGTGTGTGTAATTTCAATCCCCATCATTGAGTTGGTCACAAAGTTCGTCAACAACAAGGTCAGGCCAGGGAAAGTGTAGACTAGTATTTATTCACAACAAGTGGTATAAACTGTGTTTTGGCAAGTTATGCTAGCTCTTCTTTTGGAATCTACTCATATTAAAGTTAAGTGAACAAAGTTGAGAGTGGTAGCAGTTCACAACATGTGGAAGCGACAGCGAGCATGAAGGTGAAGCAGAACTTTAAGGGGAAGGAGAAAAAACTTCAAGCTTGGCAACGGAAGAATAAGCAACTACACAACAACATCTCCATGTTGTGTTCATTGGCAAGGAAAAGAAGCCAGCAGACATGAAAGATGAGGAGTGGGGCGTACTTGACAGAACTGACCTCAAGGGCCCATTGAAGACTTGAATGATGTGCTCATGACGTGTTGAAGGTGACGAAGCAAACATAGGAGAACTCTGGAAGATGTCAGGGAAGTTGAGCTAGGACAAGTCTTCCTTAAAGGAAACTCCTAAATCTGAAGATGGAAGAATAGGTAATCTAATGGAACATTTAAGTAGCTTAAATAGATGTGTTAAATTGCAAAGAATGAAAAGATAATTATAGTGAAAGATGAGCCTATGTGCTAACCATCTGCTGAGAACTGCTTATGAACATTGAACCATGCTCTTATGTTTCGGAAAGTCGCTGGGTAGGAGACCTGTCCTTAAAGCCAGTGGCAGCACCATCAAGAATAGCTCAACGTTAAGAAAGCTTAGAGGTGAAGGTTCTCTTAAGGCAGAAGATGAGGGTCGTCAAAAGATGAAGGCGAGCAACAGAGGAAGATCAAAATGCGGCGCCAAAGATGACTGTTTAGAACTGGTCAAAGAGCACTGGAAAAGAAATTGCCCATATGAAGGAAGAAGAACAAAAGGGAAATATGGCAAAAACAAGACAGAGTCACGGAAAGTGATGGTGAGCTTTTATGTGTTCATGGCAATGTTAAATTGAAGTAGGCTGATTCTTTCAAGGTGTTTCTCTTGGATTGGTATTTGAATTTGGGATCTAGTACCATGTGCTGAGAAGCAAGGAGTGGTTATATGAGAAGAAGGTGGCGGTATAATGGGGAATGGCTCGGTTTGTAAGATCATGACAGTTACAATGAGATAAAGATGCATGGCAAGTATAGGACGCTTGGAATGGTAAGGCATCTCCAAAGTACGCGTGAGATCTTATTTCCCTTTGGAACTCTTGATATCAAGTGGTTATTATAAGGCTAATGAAGGAAAATCATCATGTCAAAAGGTTAAGCTGTGGTTATGAAGGGAGAAAGTAAACCTGATTGTCTCTGTGATATGTGAATTAACGTGGCAGGGTGAGACAGCTATCTCCACAAGCAAGGACTCGGATGATAAAACTCGCTGGTGAAGCTCAGGCACAATAATAAGAGAGGCATGCGGGAACTCCATAAAAGAAAATTGTTAGAAGGTGTTCAGAAGCCAGACTGAGTTCCTGCAAATTTTGTCTCATGGGAAAGCAACTGAAGATAGCTTTGAGCTGCAAAGATAAAGGAAGGTGCACACAAGTGCTGGGTATATTCACTAGATGTATGGGGGCCATAGCGTTAAATTGGGAGGGGTGAAGCTGAGTATTTAAATAACTTCTTCAATGATTTTTCCAAGAAAGGTTTGGGTCTACTTCATGAAGGAGAAATTGTTGAGGTATTCACCAAATTCAAAAAGTGGAAGGCGGAACTGGAGGAGTCTGCACCGGAAGAAAATAAAGTCCTAAGGAGTGACAACGGTAGTAAATGGGCAACAATTTCTTAATTTTGCGAAGCGGAAGGCATTAAGGCACTTGCGTGAAGAAGCCCCAACAAAATAAAGTCAAAAGGATGGAATGAACCTCATGAAGGTAAAGATGTATGAGGGTCATACAGATTGCCCAAAATCATTTGGGCAGGGTCAGTAACCACGCTGCCTGTTGGTAACCGATCACCTTCAAGAATCTTGAGTTCAAATTCCGAGAGTATGGTTGAATAAGTCAATAGTTTTTTCTTAATCTTAAAGTGTTTGGATGCAGTGCATTTGCACTTCCTCCTAGTGATGAAAGAACCAAGTTGAAGCCTAAGTGTCTTGAAGAATGCATTTAGTTAACCTTAGAAGGCGAGTGAAGGGCTGAGGCTGGGATAAGGTGGAGTCAAGAAATACTCAGCAGAGTGTTGTGTTTAATGGAACCATATTTGACAAAGTAGAGATTCAGAAGCAAATGAGGATGTTGTTGAAAGAGAAAACAACCATTGAAGTTCCAGAAGGTCTGGGGGAAGACTTCACAGAAACGCCAAGCTGAAGACGTACAAGATAGAGTCTAGACATTGAAGAGAGGAAGAAGCTCAGAAAAGTGGACAACAAACTAAGAAGAAAGAAGAAGAAGATGCTCAAGAAATGGTGGAGCCATGATTGTATAGCTAAACAAGCCAAGGAACATTCAAAACCACCTCAAAGGTTTGGATGGGACATGAACTGAGTTCAGGTATGCTGTGACTGCAAGTGAAGAAGAACCAACCACGTTCCGAGAAGGTATTCAAGTGAGGAGGCGGGAAAAGTGGATGGAAGCTATGATGCAAGATGGAAATTTCTACACCAGAACTAAATTAGAGTTTAGTTCCTGAGTCCAAAGTTGGCAGTGACTAGAGTGGGTCTTTGGAAGAAAGAAGAAATGCATGAGAGGGAGCCACCATGTTCAAAGCTCGATCAATCACAAGGATATTTGCAAAAGGAGGAGTTCATTGGTAAAATCTTCTTCACCGGTGGTAAAACATTACTTTCTATACGCTCTGTTCTCCATAGTAGCCAAGAGACATTAAAGTAGAACAAATGGATGTGAAGCCTTCTTCCTCCATGAGACTGGAGGAAGATATATCCATGGCAACCTAGAAGGTTAGTAAAGCAAGCAGAAAAATCTGGTTTGCAGGTTGAAGGAATTCTTTATACGGGCTAAAGCAATCTGCAAGGCAGTGGAATAAGTGCTGAATTCTTTACATGAATAAAAATTGATATAAAAGATGTGAATTTTGGGGATTATATGTCCATTAGTGCATTAAGGATGGTAACTCATCCTTACTTGCTTATGTAATGACATGCTAATTGCATGTAGGATATGTAGAAAATAAGAATTAAAAAACATTTGCTTGGAAAGGAGTTTGACATGAAGGGTGCTAGGCTCTACACAAAAGATCCTCAGAATGGAGATAAGGAGGGCAGAAAACGGGCCAACTATAGCTATTACAAAGTAAGTACATTTCCAAAGTACTTGAAAAATTCAATATGATGAGAAGTACGGCCCCGTCTCTATCCTTTCAAGAACATTTCAAATGCAGTCACGGGATGTCCTTCTACGGATGATGAAAGGAAGAAATGAGCAAAGTTCCAGTGTATGCAAGCTCGGTCAGGTGTCTTATGTATGCAATGGTTTGTGCACACGCACAGAAGGACTTAGCTCAAGCCGTAAGTGTGGTGTCAAGATAAGTGGCGGTGCAAAGGTTCATTAGACAACGGCAAAGTGGAACTCAAAGGGTATTGAAAGGCACAAACTGATATTGTTGAAAAACAACAAGGTAATGCATGTGTGTCAGGGGTATGTAGATTATTCGTATGTCCAGGGATCTGAGAGGGAGTAGGCAGGAATATGTCTTTCATTTGTGGTGAAGGACCGATTAGTTGGAGGCGGTGTTACAATCGGTTCATGCCCTTGTGCCAAAGAAGGCGGAGTATATGGCTAGGGGAAGCTGGAAGGAAGCGGTGGCTAAAAGGAGTGGCTGAGGTAGATACACCCAAAACTTGGTGAGTGACTTGGAATTGATAGTCAAAGTGCAATCTACCTAAGTGGAGATCAGTGCTACCATGGAAGGTCTAAACACATTTGATGGTAGCCGGGGTAAGGGATTGGGTGAATGAAGAGACGTCATGATAAAGAAGGTAATAAGGGAAGGAGAGCGCTTAGGGTGTTTGCTAGAAGGGTAAGGCAGCAAAGTTGGCAGACATGTTGGATTTGCTCAATCTTGTTCCATGTGGTGAGGTGGAGTTATTGAGGTTGTAGGACGGTGTCGGAATGAGACTCCTGGAAAAACAATAGTGTCCACAAGGGTTGTAATCTCGCCATGGTGGAGATTGTTGAGAAATGGCTAAATTAAAGAGTAGGAATGGAGCCAAGGGTAAGGGCTATGACCGACAAGGTTCAGGCAGAATGCCAGAAGGAGCCGTCGCGGTTTGTAAGCGACCGTCGCCCGGTGAAGTCTGAGGAAACTGGGCAGACGGCGGTCGCGCCAGTCTGGCGGCGACCGAGTCGCCCGGCCGTGTTTTGGAGTCCTCAGCGTTTCAAGTCTTCCTCAGTGTGCTGCCACTCCTCTGGAGCTGCAAGGATGTTACATCAGAATCAAGAATCTCAGAAGGTGGCATAGCAGCTGGAAAGTTAGGGAGAACACATTGAATGAGTAGCTTGTTTCATGAGTGTTTTCTCTCTTGGTTGGGAGTAAATGGCAGCTAGCATTAGTTTGTCCCTTGTTTTATAGGGCCCAGAGGGTGTCTAAAGTGGAGTGACTAAAGCATGAACATATTCTAACTTTAATAATCTGTGATCTTGGGAGTCCAAGGCCTATATAAGGGGAAGGAAGCGGGGGACATAACTTGTTAAGTGGTTTCCTGCTAAGGGAAGTACTGAGGAGAAGCTGAAAACTTGTAAGTTAGAAAAGTCCAAGGGGAGAGCAGAGAGTTCTCTAGTGTATCAAGGTGTTGAGCAAGGGTGAGAGAAAGCAATTCTAAGGGTAGTGTTCTAAGGGGGTTTCCTTTCTTTGTAAACCAAAGTTTGTAACCTATCTTCATTAGTGAAAGTTATCAAAATCACCAAAGAGGAAGTAGGCAATTTGCTGAACCTCTACTAAACACTTGTGTCATTTCTTTCTTGGTTAAATTTCTGTGTGTGTGTGGTTTCATCCCATCATGAGTTGGTCACAAAGTTCATCAACAACAAGGTCCTAAGGGGAAGTAGTATAGGTGTAATTCACAACAGATTGAAGGAAGCAATTTTAGATGTAATATACATGAATATGCAGGCAGGAATATACAGAACTAGACAAGCATTTCACAGCTAAATACGGGAAGGTGTTTGTCTCTGCCAGCTGTTGAACTGCGCCCAGATTATTTTATTTCTTTGGTTATGTATAATATGGAAACCAAATCTGGGCAAATTAGGAGTGTCAGATGTACTGAGTATTTGTATGTACCTTTTCGATAGTTGAGAATTATCTGCCGGACCACCTGATGGCCTTACCAAGGTGAAAATATGTGGACTGCAGATGAACGTAAAGTAGAGTGGGATACTGATAATATGAAGAATGAGTAGGTCTGAGCACACTTGGTAAGATTGTTTTTGTTTTATAGCTGAGCCAATCTTCCATTTCGAGCCTCCCTGAGAAACCAGTACAACTTTAATTTAAATAGTTCCACATGGCAGATCAATATCCTAAGGAGGAAACATGAACAAGAAGCTGACTTTTAATGACCTAATGAAGAAACAGTCCATAAATGAGATAATGTAAGAGTGACTTGCAAGCTGGTTTTGAATCTATGAGATCTGAAAATAAATCTTTGCATGTCTTCTTTCGATATACATTGACCTTTTAGTGATGATTGAAGATCATAAAGATGAATAACCCACATTTCTTGCAATGTGGCAGATCATTATCCTCAAAAGAAGTCATGAACCTAAAAGATTCAACTTATAGGTGAACTGAGTATGAAGACATATATAAACCGGAGATAATATAAGTGATGGTGGTACAGATGTTTTGAGAGGAATGATCATATTTTCTTATTTGGGAGATATGCGGACTGGAAAACAATCGTCTCCTTTGTTCATTCAAGAAATTTGGTAACAATCACACAAATGTCTAAAAAGCCCTGTTGTTCCTTTTGTTCCTTTTGTTGGTAATCGTAAGATAATGAAGCCAAAGGAATGACGTCTTATGGAAATGCGGCTGTCATTTTATGACTCTGGTTCAGATGAGCAAACTGTAAATTTGATGTGAGGAGGACTGCGAAGGACAAGAATTTAGTTAAACTTTTCTTCTCCATGGAAATTAGTTATAGATCCTTTGTAGATAACTAAATTCTTTAAAGCTCTGAACAAAGAGTAATGAAGTTGATGGTGCAATTAAGCTCTTCATTTGCCCAGCGCTACAGCATGCTGTTTTTCTGAAAGTTTGAGCAGGTTCTATGGCCACTCACAACCCAATGACTTATTGCCTGTTGCTTTTGATGCTTCAGATCGCCCAACTTCAGACAGTGAAGGGGAGCTGAGAAGTCTATGCTTGTCAGAGCACAGTTTCGGAGCTTTTATCGGATTTTTCCAATTTTGTGTAAAGAAAACATTATTAATTAACTAGAAATTTTTGAAAAAAATCGTATAGCCGCGCAGCTATACGCAATTTTTCTAATTTTTCCAAAGAAATAATATAGCTGCTCGGCAATACTCATTTTTAAAAACAAATAGTGTAGCCAATCGGCTATTCTTTCGGTTTTTACTAGTTGTTTTTAAAAAAATAGTATAGCCGACGGCTATACCCGAGATTTAAAAATATTTTTAAAAAGGAAATAGAATGGCGTTGCCAGGCTATGCTCGATTTTTTCATTTTTAAAGAAATATAGCCGTTCGGCTATTCCGGTCTATACTGGGTTTTAAAAATATTTCTAGTTTTTTTTTTCGGAAATAGTATAGCCGCTTTCGCTATTCTTCAGGATTTTTCCATATAAAAAAAAGAATTAGTATAAGCCGCGCGGCTATACGCGGCTATACTAATTCATTATAATTCTATGCTGACATTTTTATGTAATAACGTGCTGCTTTTTGTTTTGTTAATTGCCACATAGAACATCTGCTACGGGAAGAGAAGACAAGAGGATGCATAGTATTTATTGATATCTTATTGATATGTATCTAGAACTCTTGCCAACTCCATGCCTGTCATTACTCTTCAAAGTATGTAAAGTTTTATATAAACCATTTAACTGTTGGAACATATTCATTTCTGTTACATCTTGCTACTTTTATGTAGAACTTTAGCGATATTCTGCTATTAATGTACGTACATGATTGCCGGAGTTGGTATATTTTGCTAGCTTGTTCAGTCTACCTGCATTTCTTCTTCGTTGCGTGAATGCCAATATGACAAAGCTTGTAAAGTTTGAGAACTCATGATAGAGGAATATAGGACTTTAACTCAAGCTGAGAATTCTACTTGAAAGATAATTAATACGTACATTGAGTTATTTCAAAAGCAAAACCCAATTATGTATATGGAAGAGGAAGAATCAGAGACCAGAAAAGATGACAATCCAAATTGCTATAACTGATGGTAATCAGAACAAGGAAATATTGAGACAAACAATTCTCCCTGCTCATGTTCTTTGTTCTGCAGGCTTCGCATAGCCATTCTCGTATGTGTTTAAGTAGAACGAAGAAGTGTTGATAGCTGAATATTTCAGAATGACTGCAGTGGACTCATAGGTGGAAGGTTGAAGATGGAACTTAGTATTGCCAAAACATGAGATATTTATTGAGTAGAGAGTGGAAAGTGTAGAGAAGAATGAGAGTTGTAGAATATTTTCTGGTCACTATATTTCATTACTAAGACATAGACACATATTGCAGAGTAATTGAGCCCACAATGTTCAGCAGATCCCAAAGTTCAGCAACCTTGGATTCCAGAGTGGCTGTTACACCAAACTGCTAGGCAACCAAACTATTGGGCAAAGTTAACTATGTCCTAACCTCAACTAATGACTAAACAAACTAATTCATTAATGGTGACTATAAACATGTGACAAATGCTAACACTCCCCTGAGTTGGTCCATAGATATCACCAATGCAATTGCCAGAAAAGTAGAAAGCTGTAACAAGAGACTTCCTTCATTAATGCTAGTTGAGGCTTGGCTCTTAATGAATGAATAAGCTCAACATGCCCCCTCACGTGAACCACTGCATGGTGGGCACACGTGAAGCAACGCCACATGAAGTTAATCATTTGGAATTACTGTCGATGGCAACACCAAATCCAGAGTGCAGCGTTGGTGATAAATAGCCATCAACCCATGTGAACAAGGTAAAGGCAAAGCAGAAAAACACGGGAGCCTGAACACGGTCAGATTCAGGGAACCCATGTGAACACGGCAAAGGTAGGTGGAAGACAAAACCACTATTGAACACGGCAAGGATAAGGTAAAGGACACAAACCCCTCTGAACACAGTCAAACCACAGAAACATATGAACACGCAAGGACCCAGGAAACCCATGAACACGGCAAAGGTAAGGTAGATGACACGGAAACCTTGTGAACACGGCAGACCCAGGAAACCACTGTGAACACGGCAGAGGTAAGGTAAATGACCCAGAAATTATATGAACACGCAGACCAGAAAGACCTTGTGAAACACGCGGGCACGACCAAAGCCCTTAAAATAGGGAAAGGCACGTCAAGGTAAAACCAAACCCTAAAAAGAAAGGTAAGGCAAATAAAGGCCAAGCAAAGGCAAGGTCAAATAACAAGTGGGAATTCCTCAGGTGAGGCAAGAGCTGAAGGCCAGGGCAACCAAACCCTAAAAAATGGGGTGGCACAGTAAAGCAAAGGCAAGGTCAGCGGGCATGACAACATGGAAACACGGGTAAAGGCGGAGCCCGGTAGAGGGACAAGCAACACTGTCCTCAACAAGGGCAAACAGCACTGGCAAGGCGAGCAGACTTGGTAGGCAAGAGCAATCTGAGGCTCGGCAGGCAGAAGCAAGGGCGGAAACAGACTGTGGAGGTAGCAACGCGGAGGCAACTCTTTCACTCCAGTTCTGCCCTGAAGAAGGGGTCGATGAAGCCATATGGTAGATGACCTTGGCACGGTGAGGATGTAAGACCTGGCACCAAGCAGAGGGATAGGCAGTGGCGCAACAACAATACTGGCGCCATCACAAATACTTCCATCTTGAGCACAAGACTTCTTGGCTCCTTCGCTATCCCCTAGGAGGGGAGGGACTATGGGAGCCATGAGACGGTGGCACTGGAGACGGAAGTGACTGGGAAGCTTAAATGTAGAAGATGAGTAGTGGCAGGTGGGTGGAGCTGAATTAAGCAAATGATGACCAATGTGGCTCACTGGGGTGGACGCGTATGAGAGTTTGAGTTCGGAGCAACGGTAATGACAATAAAGTTGCGTGTCTGTCCCAGTTAAGGAAGTGCTGACTGGTTACAGATAACAAAACTGAGAAGGAGAATGAAAATGATGGTAAAGATCCTCAATCATGGTCTCGTCAGAACAAATCCAAGGAAAGGTGGAATGGAGATGGGCAGCGGACAGACTAGAAAATGAATAAAAGATGGAGAGGAGTATGCGACAACCCAAAAAAGAAAGAATAAAATGAATGAAGGTGGATAACATGTGTATGCACACATAGAGAGAAATGGACAAATACTGTATAGATGGGGTAGGTGATGTTGACAAGTGTAAGAGGTGTTGAAACGGAAGAGGCATATAGTGAGAAACGGGTCCAATAAAATAAAGGGAAAAGGAAGCCAAGTTATTCAGCGTGAAGAGAGAAGAGGTAGCAAAGATTTTCACATATATATATATATATATATATATATATATATGGGTGGGCAGAAAACTTTGATCCCCACCAGAAACATTAGGCACAAATGTGGTGTGCATGAGAGCGAAGGAATGAGGAAAACACCATTCTGGGTGGGCGCAAAAAGAAAGTGAAAGGCAACAAGGAGAAAGAAATATACTCAGACAAAATGGGATGGAAATGAGTGAAAATCATTAAGGAAATAAAGGGGAATAAAGTAAGAAGTATGTGACAGGTGGTGAGAAAGAACCATGATAAGAAAACACCAAGATGTTGGCATGAGAGAAATAGTCAAATTGGAAAGGAAAAAAAAGGTGGACAAGGATGGAAATAAGACAAGAAAATAAAACACCCTTAGGCCAACAAGTTGGCAAAAGCAAATGAGAATCAATAAGAAAGAGCAATTAGAAGAAGAGGAATAAGAAAAAATCATATAAAGAGGGACAACCATCATGGGCTAGGTAGTAAAAAGAGAGACATCAAAATGACATGTAAGTTTTAGAAAAAAGGAGCGGAAGGAAAAGAGCAGAAGAGAAAATGCAAACACAGAGTGGCTATGAAACAGCAACGTGTGTAGCTGACATGAACCGGCAGAGTGGGGAGAGGCTAATGAGCAATGGCGAGGCTGGCGGAGGGGAAAGGGAATGGCTGATGACCGATGGCAAGGCTGACGGAGGGGAAAGAGATACATGGTGATCAAGGAGAACGTCCTTCCCATAAAAACAATTTCTGACCATAATGACCAAGGGACTTATCCCATCCACGTGAAAGAAGGAAATTTAATAAGAACAAGAATTAAGCCGACTGAAAAATGCAGCAACTCAATTTGATTCAAGGATCTTGAGGATTAGCCGTTAAGCTGGATTAATGCCAAACATAAGAGAGATGTGGAGGTGGAGAGTGGAAAGTGTAGAGAGGAATGAGAAGTTGTAAAATATTCTGAGAATTTCACTTATATTTCATTACTTTACAAATCAACACATATATATACAAGTAATAGGAACCACAATAACCAAAATCCCCAAAGTAAGGCAACCTTGGAATTCCCCAAGGTCAGTGTAGCCAAACTGTAACTTTGCCAAACTGTTAGGCAAAGTTAGGCTTCTATCTACTAACCTAGTAATGACTGAACCAAAGCTAATTCATTAATGAGCTAAGTGAGCTAATTCAACATATGACAAATGCTAACACTCCATCAAGTAGTACATGATATCACCGATGCCCGACTTTGCAAGAGAGTTTGTGGAAAGCTATAACAGAGCTTCCTTTGATTTAATATGTCTGCATTAAAGCTTATTCTTAATAAAATGTAGATCCACTTCAACAGGGTATTACATAGATCATACATGCTAAACAGAGATGGAAAAAATTAAGATACTAAATATGTAAGCTGAGTTTTGTGACTTTTGAGTATGATTCATTGTCTTCTTCCTTTGCTTGCGTTAAAAAATGGATATGAAGCTGAAATAGACATGGACTAAACTATTAAAAGGCCTTAATCTAATTATGTTAGTGACAAAAGATTATGATTAATAATGAGAAATGTCATTTTACATAACCTTGTAATTAAGGTAAATGGAGAGCTTAGCTGCAAGGGTATGGAGAATATATGAAAGTTGCAGGAGGAAAGAATCAAGAAAATATGGAAATTGCAATTGGTTTAATTGATAGTAATAAATTACAAACAAGGAAATAAGCAAAGGAAACATATTCTCCTTCACCTGGGAGTTCTTTGTTATCCAACTTTTAATCATGGCAGGTCGCATGTTTTAGATGAAGGATGAATATCCACATCATTTCACCCCTTTCAGGTATACTTATTCCTGTGGAATGCCTGCAACTTGGCTCTTGCTGACTTATGAAGGGGCTACTGCACTGCTGCTATTGTTTGGGCAACTTTCGGTTGGTTGAGGCCAATTCACATTTGAACCAAACCCAACTTTCCAAATGTAGAAATGAAGGCAGAAGCTGATGACTTAGAACCCTTTGTTGTCCCATTTTCACTCTCCAATTGGGACCTTTGGTTCAGAGGAGGGAAGACAGGTGACAATTGTGAGGGTCTGACATGATTAGCTGAACCGGGGTGAGGGCTGAACTTTGCTATCTTTAGGTGTCCTCTGTTCAACTTCTTGTGATCTCTTTGTTGGCAGAGTGAATGGTGGCATTATTTCAGGCTCCACATAATCAAGAGGAGAGGGCAAAATGAGCCTGAGGTCGTCTGAGCTCTGAATCCAAGGGGGGCTTGTTTCGTATGTTGATGTACACGTGTTCCTCCTGTTCTTGGAACTGATGGTGTCACCATGGTTAAAACAAAGTAGCTCCTCAACGCCGTCTGGGCGAGGCGGCTTTAGGTTTGAGATCTGCAGGAAAGTCCTTAGTGTGAGGTTCAGGTTTGACATATGTTAGGTTTCAGAGGCTGGCTTTTGACATGAACAAGGTTACCTCTTGTAAAAGGTTTGTCGTCATAATGGTTAAAGTTAGGAACCACATTGGGGCAAAGGATTAAACCCAGGGCGATGAGTAACTCGTCAGGAATAAGAATAAGATTGTGGCTGGAGCAGCATCAGATAGCACCCTGAGATTCCCAACAACGATGAAGGCGCGGGGCATTATGATTTTATCACCATTTCCGCATGTGGCTTGCCAATTGGCAAGGTAACAAGAACGATAAACTGCTCAAAGTCACTGCTAAAATATGAATAGAATTAAATATTAAGTTTTTTTATTCTTCTCGGATTAAGAGTATATAAGAGTTTACATGAGTGCTACAAGGATAACAATAGGTAAAGGATTAGGAGGTGTACTCCTAATTATACAATGATTTGACAACTATATAAATGAGAAAGTGAAATACACTATGATTAAATTAGGAGACTCACTTCAACAAGATCCATCTCAACAGTTTATTGCACTGTCAAAAAAAGAAGAAGAAGATAAGTGATATTGATGATGATCTTTGATTAAGGTAGTTATTCTGGTTTATTTCTTGAGGTATGCAGATGTGATTGTATAAATGAGAACAAGATGGACCTCTTATTATAAACAATTCAGACCAAATCCTATGCTTTAGAATAAGGAAATCCTAAGTATAAAGCAAACCTGAAATTGAAAATAAAAAATAGTCAGGACAAAACTAAAACAAATCCTAAATTTTGCATTAAAGTTGACAGTAACAGTAGCCATTCATAATGGTTTACTTGTTAGCCAGAGCATTTGGGTATAGCCGTAAGTAATCCTAAGATTTGCCAATGTGATAAGTTGCTATTCAACCGTGTGAATATAATTGATGTGGGGTGTGAAAACAAGTAGTTTCTTGTTTATAATTTATGGGAGCTTCAGTCCTTTGTTTGACCAAACATAGTCCTTTAAGCATAAGGAATCCAATTATATTGGGGATTCTCTATTTTTATTTTAACTCAATAATAATAAAACGAAGTAAGGAGACAACAGGGTTTTCACACATTAAAGGGTTGACTTGCTAATTGGTAAGCCTAATGTTGAGCTCATGGTGCCTGGTCCGATAGTATGTGTGCTGAGAACAGTTAAGCTGTAGCTAGGCTCATCAATTGAACTGAAACGAACGAACATAAAATAAAATTTGTGCATCTTCTGGAACTAAAACAAACAAACTTGAGTGTGTTAGGACAACAACCCACCACCTAGGTCCTTGCTTTGTTTCCAATTAATGCCATTTCGTCACACCTCTGCAACTCTCTCATGGAATTGTGTTAAGTTTCCCTCCCCTGCCTGTATAATCAAAACCAGACATATTAAGTTTATACCCTTCATAATGTCTTTTAAATCAAAAATCATAATAATATGGGATAGAAGTTTCCCATCAAAAATTAAAAAGCAATAAATTAAGTCTTCATTGAGCAATGGCTTTCTCTTCACACGTGACATTACAGGAAGGAACCTTCAATGCCGTCTTGCCTTGTTTTTCTGAGGAAACTCCTATATTTACTGCATATATTTGTGGCTTTAACAATATAAACCTTGCAGTTTAAAGTACTTCCAGTATCAACTAGCTAAACACTGATAAGCATAAGCACAATCCTCCACTAATTGATGAGTGGTCCATCAACATCTAGTTGACCATCATTCCATCCTCACTAGGATCCCTGTGCAAATGAGTTTGATCATTAGGCTTCCAACTTGATTCTTTCCTCCTAAAAGGAAATCAACTTCCTGTTATAACTTACTTGTCTTGTCCTTCAGAAACCAGAGTTAAGTGCACAGAGAAAAAAACCAACTCTGACAGTCACAAAATGAGCTAAACAATTACACAACATCTTCTTCCACACCATCTCTGCTTCCTTCTCTTCCTCCCTCCTCCTCATCAGCCATGCCAACTCTCAGTAGTTGCAGAGCCAAGAACAAGCTGTTCTGCTAAAACTAAAGTCATACTTGCAATCTTCACCGTTCCTCAGCCATTGGATTCCATCGTCGTCAAACACTTCCCACTGTTCCTGGCCTGAGATCACCTGCACAAACAACTACGTCACCGGGATTTCTCTCATAGACAAGAAACATCACCCTACCAGTTCCACCTTTCATTTGTGATCTCAAGATACACACTCATTGATCTTAACCTCAACTATCTTCCCTGAAGATTTTCCAAAAGCTCTCTGACTGTCCAAATCTACAGTACTTGAACCTCTCAAAACTCAAACTGTTGACCAAGATCCTGATGATATCGACAGCTTGCCTCAGCTTCAATACCTTGAGCTTTCCGGCAACTACTTTTCTGGTGACATACCGGCAGCTATTGGGCGGTTACAGAGCTCAGGAGGAACCTGCAGCTGCATATGAACAGCTTAAATGGTTAGTGCTCCACCAGAAAATGGTGACTTGTAAATCTAAAGACCTAAATCTCTCTTCAAATACAAATCTTTTGAGCCCATGAAATACCTACCAATTACACAAGTTGAAAAACTTGAAGAATTTATATATACGCAATCAGAATTTGACTGGAGAACTCCCCAGAAACACTTGAGAATGGCAGCACTGGAACAATTGGATTTGAGCATACAACAGTTTAAATGGGACAATCCCAAGTGGTCTGTTCTGAAGACTGCGTGTAATCTATCTCTTCAGGAACAGCCTGTTGATCTTGCTGTTGAAAACCAAATCCACATGGGACAGAGGGAAGAAGAAATAATGGTTTAAATGGAGTGCCCACTGCTGGGCTAATTCAAGGTTCTTTGTGATGAAGCGACGTCTGAGGGGATTATCAGGTGGTTAAGTGGGGACGTGTCGATATTTCTGGAGTGGGCGAGACGACCGTGGAGGCTTTGAAATTCTCCCGTGGTCTCAAGCCAGGGGCGAGGCAGATACTTGCCACGTGATGGGTGGTAGATTTAGGCAGATAATGAGGTGAGGATTGGCTAATGTAGGCTAAAGGTGCGGAATGATGGGTGGTCGGGTTGGCCCCGCGATGGGTGGTCGCATGGCTCGCGTGGTGTCCGATGTGGACGCGGTCTGACGGGATACAGAGTTACGCGTGAGGGGAGTGTTGAAGCGGATCTACACGTGGAAGGAAGGACTCATGGCTTCAATGAAATAGGACGTACAAAGGGCTTTTTGTGATGAAACGACGCGCTAAAGAGGATTTGTGCAGGTGGTTTAATGGGGCAAATCTCAGTGTCTCGAAAGTAAGGTACATTCCATGGACTTGAAATTTCTACATGTACCTCAAGTGGTTGAAGCGCTTTGAACTAATCTTATTGATATTTCTGAAAACGATTTAACAGGGCCAATACCGAAGTTATGAAACCTCACAACTAACAGAGTTCACTTCTCAAATGGTTTTTCTGATAGGTTCCACAAGCATTCGCCGTCTGCAATCTCAAAAAAGTTCAGAGTGTTTCATCAATAATTTGTCTGGAACTGCTGCAGACTTTGGAAGGTGTCAGAGGGCTTGAAGGGTTCGAGGTTTGGGGAATGGCTCACTGGCAAACTGCCAGACCATTTGTGCTATAGGGGTAAGCTGTCAAATACTTGTAACTATGAGAACAATCTCACTAAGAAGTACAAGCTCTCTGGAAATTGCACTAAGTTTAACAGAAGTGAAGGTTTATGATAATTGATTGTCTGGAACATTCCTAGTGGCATGTGGACAGCACCAAACTTGATTCACGTGCTGATGAGCAACAACTCTCTTACCGGTGAGCTTCCTGAGAAATGTCTCGGAATCTTACACGGCTGGAAATAAGAATAGAATTTTAGGTAATTCCAAGTCATGTGACTCCTGGAACTTGAAGGTTTTTGACGCTGGTAATAACCTTTTAACAGTTACTATCATAGGGATTTACTGCTCTTCCTAGCTTAATCACTCTCTCTCTTCTGGGAATGAGCTTCTGGCTTCCTTCCATCAGAGATTATCATGGAAATCACTCAACACTCTCATTCTCAGGTGGGAATGATTCTGACCAGATTCCAGCGGGACTTGAGTCTTAGTCCTTACTGCACTGGACTTCTCAGAAAAACCAACTTCTCACAAATCCCAGCTCAACTCAGGCATCTGAGAGCTTCAGCAACTCAATCTTCTCTTTGCAGATCACCTCTGTGAAAGATGCCATTGAATTAAAATCCTGCTTATGATGGAAGCTTCTTGGACAATAAGGTCTATCTGCAACTGGCCCTAGGGCAGAAGTCACCACTGTGATTCCAACCTAGAAAGTCCAGCAAAATTTGGTCTACATCTATCTTGCTTTGATCTCAACTTTGGCATACTTTTGTCCTTGTTGGCTTTGTCCTTATCATTCTTCATCGTCAGAGCTTATTGGAAGAAGAAGCAGTGGACCTGATTGGAAGATCACCGCATTTCAGAGGTTGAATGCATGATGGAATATCAGAATGATTGCTCTGAATGATACGGGCAAACGCTACGGGTTTTGAAATAGTGTGAAATGTGTATAAAGTCGTGAAAATATGCAGGGAAAATGGTTTTATTTATATAAACGTGTAGATCTAAATGAGTGGTATCATGCTGGCTCTCAGCTTAAGTTTAGAAAATAAACTAATAACATGTTTTATGTTATAGTTGTTATGTGAATATTGAGCATATTTTAATAGATGGCAGTTAAAACGTAAAATACAAGAGCAACTTTAGTTTAGGGTTTAGGGTTTAACCTCATTGTTCAAAGGAGTTTGGACAAGTGTTTAAATCTATGGTCCTGGGTTAGTAAAAGAATTCTCAGGTCTTTGCACATTTGGTGTTCTCAGGTGGCTTCAAATTCTTCCACTACTCTGAGAGGTTATGACTCTGTTGGCATCATTTGGAAAATGGCGGGTGTTAGTGTATATAAATGGAAAAATTTGCATAAGGGCAATAACTATGATGACATAATTAAGTTAAAAATAAAACATGACAAACAACAATATAGATACATAAAGCCTTTATTAATTGATGGACAAAAGTATAAACTC